>OY757189.1:42918151-44119401 GCA_963583895.1 Melanophora roralis | reverse complement strand
GTTCCCTCAAATATGTGGTTTTCTTTGTTATAATCGGTGCCACTAGATACAGCTTTTTTTGAAAAACATTAACATATACTTAATGTTAATATGCTGAATATTGTAATCAAGTTACCAAGTAATCGAAGTCATTTGAACCCATGCGCATGAGGTTTTTAAGCAGCGAAGGTTCTTCAAAACGTAGTTCTTTCAGAAGTTTTGGGCAACATCCTTCCATTTTACGACGCTGCACCCAAGCTCGAACCCACATTCTTCTGGATCTTCTTTTTTTTTTCTTTTTACTGGGTTTCTGAAACTGCTATAGCTCCAGCAGTTATTAATAATAAATCTTCAATATCACTGTCACTAAACATTTTAACTTTTCACGTTGCTTTACAAACACAATTTGATACTATTTGGCAGATGGATTTCATAAACATAACAACAACATTATTTGACAGATGTTTGTCATACACACCGGACAAATAAAATTATTTGTGCAGTGTAAAGGGGTATACAAATATTTGTACCAAACATGGCTGACACAAAATCTTCTGTTATTTGTGCAAATAAAATTCAAACAAATATTAGTGCAATCTAAACGCATGCCCAAATATTAGTCACAAACCATACTATTAGCCCAAACCATTATTTGTTGTGTTTGGGCAAATATTAGCATAGTCTAAATGTACCTTAAAACAGCTTTTTTTCTTATTTTGCAAACATAAACGTAAAAGCTGAGCCTGTGGTGTTTAAATATGAATAATGTTGTTGTAATATTACCATACGGTTATTGTAAATTGCTGTATTTGTTGTTATTATTTGTATTATGGTTGTGTAAACTTTATGCCAATAAGCTTTTCGCTAAATGTGCTGCTGTTATATGGCGTTTCCTTAAGCTAACGTTGTCTTACATATTGCGATGAAGAAAAAGATGTTAACTACTTTATCCATAAACTCCTTTGGTGTAAAAGTCTTTACATAGTGATATAATGGCCTGTTGAGTGCAACGTTGTTATTGCCTCAGACAGAAGCCCACTTGATTGTCAATAATGGTTTAATTTTAATTTTTATAAAATTGTTTGTATCTGTGTAGTTACTGGGTTCTTTGTTTATTTACAATTGAGTCATTTGCCATTAAATTTACACAAATGATATTGAGTTAAATGGATTTGAAATTATGTGTTAAATTGTTTTAGTACGAAAATTGTTTGGTAAATTTATTTATTTTAATTAAAGAACTTTAACACTTATAATAACACCAGAGGATTAAAAAAATTATCTTGTTTATTTATTAAATTTTATTTAATTAAATTTCGCAAGTTTATTGCAAATATTGTTCATACAATCTATTACAAGGAGCTAAAGCTGATTTACGTGTTATTTCATAATTTCCTTTTCAATAAAAAAAATATTTTAATTTGAAAAAAAAAAGAATCCAGGATCTTTGAAATGTCACACTAGCTCGATACTTAATATTACTTTTATGTTACTGCATTGTTGTCATGTTGTTTATTTAGTCGGTTTAAGAACATGAAATACATTTATTTTAGAAAAGTTAGAACACAGATCCACTGATATTCTGTAGTTTAGTAGGATAAAGTCGATTATTTAACTTTACTTTGTTTTATTTTTTTATTTTATTTAATTTTTTTTATGTTATTTTATTTTATGTTATTTCATTGTATTCGATTTTATTTTATTTTATTTTTTTTTTTCATTTTATTTTATTTTATTTTATTTTATTTTATTTTATTTTTTTTTATTTAGTTTTTTTTATTCTATTTAATTTTATTTTATTTTTTTTTTATTTTAATTTATTTGATTTAATTTTATTTTATTTTATTTTATTTTATTTTATTTTATTTTATTTTATTTTATTTTATTTTATTATATTTTATTTTATTTTATTTTATTTATTTTATTTAATTTTTTTTATTTTATTTTATTAATTTTATTTCATTTTTTTTTTATTTTATTTAAATTTATTTGATTTTATTTTATTTTATTTTATTTTATTTCATTTTATTTTATTTTATTTTATTTTATTTTATTTTATTTTATTTTATTTTATTTTATTTTATTTTATTTTATTTTATTTTATTTTATTTTATTTTATTTTATTTTATTTTATTTTATTTTATTTTATTTTATTTTATTTTATTTTATTTTACTTTATTTTATTTTATTTCATTTTGTTTTGTTTTTTATCTTTAATATTATTTTCTTTAATTTATTTTTATTTTATCTGCTCTTCATTCCATTTATTAATTCTGCACCATGAACTTGCAATACCATAAAAAACATATTCTCTAGATGTATAAGTAGATAAGAAAGTCAATTTTGCATTGTCCTTCGAAGTCCAAGTCAAGTTTTACGGACAAGGTTTTCATGTAGGACTATTAGAAACATGCCTAAACTGATTAACATTGAAAGTAAGATCGGCTAAAAGAGAGATAAAAGTTAAAATCTAAACTGACCCATTTTTTTAGGGAAAAATAAATGTATTTATCCTTTTTATATCTGAGGTAATATGGCCACTTAGGGGAGGGGGTTTTGGTTAAAATCATGTAAACTGGTAGTCCTCGATTATGAAATGATTTAGATAATTTTTAACTACTTTAACTCGAAACGTGAAAAGTTTATTATAATAACGAATTGATTACTTATTCAGAATTGCCATAAATAGCAAACAAAATTTTTTCTCTTAAAGTACTTTATTTCAATTAGATTTTGATGTAATTTTTTTTTTTTTAATGCAAATATTTGTGAATAAATCTTCTGTGTTAAAAAAAAACAAACGAAAAACTCGCCAAACAAAGTGAATAAATCACTTACCGTACTGTTTTTCTATTGTATATAAATTGTTTTATATTTTTGATAATTTTTTCATATTATTTATCATTTCACTTAACTTTTTGTTATAATGCAGTAAAATTTAAGGTGACAAAATTCTCTAAACCTTTTTTCAAATATTTAAATAAGATTTATAAAAAAAGGAATAGACAAAGTAAAGATAAAATAAAATGTATTTAATTAGTTTGGCTCTTATCTTTTATTGCTTAAAAGTTAATAAAAAATTAAGGCTTTTCACATCTTTTTGTTGCTACTGCATTGAAGAGAAAAGGCATGATGGTGGACTTTTGGGGTTGGTTGGTCTCTTTACCAGCTTAAGCGTTAAAACAAAATATTATACATAGGTACATACATACATAAATAAATTAGTACAAATATATAAATAAATTATATACAACGTCGTTAATTGTTTTTACTATCTTGAATTTTTTTTATCTTGAATTTTAATGCCGTTCTTTAATCTTATTTATTGTCTTCAGCAAATACCTAGTTTAGTAAATTTTTTCACTTGTCTAGTTCCTGTTTCATTTAAACATTTCGGTTTTGAGGTGCAGGTACCATTTTTAAAATTTACACAGCATTATATACATAAAACTTTATTAAAAAAATTATATTTAGGGGATTCACAAGGTGTACTATTTTGTCCTATCGTCATATTGTTATAAAATTTCACAATGGTTTTTTTGTATTTTATACAAAAATAGTTCTTAAAAAATACTACGCCGTTTAATATGCTTATTGAATTGTCACAACAACTCCAAATACACCTGCGCCGAGTGTCATATAGTTGGCAAATGTTATTAAACCATTGTTGAAAATTTATGACAATATGACAATAGAACAAATGGAACACCTTGTGAATCCCTTAATTGTTTTATGCAGCACCCACCTGTACTATTATGATAAAAATGCTAAAAAAGCAACAACTTTTAGTCATGCTTTTCTCTACATGGTGGAGAAAGATATTTATTTAATCATGCTTATGTGTTACTTTTACTCTTGTGACTAATTTGTCGTATTTTTTGTTTTTGCTTTTTTAATTTTTTTTAAATTTATCTTTGGGCATAAGATTAGATGTGCAAACATTGTTTTTTTTTTTTTGTTAAAATGGTGTTTATAAAACAAATCTGATAAGATTGTTTTCTAAATATTTAAGAAATACCGAGAAAAGTGAAATTTCCAAAGAAACCTTTAGAATTAAAAAAAACTTATTTATGACACTTGATAAACAATGTGCATATTTTGATATTATTATTTGTTATTTATAATTAAAGCTTTTGCTTCTATGTTATTGCAGATTTGCTTACTAAAATTCTTGGAAAACCTAAAATTAAGACGCGAATTAAATTTTTTTTCTTCTTTAGAGCAAATTTTTATCTGGTTTTAGTTTAATAAATTTCGAACAAGTTACTTATAAAAATCAGTAACTACAGGGTGGCTGATGAAAGCTGCTCCCAAAAAAATAACATTCATAAGATGTCGCACATGTGTCACTGAGGGTGGAGGTCATTACCGCATATGTATCTATTAAAGTAAATTATGAAATTTTAAAAATATGTACTTGAATTCAAATGGTTTCCACCCTCGATGACACATATGGGCATTTCCATGTCATCGTACGTGACATTTGTACGCCTACAAAGTGGTGTAGATTTTGCAAAAAGAGTGGTAACTGAAAAATTGTTTCGTCAATATGTTACATTTAGAGGGTACTATAATCTAAAAAAAAAATCATGACTTTGAAAACCTTGCCGGCCAAAATATCGGGCGAAAAAGGCGCATATCGTACGTGACAAAAAACGGAAGTGATATCGAGGTGCATGCACATATATACGAAAATCTGCGAATTGTAAAAGTTGTTTTTCCTTTCTTTAAGTTCTTACACCAAGCCAAATATTTTTCCTTGATAATCCATAATTTTTAAATACAAAAAGATTTTTAGATGATTTTGTTACGAACAAATCTTAATATCGTTCGTGACATACCGTATGTGACAGATTTTTCTCTTATAGTATTTGTCTGAAAAACAAATAGGTTTTTTTAATATATGTATACATAACAAATTTAAAAAGAATTAAAAAATGTTTATTCGGTGATAATATCAATAAAAACAATAAAAGGTTATTTTCATTTCTTACTATACACTATGTACTTGTGCGCTGGCACTTAATTATTAAATTTTAATTTTTTCTCTTATAAATACGCAGTTCGAGACACATTTATATACTGACTATCATGATAAGTAAACGAATAAAGTTTTCTTATTTTTGGGATGGGCTGGACATTTTGCCATTTTTCATGGAGATGAGCAGAAAACCCTTCAATCTCTTCGGTAGCAACATAAAACAAATTAACTCCTTCCACATATTTATGAGCACATTCATAAAATGAGAAAGCATCAAGCAAGATTAATTTACTTGCTTTTACAATTTGCCAGACCTTTCTTTTAACAGTACCACCTACTCCATCAACTGCACCTTTACCATGTGATGTGGCAAAGAAGTTCCATTCTAAATGTTGGCAGCTAAATTTGTTTACAAAAGAGGGAATACTTTTTAAAATGAATTTGTTTTTAAATTCAGCGCTACTCCAATCAGAAAATAAGTATATAGACGATATATCTTCATATTTTTCGCTTATTTCAAGCATAGTTTTCGTAATAAAATAGTAAACATCAAACTTATTGTGTGTTAATTCGTCGTTAATTATTTTTTTGTCTTTTTTGGCTGCATCTGCTTACTTTTTTCGATTTGTCTTTCAGCTTTCTTTTTCCGGTATTTCTTTATTTGTTCTTCGTTTTTCTTCAAGTCCTCCCTCCATTTTTTTGTAGTCTCATAGCTATTTTTACCCATCTTAATTAAATATTTATAATTATAAAGGAATTTGAAAGTATTAAATTGAATTGTGTTACAATATCGTATGCTACAAACTTTGAAAGACTATAAAATTTTTATTGCATCAAATTTAAAAAAAAAATCGATCAATATTTGTTTGCGAGATTTATCTTGCTTTGAACTTTTATTTTTAAATACTTGTGACCGTTCGAATTCAAATGATGACGACAAATAACGTTTTTGCATTACGTACGTGACATTAGAATATAATTCAAAGCAATCTATAAAAAATACCGCTATTCGAACTCTAAATTTTTAATTTCATAATGGAACTTGGCCACTGATGTTGTAACATTATTTTTAAAGTATAATTGGAATATTACAATTACCTAAATTTAGCCACTAGTTAAGACAAAATAGTTAATTTCAATTTCTGGAAATTGATCAAAGAGATTACCAGTTTAATCTGCTATTTTTGCTCTTTTAAAATTATAATTAGCTATAAATACTTTTACATAATAAAATTTAAGTGTTTTATTGCTCTTTGGTATATTTAAAAAAAAGTTGCGATGACTTTTATTTTTCCAGCCGTGGTTGACATATTCATGGAAATGCCCATATGCGACATATTATCAAAAAAAATTTCGTTACAGCTTTCAGCTGTATATTAAACATTTTTAAGTGTTTTAACTTGGGCGTTTTTAATTAGTGAATTAGCAAATAGAATCAGCAAAATTAGCTGATTTCAAAAGACATTTTTATATAAAATCCGGTGCCTTTTACTCAACGATATGTATATTCGAGTTTTAACAAGATTAGTAAAGCTCTCTGCACGTGACTACAAAGCGAGCAAAGTTTTTATATATATTTTTTTAACCGAATCAGCATATGGTCGAATTCACGTAAAATGTAAAACAAACAAAAAATTATTAAAATATAAATACAAGGTGGGCCACAAGAAATCCCCCTGTTGGAAGATGCTCTTATTTTTGTAAATGGCGGCCAATGCCAAATCTGCTTTAAGATTTGTGAACTAGACATATGTGGAATACAAGTAAATAAGCCATGGGATGATACACTCCTTAAGAAAGCGGAATAACCATGTATATTTTATTGCGTAACAATTCGTCTGTAGTGTTGGCGCAGCGCGAGTTCCGTCGCCGATTCCCTGGTTGTCAGGTACCGACTGCGCAAATACTGTGCCGTTTGGCCACCAACCTTGAAAAGTATAGGACCACACAAGACGCTGCCAAGAGTGGTCGGCCCTGGAACACCCGTTCTGCCACGGATATCGCCGCTGTTGACGAGGTGTCGAGCTGGCTTGAGCCGGTCGTCCCTAAGTCGAATTTTGCTCAAAGACTTGCGCATCTTCCCGTACAAAGTCCAGTCCGTGCATCCGCTGCTGCCTGTCGACCGCCAAACGCATGCAACATACGCCTAAGCCAACCTTAATCTCGAGGCCAAAGTAGACGATTTTTCGACCAAAATCATAATAAGCATTGAGGCTTATTTCGACCTCAGCTGGTACGAGAAAAAGCACAGAAAAATCCACGAGTGATGCACGAGGAGCCATTACACCCGCTCCAGCTGTTCACGCAGGAGGACTCATTAGGCCATTTTTTTCAAGGACGCCGCTGGTCAAACGACAACAGTGAACAGTGCACGCTAATGAGCCATGTTAGCCGAGTTTTCTCTGCCGCAATTGAACGAATTAGGACTGGGGGACATTTGGTTCTAGCAGGACGGAGCAACGGCATTCAATGCGCGATCAAATAAAAATATTCCAAAAATAGAATCGAATATTTTCATTTAGAAAAAAAAATAGAGCCAAACAACATCGGGTGACTTCTTTTTGTCCACCTTGTAAAATGGTTCATATTTTATTTTTATTTATTTCACAAGAGCTTAAAATAATCATGTACTGAATAATCGTGATACCCGCCACATTTTTGGTCACATCCGTCACAATGAAATCGCCCATATGTAAAATCCATGCAAGTGCATTTGAACTTTTGTCTGCATTTGGATTAAAACCGGTTGTTATTACTATTAAGACATTATCATCTTATTCAGTGATGCCAACTCTTGCATCACTAAAAGCACTTTGAGCACATAGAATTGGGATAAAAAAGGTTTAAAACGAAAAAAAAAATTGTGGGAGAAAAAGAACCAAACTAAATATTCCTTTTTATGTTAAATAACAAATAAAAATGCTCTATTTTTATATTAAAATCGTTAAATTTTTTATTACTAAAATAAAATAAATAAAAACACAATAGTTTTGTGCGACAGTGGAAAACAGTGGAACAAACAGAAATTTTCCATTCACATTGGCGAAAACGGTAACCGTTTTTATGGTTCTCAAAAGCTTTGCAAAACCAGTGGATCCCTAAAAAAACGGCCATAAGGTTTTGTTCAAATGTTGATTTCGATTAGGTTATAATGCTTAAATTTATTCGGAAATATTGTTATTAACACTCCATTTATTAAATATTTTTACTTTTTATGGAAAAAATAATTTTTCGAACTTTTTTGTTTTAAAATTTAGGCAAAAATTTATTTTTTTTTTAACTTTTTTGGAATAAGTTGCAGAGAATTAAAAACTTGTACTAAAAACAGTCATAAAGCTAAACATCCTTGCTTACACACCAATACAATCTAAGTATTTTTAGTTACTCCAAGTAGCCATCAAACCCCAAAACTTATTTGTTTAACTAGACTTTACATAGCTGCATGCCAAACTAAGACTTTTTTAAACTTTACTGGATCAAATGTTTTGGCTCGATTTTACTATCAAATTGTATTTAAAACCAATACTCAGTTTGGCGATATTGGGGATCATTTTCTTATGATGGGCCTTAGACAAATTGGAAAACGAATGGGCCCTTCGAAAAATGGGCATTAGTTTTTGTCCCACAGCTGGTTCAAACTTGATTATAGCACCAAACTTTATTTATAAATTTTTCTTTCTTAAGACTCCATTTAATAAATATTTACACAATATATAAAAAAATATTTTCTGGAGTTACTTTATTTATAAATTTGTTATTTCCTCAAAAAGGTGACAGAATTAGTTTTTGACCATATATTACAACAAAAAAAGTCCAGAAAATGTTTCTTTGATCACTTAAATGAAACTTAAAATAACTCTTGGAAATTGTTTGAAGCACTATCAATACCCGCTTTTATAAAACGGGTATAACAAAATTTTGGGTATTGCATAAGCAAAAAAGCACCAAAAAATTCCCGAATAGCCCCAAAATGTCAACGCTGATCTTAACATTTAGAACATTTGTACTTAATCACATACAAACTTATAGACATACATTTTACTGTTTATCTTCTGCCAACATTAACTTTTATTATCTATGTATCTTTAGAAACAGTAGGTGCTTTAGGAATTATTGTTGATAAATATTTACATAAAATATATAAAAAAAAAATTTTCTATCTTTGTAAGTAAAAATATTTCTTTTATAAATAGTTGTTTGCGCAAAATTAAGAATAAACAAAGAAGCACATTCCTATGAAATTTCTTGTTAGTTTTCCAAGAAAATATTTTTTATTACCAAAAGGGTTGTTTTAACGTTAGTTTTTAAAGCAGTCACTTTTAAAACAATATCTGTCAGCCACTACGATTTTGTATTTCTTCTAGTTGTAAATAATATGGCGATTCAAAAATTGTGCAATAAAGCTCGTCAACCTACAAACAAACAAACAAAGTACACACACATTTCAACAGCCGACAGTTTGAGGTTAAAAAAATAATGTTTTTTAATAACAATATTTAGCAACGGCTAATATTATGATGGAAAATTTCGAAATAAATATTTAGCGTCATTTCTTGCAGAAAAGCCGTGAAGATGTTTTTATTCCATTCAACAAACTTATAAATAAATTAGGTCACCCTGTAAAAATGTACGATGTTTGTACTTATGTTCAAACAGAGATCAGGCGGCTTTTTTAATAAGATTTTTTAACTGACAATTTCTATTAGTCATCATCACTATTATCGATGTAAATCAAACACACACTCACACATTAATAAATCTTGGAAAGTCGTGTCTATTTGTTTTGAATGTCTTGTCAGTGCCAGTAATTTCTTATTTTCTTGACTACTGGACTTAGTTTTTAGCATTTTACCTCCAGCTCATTTAAAATTGAATAAGAAATTAAACTGATTAAATATTTTTTGATCATTGCCGCTCAACTTTCAAAATTCATTCATATAAAAACTTCTTAATGACTGAATTGTACAGATACTTACATTAAAAGCACTACCACACGCTCATACGTTTATGGAACAAAAATCAATTTGACCAAGTTAACACTCTTGGAATATTGTTTGTTGTGTGAGTTTTTTTAAAAAGGGTTTCTTCTTCTTTTTTAATAAAATGCATTAAGAGTTTCATTGTTATTTTACGTTGTTTTTATTGACGAGATAACAACGTAAAGCATAGTGTTAGAATTGTGGCTTAAAAAACAAAATTTCCGTTTTTGGGTTGTAACGTTTGTCGGATGTCTTCATCTGTAGTATCATTTTATATCAAATAGCTTGACATGTTTAGTGTTAATTCCAACAACAATTATATTGAAAAAGTGTTATCAGGTTTTTTTTTGAAATTTTATTTGTTTGAAGGTTTCTAGGTAAATAGTAGATTAAGATGCCAAGGAAAAAACAAATTTTATACGGCAAGAAATATTGTTTTAAAATTTGAAATGTATTTGATATATCAAATTTACTGTAAAGGAACTTTACAAGGAAGATAGCCCTCATCTGATCTTTTTATGCTCGTTGTCAATGAACTTCTCACTGAACTTGAAGAAGGAGCAGCTAAAATTATCATTTATTCGGGCATTGTCACTAGAAAGCTCTTAAGTTTTACCATGAAGGCGAAGCTTGGATGGAAACTAGTTTCTAACCCACACTGATGCTAATTAACATCAATCTGTTACTATATGACCATCTATCTAGAACTGATACTGGAGAGTACGCGGTTGTGAAGGCTTAATGTAGAGGAAAAGATCAGAGACAGCCAGTACGCTCTATGCATGCAGGGAAGTGCCAGTCCCACGGCTTTCATGTCAGTTCATATGCATTGAATTTGCACTACAGCGGCTAGGCCTATTTCACTTTATAAAATACTTTTCCGGTGAAACTGGGTATAATGGTAGCCCCCTTTGGATTCGAAACCTTTTTATCTGGTTGCAGAAGGTTTTGCGAAAAGGTCTACAACTCAACAAAGGGAAAAAGGGGCAGGATTATATACGATATGTAACAGTGACCTCATTGTCCTGAAGCTAAGCTTCATAGTAAAGAAATATGGCTGATTGACGGGTCTTTGCTTTGACGGCAGGACCCTAAATTTTTTAAGGGCGGATTCAAGTCGGAGCTATGGTGCCTTTCAGAGATACTGACTGCAATAGGTTAATTGATGGCCCAGCGGGGATTAAGGCTATTTCCGCAAACCTCACGTGCTTCTCAATTGTTTAAGTAAGCAAGAAGGCCTTGGGTTAACTAAAAGGTGAACATTTACCTAATTTGTGGACACAAAAATATTTACGGGTATGAGATTAAAAAAGCAAGGAATCGTCTACCTATTGAAACGGCAATGGACGTTCGGGCTATACTTTAGCTCTTCAATAGCAAAATAGACTGGGCAGTGCGGATCAAGACCTCAAAATAAATGCCAGTTTGTGTAGACACCACGATTATGAAGAGATCTTATGACCCAGAAGTAATGAGGCTGCATTCTCGAGGGGACGAAAAACCAGTGAATATTGCAGATTATGTGTTGTGCCAGGGGATAAGAAGATTGTTTAGTACAGTCTAACATCTCATTTGCTCCAAAACCTTGACAAATTATTGATAGGGATTAGTAAGGTCCAAATACTAGCATTTGCCAAGAGAGTGTAAAGCACCCTTAAGGGTTAATCTATTTTTAATCACTGGGTTATTGCTTCATCTTGTCTGAAAACACTAGAAGGCGCAAAGGGCCTTTGTAAGGTCCTCGAGACCAGCCAGTTCAAACAAAGAATTAAGATTGATTAAGCAGGCCAGTTTCAAAGACTTGTTGTTTGATTTAACTCTATAGGAAAAAATTGCTATTTAAAACTTCAATTCCCCAAGCCTCAATAAGAAGTCTTATCTTCCTATTAGAGAACTTATGTGGAGCACGATAGCCCATTTCATTTCGGTAGGCAAAAAAACACAATTTTTGCCATTTTCCCCAATACCATTGTGTCCACGACTACAGTATATAGTATGTCTACCTCCTTAACAGCACACACGCTAAAACAATTGGCGATCAAGTGAGGTATGCCAAGATCGCCTTCTTGATGTCTTACGAATTTTAATAAACTTTTAGAAACTTTATTAGACAAAATCGTAAACTTGATGTTTTTTAAATTAACGAGAGTGTCTGTGCTATAATATCGTACATAAAGTTTTCAATACTCTTATATCTGAATCATATCAACAATATTATTTTCTAAGACAGTAGCAGAGAAAAATTATAATCAAATAAAATTCCCTCCAATAACAAGCAAAAACATATCAATTATTTATGAAAAGCGTAAAATTCTTTTAAATAAAAACTTACGATACTTCACACTAATCTTTTGTAAAAGTGCCGAACTAAAAAGTGTCGACGATGGTGATGATGCTGAAGCCTCCTTTAGCAGTTTGTAGCATTTGTATAAATCTGAACAAAGGAGTGGAGAGTGCGCACTTTAAATCGCAGTCGTACACAACGGCAGTACACCGCCGGAATCGTCTACCTATTGAAACGGCAATGGACGTTCGGGCTATACTTCAATAGCAAAATAGACTGGGCAGTGCGGATCAAGACCTCAAAATAAATGCCAGTTTGTGTAGACACCACGATTATGAAGAGATCTTATGACCCAGAAGTAATGAGGCTGCATTCTCGAGGGGACGAAAAACCAGTGAATATTGCAGATTATGTGTTGTGCCAGGGGATAAGAAGATTGTTTAGTACAGTCTAACATCTCATTTGCTCCAAAACCTTGACAAATTATTGATAGGGATTAGTAAGGTCCAAATACTAGCATTTGCCAAGAGAGTGTAAAGCACCCTTAAGGGTTAATCTATTTTTAATCACTGGGTTATTGCTTCATCTTGTCTGAAAACACTAGAAGGCGCAAAGGGCCTTTGTAAGGTCCTCGAGACCAGCCAGTTCAAACAAAGAATTAAGATTGATTAAGCAGGCCAGTTTCAAAGACTTGTTGTTTGATTTAACTCTATAGGAAAAAATTGCTATTTAAAACTTCAATTCCCCAAGCCTCAATAAGAAGTCTTATCTTCCTATTAGAGAACTTATGTGGAGCACGATAGCCCATTTCATTTCGGTAGGCAAAAAAACACAATTTTTGCCATTTTCCCCAATACCATTGTGTCCACGACTACAGTATATAGTATGTCTACCTCCTTAACAGCACACACGCTAAAACAATTGGCGATCAAGTGAGGTATGCCAAGATCGCCTTCTTGATGTCTTACGAATTTTAATAAACTTTTAGAAACTTTATTAGACAAAATCGTAAACTTGATGTTTTTTAAATTAACGAGAGTGTCTGTGCTATAATATCGTACATAAAGTTTTCAATACTCTTTTATCTGAATCATTTCAACAATATTATTCTCAAAGACAGTAGCGGAGAAAAATTATAATAAAATAAAAATCCCTCCAATAACAAGCAAAAACATATCAATAATTTTTGAAAAGCGTAAAATTCTTTTAAATAAAAAACTTACGATACTTCACACTAATCTTTTGTAAAAGTGCCGAACTAAAAAGTGTCGAGGATGGTGATGATGCTGAAGCCTCCTTTGGCAGTTTGTAGCATTTGTATAAATCTGAACAAAGGAGTGGAGAGTGCGCACTTTTAATCGCAGTCGTACACAATGGCGGTACACTTTTATCGAATGAAGGAAAACAAAAGAAATATATTCATGTATATTTAATATTTAATGAAAGCCAATACCAATTCGGATTAAAAATTCGCTTCAATGATTATAGAGAACAATAATCCCCCTCTTTGATGTTTGTTTCAACATCAAAATTTTAATACGGCAAGTGATCTGTGTATTTCGCGTTTCGAGTGCATTTTTTGCGCTTTGATCATTGTAAGGGCATGTAATGGAATTTGAGATTACAAATGAAAATATATGTCGGCTCCGTTTCATTTGAGATAAGTCGGCTATTGATCTCACCTCATTTTCGAATAATAATACGAAACAGACAATAACAAACTCAAAAAAAAAGAAAAGAAACATACCGACGACCCATTTCAACTATGATCTGCTTTACTCTACATCTAATTATTGTTGTTTCTGTTGTTATCATTAACATCCCTTGGCATAAGTTTGACATACCATAGTTACCATACCTGCGATCTTTTACACTCGCACACAAATATTTTTTAACACCGTGAAAGAGAGTGTTGGCAAAGAGTGGTAAAAGAGAAATTATTCTGTCTTATGGCTACTGGGGAGGTTATGCCTGTTACACGTGTATAGTAGCTACTGAATTTTTATCTTTTAATAAAAAAAAATTTACTTACATATATGCATTACTTTTTTTCTACTTTTAAAGGATTATCTCTTTATCAGTCCTAATCTCAAGTAGTTAATAAAGTGGATATCTTTGTTCTATGACCGTTCTTATTGTTCTTGTTTGTCTTCTTATTTCTTTTGGGAGTTCACCGATGCGCATGATTGTTTGTGGTGCTACTAGTTATGTTTGGCTTTTTTTTTTAAGGATGTTCCCGAAGATGTAGATAGAGCAGCGTATTGATGATTTTTTAATCTTTTAAAAGTTAGATGAGATGACCATAGACCTAGAACAGGAACAGATAAAACAGTGATGACATTTAAAGTCTTCCGATTGAAAAAAACAATTCTAATCCATATTTCAACTAAAAAAACAAAATAAATAGAAATTAGTGTTTTTGAAAAATACCGCCAAGAGATGCTAAAGTCGTCATATTAAAAAAGATTTTTGAGAGATTATCATAAATATGTAGTTGTTTGTAAATGCATTACATGATTTGCGTCTTTTCAATTAAATCGTTTTTAAAGTTAATTTTATTTCTTGTATTAAAATAAATATTTAACCTGAAAAACGGCCAGGCTATATAAGTTTGATAGGTTTCAAATTTAACTTGAAATAAAAAGTGGCTTTAAAAATATGTTTTTAGATATAATAAGTTTTGAAGTACATAAAAAAGTTAAAGTATCTGTCAATATTAAAATTTCTTTCGCGGTGAGGCAAAGTAGGTGTAGAGAAGGATATTTTTATTTGCATAAATTCTGAGTTCGTACGAGAAGTAAAATGATCGCTGGTTAATCGTCGTGTCCTTTCGTGTAAGCCGTTTTCCAGTAATGCAGTGTGCAATCGCTTCTTTGCAAGGAAAATAGAAACCAAGTTGCGGATAATCATAAGTTCTGCACGTGGCCCTAAGGACTCTGCACAAAATGGTTTTTATCCAGACTTCCGTGGCTCTGAGCCAAAGTGTACCACAAACGTCCACTGTTCTCTTTAAAGACCTGGAAACTCATTTCTTTTATTACCTCAGCACCCCGAATCCAATAAATTCCCACTTGCGCTATGGCAAAGTAAAGTCCACGGAGAATGCTGTGAGCCCTGTCTAGCTCTCAATTAAGATGTATATCTGAAGAGACCTTAAATCTTATTAGAACTACAGAGCGAAACATGTATTTTCATACAAGAAAATAGTCCCGTGGCATGGTAAAGGCTCGTAAATTAGCGATTAGTTGACAGCCATGACTATGAAATTAGACTATGGATGGGTAAGACAAAATTATGTGCAACCTACTTGTTTCCATTTGTTTGGTCCCTTTGCGAAATCTGGGGCAGAAAGAGATAGGAAGAGAAAATGACATTAAATAGCAGGTAGAGACTAATAGCCCCCCCCGTAGTGGTACCTTTCCTGAAACCAACCGCTATATCTGATAAAGTATGATAAACTAGGAAGGCCTACATCGGAGAGGCTATCTAGTCTCTTGTTACCAAAGAGTCTGATTCAAACATCCAGTGCCGAACAGAAGCACAAGAGGTGGTCTATTATCTCAGTCTTTTCTGCGTTCTGAAAGTTTTTACAGAAGTCGTTGAAAGACAGTCCCAATCTCGTAGCTTGGGTACCAATTCGACATTGACCAGTAATAACGGCCTTATTTTTTATTTATCCAGATCCAGAAGAGACTTAAAACTTCTTGGAATTATTTTCGTTCAGATTATCCTAGTGGTTCTACATCTAGGCTGGTTGTACCATATGGCCCTGGGATTCTGCCGGCGTATTAATTTGCCTGGAACTTACAGGAAGATAGGGGAGTGTACCAGAAGTGGTCTATTGTCCCATTATTGGATTTTGCACTATTCCTAGCAATGTTATTGACAACGAGTTGCCCGCGTTGGTCTCTTATAATCTCACCAACGCCAGAGTGATATTAGAATGCAGTTAAAGGATTACCAACATTCGCCTGCTATTTGTAATGTAGAGTATACAACAGTTATTTATCTGATGGCAGCATGGATCTCAGTGAAGATTCCAATTTTCTTGCAAGATATCTTGAAGTGTCTTGCCAGTTAGCCGCTTTGTCTTTTGCCAACAGTTCAGCCTCCAGTACATCCGGAAGTATAAATAAAATCCGGAATCCTGTTTGTGCGATGAATCTATTTGCACCAAAACCAGTTCTCCCCTTAGAGACCTCTGTATATAGCTCTAGATCGACAGATGATTTGATCCGACCCTTTCGTCTAAGATAACGAAGGAAAATTTCTTGCGGAGAAAAGGTTTCAGTGTGCAGTAGTCAACTAGATCGCGAACAAAATTGATAGTCCCAATAAAACGTGTGTGGCCACATGCCCTGTGTCTCCATTTACTAACAGCGTGTAGTCTCGTCGCGTTGTTTCGCATCAATTTGTTTGCCAGGAGTTTCGTTGGAAGTCAGTGGAGTAGGGTTCAAAATTACTAAGTTGGAGTTGTTTTCATTTCGCCTATTATCAGGATCGCTTTGTTGCGCATCGTCCTCTCAATAAGTATACCATTCGCGGTAGAGTCCATAGCCTTCCAATAGACCATAGTTTCAAAGAATAGAGTCAACTCTATCACCGTCTTATAGAGCCAACTTTTATTTCGGGGACTGAGGCCCCAGGCATTGTCAGTGGTACGTGTGCACTTATACATCAAAGTCTGGGCCTTTGCCACTCTCGCCTTCACGTTTGGCTTCTAAGATAGGTTACTGCCCAGAATGATATAAAGGTATTTCGCGCAATCTGATAGATTTAGTACTCCACCGTTTAATAGAAGGAATCTTGTGTCTGTTCGTAAACAGTACAAGCTCCGTTTTAGAGGGTTTGGTAGATAGCCCGTTCCTTGCGCTCCACTCACTAAGTGTCCTTAATTTTTTAAGACACACCATTCAAAAATATTAATATATATAATAAATAATATTTAAAGCAAAGTCCTCGCTAGTTAATAAACAATTATAATCTTACAAAATACATCTTTAAACGGTCTTCCATAAAATTGTCAGAAACGCCCTAAATAATCATGTCAAACATATAATTTTCTTTAAATATTTCTCAAATAAATCTAAAATTATTAATAACATTAAATCAGAGCTTAAGAAATAAAAGGCTAAACAAAAATGAAAACATGTGATCATACGTGTTTCAGTGGCGCCAAGAACCCTCCTGCTGTTTTTCACAACCTTTAACCACAAAGAAAAACAAAGGGTTAAAGAAATGTAAACGAATAATAAAGTTATTGGCCATAACTAATCATATTAAACTCTAAAGCTTAAAATATAATTTTCTTATTATTAAACGTGTAAACTAAGACCACGTGGGGAATTTCATAATTTGAATTTCTGTATTATTTCTATATTGAAAGAAAAGACAACTTGATAGATGGAGTAAATTTCGATTTAAATTGCATGTCGTAGCTTGCCTCCAATTCTATTTAATCTTAAAAAAATTAGTCTGAAATACTATTGTTTGATTAAAAATGGTCGTCGATAAAGCCTATTTTGATTTGAAGAGGGCATTTCTTATAATTTACCAAAATATTTTTTTTTATAAAGAGTGCAAGTTAATAATGCATTTTCTATCTACCTTGATGTAGGGTATCAAAAGGAAACAGTTTTAACAACAACAATACATATAAGCCATAATTAACATGCTAAATTTATAACGAAATCATTGATCTAAAAGACAAAATCATATATAAGGTCGTCTTCGTCGTCGTCTATTAACAAACTTTAAGTTTTATGATATGTTTTCCCATAAAAATGAGAGAAAAGGTGTCTTAAATTTCACAAAAGGACATCAATCAAAATAAACATACATTTTGTTTACTTTCTGTTTTTAGGTTTCTTTTGAATGATTCTCAAGATGCATAATAATTTAGGCAACAACAACAAAAATAAAATTTAATTTGAAAAAATAACACATAAAAACGATGAAACAACAGGTATCACATTAGATGTTCGACAATTTCATAGATCAATAAACTGACAAGTGTATTCAAGAGTTATAATACCAATGAACACATATTTTCACACATACATACATACATACATACATACATAAATACATACATACATACATACATACTTATATTTGAGTATAAATCGATCACACATTTGAAAATAATCGTTGAGGTTTTGGTTGACTTGTTTCTTTAAAAAAATTTTAATTTAAAATTAAATTTTCTTTTGTATTTCTTTTATAGAACCATAATGAAGTTTTATTATTTCTGCTGTTATTATCATATCATTAAATGTTTAAAAATTAATTTCCCTTCTCTATATTAAAATCTCAAATTTTAATATTTTTTCTTCGTTTTGTTTTGTTTTTTTTTTTGGACAATTTAATGGCCAATGATGGATTTTGTTTGATGAAGTGATTTTATGCTGGCGAAACACTCGTTTAATAAACATTTATGTCTCATGCGTGATAAATAAACTATTGTTTTCATAATTAAATGGTATGACAAAATAGTTTATGCTTCTTCTTTAATTTATAGACCCAGTTTAAATGTTGTATAACTGTTGTTGCCTTAACTTTTCTAAGCTTTTTCTTTTTTTTTTCAGATGTAATAGTCTAGACATGTTCAATATATAAAAATATTTTATGTTGCAGTTTTAATAGCAAATAAAAAAATTAATTGCAATAAACTTAATTTTTTTATATATTAACAAAAATAAATTTTTTTTAAAAAACCTAAAGATTATTAGAAAGTTAATTTTGGGGCTAAAATTTTATACTTCTCATGTAACAATAAAATAATGTGGCAGCGTATAAAAACTTGTGAAAGTTATTTAAATGTGATATTGATTACGCCTCTTCCTTGGTGGTGTAAAAACTTGATAAAAAATTTTATGCAGCTGGTCATATAGTGATGATGATTTACATAAGAAGTTTAATTTAATTTTTTGGCTATTTTTCTAGGGACTAAGCCCTGTATTTAATCATTCATTAATTGAAATCTATAAATACTGCAAGTTGATGTTTAAATATGGTTTTAAATTAAGGACCTAAACAGTCCGTGACGCAAATTGTGGCGCACATTTTATTGAAAACCACTAATAAAAGTAAACAACTTAGTAAATTTTCTTTAATAAAATTTTCTATCAAAAATTTGAAAAATCCCCAGAACGGGCTACAAATCTCCAATGAAAAAAATAGATTTAAAAACCAGTTTGTGTGAGTAAAATATATTAGTTTTTTTTTTGTCATTTAAATAATCAGGGTTTCCAGCGTTATATTATCCAAATAAATATAAAATGAAAACTAAATGATCAAAAACCAAACCTTTATCTGACGCAAAGAATTTTGATCTACAATGCTTCTGGGCACATAGATGCAAAATAAACTGAAAGCAGCCCAAACTTATAAGATAATTGATAGGAACCTTTGCCTTATCTCGACGTTAAACTTCTGCTCTGTTTCTTAATTTTGAAATTTTTTTGGTGCGTTGCCTGCGCCTTTGTCACTAGAGTTGGGTCAATCAGTTACTTTAGTTCGTTTTTGCCAACAACCTCTTTGGGGTTTTTCCACGAACCATAATGTAATTTATATGAGGTTTAGAAACTAAATGAATTAGGTGGTTGCATTGGTAAAGGAAGGGCACTCATTTAAAGCCACAAGACATTAAGGATTGTCATTATAAACCTTTTTTTTTTTTTTTGAGGTAACCCCATAAAAAAAAATCCAGTTTAATCGGGCGACCTCGGCGGCCGCGGGACGCCCCAAAAATGACTGATCAATTTTGGGGGAAATTTTCTCCAAAACAAATTCATCGAAGGTCTGGCTGGCTGTGTCGTCGCCCCATCCCGTTGAAACCGATAGAAGAATGAGCTCGCAGGTTTGGCAAAAAGATTTCCGTAATAATGCGTTTATAATTTTCCCCATTGACGCATGTCTCCTGGCCTCAAGAATTTTCGAAAGAAAATGGTCCAATTACCTCGTGAGCAAATAAGGCACACCAAGCAGTTACCCTGGGGGTATGTAATGGTTTTTGATGTTTAAATCGAGTGTTGTAGGTTCTAAAAGATCAGTAATTGGAGTTTTTCATTGTTGAGGTTGCCGTTTTATTGAAAATGAGCCTCGTGGTTTGAAAAAAGTAGATTTACATTGCAATAGCGCTCCAACATCGTTTCACAAAAATTTTTCCGTAAATCAGTTCTTTAACGATTTGAACTTTAAAAGAATGGAGCTTTAGATCCTTTTTTAAAAATTTATGAATAATCGCTCTTGTAAGTCACAGCAAGGCTGCTATTTTCCGTATTGAAAGTTGCGGATTTTCACGTAAACTGCTTTCAACCAGTTCAATGTTTTCGTGAGTCCTTAAAGATAGACAGGACCCTGGTCGTGGGACATTTATAGCCAAAGCAGTAGCGCGGAATCTCTGCACCCACCAACGAATTAAATTTACACTCGGTCCATCACGTATTCCCCGAATATCGAACTTTGAAAAAAAATTTTCGACGAGCAATTACGTAAAAAAGTCTCCACAGTGAGCGCGCGATGCTCACTCGACCACTGCGACATCAAAGCTGACGAATTCGCACAATATATAATTATAATAAACAATATAAATAAACTAGGAAAATTAGGGATCAAATCCTGAATAATATTTGGGAATTGTTGTAAACAAATCGTTTTTTTTTTATTTTTTTTGGGAATATATGGTTTTGAGTATAATTTACCCCCTGATTTCTTTAAACGCAACGCCCTAAAACAAAAACAAAATGTATGGAAAAGTTTTTTAAATATAAATTTTTTCTATTTATAGGGTTTGTTGTTGGTTAAGTTTGTCTATATGCATTTCATTGGTTCTTACACCAAATCATCAGTAGACTTCAACCACCCAAATTCTTAAAAAACTCATGAATATTTTCTGTCTTTATATAATAACCTCATCAAACAAAATGAGAATTACTATAAAAAACCAAAACGTTCAAGTTTTTTTAAGAATCCAACAAACCATTATTCGCATTATTCAAAACAAGCGAATAGCGAATAATGGTGTGTTGGATTCTTAAAAAAACTTGAACGTTTTGGTTTTTTATAGTAATTCTCATTTTGTTTGATGAGGTTATTATATAAAGACAGAAAATATTCATGAGTTTTTTAAGAATTTGGGTGGTTGAAGTCTACTGATGATTTGGTGTAAGAACCAATGAAATGCATATAGACAAACTTAACCAACAACAAACCCTATAAATTAACAAGAAAATTGGGATTAAATCCTAAATAATTTAAAAATTGTGTTGTATAAATTTTTTCCATACAATTGTTTTCGTTATTATGCGTTGCGTTTTACGTAATTAGGCCATCAATAAAAAGAATTAAAACCTTAAATTTTAGTGTCAAGTTTTGTTTCTGTTTAAACATTTTTACAACTAGAACTTTGTTTATTGTTACTTTCGCATTAATATTCTTAAATTGGTTTTGGTTGAAAGAGTCATTAACAATTTATAAAAAATATATTTATTTATGGGTGTATAAAGTTTACTAACTTTTACAGCTAATTTATAACAATTTTTATAAATGGCCCTTAATATTGACATAAAAATTAACAAATTCATAAATAGAGAAAGACTTCTCTACTGAACTTTATAGCGTTTATTGAAAATATAACTCTAAGCTGTTGACTTTCTCAAATGTTATTTAAAAAAGTAAGAGGGCTTTATTCGTCTCTGCTGGATCTTAAATACCCTTCACCATTGCGAAGGCATGCAATGATTAACCATTTTTAAGTTTCAAACATTCATTGCCGTTATATATCTAATATCCATAATCTAGAATTGAATGTTTTTTTAAAATAACATAATTTAACCTCAATTAAGGTAAAAAAATAAAAAACATTTTTACAGACTTGAAAAAATTTTACATAAATCTTTTGACGGATTGATACTCTTTGCAGGTCTATAGAACACCAGGGCGCACAGTGTGGGGAAGTTAGTTAAAATCGGAAAAAAATTAATGTTCGAATTTAAAAATTTATTGAGGCAACTTTATTCTCTAGACTTCTTTCAATAAAAACAGAAAGAATTTTTATTGAGTACTTAAGTACACGCAGAGAAATAACATGGTTGAGTATGATCACGAAGGATTTCATCATGGTATGCTTACGAATATCATTATTAAAACCATACTATAGTTGTATTAAGTATTTGCCGAAAAATACAATTATAGTTTAGATTTAACTTACCATTATATGTTTGAGGATATAAGGACATGAAAATTTAATTAAAACAAGTTTAGTTTTTTATTAAATTTTATCAATGTAAGAATGTGTGCCAAATTACAAAAAAAGTTCTTTTTTTTTTAATTTCTTACTTTTTTTGAAAAAGGACATTTTTAAAGTTGTCTTATCCTTGCTTGGAATCAAAAGAAACTTAGACAGGTTATTAGGCAGGCTATAACTTAAGTACGTACAACATTTCATTAAGTTGTACATTTTTTCTTCTTGTACTGACAATTTTTATTTAAAGGATATATAGAAAGGACACAAATCCTTGGAGTTTGAGTAATACAATTTCAGGTTTTAATAATATTTAATCAATTAAAGTATTTGTGCTTAATTTAAAAAGATACTATTTTTTTATTGTTCGCTTTTTACAATTTTGCAAAAGGACACTTTTGAGGATGGCATATCCTTGATCGGAATTAATGGAAAACATCTTAAGTCTGTACAAAATTTCAACAATTTTGTACTTTTTACCTTCGCCGTATTGTAATTTTAATATTAAGGATATATAGGAAGGACATAAGTCCGTGAAGCTTAAGTGATATTACCTTAGGTCTGGTTTTGTTAGCCAAGTTTTATTTCTTTATAATAATTCCTTCTTATTTTGGCCATTCGTTTTATAAAATCACCACACTGTGGGGTGTCCTCTTAAGCCTAGCATAGCAAAGGGACAGCAGAAAATCACTTTCCAGCTTTCCCATCTACAAAGATTTAGCATAGATGTACACAAGTCTACAATTTTAAAGCTCATAAAGAATATTTAAAAGGTTACAAACTTAAATATATACACAGTGCATATTATACACATATTTAAATAAACTTTTATTACTTATACAAGGGCTATTTAAATATTAAAGTGCAAGAATTAAAATGTTTATATCATTTTGAGAAAAATCAAACTCTATGTTTTAGTTATAAATATTCATAAAAAATTTATATTTACTTTCTTTTTATAGTGCTAATTTTCACCTTAAGCTAATCTTTCATTTTATCACATGAAAACAAATTGACAACCTGCATAAAGCCACAATCAATAAACCAAACCCTAAAATGTTAATTAAAGCATAGGAGAGTTCCTTATCTAATAACATGATTTATTACTAAAACTTATCAACAAGTCATATATATTTATATACGGAGAAATATCGCTAAAACAAGTGTTTTCAAAGGTTTTTCATATGAAATCTAATAAAATCAACTTAACAAAACCATAGCATATGCATGCGAAGTGATAGTCACAAAATATTTTAAATGATAGAAAGATAGATGATACTAAAGATGAATGCAGCCAGTATCAAATTAGATAGATTATATAATTTATAACAAACATAAGTCAACACAATAATAAATCATTTTAAAGACATTAAAGAAAAAGAGAAAAAACAAACTGTTGTCACCTGTAATAGCAGGTTTCAACTTTTACTACCAAATATCACTGTAAATAAGTATTTGTTCCCTTCGAAAAAAATAGTCAAAAAAATAAACATTTTTTTAAAACCAATGAGTCTGCGCAAATAAAAAAATAAAATTTAAAATTCCAAAAAGTCATTTATTAAATTCTTGACCAAAATTATACCGAAATGTATAATGAAATGATATTATAAACTCATTTAAAAAGAGACACACACACACACAGACATACATACATACATAATTATACGGATACCATACCTTTGGGAATTGATCAATTCCCCATCACCATAATGGTTTCAAAAACAGCTTTAGATTCTCTTAAATGTGGTAGTTATGCCAGAAGTGATAGTAAAGTGGCAGTTGAGTGTTTATTTCTTTTTATACCCTTCACATAGTGACAGGGTATATATCACTTTGTCATTCCGTTTGTAATTTCTTTATTATTCATTTGCGACCCCATAAAGTATATATATTTGGGATCCTTATAGATAGGGAAGCCGATTTAGCGATGTCCGTCTGTCCGTCTGTCCGTCTGTCCGTCTGTCCATCTGTCCGTCTGTTGAAATCAAGTTTCCGGAGTCAAATAAAAAGATACAGACCAGTTAATGATGTCAAACGATCAGAAATATCCCGCTAACAATCGCTATTTAAAATCAGCAAAATCGGTTCACTATTGACCGAGATATAAGCGAAAACCCAGAGTAACCCATTTTTTTAGGACAAAATCCGTGCATATATCCCTATATATCTCAGTAAGTATAGTCACTCTTGCCACAAAACTTGGCACGGATACTCCTAAAGAAGGGACCCAAATAATGGAAAAAGTTTTTTCAGATAGGACCAGGGGAAGGGGTATTTTTCCTACAATTGCACAAATTTGGTGAAAAATTTTATGCGCTATATCTCGGAAACTATAACAGCTATCGACATAAAATGTTCTACAAAAAGTAATTGTACGCAAAGATCTACACTATAAAGAAAAAATTTTTTGAGTGGGGGCAAAAAATGGGGTAGCTCCCATACAAATCGACAATTATTATAGAATATTCGATACGCTATATCTCGGAAACTGTAACAGCTATCGACATAAAATGTTCTACAAAAAGTAATTGTACGCAAAGATCTACACTTTAAAGAAAAAATTTTTTGAGTGGGGGCAAAAAATGGGGTAGCTCCCATACAAATCGACAATTGTTATAAAATATTTGATACGCTATATCTCGGAAACTGTAACAGCTATCGACATAAAATGTTCTACAAAAAGTATTGCACGCAAAGATCTACACTATAAAGAAAAAATTTTTTGAGTGGGGGCAAAAAATGGGGTAGCTCCCATACAAATCGACAATTATTATAGAATATTCGATACGCTATATCTCGGAAACTGTAACAGCTATCGACATAAAATGTTCTACAAAAAGTAATTGTACGCAAAGATCTACACTTTAAAGAAAAAATTTTTTGAGTGGGGGCAAAAAATGGGGTAGCTCCCATACAAATCGACAATTGTTATAAAATATTCGATACGCTATATCTCGGAAACTGTAACAGCTATTGACATAAAATGTTCTACAAAAAGTAATTGTACGCAAAGATCTACACTTTAAAGAAAAAATTTTTTGAGTGGGGGCAAAAAATGGGGTAGCTCCCATACAAATCGACAATTACTATAAAATATTCGATACGCTATATCTCGGAAACTATAACAGATATCGAAATGAAATGTTCAACAAAAAGTAATTGGACAAGAAGGCCTACGCTTTAAAGAAAAATATTTTTGAGTGGGGGCAAAAAAAGGGGTAGCCCCAATACAAATTAATAATTTTTGTTAAATTTTCGATATGCTATATCTCGGAAACTATAACAGATATCGAAATCAAATGTTCTACAAAAAGTGATTGGACATCAAGGGCTACGCTCTGAAGAAAAACATTTTCGGATGGGGGGTGAAGAAGGGGTAGCTCCCATACAAATTAACAATTTTATAAAATTTTCGATACGCTACTTCTGGAAAACTATTACAGCTATCGACTTCGAACATTCTACAAAAAGTAATAATCAAATAATTCATACATTTTGGAGAAAAAGTTAGAGAAGAGCAGGGGGACTAGAACATTTAACAAGTTTTATTAACCTTTAAATATGAATAATGTCGAAAACTTTTAAAACTCTCGACCTCAAATCTTCTTCATCTATTTTTATTATTCATACGAACGTTAAAATTTTGTTATTTTTTCTATGGGCTTTAAAACTCGCACAAGGTTTTTTATTATATTATTTGCAGTGCAAAATTACTCGGCTGGGTATATTTAAAGACCAATGTGAAGGGTATATAAGATTCGGCACAGCCGAATATAGCGCTCTTACTTGTTTTTTTTTATTTTGTATTTAAAATATTTTTGAAAAGTATAAAGATTGTTGAATGCGATAACTATGTGATTTAGGCGCCTGCTAACTAAATGCCAAAACGAGTTAAACATGCAGATAAAGATCTTTTACGTTTATTTGTTAAAAACCGATATACATACATGCATTCATATGCTCCCATGTACATACATACATATGTACATGAACATATACTATATGGGGTTGTTATGTAGTGTGATCCTCTTATTTAATATAAGTTAATTAATGGAAGAACTCAACGTAATTTTATTAGGAAATGTGTTAATAATATTTATTAAGTTTTTATTTTAGTATTCAATACACATATATTGTTTGCCCGTTTCAATAATACTATTTTTTTTTTTCACAATGATTAGTTTTTCCAGAGCATATATAAAAAATATGAAAACCATACAAAACATTAAACAGTAAAGTATTTTACAGTAGACAAATAATAATATATAACACCCCCTCTCAATTAGATAATTTTAACAAATCCCTAATTGCTGTAAAGTTATATTTATCTAGAGATTTTGTAAACACATCAGCAACTTGATCTTTAGTTGAAATATGTTGTACCTTCAGGTTTCCCTTTGATACATGATCCCGAATAAAATGATGTTTAATGTCAATGTGTTTTGACCTTTTACATTCCGAATTTTGGGACATAGCAATGCATCCAGCATTATCTTCATAAATTAAGATTGGTTGTTCAGATGTTGTAACCTTCATGTCGTCTAAAACGCCTTTTAACCATATGCCTTCTGAAGTAGCCAAACTTAGAGCAACATATTCAGCCTCACTTGAAGAAACTGCTACTGTGGTTTGTTTTTTACTGCACCAAGACACAGGGCAACCATATATATAAAATATATATCCACTTGTTGACTTTCGATCATTTGTATTAGAGGCCCAATCAGCATCTACATAACCAACCAGGACGTCTTTACTTTCACTACACTTGTCAAATTTTAACTTCAGTAATTTTGTTCCTTTAAGGTATCTTAGGATTCGTTTAAGAGCTGACCAATGTATCTCACCAAAGTTTTCCTGAAATCTACCCATATATCCAACGGCATAACATATATCTGGTCGAACGCATAGCATCAAATACATCAAACTTCCTAAAAGTTCTCGGAATGGTTTATCACAAGCTTCATCAATACATGATAATTGGAGACCTTTTTCCATTGGAGTATCAATATGATTACATTCAGTCATTTCAAATTTTGATAGTATTTTCTCAATACTAGGAGTTTGGCTGATATACATTTTACCTTCCTTTATATCGTACTCAATTTTCATCCCAAGATAATAGGTTAATTTTCCACAATCAGACATTTCAAAAACTTCAGACAATTTGTTTTTAACACAGTTGATATCTTCTGAGTCATTTCCAGCGATCAAAACGTCATCCACATAAATCAATAAAAATATTGTTTTTCCCTTAACGCACTTTATATACAAGCAATAATCATGCTGTGACCTTACAAAACCGAGTTCTTGAAGAACCGTATTGATTTTCTTATTCCAACATCTTGGACTTTGTTTTAATCCATACAAAGATTTTATTAACTTTAATGCCATTCCTGATTTTGTCTTCATCCCTTCTGGTATTTCCAAATAAATTTCCTCTTGGAGCTCACCATGCAAAAAAGCGGTTTTAACGTCCAATTGGTAAAACATGTAGCCTCTTTTGACACCAACAGCTAACACGGTACGTAATGTGCTTAATTTCGCTACAGGAGAATACGTCTCAATATAATCAACTCCGAATTTTTGCAAAAATCCTTTTGCAACCAACCTTGCTTTAAATCGTAAAGGGTTTCCGCTGGAATCAGATTTTATAGCAAATACCCACTTTGATTTAAGAAGTTTTGTATTCTTTGGTTTTTCAACCATTCTCCAAACTTTATTTTTCTCTATGGAATCTAGTTCGCTTTTTATTGCCTCAATCCACTGATCTCGATTTAATGAGTTTTCAATGTCTGAAAACGAATTAGGAACGCCATCATTTGAAACAGCTTCAAATATAGATTCATAAAGCTCAGTTAATCTTGTTGGAGGTTTTCTTTGTCTCGTACTCCTTCTCAGTTCTGTTTCTACCTCAGGCTGTTGTTCTTCTTCTTGTTGTGCCATTGTTTCAACGCTGGGGTTAACCGAAACAACACCACTATCTCCTTCCCCCTCTTGTTGATTTGGTTTGACAGATTGAATTTCTAAGCTATTTGTCAAATCACTATTATCACGTTCTATTGATTGTGTTTTTGATTCTTCATTATTAATATCTTTAAATGGAAAGTTTGATTCGTCAAATTTACAGTCGCGTGCAAGAATTACAGTTCGTTTCTTTTCGTTCCATAGTCTGTAACCATTAGGACAATAACCCACCATAACATATTTACAACTTTTTGCATCCAACTTCGTTCGCTTTTGATTTGGAATCCAACCATAAACAGAACAGCCAAATACCTTAAGTTTCGTTAAATCAGGTTTCTCATTAAACCACATTTGAGCTGGTGTTTTGTTACATGTCAACGATTTAGCTGGGCTTCTATTTATCAAATATGTACTAGTATATAATGCTTCACCCCATAATGATCTTGGTACGCCAGATTCAATCATTATTGCACGAACTTTTTCTACCGCTGTTCGATTAAACCTCTCCGCAACACCGTTTTGTTGAGGAGTGTACGCAATTGTTTGATTCATTTGTATACCTTCCTTCTTACAGTAATCCAGCATTTCATTTGACTTATACTCTCGACCCTGGTCTAACGTTAAAATAGAAATTTTTGTACCAAACTTAGCATTAACTAGAGCATTGTATTCTTTGAATTTTTGAAAAACCTCAGATTTCTTTTTAATAAGGTACACATAGGCAAAATGAGTATAGTCGTCTATGAAAGAAACAAAGTAATTAAAACCATTATACGCCACAGGACTAATAGGTCCACAAACGTCCGAATGAATATGCTCAATAGGACGAGTGGCCTTTATACGACTTCCGTTAAATGGATCACGACATTGTTTACTTTGTGCACAAACTTCACAAAAGTTTATAGGTTCTTGACTTGGTATGCCTATTGCCATATCATATTTTATCAAATCATCATACGCTTGTTTGCTAATGTGGCCCATGCGTCGATGCCATATTAGTCCCAATTCAACTTTAGACAAACTTGATACTGACCTTAAAATCTTGATTTTTAGTTCAAATAGGTTACCAATCCTTTTTGCTGTAGCTATTATGTTTCCATCCTTCTCTAAAACAGCTTCATTCTTTTTAAAATTAACTTTGATACCAGCTTCTACAATACGACTGACACTTAACAGATTTTCTCTAAAATTGGGACTATATAAAACGTTTCTTAAGTTTACATTTACATTATAGTTGCTTAAGCCTTTGATTTCCCCAATTTTATTTACCACAACGAATTCACCATTTTTAGCAACACTTATGTGACGCGATTCATTAAGTTTATTTATTTCCGAAAAAATACTTATATCATTTACAAAATGATCTGTAGCACCTGAATCCAACGCAAAAGATACCAAATTTGTATTAGTGCCATTTTTCCATACTGTATTTGAATCAGCCATAAAACTAACACTTATACCAGCTGCCGTTTGGGCTTCCTTTACACGACAGTCTTTTTTCATGTGACCAAAGCGTCCACATTTATGGCATTTTCCGTTAAATTTCACCTTCTTTTTTCTTGTAGTAAAGGCAGTGATTTTTTCCTCAACTGTTTCCGACTGTCTTTGTTTCTTCTTCGATTCTTCAGCCAGCAATCGTTGCTTTACCGTTGCCATATTCAGCTCTTCAGTTGTTAGGTTTTCCAATGCTGTTACAACAGCATCATATGACTCAGGAAGAGTCAAAAACAATTGGGACACTAAATCTGCCTCTTCCGGTTTTCCTCCAGCAGACTTTAGTTGGCGAATCAAACCATCGAACTTCAATAAATGACCCGTCATATCATCACCGTCACGCAATCTTAATTTTGCAAGTTCTTTCCTTACTAATGTTTGATTCTGGGCGGACTTCTTTTCGAAAGTTGAACACAGCGCCTCCCACATTTCCTTTGCAGTCTTCTTGTCTCTTACATATTCGATGTAGTCATCATGAATAAACGAGACTATGACATCCTGGGCTTTTGAATCCAATTTAAGAAATTCTCTTTCACTTACAGACTCGGTAGGTGCTGACTCAACAACAGCTTTTAAACAACCTACCGCTGAAAGATGTCTTTCTACTCGAAACTTCCAATTACAAAAATTCGAGCCAGCAAACTGGACAATACCTGTTGTTTTTTCCGTGGGACCCATAACCTCTTATTTAATATAAGTTAATTAATGGAAGAACTCAACGTAATTTTATTAGGAAATGTGTTAATAATATTTATTAAGTTTTTATTTTAGTATTCAATACACATATATTGTTTGCCCGTTTCAATAATACTATTTTTTTTTTCACAATGATTAGTTTTTCCAGAGCATATATAAAAAATATGAAAACCATACAAAACATTAAACAGTAAAGTATTTTACAGTAGACAAATAATAATATATAACAGATCCTATAAAAAAAAACTTAATAATGTGCATTTGAATTTTGTGGTTAAAAGTATGTTTGATATTCCAATCGCTATGGTAATTAACAAATAAAATTAACGAATAAAATACAATAAATTATTCTAAGACAAAAGCAATAAATAATAATATCAACTTATGGGGTATTCCATTACAATTTCTTTTAGCACAGACTCAAAGTTTGAATGATGATTGTAGTAGAATTTTTGTACTAAAAATTTTTTCATTAAATATCATTGTCGTCTCAGATGATTTCATCACACTGTCTCTCCTCTTCTCATCAAGCATACCACCTGGACGAACGGGTCCTGAAAACCTTAGTTAGGGTATCAGGTCTGGTATACCAAGGGGTCAAAGCATCTGAAAGGTGACACTGGCCCTGGACTGTGGGTAGTTTTTCATCGATATTTCAGGCTGAGATCTACGCGATATGCGTATATGCCTATGAATGTTTCAGAAGAAATGTAAGCGGGACTCGAATATACATTTTTTCAGATAGCAAGGCATGAAAAAATAGGCTCAGTGGGCAACGAATATGTCCACCGCCTCGCTAAGTGTGGGGCAAACCACACTCTTGTTTGCCCAAAATTATTTGAGATTTTTTTGCATCTGCTCTCGTAGGAAGTTGGCTGCTCTTAAGGACGCTAAATTAAAGGGTCACTGCAGTGAGGCTCAGGGACAGCGACATGCCAAGAGTTTATTGGCTCTATCTGGAAGCAAATCTTGGGGGTCCCCCATTTCTTTAAAGGGAGAATATAAGGGTTCTTACCGGTTTTTTAACTGGTCATTGTAGTCTCACATATCGTTTTTGCTGTATGAAGGATGAGACCTCAGGGCATGTACTTTGCAAGAGTCCAGCGATCTGTGGCAGGATACTGCGCCCCCTAGGCAGCAGTTTAGCTTTCCTGTTAGGCATTTGGAATTAATCGTCGCGTAAGTTGTTAGGCTTAATACTTAAGGTCGATTCAAGTGTCAGCATAAAATAGCTATTGTTCGTAGCCGTGCATTGTGGCAACGATGTTGATATGACTATGAGCTCTCTTCAAACGAGAGTGTTCCCCATGTTGTAGGTTAGGTTAGGTTACGAACGGTAGTGGTAAGCCCATCTCGTCACCTCTACCCAGCAGCCCCTAGGCCCATTGTGAATCCCTTCAGAATAGTCGAAACGATAAATAGGAAAGACAAGAATTTTATATGTAGAGCGAAACAGAAATGACAAAAGAGAGCAAGAATGCCGTCTCCAAGAAGTTAGTTGTCGTAGGCTCTGAACCACCTATCTACCCAGCCACCCAACCCCTTTGACGAATTCAGTAATGCTCCCCAGCCCACAGCCAGAGACCTCACTTAGTCCATATAAGAAACGCCATCATAACCACCTCTGTCGGCGGAACTGCAGCCCAGGGCAGTGGCAAATAAGATGTTCTACCGTCTCTATCTCCTCTTTATCCGGAGAGTTCCTGTCGCATTTGCTCGTAATATATCTCATATCGCAGTGCTCTGTGACGGTCCCATGGTCAGAGCCCCCTTGCTCTCCTTGAGCAGCAGCTTAGTGCCTGTGATATCTTTTTTATATCGGTTTTTTATAAGAGCCCCCTTAGAAGGTAATAAAAGAGTGTAGGTATATTTGGAAAAAATTTAAGGGGAATAAATAATAAGGGCCTGCCATGTTACCCATTTAGGGGTAAGTCTGGGGTAGTCGTAGAGCTTTCTGTGGATATTTCTTCTATATTTTTCCAGTCTGTTTTGCCATTTTTGTATAGAAGCCATCTTAAGAAGTGAAGACAGGGATAGGACATGCTCGGAAAAAATATTTCCAATAAAAATCAATGGGATTTGGTCATACATTTGATCCCTCTAGGGACCCATTGGGATGCCCGAGGTACAATACAAAGTAATTTTTTTAAGTATATGATTTTGTATAGGAGCGCCATTGTAAGGTGTGGATATATATTTGCCTACAATTTAAGATTACAGTGCAGCTAAATGCCATGTTATTTGGCCTTACGGCATTGGGACACCATTTGGTTATTAATAGGTAGTCAGCCCCTATTGCTTGAGAAAAACTTAAGTGGTTAATATAAGCTTTACGAAAGTTTGTGTTAACTGACAGAAAGAAACAACAAGTCCTTTGATCAAAGCTCCAATCTTTACGGAGTGAGATAAGGTAAATACACATTTTTCAAGCACCATCCTTTTCCTGAGAGGTAACTTAAAAGGTAATGCCGGAAGCATTAACACTAAGTACTTATGACTTATGGCTTACAATAATGGTGTCAGCTTCTAATGTCATTTCAGTGTAAATTAAAAGTTTTAAGTTTTTTTCTTGGGTATTTTTAAGACAAAAATGCATTTTCCCAACTGTTTTCCAGAATTTTTTAAATTCTTTTTCATTTCATTGATTATTTTTCCATTAATGAATTCCTAAGAAAATTAGCCCCATCACTACCAGCCACATAACAACATAAATTATCATAAACAATGGCCCTCCACAGTTTAAATGAACTGTCTGTGAGGTTGTTAGGAGTAGAAAAGTGTTTATCACTCGAATGGTTAAGCAGTGTATCCCATCACGAGCGATAATTGCTCGTTTAGAAAAGAATGTCTAGTAAATCTATGGAGTTGGTGTTTTTTATTTCCTTGTCTTCAGACCTATAATTTTCTTGTACCAAACCAAATGGTTTTAAATCAAATTATGAAAATTGTTTGGCTGCCGTTTTAAAAATAAGTTTTTAAAAATATGTTTTTCTAATTCGATTTCTGTTTTTTTGTTTTACTTCTTTTTTTGGTGTCTTAGACTTTACCAAAGTCATTAGTTTTAAATTAAAAAAAAAGGAGAAAAAAAACTTTTTTTGGGGATTTTTCAAAATCTAATTGTGGCTTATCTATGCATCTTGTTAGTAGACAGACTACTACTTACATTCATAAATGTCTGTATATTCTATTTAGAATCGGTGTTGGTGGGTAGTAAATGTTTCTCACGACTATATTCCTCTTTTATGTTAAAATTTTTATTAATCTTCGTCATCAACTTCATTCACATCTACTGTGCTACTTTTTGTTGTGGTGTTTCTTCTTTAAGTCTTTTAATTTTGTATTCAATACTTACGATTAGTTAATGGTGTTATTCAAAGTTGTTATTGATGGAATTTTATCAAGACTCCATTAAATATTGTTTTTAAAAACCCTAATCAGCATTTATCACTTGTCTGATTCATTTTCTGTTTTATTTTTCTTTTGTTTCCTCTGCAACATTACTTATGCACCCTATAATAGGTTTGTGCAGACTTTAATTAATGTAGAATAATTTGTTGAAAAGATAATATTTCTATACTTTGACAATTCCTTTAAATTTGTTATAGGTTTGTTTTTAAAATTTCGTGTGAAAATGTTTTTATTTCTTGTTAAACTTTTTGTTTTTAAGATAAACTTTTGCTTTCCTTGTTTTGGCCAGCGTGACCGTTCGTCTACTAAAGTGGCAACTTGCAACCTTCTTCCCCGGGCTGCTACTTTTTTAAACTGATACTTTTTTTGCAAGTTCAACTTTGACCTAAAATGTTTAAAAAATTGCTAAGCCGACTGTAAGAAAATTAAAACTTTAGAAAAGTTCAAAAAATCTCTAGCAAAATTAAAATTTAAATTAAAATATCTCTATCGCTTCAATATTTATGGAATTCGGCTATTTTTCCGACGAAATGAAATCAAACATGTCAATAGTTCACCTTTATTTTTTAAGCCCAAAAATTAATTATTTTGTGTCTTCTTTTTCACTTTTGGGTAAAGTTCGGTATATAAATAACCGAAATATAATTGACCAATACAGCAAATATACACAAAGTTAGGGAAGTCCAAAAAGAAATTCTTTAAAAGGTTACGAAAAAATTGATTTCAAAAAAAAATAAATTTGTTTGAAATTAATCGATTAATTGAATGTTTTTTTAATAAATTAACTGGCACATGTTTTCTAAACAAATTATAACTTTTTATTTGTTTTTTTTTTTTTTCAAACAGCTGATTGTTAGAAAATTTTCGTAATAAACAAAAAAATATTTCGAGCTGTTTGTACTGAAAGATGAAAAATATTTCTCAAAATATTTTAAATGTTGAGTATAGAAACACAATTTTATTTTCTTTTTAGTCAAATTAATGACAAGAAACATCATATTAAAACTTAATAAATTAATATGATTTATATTTTTAAAACACCTTTTTTAATCGAATTTTTTGCTTTAAATGATTTTTTGTACCACTTTTTTGAATTCTCAGCGGTCACCCTGATTTTGATATTAGCTCCAGCTAGTGCTGCTTAAGCATCCCCACCTTCGGATGACTTGAGAATTCTAGTCAATAACAACCCTTGCCATTTCAGATTGTGTTCTGCTCAAAGTATTTACCTTCAGTTCAGAATACGTTCTTTGGTTTCGATTGGAGTCCACAGGGCTTGGGTTTAGAGCTAATCATCGTCAAAAGAGTTTTTTAACTCGTAAGAAAACAGCGATTAACAAAAGCTTTTGTTGTTCTGAGGTCATAACGAACTGTGTTTCATGATTCGCATCCGTATAAGACACTTCACATAGCCGAGATGTGCTGATTATTCCATGCTGAAAGCGGTTGACCTAAGGCTTGCCAGGCTTTATTGATGCGATTCTCAACATTCTCTTTGAAGTCTTTGTTTATAGTAAAATGACTGGCAGATTGAAACTGTTTTTTTTTGTCGTGGTAAAGTCGTTTTTGTTTGCGGTTTTTAATCTTATGACCTTGGTATTGGGTGTGTTTATATTAAGGTCATATTGTGATACTTCGATTTCATTTTTGTCAGCTTTGGTTCCTTGTAATTGCATTTGTGCCACAAAAAGCGATTGTCTTATGCATATATGATAGTGGATATCCTTGGCAATTTTCGCATTAATGGGACGCTTGTTTTGTCTTCTTGTACAATACGGAAGATGGAATTTTCTTGCAGGGAGACAATGAGAGATATGAGTTGATTTTTTGGAACGAATTGTGCTCTAAGTGACACAATGGTTAAGGGATTTTACGCCTTATCGAAGTCAATGAATATCAGATATAGAGGAGAAATCTATTTCACTTCTTATTATGTAGTTATACGTAGACCATTACTGTGATCAACTCCAGATTTGTTTGGAGAAAAACCAGCTGGTTCATTGTAAATCTCGTTGGCAAGAAAATTTTTCTTTTTATAACCAAGTCCTTTATTCGGCATGCTAAGCAAAGTGATGTTTCTTCAGTTTTTGTCCTAATTCAAGTCTCTACGTTTTAATTGTTGATTATTAATCCTTTCTTTAATACATTACTCAGAGCAACAGCGACTAAAAAACTGGCCATAATCGGTCATTTAAGCCGCCCTTTTGCCCTCTTACCTACCACCTATGGATGGCATGAGGCCATCATAGGTCATTAAATAAGGTTTAGAGAAGTGTTTCGGTAGAGCCATCGAAGCCATTCCACAAGCTGTCCTGAACACGATACTGAGCTTTGTTCCTCTGGATCTTTTTTCTGATTGAATTTCTGTCAAGATTGCTTTGAGACTAAGGCATTCAGGAACTTGACGCGACTCTCGAATTAGACATGCCAACCCATTGATTAATATGTTAGAAATTGAGCAGCTACGGAATATTGCGTGAGAGTGAGATAGTCTAAATATTTTTTATCATACCTTAGATTTTCAGTCGGCACGGAGATACCCAAAAGATCTAAGTGGGAGACATACCACTTTCTACTCGACGATATATGTATACTGGTGGATCGTAGCGACTTCTACTGGAGGCGGCATTTTAATCGATCAACTCGAAACTGCAAAGTACTTCGAACTAGGCGAGTACTTCAATGTATTTCAGTTTAAAGTTCTTGCGATAAATTAGGCCGCAAATTTAATTGGTCAAAGGAGGCCGCCTGTGTGAAAGGTGCACGACCATCTGTGTAGATAGTCAAACCGTTTTGAAAGCTCTTAGTTCCAACTCGGTTAAGTCTAGGGCCAGCGCTCAGGACTCAGGGACGGCAGGTTTTGCTGGGCCGCTGGGCATTCTGGAACACAAGGGAGGTAGTTGCCAGTAGTGTAATTACTTCGGTTTATTCTCCGCTGTGTGCGGTTTTCGGAAAGATTAAGAGATTATTCAGGGAAAGGACGAGAAGGAATTGGGCTTATGCTGTAGAATGTCGAAATCTCTATTACGGATAGCGTCGGTAAGCAGGACCAAAAGTATTCTTTCTGTTGTAAAATGGATCTAAAACTGCCTTGCCAATGCCCAGTGCTTGTCGATATATGACTTTGGAACTTTTGTGATTATTTCGTTAAACATCTGTCATCACACTTTAAAACTGCGAACATTTTGCGATGCTCGGATATGCCAAAAGTGTAAAATGTCTAGAAGGTAGTACCTAAGATTTTTCCATTTGTGATAACGCAATCCTTATATATTCATCTTCACTACTTTTTCACTTCACTTCACTTTAAATTTTTAATTTTCTTAATTTTTCTATTTCCTGGGCAAACGAAATGGACACTTAGACTCTGGATGTGGCAGTGGAATCCCCCTGGATGTCAACGCGTGCCATTTTACCAAAACCAACCTTTGCGCTTACGCTGGCATCTACTTTCGGCAGCTTAGGGAATTATAGAAACCAAAAGATATGTTGCTTGTGAGAGATTTAACTTTCGGTTACAGGAAGAGTAGGATTTCTATGGGTATGTAATAACTTTCTTATTATTGGGATCATTGGTATATGGGTGCGCTCTCTATTGAAATAATGATTTTTCACATTTGATTTAATTTAAAAAAAATAATTTTAAAAGTCCAGCTTTGATCTTGTTTTAATTACTAAATTTTTTTTTAAATAGAGCAAACAAACGTCGACCATTATCATAATTTGTACACAATTCTTTTGCTTTTCCTGTCTGCAATTAACTCTATCATTTTATTTGTTTGTATAATCTACCTTTTCTAGCTTCTGTTTTAACGCAACCAGCAATTTTCTTTTTAACATAACGTAGATATATATTTAAAATTTTATCCATTAAGTGTTTTGAATTGTTGGGGTTGCTGTTAATGCCGTTGTTGCTGATACAGTCGATCTTGAAAATTTAAATTGGCGCCCATTCACAAAAAAAAATAAAAAAGTGGAACAAAACCCCAGCAACAAGCTTCTCCCTAAAAGAAGCATTTTTAACAAAATATTAACTGCTTTGCTTGAATGTTTGTATTTAAGTTTAAAAGTAGAGTCGTTATATTGATTGTTAATTTTTCATTTTAATACTATCAGTTCAATGGCATCTTGTTACCATATTTTCTTTTGTCTTCTACTTTTCATGCCCCCGTTACTGGTCCATTAACCCCTGGTTTTGCTTTTAATTCTAGGGCTTTTCATTCATTGTCATTATAAAATATCTTCTACTTTTTTTTATTTGTGAACAAAGTCTTCTTTTTAGAAATCGTATCTTTAACAATCGCTTAAAGTTAACACTGCATATCAATTACATATGTATAGATGAATGAATAAAAAGAGAAACAAAAAAAGATGTTGAAAGAATACAAATAAAATACTTGTGATAGGGAAGCAATTGATTTGTGTGTTAAACCCAAAAGAGTATAAAAATTTTCCTTTCGGTTCACTTCAAACGTAACAGAAGTCGCTTTGTAATCGATATCTTTGCTTGTTTTTCATTATGTTTTACAAATTTTTTTCGCTCAATTGATCTAGCCAATTGCTTTTTGCATTTTATTGCCGTTTTGATGTGAGATTGCTTTTCATCGCCATCGCAAATTTATCACTTTTAGATTTTATTTCATTTAATTCCTTTTTCTGTTGTTTTTTTTTTTTTTGAAATGCAGGATGTTCTTAAGATAATTATACCCTTCACATAGTGATAGGGTATATATCACTTTGTCATTCCGTTTGTAATTTCTTTATTATTCATTTGCGACCCCATAAAGTATATATATTCTGGATCCTTATAGATAGGGGAGCCGATTTAGCGATGTCCGTCTGTCCGTCTGTTGAAATCAAGTTTCCGGAGTCAAATAAAAAGATACAGACCAGTTAATGGTGTCAAACTATTGGAAATATCTCGCTAACAATCGCTATTTAAAATCAGCAAAATCGGTTCACTATTGACCGAGATATAAGCGAAAACCCAAAGTAACCCATTTTTTTAGGACAAAATCCGTGCATATATTTCTATATATCTCAGTAAGTATAGTCACTCTTTCCACAAAACTTGGCACAGACACTCCTAAAGAAGGGACCTAAATAACGGAAAAATTTTTTTCAGATAGGACCAGGGAAAGGTGTATTTTTTCTACAATTGCACAAATTTGGTGAAATATTTTATGCGCTATATCTCGTAAACTATAACAGCTATCGACTTAAAATGTTCTACAAAAAGTAATTGTACGCTAAGGGCTACGCCTTTAATAAATAATTTTTTGAGTGGGGGCAAAACAAGGGGTGGCTCCCATACAAATTAACGATTTTTATAAAATATTCGATGCGCTATATCTCGGAAACTATAACAGATATCGAAATCAAATGTTCTACAAAAAGTATTTGGACAACAATGCCTACGCTTTAAAGAAAAAATTTTTTGAGTGGGGGCAAAAAAAGAGGTAGCTCCCATACAAATTAATGATTTGTATGAAATTTTCGATACGCTTTATCTGGGAAACTACAACCGCTATCGACATCAAATGCTCCACAAAAAGTAATTGGACAAGAAGGCCTACGCTTTAAAGGAAAATTTTTTTGAGTGGGGGCAAAAAAAGGGGTAGCTCCCATACAAATTAACGATTTTTATGAAATATTCGATACGCTATATCTCAGAAACTATAACAGATATCGAAATGAAATGTTCCACAAAAAGTAATTGGACAACAAGGTCTACGCTTTAAAGAAAAATTTACAGTTTTTATAAAATTTTCGATACGCTACTTCTGGAAAACTATTACAGCTATTGACTTCGAATATTCTACAAAAAGTAATAATGAAATAATTCATACATTTCGGAGAAAAAGTTGGAGAAGAGCAGGGGGACTAGAACATTTAACAAGTTTTATTAACCTTTAAATATGAATAATGTTAAAAACTTTTAAAACTCTCGACCTTAAATCTTCTTCATCTATTTCTATTATTCATACGAACGTTAAAATTTTGTTATTTTTTCTATGGGCCTTAAAACCCGCACAAGGTTTTTTATTATATTATTTGCAGTACAAAATTACTCGGCTGGCTATATTTAAAGACCAATGTGAAGGGTATATAAGATCCGGCACAGCCGAATATAACGCTCTTACTTGTTTATTATTGAATCTTCGCTTCTGCAAACAAACAATAAGTATTTAAATCTTAAAACTAAATAATATTATATTATTTCAGACTATAATTTAAGATCTCAAATTGAAATGTAACTTTTAAGAAGTTTTCCCGTCAAAAAAAATTAACAGTGTGATTTAGATAATACAATTAGTTGTATTTTGAGCTGAAAGGGACGAAATATATTAAAAAAGTACCACAGAGACCTCAAGCATTTAAAATTGCCACAAATAGCCCTATTGTACCACATTTTGCCTCACTGTCATACAGACAAAAATTGGTCCGATCGAATGGGGTACTGTGAGGCCAGCCGCCGCAGCCATATGTACTTTCTAACCAAAACAATTGTGCTTCATAGCAAAGAGAAAAAATTGGCAAAATTTCAAACCGTTTTTATTTTATTCATTTTTAAATTATAAATGGCCCTTCCGATAAAAAAAGTATTAAATTTTTATGGCACTATTAAATAAGTTGTCAATTTTTCTCTTTATTTAATTACTAGTTTTAATCTTTAGATTTAACATTTAGGGGATTCACAAGGCGTTCTATTTGTCATATTGTCGTAAAATTTTGACAATGGTTTAACAACCTTTACCAACTATTGGACACTCGGCGCAGGTGTAGGTGGAGTTGTTGTGACAATTTAATAAGTATATTAAACGACGTAGTACTTTTAAAGAACTATTTTTGTATGAAAGAGAAAAAACCATTGTGAAACTTTATAACAATATGACAATAGGATATAATAGGACACCTTGTGAATCCGCTAATTATATCATGGCATTTTAATATAATTTTCTCTCCAAATTCCCCGAATATATTATTTCATAGTGTGAATACCACATATTTTACAAACAAACGAAGACACTGACGCCTAAGCGTATCGTGTACCTGTTTAAAATAAGGGATTATTAATGTTGTTTTTAACGCCAGGTCAGTCAGGTACATGTTACTATTTATATGGCCACTTGAACTAAATTAAATTCACGCTCCATAAAAACGTACTTAACCACACTCACATATACACAAATATACAAGCGTCCGCGCTTATAAGCGCACGTATTTAAATATGAAGAATTGTGCCCAAAAAAATAGAATTGACGAATAATAATGATTGTTTAAAATTTTCTTTTAAATACTAAAATTAAAAAAAAAAATTTTTTGCACAAATTTTAAAGCCAACAGTTTTTAAAGATTTCAGAAAACTTGATTTTTTGTGTATCAAGGAACTATATATGCTCTTAAATACCAGGATATTTTTTTAATTATGGAAAATGTAATGATATTGCTTTAAAGGAGGCTTGAAGTCAAAAATTTTTATAGTTTTTGCGATATGGCGCTTTAAAATATTTATAAAATTGATCCGTTTATATTGAAGCTAGCACTGATCGTGCCCAAATTTAATCAATGTTTTTTAAAGGAAGACTGTTATGAAATTTTTTTTTGTGCCATGTTTTAATTACAAGTCTTTGGGATATGGCGTATTTTCAATTTTATAAAATTATATTAAATCAGACAGACAAACTGGCAGACGAAAATAGCTTTTTTTCACCAAAACTGATCAAGAATACATACACCTTATGCGATTGCAAATGAGTTTAATAGAAATAACAAATTAAAAGACTATTATATACTTACCCTTATCAATTTGTGAAGGGTATAGGTAAGCAAGAGTAGGAGAAAATACATAAGTTTGCAAAAAAGAAGAGGGAGGTCAAATTAGTTTCTATTTCAAGTATTTGGCATCTCTTGAATATCAAAAGGATCGTGCATTTTTTGTTGAGAAAAATGCAAAACTTAGTTGAAACTTAAGTGTACTTTTGATTAACCCTTTTATATTATTACATCAGCATTTTAATTCAATTAATCAGAGAAAACTTGTTTGTATTTAACAGCGAAATTTAGTGAATGTAATTAGTGTTTTAATCAACAAAATATTATTTTTAACAAATTGGTACATTAAACTACGCAAGTTAATGATTGGCATACCTTGAAATCAGTGAAAATGTTTTCTAAGTGAAAAAAAAGTTTAATAAATTCTTTTTTCCTCTTTCATGTACTTTATTGGTTCACTGTAGTTGCCAATTTGCCAGCAGAGACCAATGAGCACAACGATGAGGATTTTAAAGTCCCTCTTACTTTCAGACAAAAGGACCTTCGGTTTGGTTGTTGGTGCTGCTTGCAATAGGGATTTTGATACTCTACAGCATCAGCCCAGTAGGTGCGCATTTTGTTTTCAAGGATTTCTTTAATACACACATTGGGGAAGAAGCCAAAGTACAGTGAACTCGCGGAAACGTGAATATCCAGAATCGTGTACATCCAGAAACGTGAACACTTTTCATTTAACATTAACTACTCTAAAACGTGAACAAACATTGAAAGCTGTAAAACGTGAACAGTTATTTCTGAGGTTTTTTTTTATTTACATTAATTTTATTAGTTTTGGGAGTCCCCGAATCATGCAATGAAAGGATCTATAAGCGATATACATACATAGTTTTATATGCAAAAGGTTGATTTTTGTGGTCAGATTAAAAAGACAATTATGTATTACCCAAAAAACTTAGGTCTTAAAATTTTTAAATTGGACTTTTCGGGTTAAAGTGTTGTTAAGTTTTAACTAGATTTGGATGTTTTTGAACTACCCTACGGGAAAGTGGACTGGTCCAAGACTATTGACGTGAACGGTTCCTTAGGGCAGGGACTGGTTCTAGTTCTTGCGCATTATATGAAAAGAACCTGTCACTTTTACATTGCGTTGTCATTAGAGGGGGCAATTCGTTCAAAACTAACACCTTTAGAACGGGTTACAGGCCAATCCTACATAAGCAAATTTTGCATTAATTGTTTGGGATCCTGTTCAATCTTCTTTGTTTGTATTTACGCGCGTGTGTGTGTGTATAAAAACAGATGTATGTTTATGTGTATGGACCAGCATTTATATTTTTTCCTTTCATCTCTTTAACACCTTTGAACCATTTATTTGATGTGTGCCTTTTTAACCGATCACGACCAATAACTTTTGTCCAATTCATGTTTTGTACCTGTAACAGGATAGGTACGCCGACCAATTGACCCAAATTTCCCGCAGGGTAGTAACAATAAATTGATAAAAAAAATTAAATTCGTTAGAAAATAATTAAAACATATCCAATCAGAAACGTGAACAAAATCGAAAACATGAACACTCTTGGTAAAAATTAGTTCACGTTTCCGCGAGTTCACTGTATTTACCAGATTTCCTCGAAATAAATTTATCTGCAGCCCTAAATCTGGGTGCTCAAAAATATTTAAAAACTTAGCACATTCTGACAACCTTGAGCCCCTTAACCGCTAACCTTCGGTGCCGCTCACTAATTTTTTTAAATTGATCTTTCTTAACATCTCTTGTCTTAGTGAAAAGTCCTTAAAGGAAATAGAACGAGGTAACACACAATCATACAATCAGCATACAAGAATTGCACATGGTATAGGGGTCCTAAATCCTGATTCCATGGTCCTAAGAACTTCAAAAAAAACAAACCAAAGCACATTGCTAAACATCTGGTAACCCTTTAATACAGCATCTCACCAGGTCCATAAATTGGACAGACAGTCGCTTATATATGTATATCTGATGAATAGCATTCGAATTTATAACCGAACTTTATTTTACGAAATTCCTTTAAGTGTAGAAAGTATAGAGGTAAATACTAAAATAGTAGTTTTTGGGGTTTAATTTTGGTCGAATATTATTGTAGATTTAAGTTTTTAAATAACTTGTTTAATTTGAAATAATCGAACAAGTCGAAAAAACCGCACAACTCCCACTATTTTTAAACGAATCAGGTGTATAACTTTATAGTGCGAGATTACTTACACATGTTTAGATTTTTTAATGAATTTTGTTGAATTGTCCTTTTTTACTTTGACCTCTACCCATCTTTCCATTAATATGTGAATTTTGCAACAAGGAATTTTTCTTTTAAGAACAAATCATGTCAATTTCAAATACCTTTTTCTGAAGTAAAGAGTATCATATAGAGGGCATTGTGCGTCAACCGAAAGAACTAGTAAAAGAACGAATATAATTAGTTTTGTTGTCAAGATGGAATACTCTGGTTTGAAGTCGCGCCAAATATTCTAAGCACTTTTTAATCAATGGGCACTTGACAGTCTTAACGGGTTTCAGTGGATTATAAATAATAGCACCCTTTAGTCCTGCCAAATACGGAGCTTTCCCTAAGCAGCATGGATGTTTGGCTTAGATATCGATTTAGCTGTTAAGTCCTACTTTCTATCCGATTTCTAACATTTTCGGTTATCCCAATGTACCGAAAAATTATTTTCTTTTCTAGCATCCAAACAGCAATTTGGACATGCACCGTCCCTCAAGGTCTCTCAGCTTTGATTCGTTTTGTATGAAGAAGCTTCCAATATTTTTGCAAGCTTTCGTTAGGTAAACATATGTAGAAATAAAGAAAACTTAAAATAAAATCAATTTTAATCGATTAATTGATTTACCGACTTATAGTGTTCGATTTGTTATTTAATTTTTTCTTATTTCAGTGGTCAACTGACTAAAAGCTGTTTTAATTGTCAAGTGGCTACTGGTGGAGAGGATACTATAACTTCTTTTTTCAGTTAAATTTTTTGGTCAAGAATAGCGCAAAAAAATTAATATAAAAAAAGTCCTTAATCTTTATGACGTAGCTACAAAAAAATAATTTAAAATAAACACAAAAAAACTTTGATAAATATCGCACTGCTATATTTTTAAACTTAACTGTAAATATGCGAGACGTAATAAGTTTATAATTAAAACTAAAGCTGTTAATCATCTTCTTACGAAAAATATATGAATGTATTTATGTTACGTGCAAGGTATTTAGATGCGCTCCTCCAAGGCATTTACCACAAACCTAAGTTGCCTTAATTTCAAACTAGCCATTATATTCAATCAATGGTGAGTAAAGGCAGCAATAGCAACAAAAGCAATAACAAATAAACCATAAAAATATCTATATGTATGTCTGTATTTACGTAAGCCCTAAAACAGCTTATTATTTAAGCTGGTGATAGTTCCTAGTAAAAGGGTATTTAATTATGTATATTTAGTGCCGATTAATGTTTAAATTAGCTGCCATATATTTATGGAAAAGAAAACAATATATCCTTAAGTGTGAACAAGCGTATAAACCCAAATTTTTAAGAATTAAACAAAAATTTTAGAAATTCCAAAAATAGTATCAATGAGTTTAAAGCAGCTTTAACAATTTGTAGAATCCCAGCATTATTCTAAATCAATTTACAAAAAAAAAAAAAATACCTGCAGGATGAAAAATCAACGTTATTGCTAAAATGAGTTTTCAGAACTTGTTTTGAATTTTTTTTGGTTAAGCCTATGCCAAGTGTCATGGCTCAACATTATGCTTTGGTTACCTTGTTAAAGGTGTTCTCTAAATGTTTGTTCTAAAAAAAACGCTTTTTAAATGTATAAAACATTATTTATTTTGAGCAAACGGGACAAAAAAAAAGGCTTAATAATACCGAAAACTATTGTAAATATCAGTTTTACCACAAAAATTTCACAAAATTTTACTCTGTTTATAAAAAAAGTTTTTTAAGGATTTAATTTAATAAACAACATTAATTTTTAAAAAAGTTTCAAAAAAAAAGCGTTCTTAAATTCAGTAAAGATAAAAAAATTGTTTCTCCCATTTCAACAACCCAAATAATTGCTTGTTTACTTTGATTTCCTGAATGCTTGTTAAAAAACGAAAGACTTAAGAAACGAACTTTATATGATAAACCAAAATTCAATCAAATTAAACGCGTAATTGGGTTTTTTTTAAAATTCAAAATTATTTAAGCCTATAGCCAAGAAATTAGAAACCTTTTTTAAGGAAATAAATTTCTTTTAATTTTGCGACAAAGAAAATAAAAAATATTTAAACGGAAATAAATAAAAAAAGGGAAAAAACGATATATTCGATTCAATTCAACTTATTTCTAAGGGTTTTTCCAACTTGAATAAAACCAACAGTTGCTCATTATCTAAAATTATATTTAAAATAAACGTTTAAACTAACAAAACATATTGAAGTTGCTGAATAAAGATAAGCAAACCAACTGATTTTCCAAAAAATTTTCTCTTTGAAAACCCTACAATTAAATGTATTTTGTTAATATATTATATATATGTATGTTAAATAGTTGAAATAATTTCTATTTTCAAATGTGACAATTGTGGTATACCAAAATCTCACTCTAAATCAAATAAAGAAAACAAAGAAACTTTTAAGGCGAAATGAAAACAAACTCTTCAAAAAACAAAAAAAGAATAAAACCTTAACAACAACACAAACAAAAAACTAAAGATGACATATGCCGATCACACAATTGCTAGTGACAGTTGTAAATATGTGGGCATATGTTAAAATATTGCCAGAATCCTTTTATTTTAGCAAAGAACTCGAAGGATGAAAACAATTAAATAATCTTCTTTTTTTGTGTTTTTTTCTATACAAAATAAAATTCAAAAGATAAACAACAAGATAAAAAGTGCACTCATTTAAATTTTAAGTAATTTGTTGTTCTCAAGATTAGATTATAAGGATGTCTTTAAAATCCATGTACATATGAGTAAGTGCATGCTAAGAATGTTATTATTATGGCCATTGACAAAAATTACATACTCCTATAATATGTTAAGGATTTTAAGGAGTTTATTCCTTTTGTTTTAGTCTTATCTCAAGTGTTTCTCAATTGTACATATGTAATGTTGATTAGATTAGTTATATATTGTAAAATTGTTTGGTGTCTTTTGTGGAAAGGTTTAAGGAAAAGAAATGTTGACATTTTGGTTTGAAGATGAGAAATCTGGCAGTTGCTGTGTAAATATATATAAATTTGTACTTGAGATTAATTTTTTTTTCAGACAGGAAATGCTAAAAGGCAATTTACAGATATCTTGGGGCGGAACATAAAATGTTATGTTGAATGTGTAAGTATTAGGTGGTGCTCATATACATATATGTGTGTTTTATGCAAATAAATGTGCTTTAAAAATAATCCTTTTAGGTAATTTGAATAAAAAGATTTTAGTTGGTCGCTTGTCGAAGTTAAGTTTTAGGTATAAAACTTTATGATTTTAACATTAACAAAATAATATCTTAATGTTAAAAGTTAAAAATTTACTTTCACGGTATAAGAAATATTGTAAATGCTTTAAATACTGCATTAGTTTTAAACTGATACATCATAAGGGTATTGACTTGCCGAAGGCTGGGTCAGGCAGCTGCAGATACATATGTGAGAAGAATGTGGCGAAGCCCACTCAGCCTTATGAGTTAGGTCCTTTGTAATAACTTTGATAGAAAGAGAGAGAGAAAGACAGAGCGAGAAAGAGAGATAAAGAAAGAAGTTAAGTTAAGGAAACTTTTATTTATAAAGAAAGAGGTTAAGTTATATCGTTGCCAAAAGTCTTCCTATCCTGGCTCTATTATATAAACCAACTGCTCTGTTTAATAGAGTCATACAAATTGTTAACGTTGGACGTGTCTGAAAGACTCTTCAGCCATTTGGTTCCAAAGTGATTGATTCGGACATAAAAAGTACTGGATAATTTCCTCTTGACAGCTTCTGCGGAAGTCGTTAAGAGGAAGTCGAATTTTCCCGATGTAGTTCTGATAGCAGCAGTAACCAGTGTTAGGGGACATAGTGTATTTTAACCTCCATCTGTCAGGATCAGAAAGACTTCTGGGACGTCAAGGACTTATCCTTGGCCAAATAATCAATTAAGTTGTAAGTTAAAGTTCATTACACGTACTAGCACCAGCGAGTTTGTTAGTTCTAGCGTCCAGCTTGGTACCATCTTTTGCTTTGCATCAAGCAACCCGTTTTCGGTTTCTTGAATATTGCTAGCCCGTTCAAAGATGTCTGGTATTTTTTAATAAGTTGTGAGGCAGAGCATGCATAAGTAAGACCCTTATGGTGCGTTGTTTGTCCGTGAATTTTTTTAATATCTCTGCAAAATAACTTGAAGTGCTTGTTCGACACCCGTCTGTATAACCTATAAGTGCCTTAAAGGATAAAGAGATCTTATGTTATCCGTAACTGTATATAGATTAGGCTTATAAAATAAGAGCTATTACATTAATTGTTTCATAATTTGTTATTAATGTAGGGAAGGCTAAAATAATTTGAAAGGAGAAGAGCTTAAAGATAGGGGCCAAGAATCTTAGAACCTAAGCCTAGGCCACAGACCTGCTGACTGTGAACTACCTACAATGGAAAAATAAACAAAAGATTTTGGACCAAAATCGATCGAACTTATTGTTAAAAATGAACGAAAGTGTAACGGTATCGGCCACATTTTAAAATGATCCACAAACGGCATAACCGGAAATAGTTTTCCCGCACATATGCGTATGGAAACCGTAACCGCTGTTAAACCTGCTGCCATCAACAAAAGTTGGGGTGAAATCAAATTTCTAGCCCAGGATAAATTATGTTAGAATATATTCGTTGAGGCCCTATGCTTCTTTTAAGATCGACGAGAGCAAATATATATTATTGAGCGACACCTGATAACACCGGACATAAAACATTTGAATGTGTCCTGTGGAAAATCTGAGCAGTAAAACAGGAATGCTTTATCGATTCGTTGACGTCCCTGCATGCTCTTCAAACTATGTGGAAGTGTGGTCGTAGGTAAGTGTGATCAATCCGCAAACTCATCAGCTTACTTAATTCAGACATATCCAGAGTCAGGACCCGCATAGTCTTATCTTCACCCGGATCAATCCAGAAGATTCTTGTTATCCTATTTTATGTACTGTCGTTTTACAACGCTCTGAAGGTAGTTTTCGCACATTAATTCAAATCTCGGTCCCCATTTAATGCGTACTTAAATGTATTCTAAGCCATCGCTAATCAACTACTCTTATTGCAACACTGTCCTAGATTCGGTGCTCATGGAAATAATTGCTGTCATCGACCCTTGGGCAGGGCAAATTTTATGTGATTGCTTGGACCTTCACTAGTAAAACAATTTTTCGATCTAGGAAGTAAAAGTAATTTCGGGCTTCGTGTCTTAACAGGGATGCACAGTTCCATTCTGAATTTTTAATGTTTTAAAATCTACTTTTAACGTTTAATTTTCGTTTTGTTTTGAAAACCCATATACAAACAGTTGGATTTAAAAGGAAACTAAAGTAATCGGAAGCCAAAAAACAAAAACATAAAATAAAGTGTTATTTTTTTGGAGTATCCTAAAGCTAAAGTACTCTTTTTCGCACGTAAATGGTGAAAAACGTTAACACCTTATAAATGTTGGTCACCTATCCTTAAGTCAATGCATGGCTCTTTGGCGTTAATATCTTACGATTTTTCTGTATTTTTGTAAGCTCAAACTGTTCTTATACTCGTGAAAACGTATCTCCTCGCGTCTTGCCCAAAGCCCGGTCAGCCTCGGGTTTAATGGAAACTAGTATAATCATCCACAAACCAATGCCAACACATCATAAAATTTCTTTTCACTGGAGGTTTTAAAAGAGAGTGCTTAATGATCAAAATCTTTCAATGCATCCAACGGGGGAAGGATCCTTGGTAGGAATATAAAATTAACTTTCTGTATTAAAACTAATCGTAGCTGTCTCTAAAGTACGGTCAGTGCAAGTATTTAGCTCCTGGTGAGTCTCAATATGCTTTTTAACTTGAGAAAAGTTTTTGCTAAATTAAAAAAGTTCTTTCTGTTTTTTTTTTTTTTTTTGATGATTAATGACAACAAGAAGTTCGACAAAAAAACTGTTAAATAATTGTTTGTGTTTTTTTTAGAATATTGTCTCCTCATTTTATAAGTACAATGTGAACTTAAACTAAACATTTAATTCAATTTTTCTGTGTTCTTTAAAATTTTAGAAAAAAATCATCTAAAAACACAGCAGCCCTATAACCAAGCCGAGCCTTATAATAACAAGTTTGTATGTTCCCACACATACTTAACACACACAATCTCCCACTTGGCTAAACAAAACTTGCTCTCATCACAAAGCGTGTATTCATTATTAGCTTTTGCAACATAAAACATAATTTCCATTGAAAAATATACTTTTCACCATATAAGTCAAAAAAATCCATATAATAAAATACCATAAAAATTGCAATAAATAATGAAATAAAAACAAAAGTTTTTAATTAATGTTTATTAATATTGATATTGCAACACAAGTAGTTAAATGAATATTTTACTATAATTATATATAATTAAATAAATCACAAAACAAATTAAGACAGTAACATTAAAAATGGTAAAATGGAAAAAAAAAAAAAATTATGGACTGAGCAAATGTCAGTCTCACATTTTTAAAGAAACATTTAAGAGCAGACTTGTACATTCATACAAATATCAAAACGTTCTACTTCTTAATATAAAAATTTATTTTCAAAAATTTAAAACAGAAAATACACTTGTTTTGCAAACAAAAAAAAAGGTCGAGTGAATTTTAACAAATTCACCAATTTAAAGAATTTGTCAAACAAACTTGGCATTTCAAATATGCCACACACACGCTCTGAATATATGAAGCAACAAATTCACAACATAAAAATACTTACACACATTCATCTCTGTATACTGTGTCAGTGATGGAACATGATTGTGATGGGTTGTTTTGAATAATAATGTTAAATTGTCAGTTTAACTGGCGAAAAACAAAAAAAAATGGATATTTTTCGCACAAAATTAACAGACAGAAAGCCGGGTGGTTACCAATGAGCATAAAAATTTCGTTGTATCAACAAAGAATATTGCAGTCGATTTAATACACCCAAACACACACACACACACATCAATGCTCACAGAAATATTAAATGATGCAGAATTTGACATTTTAGACTCCATTACAGATACAAATTAAAAAAAAAACCAAAAAAAAATTTTTTCAGCGGCGTCTCATTATTTATTATGAATTCTATAAATATTAATGAATTTTTCTAAATGTAATTATCACAACTGATTAATAATGTACATTTTTAATTGTCAACCAACAAAAAAGAAGAGCTTAAATTAAAACAAACTCTTTTGCAGAAAATAAATAATTTTAAAAGCACCCAATAGTGTTTTGAAAAACGGAGACTACAGAGCATTAAGAATAAAAAAAGAAGTGACCAGGCTTATTTATTATTAAAAGAAAAGTATTTACAAAGTGGGAGAATGCTTTATTTGGCTGTGCTACCATTACCTTGTGGCAGGTTAAAAGGTGAAAATAGGAATTTTTTGGGGGGCAACCATTCCCCCTACGAATTAATTTTGTATTCCGAAATATGCACCTCAAGTTACACTACCAATGCCCGTAATTTCAACAAATAAATATCTAGGTGTGTGTGGAGGTATGCACTACCTGCCAAAATTTTGAATATAGTTTTACATTAAAGGAAAAGAAAACTAACTAACACACCAGTTATCTATTTGCTGAAATTACGGCCATAAAGAGCAAGATTGAAAGTTTTTAAGATAAAACAAAATTTGTTAAAAACAACAGAATGTGAACTGGAAACGAGCAACGGCCGTTTGCCAGAGATGTAAATAAACGAAAGTGGAACTGGATCACCAACATTCTACGAAGACCCACAGAAAGTATTACTGAAAATTCCGTTGAATATGGAAGCTGCAGACCAAACGTAGATTGGGTCGTTCTGCTCAGAAATGGAGTCGGCAAACAAATGTCGAACCGGATTCCGCAAATGTAAGTTCGTCTGATTCTTGAGTGGTTCTCCACAGCCTGGAAAGGTCTCTAGCCGAGAAAAGGCTAATTCAAAAGCGCTTAGAACTTCTGCGCTTTATCTCCAATTCTGGATATGCAGAACACTAAGATGTTGTTGGACATCCTCTTTTTCGCATGCTCTCGGAATCGTTTTCAAAAATCGTTCTAGCTGAAACATCCTCTTACTTTTATAAAAATGGACCTGACCAAAGCAATCTTTTTATTTTTATGCGCTTCACTACGTCAATGGTGTCATACAGCTCATGGTTCGTGCAATGCTGGTAATCCTATGCCTCAGTACCATATAATAGCACAGATAAAGTGTTTATCTTGTATAGCGTTAGTTTTCATTTGACAATAAAAGGCTTTATGTCACTCAAAGTAGCAAAAGTAACATCTATTTGCTAGTATTACTACTCTTTGTGTTTTTAAGCTTGTGTGATTCATTTTAATAGGATGGCCCGAGGTCTAAAATTTCTCCATCAATCCCAAAATTATAGTTACCAACAATTCCAGTTCCATCTAATCTAACAGATTTTTTGTTCGTTGAAACCATTAATTTTGTTTTCGTCTGATTAATCAACAGACCCATTTTCCCTGACTCGTTCTCTATGTTTGCAAAGGCAGCAGTAACATCTCGCAAAGTTTTGCCATTTAATCTTTATCATCGGCTTATGCAAGTAGCATGTGGCTCTTGTTAAAAAACTGCTATTTCTGTTTACTGCAATATCACAAATGACCTTTTCTAGGAGAATGAAAAAGAGGTCACACGATAAGAAAATCGCCTTGCCTTAATGGTTCCTATACATCATGTCCCATTTTAACCCAAGATCTTGTTTCAGTCAATATTATTCTGCAGAATATTATTAATTTCGCAGAAATTCCAAACTTAGACATGACTCGACAAACTTTTACGCGAATCGGTATGTCAAAAGCGGGTTTATAATCGACGAATATGTGATACGTGTCAATTCAGCATCTGATGATGTGTGAACATCTGGTCTACGGTTGATTTCTCAGGTTTAAAGCTGCATGAGTATTGACTATTATTTTTATTGATTTATTATTAAGATGTTCACTTAATATTGAACGCAAAATTTTATGTGCAATTGGGAGAAGACTGGTTTTTCTATAATTGATGCAGATAGATTTAAGCACTGACAGACACTGAAGCTCCAATCATCGGGCATGCGTTCGCCAAGCTAAATAGCACATATCATTTGATGCATCATTACCTTTGGACATAATAGGTAAGCTGGTAAGCCTTTAGCACCTGCAGCTTTGTTATTTTTCAGACGGCTGTTTTAGCCTAACTTTGGCTGGATGGTGTACATTTAACACAATGGTCGATGATTGTAACATGGGTATTCGCATTGCCACCTTCTTTGGATGCAAACAATTGAGAAAAATGTTCTCTCCATATACTTAGCACCCTTTCCTTATCTGTCACTAGGTTCCCTTTTTGATCTTAGCAGAAGGGAATGCCTCAACTAAAATGCTCAGTCTTCTCGTTCTATACATCCTTATTTTCCCGCACTCATGCCTTTCCACTTATTTCTTCGGAAGATGTATTTTTCTCCTCTCTCCTTTTTTGTCGGTATCTTTCAGGTACCGATTGCATTGCTACTGTCTGAAGTATTGCTAAATATGCTGCTTTTTTGCTCAATAGCTATGCGGCACAGGTTATTTGATGCAGGTTTTTTATACCCAATTAAGTACGTCTTTTGCAGCGTTTTCCATAGAGTGGACGATGCTCTGCCATTGGGCACGTATGTTATCAGGACAATAGATGCTCCCTTAGAGCAACTGGGTGACCCGAGCTATGTTTGCATATTTTTTGGCGGGAATTTTCGTATTCAATGCAAGCGCACCTTAGCTACGAAAAGTTAATTATCCAAATTGCTGTTGTCCCCACGAATCGCGCGTACGATCAACACACTTAAAGAGTGTCTGCCATCAATAACAAATTAATCGACCTGGTTTTAATTGGTTTAGGCGAGTGATGCCCAAGTTACTTTATGGATATCTCAAAGGTGATGCTAACTACCATGTTACATCCCACGGCGAATGAACTGGGTCTCCTACCGATTTCTGTTGTTTCCTCATGGAAACTAAATTCTCCCATTGTTGCATTAATGATACTTTGCCTACCTATTTTCGCGTTAAAATCGCCCAAATCAATTTTAACGTCATGGCTGGAACAGCAGACATACATTTCTTCAAGGCGGTAATAAAATGTGTTTTTAGTCTTTTCACCCTTTTCCTTCGTCGAGGCATATATAAATGTGAAGCTGTAGCTAAAAAAATTCCGCTTTGCTACGGATTGCAAATAAAAGTTGGTGAGAAATTAAATTTTTGGCCAATTATTACTTTAAAACGTGTTTGTGCTTAAATGGGGACATTTTTGTAATTTTTTTTCAATTGTTTAAAATATTTTAAATAAAATCATTGGGGGATATAAACTTTATGCAAAAATTGTATTTTTTTATATATTTTTTTTCAAGAAGTTTTTTTATAATTTTTTTGTCAGCGGTGGCCTTCCCAATTAAGTTAAATTCAATTCTCTCTTTGCTGACATAATTTGGTGGGTCTTTTTTGCGACTTTGTGTTTGTGTGACTTTGTTATGAAACTGTTGCATTTATTGACATTTTTCTCGCATTTATAAACATTTTAGTGTTTTTCTTCTTTCAAATAATTTTTTTTCGAGTTAATGTTGCTTTTGTTAGTTTTTTTGTTAAGTTTGTGTTTGTTAGATCCCCAAAGAATAAGAAACGACATTGATATTTAAGAGCCAGTGCCTTTAAGAAATTTATTTTAATTAGTCCCTTATGATGTGACTAAAATTTTGGATGTTAACAAAAGCAACAAATCTAATATAATTTATTGTAATTTTTGGAAAAGTTCTTTTTTTTTTGGGAAACAGCCCAAAGGTGTATACAGACAAGTTAACAGACAGACAATAAATGAACAGTTTAGTTTCATTGATGGTGATGATATTGAAACTATTAACTATTTTGTAAACCTTTTAAAAATAGTGTGTGAATATTTTCATTTTTATCCCATAAAATCTTAAATAGTTAGTTAGAGTAACGCTTTAGCTATAAGCCTTGCAGACATCTGGCGCGACGCTGTTAAATCATCAAATACGCCCCTGTCTCCGTTAGTTAGTAAAATATCAATGCATCTTGTTAAATACAAAAATCCCTGCTACAACTCGTATTAACGAATGCATTTTGTTTTAAAGGCGCACGTCGTTTTTTTTAAGGTTTTATTGTTTTTTTTTTTTGTTTTCTTCTTACACACATAAATATTACTATCATTGATCACCTCTCTGGTAATTTAAACATATAAGAAACGAAGGTACGAACTTAATCAGTGGCAACCTTAACCATGTTTAAATTTGATAATTTTTAATAACGTCCCATACCCAAAAACACACATTCAAATATTTTCGGAACTTTAAGATATAGATCTTTAAGCCACCGAAATGTTAAGTGAAACTTTTATTTTTTATACAACTCATTCATTTAGTTTGTCTTATAAACTCTCTGCATATGCAACTAACTTCCTTAGGTCTTTTAGTGGTTTTAAAAAAAACTTTTTGATATTTTCATACACGAATGCATTGATTGCCTTTATTGAATTCATTTCTATGTTTTTCTTTAGTGAATTTTAAAGAAACTTAAATGCGTCCAGCTTTGAATTTGTGTTTTTTTTTCTTTTGCTTGGATGTTTCGAATAAAATGATAACTTTGTGTGATCATGCCAGTCAGACAAATATTTCATTTCCTTTAATTTTAATTTTTTTTTTAATTTGTAAAACAAAAAATAACACACAAGCATGTTGTTGGCAAACGAATTAAATAATTCTACATTAACTTTATTATCTGTGAGAACGTCATGACTGCGCCGTTTACGTTTTAGTTCCAAAGTTAGTTTTCAGTAAGGGTTTCCAGATTCCGAGTTATCTACATTCCGGAACTTAAGAGAACGGCTAGCAGTTACACATCCATTTGCCATTTTATGCAGGACGATGCCAGATTACGTAGGATGAGGCTAAGTTAAATTAGCTTGAAAAAAATTATTTTAATAAAGGCTCCAAGTTCCGCACGACTTTTACCCAAGTCAGTTCTTAGCTTGTTGTTCCTTTTTGTAATGGAAACAGAGATTGCAGGCAGGCGGTTATAGAAATTAAGTGATTTGGATTAATTATCTTAATATATCCTATATCACACCTCTAAAGTCAGCCACATCTGATGTATCATCATATAGAGAATATCAACCACTGGCCTGCGGGAGAAGTGCACATTGACAGAAAATACTCCATTGATTCGAAATACTCTCTGCATGCCTGCAAACCATTCTATGGAGGTGTGCTTGTAGGTTTACGAAACCCATTAGCACATTCAAAACCTCGCTAAATTTAGGTTTTTCCAGTTTGGGGATATCCTAGTCCCTGTAGATTCTCGCTTCGAGGGCCTTTTCCATTCTCTTCCTTAACTCTGCCATCGTTTCAAAAGAAGCCCGTTTACTTCCAATCACCTCAAAATGGCATAGCGTACTTGGCTGAACTGTAAGTATTATTTAACACCTCCTTGCACTGCTTAGACTGTCCAAGACTTAAGGCTTTTGCACATAATTTCTCTTATCAGCCCTTAGCTATCCGTACAGATGCTTACGCCTTTTTGAGTTGCTCGTACCCTAAACTCCAGACTTCCCTCCAACCAGAGCAGTCTATGTGGTATTAGCGCATTTTTACCTTTAGTTTTACTTTAGTTACACGATAAGAAGTTCCATTGCCCCTGGATAACCATTAAGTGTCTCGTCTTATACCGAGGCAATATAAATTTTGGAACTCTCATGGACTGTTCATTGATGTTCAACATACCACTGCAACGCAAAATTAAATTGAATAACCAATGTTCCATCTATTTTAAGCTTTAGGGCCTTCCACTAAGTGCTTTCCGCCAATTGATTTTTATATTCCGGGTTACTCATGGGTATTTATTCCGTTTCGAAAATTAAAAAAAAAAATTATACTTGTTATAATACGCTCTTCTAGTTTTTTATTGAAAAGACAAATTTCAGTCTTGTCCACGGTCCATCCCCTAGACTGGGCCCAGTCATGTGTTATATTCAGGGTGACCTTCGCCCTTCTGCAAAACTTATTTGGGTCCTTTAACGTATAACCACATTGTCCGCGTAGTAAAATGTTTTAAGCTCTCTGCCAGTCAAGGTCCCTAGTAGACTATATATTGTAGTAACCCGAAGAAGGGGCAAAAGAATGCAACCTTGCAGGGTTCTATATTGTTCTCATTTAACCAATCCGCAAGTTATTCTTCTGTTTTCTTGTATGTGACCAATGCAGTCTCTTATCACGTAGTCAATGTGTGACTGGTCTAAAGTGTGCTGGTTCGAACGCTACTGGAAACTCCGCTAAATGTCAAGGTATGTAATTTCTCATACATACAAGGATTTGCGTATTGTACACAAGTAGATCAGTGAGTAAGTCGGCGGGATCCACCAGTCTGTTGGTTCAAAGCTCGATTCCCACCAAAGACTCTGGTAACTCTGCTTTGTTTTAATTTTCTCTCTTTCTAATCCTTCTTAAAATTACTTTTTTCCTCCTACCTCCGCCCCATCTATTTGCTACTCCAGGAACCCAAAAGAGACAGAATAAGTGGACTTAAAGGAGCTGTATCCTCTTCTTTGATGGCTGCCTGTTTTACCTAACTTAACCGTTGTCACCTTGCCTAACCTCTTTCCACTAATCTTCTTTCTGAGTAAAGATGTAGGTTTACTTGATTTTATCACAAAGAATGTCAGGCCTAAAACTCGAAAAGCCTACAGATTCATGGTGCTCCCCTTGCAAGGTTGGGTTTAAGGGGTAAGGGGCTTATGGGAAGGTTAGGCAAGCATAAAAAAATCCCTATCAAATGAGACAATGCTAAGTCAACCTGATTCTGTGAGAGAGTCGAAAATATGTCATCAGGTACTACTGTCTTAGGGAGCGAGAAGATTCTTTTTTATTCTTTAACTATTTTATTCATGCTGTAGAACAGTTGTGATTTATTTATTCATTTTGCCACCATTCCTGTAAAGTTACTGCTTTATCAGTATGAAATGGGTGATCATCAGGAATTCAGGATCCCTTTATACTTCAGCCCTTTTCCCGTATCGTTTATCAGGGTCTTAGTTTGGGTATGTATTAGTCTACCGAGGCAACAATTTGATAGGCTTGGTATTTAAAACAAATTGGAATTTTTTGAATAGATTCCCAAAAAAAAATTTCCCCTCAATTATATGCGAACCCTACTGCTCACTGCTTTCTGGCTTTTTCAAAAGAGGAATGCATCTTAAATTTTTTTTTATTATTTAAATAGTAAACTGTCATAATACATTTGATACAAACTTTGGAATGAGGGAATATTTTTTAAATGTTTTGAAGATTTTGTTCAGGGGTTGTGACCAAAAATCAGTATAAGGAAACCCCTGAATAAAATCTTAAAAATAAATAGAAATTGGTTATAAAACAAAAGGAAAAACATACTGTTTTTCTATTTTATTATGCAGTCGTTAAAAGTAAACTATCCTTATGATTTATCCTTTAAAGTCTACAAAAACCTAACTAATTCCAAAATTTTTAATTTTAATTCATATTTCCTCTTACATATATATATAGCGCAGGGTACAAGGTCACCAATGCCGCCTTAATTTACTTCTAAAGGATATAAACTTGTATTCATTTTAATTTTGTGTCTGAATGATTAAAATTAATGCACAAAATTACAGTACAAGTTCGTAAATATTTGCACCTCTGAGCTTCAGTGTGGTACATATTTGTTCAAACCTAATCAGCTGGCTTTTTGGATACATTTGGTTAAGTTATTGTTTGTTTGTTTATGTGACTTTTTTATTTTCTAGGGATGCGACAACCTTAAGCACAGTGGGCAAGAACGACAAAACTATTGTTGAACACTAAAAAAATACTTTCAGTACTTTTTTAGGTTATTATTATGGTTTAACATATTAGAAATATATTTGTTAATTTTTGTTTAACTTCGCAAACATAAATAATGATAAGGGCCTAAAAAAAATGTTTAAAATACTTATTAAGATTTAAAAACGGATTTATGACTTATAGCCGTTTAAATAAAATCAACCAAACCTAACTAAAATGTTTAGCAGCATAAAAATGAAATTTGCTGCTTGAATATAATTTAACCATTAATGTCTTAGGTCGACTGTGTAACCAGTTTAAAGCTGACTAATTCTAAGGTATTATAACATTTAAAAACGATGGGTTTTTTATCACTGGTGGCGTGTGTGGTAATCACATACCATTCATAAAAATGTGAACGTAAGACAAAGAAACAAAAAATTTAAATTAAAAAAATAATAAAAAACCAAAGGCAGCCAAGAATCAGAACTTAAGATAAAGCAGCTCTAAAATGAATACATTGATTAGCACTGGTAGTGTTCTTCCCGCAAAAAAAAAAAACGAAAACAAAAGCAGCAACATCAGCAAGTTAAGGAAGCCGTAGAAAACATAAGCAGCATCAGTAAACAGCAAATAGTTTGTATTTCTTCTTTGTTTTTATTAATACAAATAAATACAACAGTTTGCAGTGGCCTTATAAAACTCAATATGAGATGGCTTACATTTGTATATTTGCAACAAAACTTATTTGGTTAAAGAAGAATTGTTGAAGAAAAAACAATTTGAAATTGTTGGCGCCAGGTCAGCAGCAGCAAACAATAAACTTAAGAAAAGTGTACAAGTATAATAATATTTAATGAAAAATTCATACATTTAAATTTGTTAACATGTTTCTTAAGTTTTTTTAATTCTTTTTCGAAATTTATTTGCCTTTTTTTAATTTTTTGGTTTCTTTGTTTAAGGTTAAATACAGAATTGGTACTTTTTGGTGGCCAGAGGGCATTCCTGCAATTGAATGCAAATGTTTATTAGGGTGTAATTTAAATTATAGGCACAAGTTGAGAAAAACTTTAAAAAATAGTTTTTTACAATGTCTACATAGCCTAATATAGGGATAGAAAAAAAATTAAGAAGATCTTATAATTCCCGTATGCTATTTTACAAAACTAAAAATTCCTTCTTTTCAAACTTGGTTCACACTTAGTTTTTTGTTGTTACTTGGAAAAAGTACAAATTAAACTGAGGTGTAAAGAAATATTATAATACAGTCAAATCCCGTTAATTCGTACCCCGATAAATCGTAATTCCCGATAATTCGTAATAAACTGTCGGTCCCTTGAAAAAATCTCGTTAATTCGCAAAATTTCCATACATTTTGGTCCCCTCGCTAATTCGTAATTTTTTTTGAAAATAAATCCTTCTTTACCTCTTATAAATCGTAATTGGTTGCTAACTACCACTTATAATTCGTAATAAAAACAACAGAAACATGAAAAGAATGATTTTTTGTTTACCGCTATTTTTTTGCGTAGGTTTTTACTTTTACTTGCGTGTGTGTTTATTTTCTTAAGATCAGTTTGTTACATCAGTGTTTTTTATGTTTTTTCATCGTTTTATTACATAAATTGAAAAACCCCGTTAATTCGTATTTATTTTATTTTAATCCTGTTAAATCGAAATCCCGCTAAATCGAAAACCCCTATAATTCGTAAGAAATGGCCGGTCCCTTGCGATTACGAATTATCGGGATTTGACTGTACTTGGACACTTGCAAACTAGTTACTCATTAAGTATTCTGCTAGGACACATTTTTTTTACACAATTATAATTATAAAATATAAGTGCAAAAACAGCTTATAATTCCTGTGTGCTTTCTTAAAAATTTAAATAATATATTTTCCCGCGAAGCCGGTTTTTTATGTTATCTAAAGAAAAAATGAAAATGAGTATGGAACTAAAGTATCCAAAAAGATTGTAAAGAAAAAAAAGTTAGATAAAGTAAAGCAAATCATACACAACAAAAACAACAAAAATAATTGCAATTTAACTTATAATTCCCGTATGCTATTTAGAAAAATAACTTTCGTCCGCAAATTCAGTAACAAAACCAAATTTAAGTGCGCAGAAAGATTAAAAAGAAACAAATATAGAGTAAATTAGACCAGCCAAGGTCTCTGAAAGACATTGAATAGCTGACATACAGACTAGGACGCTTGCATGCTAGTCATGCGTTGTCTCCCGGGACAGTTTTTCTATACCAACATACACCATTACAATTATAATGTTAGTAATAATAATGTAAGTAAATGCATTCCATCTGCTAGTTCTGTCTATTTATTTGTGTTGCCTACAAAAAAATCAAAATGAAAATTAAGCCTTATATTAAAAACAAGTAAGAGCGCTATATTCGGCTGTGCCGAATCTTATATACCCTTCAAATTGACCTTTCGCAATCCCAAACTTTTTTTTCTTTGTAGCCATTTTTTTACTTATGAAATATTTCTTATTTTTAAATTGGGGTCGGTGTCATTTTTTAACGCTCACCGGGTGACGGGGTTTTTATTACAAATTTTTTATGGCAACCCCCTTAGCGCGTGGAGATAGGGGGTAAGTATGTTCTAGAAATATGTTTGGGAGAAGAAACTAATAGGGGTCGGTCGTACACCTTATTGCTCTAAGGCCAACTCTGAAGGAGTTGTAGGCATTTTCATATCTTTTTTGTAAATTTTGTATGGCAACCCCCTCAGGGCGTGGAGATAGGGGGTAAGTATATTCTAGGAATATGTTTGGGAGAAGAATTTAATGCGAGTCGGTCGTACACTTTATTGCTCTCAGGCCAACTCTGAAGAAGTTGTGGACATTTTCATATCATTTCTGTAAATTTTGTATGGCAAGCCCCTTAGGGCGTGGTGATAGTTGGTAAGTATGCTCCAGGAATACGTTTGGGAGGAAAAACTAATGGGGGTCTGTGATACATTTTTTTTCTCTACGGGCGACTCCGGGGAAATTGTAGCGGTTTTTACCTTATTTTTAAAAATTTTGTATGGCAACTATGTCAGGGGCTGGAGATAGAGAGTAAGTATGTTCCAGTCCAAAAAGGCATTTTTTGAGTTATGACGGTGTTCTGGGTTATGAGCGATATGTTCTTCATGCAAAAGCCTTTTCAGTTTAAATCTTTTGCGCCACCCTATTGTTATTTCTTACACATGTACATATATATTAAGAACATGTTAGTTTGTGTGATTAAAAGGCTTTTTTTGTTTACTTTGTTTTACCTTTTGTTGTTGTTATTTTGTCTTAAAACGTTAAATACTCGTATGTCGGGGGGGGCGATCATTTTCGATTTTTAAGGCTGCAACCGTAAAAATGCTGTTGGCGTTAACGAGCCTTTTGACAGGTTGATTCATTCTTTAAAGCTCCCATGGCACATTTTTACCAATCTCTTCTTACCTTTGGTTTAAATTTTTCTTCTTCTTTTTACTGTGGCTGCGCCTGTGGTAGTTCCTGTTAGTAAAACTGTATTTTTTTTGTTGTTCTTGCTTTTGATTATTTAAGGATTTAAATTATTTCATCTGAAAGTGGGGAGTTATATCAACAATTGTTTATTATTATTGACTATTATTGTTTGTGTTAGTGCGCAGTTGTTGAAAAGCTTTTTAAGTAAATAGCATTTTGACATCAAATGTAACCAGATCTTTTGAAAGCTTTTATTTTCGGAGTCCTGATTGTTATACTTAACTTGAAAAAGTCACAAATAAGAAATTTATTAAAAACCCGAAAAATTTATATACAAAAGAAAAACAAAATGATCGAAATGTAAAAAACGATCACATGCTGAATATCCTGCCCTTTTTCCTTTAATCTTTCAATAAAAATATTTCACCCGTCTCTTTTATTTTAAAGTTTGTTTTTTTAAAAAAATATAGTTCTTTTGTAGAAATAAAATATAAAATACGTTTAAAAACATATTAAATGATTATGAAAATCTAAATAGTTAAGACTGTTGCGAAAAATATATTTTCCATACCATACCATATGATCCTAATTTAAAACTCTTTAGAATAAAATTTGTGAGGTCCCAACAGTCACTTTCTTCTAGTAGTCGTTATGAGCAAAAGTTAGGTTCTTGAAAATCATTGCCATTTCTAAATTACAAATTTGATATGTTTAAGTTATAAGTAAAAATTTTTGTAATTTGCTCACACACGCGTTATATGGAATCGCCCACTTTATACTTTCAGTTCTGTAAGGGTAGCTTCTAGGATTTGTTAGTCTTTAAGATTTTTTAAATTATTTAAAAAATATAATATTTATTTCCACCAAAAAAAATCCAAAGTAGCTTTAAGCATTTTTCTTTGGAATTGCTTATTAATTTGTTTATCTGTCTTTTAGTTTAAGCCCAACGCTAACGTTCAACACACTGACAAATTATAAATTCTAAATATTTCTGCCAACTACTGGAATTAATTGTTTGCCTAGACTCTGAAAACTTCTTAAATAAACGAAATAAATATGCATTTAAAAGCAGGTAAACAATGTTATTATGAACATGAAACGATAAGCACAAAAGTTTTTTTTTTTGTAAAATAAATAAAAAAATAAGAAAAAAATTAAATGATCATAAATATTAAAAAAAATCTTGTTGCCAGTTTCCCCCGCACACAAAATTCAACAAACAGATTCTATGAAAGAAACATAAATTTAATAGAAATTTATTTTTAAGAAATAAAAACTAACTTCTATGCTGTTCATCTTCATCAGGCTTGTCTTCTCAAAGCAAAATAAACAACAAATTTCACAGCTTAACGCAATTGAATAATGAGTTAAATAGTAAAACACCGTAGCGAGTACAACACATTCGTTCGCCACCGTGCAGGGCAGCCGCTTTGATTATATTCTACAACTTGTTTATTGCATTCATTATTTATCCATACTTTTTGTCATTTTATGTTGTTTTATTTGTTGTTTTCATTATGACTTAATGCAGATGCTGGTCCAATGCAGTGTATTACCAGTTTAAATTATTCACCCATGCCTATATTTTTACTGGCGTTTAAATTATGTTTTTTGGACGACACCATACAGCAAGTAAATGTGAAAAGAAATCCATAATGAAAAGAGAACCAAATAAATGAATAAACTAAATTTCTTGGAATTTTATCAGCGTTTCAATTGAATTAAATTAATTTACGCCTTACGAATTACTTTGTAGTGTTTACTAGGTGGTATTAGTAGTAAGAGGTGGTTGATGGTGGCATTCAATCGATCTTCTCTGTTATTGTATGTATATTATTGAAATTTCGTTAAACTTTTTCATTAACCATTATGTCCCCTTTTAAATTAACAGAGAAGTTAATTTTATTCAACCAAACCATCCATTTGCTCATATGAAACACTTATCCACTCAGTTAACTAATATTTCAGTAGTCATAATTGTTATCAACAAATGTATGTAAGTTATGATATAAGCAATAGTTGTTTAAACTCGTTATACCTAGTAGGTATTACCTACTCGTAATAATAAGAAAAGGTGTTAAATGCACTTTGTTTTTTTAATTAATAAAGCTTTATCTCTTTTTTATAAGTATTTCTACAAAATGTGTACAAGTGTTTGCTGTAAACAAATATTATCCATAAAAGCTTAAAACTAAATTTGTAATAATAAACTTTACTGTTGCTGGGACAATAACAACAAAAACACACTTTTGGTATTGTTATTTTTTCCACTTTGTTAACTTGTTTTGTTGTACTTGTCGTATTAAATCGATGAGTTTTTGTCGTTTTATTTAAAGGTGTTAAAATGCATTAGCATAATGAACGATTCAAATATTATAATAATAAATAATGGTTATAACTACAATAACAAATAATAATAATCGTATATATTTGATATGATGTTTGTGTGTATGTATGTAGTTTGTTTGAATAAGATCAACATACCTACATACATGAGTACATACCCTGTCGGACATTCAGTTAACTTAAAATTAACTTGAAGCTAACTATTTCACAAGTAGTGGTGGTTGACACTTGCATTACTTTTATATGGAATTAACTAACTATTTTAACATTGCGATGTCCTAGGAAGTAGTCAATTGTCCGATTCTGCATTACTTTTAATTAACTTGAAGTTAGTTACCTAGCTGTTAACTTAAAGTTAACGTTTTGTAGCTAGCTACAAACTTACTACTTTAAGTTAGCTTTAAGTTGGTTTTTTTAAATTAACTATAAGTTACGAATTTCTTACTTTTAGCCACAATTAAGCCAAAAAAGGATTGATTTAAGTTCGGAACCGTACTTGATTTAAGCCAAAAAAGATTGATTTAAGCCGTAAACGGGATTATTTCTAAAACTAAATGCCATTTTTTTTTTGACTTATGGGAGAGCTTCATTAAAAAAGAAGAACTTCATATTTTGTTTATATTTCATTAATAATTAATATTTACAATTTAAAAATTTAAATTTTTTGTATTTACCGACGCTGAGATTCGAACCAAGGATTTCTGCACTGCAGCACAAGCGCGTTACCTCTAGGCCACCGAGGCACTTTGTTTTTAAATGTAAAATAATATATTGAAAGAACAAGTCTTCTTCTGCTTGATTTGTTAAAGCAATCTTATTTAAAAAAAATACTGCGCAGTGTTTGTATACATTTTGGTTAATGCAAATTTTGCATTGCGTAGTAGTTGGCTTTAAGTTAGTCTATAGAAGCTAACTTAAAGCTAGTTTTTTTTGTAGTTAGCTACTCATTTGACGGCAGGGTACATATGTATGTATGTTCTTATAGGACCATATTCATAAGAGCACTATCCAACAAATTAAGACTTTTTGACTTTAACACAATGGTGGACTCTTTAATTGAAAGGTCATAGGTATTGAGTAGATGATTTTTGTAGAATAAATTTCTAGTTAAGATGGTCTGAATTTTTTTGTGCCGTTGGTCAAAGTTTTGATATTTTGGTCAAAAGGTGCATTTTTTGTACTAAACAAAAAAATGTTGTTAGTTAATGTCCGAGAGAATTCTTATTGTCAGATTTATTTTGTAGAATTTTATATGGACTATATTTTTGGAAGGCATTAACCCTTAAGCTTCTCTCGTTTTGGGTCATTTTGACCTTTTCTTCGTAAAACAAAGTCCTTTCAAAAAGAGATTTGAAGTTTAAAATAGTCTATAAAAATTTTTGCCGAAAAATAACAATTTCACACTGGAAAGGTATCCAAAAAAATTATTATTTTTGTGCAACTTTTTCGAATTTTTGAACTCTAAGGGTTAAAAATTATACATGGTACTTTCTAGGTAATTTTTGTCATTTCTGACAAATCTTAAAAAAATATCTATATGGGTTGGTACTTTTTGAAATTTAGGACCCTACGAGATAAAAAAAGGATTGAAATAAAATATTTTTGTTGCCTTTTTTTAGATTTTGAGTTTAAAAGTATGTAACAAAGGGCTTTTGCCCCATATAGAGGTCGGAAGTCAACTAAGTGAGCAAAAACTGCACATTTTAATTTAAAGGTACTTTTTGCCATTTTTATACCCTTCACATAGTGATAGGGTATATATCACTTTGTCATTCCGTTTGTAATTTCTTTATTATTCATTTGCGACCCTATAAAGTATATATATTCTGGATCCTTATAGATAGGGAAGTCGATTTAGCCATGTCCGTCTGTCCGTCTGTTGAAATCAAGTTTCCGGAGTCAAATAAAAAGATACAGACCAGTTAATGGTGTCAAACTATTATCCTGGAGACAATCGCTATTTAAAATCAATAAAATCGGTTCACTATTGACCGAGATATAAGCGAAAACCCAGAGTAACCCATTTTTTTTAGGACAAAATCCGTGCATATATCCCTATATATCTCAGTAAGTATAGTCACACTTGCCACAAAACTTGGCACGGATACTCCTAAAGAGTGACCTAAATAATAGAAAAATTTTTTCAGATAGGACCAGGGGAAGGGGTATTTTTTCTACAATTGCACAAATTTTGTGAAATATTTTATGCGCTATATCTCGGAAACTATAACAGATATCGAAATGAAATGTTCTACAAAAAGTAATTGCACGCAAAGGGCTACGCTTTAAAGAAAAAAATTTTCGAGTGGAGGCAAAAAAAGGGGTAGCTCCCATACAAATCGACAATTATTACAAAATATCCTATTAGCTATATCTCGGAAACTATAACAGATATCGAAATGAAATGTTCTACAAAAAGTAATTGGGCCATAAGGGCTACGCTTTAAAGAAAAAATTTTTTGGTTGGGGGCAAAAAAAGGGGTAGCTCCCATACAAATCGACAATTATTATCAAATATTCGATACGCTATATTTCGGAAACTATAACAGATATCGAAATGAAATGTTCTACAAAAAGTAATTGGGCCATAAGAGCTACGCTTTAAAGAAAAAAATTTTCGAGTGGGGGCAAGAAAAGGGGTAGCTCCCATACAAATCGACAATTATTATAAAATACTCGATATGCTATATCTCGGAAACTATAACAGATATCGAAATGAAATGTTCTACAAAAGGTAAATGGGCGAGAATGCCTACGCTTTAAAGAAAAATTTTATTGAGTGGGGGCAAAAAAAGGGGTAGCTCCCATACAAACTAACAATTTTTATGAAATATTCGATACGCTATATCTCGGAAACTATAACAGATATCCACATCAAATGTTCTACAAAAAGTAATTGGAACACAAGGCCTACGCTTTAAAGAAAAAAAATTTCGGATGGGGGGTGAAGAAGGGTAGCTCCCATACAAATTAACAATTTTTATAAAATTTTTCCATACGCTTCTTCTGGAAAACTATTACAGCTATCGACTTCGAATATTCTAGAAAAAGTAATAATCAAATAATTCATACATTTTGGTGAAAAAGTTGGTGAAGAGCAGGGAGACTAGAACATTTAATAAGTTTTATTAACCTTAACATATGAATAATGTCGAAAACTTTGAAAACTCTCGACCTCAAATCTTCTTCATCTATTTCTATTATTCATACGAACGTTAAAATTTTGTTATTTTTTCTATGGGCTTTAAAACTCGCACAAGGTTTTTTATTATATTATTTGCAGTACAAAATTACTCGGCTGGGTATATTTAAAGACCAATGTGAAGGGTATATAAGATTCGGCACAGCCGAATATAGCGCTCTTACTTGTTTAAGATTCTTTGTTTGAAAGTACGCAACAAAAGCCCATTGAAGCATATAAAGGTCTCAAGTCAACCAAGCGAATAAATTTAAGAAAAATTGCCCCATGTAGAAATCGAAAGTCATTTAGGTGGGCCAAATTACTTTTTAGCATTTTTAGTACTTATTGCCTTTTTAGAATCATGATACATATATTCCTTCTTTTACATTTTTGGTAATTTTTTACGTATTTTTAGATTTTGAGCTTAGAAATATGAAAGATATATACAGAGGATAGGAGTCAAATAAGTGGGCGAAAGTACGTTTTTAAATGTTTATTGTTCTTTTTTTTTATAAAATTATGAGTCTAGGAAATGTCTTAAAATTAAAAGCTATTTAAATAGAGCGTTATTGACCTACATTTGAACAAGTAAATTTTTTAATATTTCTGTACTTTTTTTATATATTTTTTTTGCATGTTAAGTTTAAAAGTGCGCTAAAAGACTAATGACCCACATAGAGGACGCAACCCAACCAAGTGAGCAAAAGGTATTTATTTTAGCATACCTGGTACTTTTTTGCCTGTTTTGAGACTACTTATGAGTCTAGAAATTAAAAATTATGGGCTATTTAAATAAAATGCTGTTGACCTACAATAATGAAATCTGAAATCAATTAAGTAAACAAGAATGAAGGACTTTTCTCATATTTTTAATATGTTTTTCTACATTTTTTTATTAAGGGCAGGCAATCTTTTTTACAGTTACGCATAGGTAAGCAATATTTAACCCACACTACCTAGGCAGTAGGGATATTGTGGGCTTGTGCTAATGCTTATGGTGCCTAAGGGTTAATATAAACATTCAACCTAAATAAGACTGATCATCTCAGAATCGCTATCTGCCAACATTTATATTTTAATTGCATTTAATATATATGGCCTAAAAAATGCAATAATGGCAAGCTTCAATACTAGTGCAAATGGTTTAACCCAATTTTATATAATGCCTTACGAAATAAGTTGTCTAACTTAAACAACACTTTGCTTTTGTGTCATTTTTGCAGCCGCTGAGGGAATCATTTTCACATATTTTCCATTTTATTTAAAGTTACACTTCAAATGCTCATGAAGCATAACATTTTGTAGTTGGCAGACTACAGCCGAAAATAAAACAAACTGGGGATAATGTCTGCAATTCAACTTTAAAAATTTGCAAAATAAATACATAAATGGCTGACAATTTTTCCATACCATTAATATAATGGCACGATCACTTAAAAACATCGCTGCACCTAAATACGTATACAGTAAGTAAATAAATAAATCTGTGGCTAATAAAGACTTATTAAAGCCCTACAGAGAGAAAATGGTTTCGGTTGTGACAACTAGAATTTTCTCTGATCAAAGGGTTTGTCGTGAAAGTCAATATCCTAAGTTTCAAACTATGATTATCACGAATAAAAGTTTGAAGAATTTTTTTTATATTTTGTATTCTCTATGTTACTCCTTACTCATAAGGTTCATTGTTCTGTCAAAAAATTCTAAAATAAATAGAACTTTTTCTTGTAACTTTAAAATGCATATTTAGTACAAGCAATCAACCCGCTACTTTATAAGTGCGCAGAAAAAATTATTCTTATATTTTCTTCAATAAACGCACTGCAATCTCGGGTTACCTAGTAATTTAACTAATCATTTTTTTTTTTTTATTACAATTCAACAAAACTTTTAATTAAATCAATTAGAAAGTTGATTAAAAATCTTTTTCCACTTTAATTAATTTTTTTAATTGATACTATCAATTTGTTTTCAGGCTGAGAATAAATAAAAATTTAATTGGGATTACAAGTTTCTTAATTAAAATCAATATTTTATTTTTCTGTGTGTAGTTTTAATTATTACTAAAACAAAGTACTAAAAGCGAAAAATCAATGTAAAATTTAAGTGAAAGCGATTTTCTATACAGTTTTAAAAGATAAACACTACCTTTCTTCATATTTTAAAAATATAAAAATTACTTTTGACCTTAATATAAGTTTTAGTCCTTACTTCAATACCTAAATATTAATAATTTTAAAAAATACAAAAAATTACAAAAATGTGAGGAGAAACCTTTTAACGACCTCAACGGAAGTAATAGTTCTTAGTTTCATATATTATGGGCATCATTTCAAAAAAGTATAAAAAATGTGGGAACTTAACTTAACTTTCGACCTCAATCTGCGTTTGTAGTCTTTAATTTCGTACAAGGTGGGTCAAAAGAAATCACCCTATTTGAAGATGCTCTAACTTTTGCAAGTGGCCAATGTCAAATCTGATTTGACATTTGTGAACTAGGCAGATGTAGAATACAAGTGAACAGTCCATGGAGCGATACACTCCCCAAGATCGCGGAAAAATCCTTTCTATTTTTTTGCGTAACAATTCGTCTGTGGCGTTGACGCAGTGCAAATTCCGTCGCCAATTTCCCAGTCGTCCGGCACCGACTGCGCAAACACTGCGCCGTTTGGCCACCAACCTCGAACAGTATGGGACCACACTTGACGCTGCCAAGAGTGGCCGGCTACGGAGCTCCCGTTCTGCTGAGAATATCACCGCTGTTCGCGGGGATGTCAAGCTCTGTCGCCAGAAAAATCGACCAGACGCCGTGCCTCGCAATTAGCCATCAGCCGTCCCTAAGGCGAATTTTTAATTAAAGACCTGTACATGTTCCCATTCAAAGTCCAGTACGTGCATCAGCTGTTGCCTGTCGATTTCTGTTAAAAATACGAACTGAACTTATATTTTGTAATGTTTATTTAACAAAGTTTCGATAAAAAGAAAAAAGCACAATTGAAAAAAAATTTAAAACTATAGACATATTTTAACATGACTAAGTTGATTAACAAATACAAAGTACATAACTTTTAAGTAAAGTATTTAAGTTGAATAAAAACATTTATAACTCAACACGCCTCCTCAACTTAAATCGTATCTTGAAAACCCATTGATGAAATACAAAAATTATGTTTGATATAAGGTAGTGGTTTTGTTAAGACATCTGCCACCATCTCGCTAGTAGGTTTGTATTTAATATCAATTACTTGCTCTTCAACAGCCTGTCGTATGAAATGAAATTTATAATCAATATGTTTTGTGCTAGAGTGATGGCCTCCAGCCTTTGCCATCTGTTGAGCGCTTTGAGAATCACTAAACACTGTAGTTGCAATGTTGGTTGAACTGCTCAATTCATTGAGCAAATATCGCAAGTAGTATGCCTCTTTTGCTGCTTCTGAAAGAGCAATATATTCGGATTCTGCACTTGATGTTGCTACAACACGTTGTTTTCTTGACTCCCAAGAAACTGCACCACCTGCTAGGAAGAAACAAAAACCAGTTTGAGATTTTCTATCATTAATATCTGTGGCCCAATTTGCGTCAACATAGCCAACTAATGGTACACTAGTTTTACGATAAACTATTTTAAATTTCTTTGTCGTATTTAAATATTTTATAACTTGCAATGCCGCTACCCAATGTTGTTTACGCGGATCTTGACAAAACTGTGAGAGCATGTTCACACTACATGCTATGTCAGGGCGACTAAAAACTGACACATGTAAAAGCGAACCAATTATTTCCTGGTATTTTGTTTTATCAATAGTTTCTGCCTCTCCTGGAATTTTTGGATTCTTTTCAAGACAAATCTTAGGTTGCATTGGAATTTTGGTTGGTTTTGAATCCTCTTGACCATACTTTCTTACTAAATTTTCTATATAGCCTGGTTGGGATATTGCTATCATATTTTCTTTGATCTCTACTTCTAAACCAATACAATGTTTTGGATTTCCTAAATCTTTAATTTCAAAATTAAGTTTTAACCCTTTTATTAATTTCCCAACGCCTTTCTCATCATTTGACGCTATTAAGATATCGTCAACATATAGACATACTATCATAGTCTTATCACAATTTTTAAAATATATACATTGATCGTAATTAGATTGAATTAGACCAAACTCTTTAAGGACTGCATCAATTCGCTTGAACCATTGACGTGCCGCTTGCTTCAAACCGTATATAGCCTTATTAAGCTTACATACCTTGTTTTCGGATCTGACAAATCCTTCTGGCTGCTTCATATATATTTCTTCCTCTAAGTTTCCATTCAAAAATGCTGTTGAAATATCTAGCTGACGTAGTTTCAAATCATTTTGAGCTGAAAGTGCATAAATTAGACGCAAAGAACTTTGTCGAACAACAGGGGCAAAAGTGTCCATATAATCAACACCATATTTTTGCGAATAACCTTTTGCAACTAATCTTGCCTTTCGTCTTTCAACTGTTCCATCGGTTTTTAATTTTGTTTTATATACCCATTTGCAATCTATAGGCTTTCTATTATCTGGCAAGTCAACTAAAGTCCATGTCTTATTTTTTATCAACGAATCAAACTCCTGGTTCATAGCATCTAGCCAATCTTCAGAATTATTTGAATTATTGGCTTCCTGAAAAGTTGTTGGATCTCTCATGTGGTATACGCTAACTGCTTTTGCCTTTTCTTTTCCTTTTGTATAAGATCGTAAGCGTTGTTTTATTGAATTTTCTAGAGCTTCTGGTATTTCTAAACCTTTATCAGTTATATCAGTTTGCTCTGAACTATCAAAAAATTCTTCTGTTTCACCTTGGAGCATTTCTGGACAATTATTATGATGTAAAAAGTTATTGCTTTTTACCTTATCTTCAAATTCATAGAAATATTTTTTGACTTCATTACTCTTAGTATCCTGACTAGTATCCTGAGTATCATCTTCAAAAAACTTAACATCTCTACTCTTCAATGTTATGTTTGTTCCTCTTTTCCATAAAATATATGCTTTAGATTTTTCTTCGTAACCAACTAAGACATACTCATAACTTCGACATTCAAATTTAGATTTTCCTGGCTTATTATTTAAGGAAAATGCTCTACAACCTATTTTACGAAAATGACGAATGGTTGGTACCTTTCCTGACCATAACTCCTCTGGTGTTTTGTTTTTGTTAAGATTTGTTGGACAACGATTTCTAATATATGCTGCAGTACGAATTAACTCTGCCCATAAAAATTCTGGAAAATTTCCTTCAACTATAAAACACCTGGCCATTTCTACTAGAGTTCTATTTATCCTTTCAGCTACTCCATTTTGCTGAGGAGTATACTCTACAGTTAACTGCCGTTGAATACCAGAGTCACTTAGGTATTTGGAAAAGTCTTTTCCAACTAGTTCCGGAGCGTTGTCACTTCTAATACACTTAATCTTTTTATTCTTTGCCAGTTCGACCATATTTTTGAAATCCTTAAATACATCTAAATACTCATTTTTATTTCTTAAAAAATAGACCCAAACTCTTCTTGAAAAATCATCTATAAAAGTGGCAAAATATAACTTCCTTCCAGCAGATTCAACTTTCATTGGTCCACATAAGTCCGTGTGAATCAGCTCTAATATCTCTGAAGTAGATTTTTTTTTTTTTATAGGAAAAGCTTGCCTTACTTGTTTTGCCTGGATACATGTTAAACATTCTATTTTGTGGTGTTTTAATTTTGGTAGACCATGTACCATTTCATTTTGTTTTAAGAAAACTATATCAGCTGAATTCAGGTGCCCTAATCTCCTGTGCCATAACAGCAAACTCGAATTTGATTCATCAGCTATTCTGCAAACATCATACTGACTTTTTTTTGCTTTGATTACGTATAGATTATTTTCTCTCTTCGCTTCTGCATATATATAACTATTTTTCAAAACCTGTGCAACACTACCTTTGATCAGAACATCAAAACCATTATCTGCTAACTTTGTTGCTGATACTAGATTGCTTTTAAGTTCGGGAATGTATAATGTATTTTCTAACTTAAATTGAGTATCTTGATTATCTAAAGTAAAATTAAGTGCTACTTTGCCAATTCCTTTTACATCAAGCTCTTTATTATCTGCTAGTTTGACTATTCCTCTGTAGTCATAATTAATCTCAGCAAACAACGACTCATCATAGGACATATGGGATGTAGCCCCACTATCAATGTAACACAAATGAAATTCATTACCACTATTATCAGTGTTTTCCTTCTGTTTTTATTTTGTAAGTAAAGATCCTTCTAAGGTGGAGTCTTATAGGCCTATAAGTTTGTTACCAACTTTGTCAAAACTGTTTGAAAAGCTGCTTAAAAACAAGCTTACTCCGATCCTGAATGAAAACAACTGCATTCCAGATCACCAATTTGGCTTTAGAAGTCAACATAGCACAATAGAACAAACTCACAGACTGGTGCAGGTTATAAGAAAAACTTTCGAGGAAAAAAAGTACTGCTCCGCGCTTTTTATAGATGTCTCTCAAGCTTTCGATAAAGTATGGCACGAAGGCCTGTTAAACAAACTAAAGCTAAACCTTCCAGCTAATATTTTCAACCTACTAGAAAAGTACATAACCGGTCGACAGTTTAAAATCAAAGAGGGAAACCAAATAAGTTCTTCTCAAACAATAGGGGCTGGTGTACCTCAAGGGAGTATACTAGGTCCAGTTCTGTACTTGCTTTACACAGCAGATATGCCAACCAATAGTTTTACACACACGTCGACATTTGCTGATGATACTGCTTTTCTTAGTATTCATAAAGACCCTAAAGAGGCTTCAAACCAATTGCAGCAACACGTAACCCAAGTTGAAAAATGGGCAAAGTTATGGGGAATAAAAATAAATGAACAAAAATGTACCCACGTAACTTTTACTTTACGCAAAGAAACGTGCTCTCCAATTCTTATTAACAACCATATGGTGCCTCAACGAACCGAGACAAAATATCTTGGTATTCACCTAGACCGCCGCCTCACATGGAAGCCTCATATAGATGCGAAGTTGACGCAAATGAAACTTAAAGCTACACAAATTCATTGGCTAATCGGCAGAAACTCTGTGCTTCGTCTTGATTGTAAACTTCTACTCTACAAATCGATTTTGAAACCAATTTGGTGCTACGGTATACAATTATGGGGCACTGCTTCCGCATCCAACATAGAAAAAATTCAACGCAGGCAAAACAAAATCCTAAGAATGATAACTGGTGCTCCTTGGTATGTTAAAAACAGCAACATCCACAAGGATCTACTAGTTCCACTAGTTAAATGCGAAATCCTGAACTATGTGGACAAGTATTTAAATAAGCTGGAAGCTCACCCAAATCCGCTCGCCCGAAACATCCTGCAACATAGTGGGCACACCCGCCTGAAAAGGAGGGATACTATTGCGCTTATATGAAGCTTGATAATTAATATGAGAACTTAAATTTTAGTCTGGCACTGGCTAGACTTATATTATTTCTTTAGTCTTAAGATTTGAACACTTATTGTTAGTTCGCCACAGGCGAAGATTCAATAATAAATATATGAAACAAAAAAAAAAAAAAAAAAAATTACCACTATTAGCAAGTTCATCGCATCAGAACTTTATCAATAAAAACCTCTGTTTCTTTTACAACCCGATTTTGATCTATTTTGTGTGTACAATCTTTTGCCTTATGACCTTTTTGGCCACACTTAAAACATTTGTAAGGGAACTGATTTTCAGACATACCTGCAGTTTCTTTTTTATATTTAAATGGTTTCGGTTTCCATTTTTTTACCTTTAGTGCACTTTGTTCAGCTTCAACGTGTTCAGGTTTATTTCCAATTTCAATTAATCTTGATCTCAAAACATTTAATGATGGGAATTCATTGGAAGTGTCAAATGCAGCACGAACTTCTTTGTACTGGTCACTTAAACCATCAAGTAAAATGACGACTAATAGACTTTCATCAAGTTGCACATCCATTTCGGATAAAGATGACAAAAGAATATCAAATTGGATCAAATAATCCGATATGTTCTCAACAGATTGCATTTTTAAACTAAGTAACTTACGAAAATTTTCGGCCTTGAGCCTTGTTGATTTCCGATCATATGTTTCTTGAAGGTAATTCCATATTTGACGAGCTGTTTTAAAATTCTTTACCATTCTTACAATACTTGGTTCAATTGCTATTATTAACTCAGAACGAGCATCTAGTTCTAAATCATCAAACATACACTGATCATCTATAGATTTTTGATAAGCACGCCTTTGTTCCTCAGTGGCTCCTTTAGGTAATTCCCCAACTATTGGCCTTTTTAAATCTCCTGATACAAAATGTAATAATCTTGCCTTATGAAGGACTGCTTCCATCTGTGGTTTCCAAGTTCCATAGTTTTTACCGTTTAACAAGGGAATTCTACCGTTTAACAAAGCCATTTTTTAATAATTTTGAATTATTTCTTATTTTCTCAGTTTTTGCAACTAAAATCTTTTTATCCTTTTAACAATGGTTACGTCTGTGCCCATAACCTGTTAAAAATACGAACTGAACTTATATTTTGTAATGTTTATTTAACAAAGTTTCGATAAAAAGGAAAAAGCACAATTGAAAAAAAATTTAAAACTATAGACATATTTTAACATGACTAAGTTGATTAACAAATACAAAGTACATAACTTTTAAGTAAAGTATTTAAGTTGAATAAAAACATTTATAACTCAACAATTTCCAAGCGTGTGCAACCTACGCCCAAGTCATCCCCAATTTCGAGGCCGAAGTGGACGATTTTTTGACCAAAATCATAATGAGGGATGAGACTTATTGGCACCTCAGCGGGTACTTGAACAAGCAAAACTATCGCTTCTGAAGCACCGAAAATCAGCGAGTGATTCACAAGAAGCCACTACATCCGCTCAAAGTGACTGCATGGTGCGCTGTTCACGCTGGAGGAGTCATCAGGCCACATTTTATCGTTTGGCCAACGGCGTGTTAAACGACAACAGTGGATGGTGAGCGTTATAGGGCCATGTTTGCCGAGTTTTTTCTGCCGCAATCGAATGAACTAGGACAAGAGGACATGTGGTTCCAACATAACGGAGCCACGGCAAACACTGCTCAAGCCGCAACCGGGTCGCTTCATTTCCGATTTACATTGGCCCGAGAGATCGCCCAATTGAACCGTTCCAGATTTTTTTTTGGGGTTTTTTGAAGTCCCGTGTTTACGTGAATAAGCTCAACCACTGGAAGCCCTAAACAGTTACTACAAATTTTATTTATTTATATTTCTGCGTAATAAAAAATTTGAATAGCTCCGTATCTAAAACATTATTTATGGATTAAACTTAAGATATGCTTCTACTTATGGTAGTACAAGCTCCCATAATGAAAAGCGGAAAAAAAGAATGCAGAATAAATCTCAAATTGAAAATAAGAGTGTCTGCCAAAAAATTTGTAACGCTAAACGCTTCAAAAAACGCGGTGTGTAAAAACTGCAAGGCATATTTATATGATTAAATTCTCCTACTAACCTTGAACTTGGCCTAAACAAATGTGTAACAAATTAATACTTACTCCTGCATTTATTACTTTTTACTTTACAAACACATTAAAGATTAATATTAATTTAAAACATGTCTGGGTAACATCCCTCTAAAAAAAGAGGAAAATAATTCGATGTTGATTTTTAAGGCGCATCAGGTGCAGGCAGTATCCATGTAATTGCATTACGATGACATGATATGGGTGTTTGAAATGGTGACAACATGCAGTAGCATTTAATTTGTTACAAGCATGTTCTCCTAAGCTGATAACGTTTAAATTTGTTGCGTTTGTAATGTCAACATCATAAATGACTAGACTAAGGAGGTTTTGTCTCAGCACCACCCCATTGGAAAACAAACTGAATTTGATTTCTTTAATATGTTCTATGCCTCTGAAAGGACATAAGGCAGGCGACAGCATATATTTTTCTAACGGTTTACAATAAATTTTCAGTGTCTTTTGAAATCTATGATGCTGTTTGTATATAGAAAGATTATTTTCTGCCTTTATCTTTTTAGTCTTTAGTTTGTATTGTCTATGTTTTTCAAGTGGTTTTGTGTGTATTTTTTTTTTGGTTGGATATATTATTTTGTAGTGGTTTTGTTTTATTGTGTAAAAATTCGAAAGGCGGTTTCATTTAAAAACTACTTTAAACAAATTTTATTTATTTTTTATATTTTTGTTGTTCTTTCTGACCGGTTGGTGTTTTTACTTCAAGTACCTGTCACTTAACGATCATCGGTTATGATGAGTTTGTCGCCAATTCCAGTAATAACACTTTAAATGCATATCATTTCCTATAGGATTTATACAGTAGGTATGTTTGTATGTATGTAAGTATATGTTAGGAAAGACAATTAAGTTTCAAATGTTATTAATACTTAAGTCATAATTTCCTATTCACAAAAAGTGTTATTGAATTGTATATTATTCTTCCGAATCGTTCTTTGAAATTAAAAAAAAACATATTCTAAGCAACTGGGTAAGGACATAACTTTATTGTTATTTTTAAAGAAGACCTTTAGCTCAGCGACCTATAAATAAGATATTTTTTTCTCCCTTATATTGAACTGGGAAATAAGCGGCCTTATTCAGCTTTAGCTAATTAACAGGCCTTAATGCCGTACTTTGTCTAAAGCTTGAGAGGTAAAAGACCAGAAAAATAGTTCTTAGCTTTAAAGGCTTTTTCTATAACCAGTACCATTCTGTGGGTTTGTTCGATGATACTATGTTATCTTCTTAAGCTAAATGGATCATTTGGGGTCAGCTTGAATTGGCGCAAATTCTCAAATAATGTTTGTATAATTGGTAACAGACTCAGAGGCCTGTAAGGCTTTACCTTCGGAAGATCCTATATGGCGTTAAAGTGAGTCAAAATTATTCTCTTTGATTTACAAGGCAAGTTATTTAAACACGTTTTTTAAAAAACTTACGAAAAGATGAATTCCTTTTTGTCATTAATAGTAACGGTGGCTTTGCGATAGTGGGTGTTCTAAGAGCTTTGGCTGATCTTCATAGAGAATAATTTGTCTGAGGAGTCATATCTAGCTGGTCTTTGCGCCTCGAACAAATTTCTGAAATGATTTGTGTATTCCTTCGACTAAGTTTTAAGCGAAAACTGCTAGTTTCGATTTGGTGAGGACTTTCAGTGGTGTGTTTGTGAGCAATTTATCTAAAGAAAGAACCAATGAGGTTTGAAACTCAAAAAGTTTTGAAGATATGCCTTTCCTTACACTGAAATCAATAATCTCGGCAATTTTACTTTGTCTTATGGCCAATAAAATAGTTGTCAAGTTGAAATAATTTTAACTCCCAATTAACACTTGGAATCATACAAAACGTGACCTCTAGGGCTAATAAGCCCAGAGCTAGCGTCTCTCAAAACTTTTCTCATTTTATATGGTGTTTTCTCAGAGGCTTCACTATTTGTATTTGTAAAGAAAAATAATTTTTTTCAATGAGTTCAAAATCAATTCAGGACGACCGAAGATGAAATACAACTCTCATTCCTTACATGCTGGTGATCCCAAGTCTATTTTGGAAATGCCTGCCCGCTTACAAGAACGGGCTACTCATTGATGACTTTGAGCTATCTGATCTTAACTTTTCCTTTTCGCAAGCAAACGTGCCCCCCAATTCTTATTAACAACCATACGTTGTCTCAACGAATTAAGACGAAATATCTTGGCATTCACCTGGATTGTAGCCTCTTCCAAGTCACACATAGATGGGAAGTTGACACAAATGAAATTTTAAACGGCCCAAATCCACTGGCTAATTGGTAGAAACTCTGCGCTACGTTTTGATTGTAAACTTTTAACCTACAACTCAATTTTGAAAACATATTGGTGCTACGGGATACAATTATGGGGCAATGCTACCGCCTCCAACATAGAAAATTATTAACGCCGCCAAAATAAAATCCATAGAATGATAACTGATGTTCCTTGGTACAACAGCAATATCCACAAAGATCTACAAGTTCCAATAGGTAAATGCGAAATCCTAAATTTTGTGTAACAAGTATTAAAATAAGCTGGAAACACACTCAAATCCCACCGTTTGAAACATCTTGCAACATTGTGGACATACTCGTCTGAAAAGAAGGGTAATACCCCTTCCTAGGATAAGACTACTGGAATTAAATAATATTATTTTGTGAACTTAAATTTTAGTCTGGCACTGGCTGGACTGATATAAATTATTTAGTTTTAAGATTTTAATATTTATCGTTAGTTTTCTAAAAGCGAAGACTCAGTAATAAAAATATAAAAAAAAAATTTGGTCATTTTGATTCACTCGAGCATCATTGTAATATGTAATGTGTATTACTATTCTAACGATATTACAATAAAATATACTTTTAAGAAATCAGGTAACTGGTTCCTAAAACATGGAGCTTTGTGCGTGATACGCATCTTTCAAGACAAGCACACCCCTTTTGTGTTCGACTAACTAGCCAGTGAATCACAAAGTAAACTCGTCTTAAGTCTCAAACTTCGCATGTGAAACACATTTCCCGAAGATGTTTTTCTTGCCACCGATAATATCGAAAAATTTAAATCAAACGTTTCCAAATGCGAGTTTTTATATCCTTCATTCCATAACTTACTTTTCTGATATCAGCAAAATGCAATGCATGTATAGTGAGTGGCCATCCGCTGAGTGCTGGTTGTTATAATAAAAAAACATTAACTTAAGCTGGATCCACGTCTGGTCTTCGCAACTTAAATGGATCCGTGCTATAAAAAAATTAGATTTTTAAATATTTTGGCAATGGCTGCAAAAAACTCTTTACGTGATCCTTAAGGTAGAACTATTGTGGTTTTCATTACCTACACAATAATTTTTTTTATTTCAATTGGAAATCTATAAAAAAAAACCTAAACTGCTATAAATGTATCAATACGATACAAAACACGCCTTCATTCATGTGGACACCTTTTAAAATGTTACTGTTCCCTCAACAGAAGTGTCATTTGGTTTGTAATCGCTTTCCATAAATGTGGCAATAAAATAGAAAAAAGGATCAAGTCTCAAACCTTTTACTACTTACAACTAAATGAAGTTAAGGGCCAGACTCTAGCAAAAATAAAACAAACAATTTTTTCACAACTGCATCACGTTCACCCAAAAAAAAGTATTGGCGCCACCACAAACTGTGTTGTCAAAGGATGTCCTTAAATATTGTTTTAATTTATTGTAGCATCGTAAGTACATGTTAGTATGTATGTGTAGGATGTAACATAATGTGGCATGTTTAAGAGCACTGAGTAACTACAGCAATACATTCATAAGTATGTATGGGATATAAGTGATCGTATTTTGTAGCCCAGATTTTCCTGTTTTGATTTTCGATATTTCTTATCTCATTACTTTCATTATATCATCACATGACTACTGCTACTGTTGGTAGCCATTATAACGTTTATTTTTTACTCTTTCCAAATTTTTCTTATCGCCTTTAGCGGATCTTATTGTCACCAACCAATCTCCTCTGCTGGTACTTTTGTTATATTTTTTTTCTTAAAGTTGGTGGATGTGAAAAATAAAATTTAATTTCAGTAGTTTCATTGTTTTGAAAACACATATGTTTTTAATGTTTGGTTTTTCTTCCTACACGATAAGCATAAATTAGTTAGTTTTTGGCTGTCAGTCTGTCTGTTTTCTTCTTTTATTTACGATATTTAATTTTTCAACGTAATCCTTTCTAAAATGTTGTAGTAATTTGCTGAACAGATTATGTTTTTTTTTATTTTTCTTTAAAAATAAATATTTATTTCTTTGTAGTTATTTGTTTGATCAAAGATATAAATACTTTTGTTTGGTTGTGGTTAAGTTTTTCAAACAATCTTATACCTTCCGTGTGATTTTATATATATCGCACACTGGATATAAAAGTGGTATAATGCGAAATTTAATTTCTAGAATATTCGTAAGAAATGTTTTATTACGTGAGAACTATTATTACTTAAGAATATATTTTAATACCTTTTCAACCCACAAACACTTTTAGAAGGACAATCATTACTTTTATAGTATAGAAAGCTCTTGAAGGCATTCAAAAGCTTACTTTTTCAACAATGTGTATTGTGCCGGAGCATTCCACATATGCTAGAAAGTAGGGATTGCTATGCCGATCCTCGAAAAGGGAAAGGCTGAACACCCTGAAAAATACCATTCCGTAGCTATTTGCTTAGCACTCCCCAAGGTCATAGAGAGTACGGGTAACTAATGCCTCGTTAACTTATTGAGAGTCCAACAGCAGTGTGACCGCTGAGAATTTTAAAAAAGTGGCACAAATAGTCGTTTTAGGAAAAAAAAGTCGCATAAAAAAGTCGCTTTTGGAAAAAAAAGTTGCACTCTTTTTTAAAGCCCTTATTCAACTTTTTATTAATGTTTTTACAACTAATAAAAACAAAAACAGATCAATAATTCAACAACACAAAAAAACTTGATCAAAATAAATTAAAAATAAGAAATGTATCAAAAAGAAAACATTCATTAAAAACGAATTTTTGTACGAAGACATAAAAAGTAATAAATTTGAAATTGCAAAAAAAAAATTTAATTTTTATATAGTTTAATATTATGAAAAATCGAATGCACTGTTCTTTAAATATTGGAATATCGTTTTTTAAATTTGGTTGAAACAAGGACAGACAGACAACTAGTCTAAGTAAAAAACATATAGCACATTTAAACTACCCACTGGTTTTTTATCTCTAGGGATGTAATGTAATAATACACAAGTTCATATTTTTAATTTTGTTCATATTATTTGAAAATTCGTTTCTGTACTTGTGTTTAAGTTCATCACCTGAAATACAGTCTTCTAGTTTAGTATTTAATAAATGTAAAGCTGACAGCCTTGAATTACAGGTCTTAACTTTTAATTTGTTTGCCAATTTATTTTTAATCAGCCCTGACTTAGGAAAAATTCTTTCAGCACATGCGCTGCTGTGGGGTAATGAAAAAATATACGCAACTATTTTATATAAATTTGGTCACAATGGCTTACTACACTGTATGCCAAAAGCTTTCAGCATGTTTAATTTTAAAAAAAACTATGGACTGCGATATTTGGGAATAACACAAATGTCCACATATGCAAGGTATGTGTTTATGTATGCGCATATGCTAGAATTTGTTTAACTTTCGTAACAAAAAAGGGGCAAAAGTTGCAAAAATTTTAAAAAGTGGCAAAATAGTGTCAGCATAAAAAAGTTGCACAAAAAGTCGCAGGCCCTTGAAAAGGTTGCAAAATGCAACTTTAGTCGACGAGCGGTCACTCTGTCCAACAGTATTTTAAGCAACCGCCAGGATGGCTTTTGTAAAAGTTGCTCTGCCGGGGACCTACTGGCCTTTTCAACGAAAGAAATTTTATTCATAGTTTTAAGGAAAGAAATGTGGATGATTTTTACATTTCTAAGCCCTTTGATAGAGTGTGTCATTATGCGCTTTTATCTAAGCTTGTTGCTTTTGGTGTCGTGTTGCTATATTTACACTCAGAAAATTATTACAGTAATTGCCTGTTTTTAAAGTTATTTAAGAAGTATTTCGTAAAGTGATTTTTAAATGAAGGAAATTATAATAATTTTTTAACAACAACGACTACACAAAAATATGGATTTTTAGTAAGAGTTAATTTTTTCAGATATTTTTTAAGAAAAACTCAAAGAACTATCGTGGGTAGACAACAACAAAATAACATTCCACTTTGTTAGTAATTTTTCCAAAACTTTCTACTTTGCAATAAAGTTTAAAAAAATATGTTAATTTTTATTTATTGTTGAACTAATTGTTTTTAATACAAATTTTTGATTTTTAGTTTGGCTTTAGTTCATATTATTTCTTTTTTATTAAAAGAAATTATTATTTTCCGTTAATGTTGAAAGAAACTTTCAAATTGAAAAAAGCAGATTTTTCTACCGCTACTAGCCGAGTAGAATGCATTTTCGAAAGCAGCTACGCAATTTCATCATCAGTACTCTTTGAACGGTAGTAGTGTATATGGTTGTAAACATCACCTATTTAACTTACATGTAACAGAGAAAAGTATACGGTATCAGTGTTTTCCTTCTGTTTTTATTTTGTAAGTTAGGACGAAGTTTATTTTTCATATAAACTATGCTTTTTTCCATTAAAAGTCTCTTTGGCAACACTTGACTAACGGACAAGCATTTGTCCATCTCTCAGATGGAACGAAACGCTGTTTATTATTGTATATCATACAATAGGGGTAATCACTTTTTAATTTCTTTTATTGTCAACGACAAATTGATAGAAATTATTAAAGATCATTTTGCACCGTGCCATGTGTGAGTTATATGTTAATTTTTATTTATTGTTGAACTAATTGTTTTTAATACAAATTTTTGATTTTTAGTTTGGCTTTAGTTCATATTATTTCTTTTTTATTAAAAGAAATTATTATTTTCCGTTAATGTTGAAAGAAACTTTCAATTTGAAAAAAGCAGATTTTTCTACCGCTACTAGCCGAGTAGAATGCATTTTCGAAAGCAGCTACGCAATTTCATCATCAGTACTCTTTGAACGGTAGTAGTGTATATGGTTGTAAACATCACCTATTTAACTTACATGTAACAGAGAAAAGTATACGGTATCAGTGTTTTCCTTCTGTTTTTATTTTGTAAGTTAGGACGAAGTTTATTTTTCATATAAACTATGCTTTTTTCCATTAAAAGTCTCTTTGGCAACACTTGACTAACGGACAAGCATTTGTCCATCTCTCTTTTTTCAAATTGAAAGTTTCTTTCAACATTAACGGAAAATAATAATTTCTTTTAATAAAAAAGAAATAATATGAACTAAAGCCAAACTAAAAATCAAAAATTTGTATTAAAAACAATTAGTTCAACAATAAATAAAAATTAACATATAACTCACACATGGCACGGTGCAAAATGATCTTTAATAATTTCTATCAATTTGTCGTTGACAATAAAAGAAATTAAAAAGTGATTACCCCTATTGTATGATATACAATAATAAACAGCGTTTCGTTCCATCTGAGAGATGGACAAATGCTTGTCCGTTAGTCAAGTGTTGCCAAAGAGACTTTTAATGGAAAAAAGCATAGTTTATATGAAAAATAAACTTCGTCCTAACTTACAAAATAAAAACAGAAGGAAAACACTGATACCGTATACTTTTCTCTGTTACATGTAAGTTAAATAGGTGATGTTTACAACCATATACACTACTACCGTTCAAAGAGTACTGATGATGAAATTGCGTAGCTGCTTTCGAAAATGCATTCTACTCGGCTAGTAGCGGTAGAAAAATCTGCTTTTTTCAAATTGAAAGTTTCTTTCAACATTAACGGAAAATAATAATTTCTTTTAATAAAAAAGAAATAATATGAACTAAAGCCAAACTAAAAATCAAAAATTTGTATTAAAAACAATTAGTTCAACAATAAATAAAAATTAACATATAACTCACACATGGCACGGTGCAAAATGATCTTTAATAATTTCTATCAATTTGTCGTTGACAATAAAAGAAATTAAAAAGTGATTACCCCTATTGTATGATATACAATAATAAACAGCGTTTCGTTCCATCTGAGAGATGGACAAATGCTTGTCCGTTAGTCAAGTGTTGCCAAAGAGACTTTTAATGGAAAAAAGCATAGTTTATATGAAAAATAAACTTCGTCCTAACTTACAAAATAAAAACAGAAGGAAAACACTGATACCGTATACTTTTCTCTGTTACATGTAAGTTAAATAGGTGATGTTTACAACCATATACACTACTACCGTTCAAAGAGTACTGATGATGAAATTGCGTAGCTGCTTTCGAAAATGCATTCTACTCGGCTAGTAGCGGTAGAAAAATCTGCTTTTTTCAAATTGAAAGTTTCTTTCAACATTAACGGAAAATAATAATTTCTTTTAAAAAAAAAGAAATAATATGAACTAAAGCCAAACTAAAAATCAAAAATTTGTTTAAAAAAATAAAAACCAAATTATTTATATGCTTCTTTATTTTTCGATGTTTAATTTTAGGGCAATAAGCTCAATACAGTTCGTTTTAGCTTACGAAAATAAATTATGTTTGCCTTTCTGGATAAGATGTAGCAAATAAAAATTTAATTCAACATGAAGTAAAGCCAAAATTATAAAAAGCTAAATTTGTCAAAATTAATTATTTTCAAAATGTATTTTCAAGTAAAGGAGTAAAGAGCTTTAATGAAATTGAAAAACAACTACTCCAGCTCATAAATAACGTGAGCATTTCTTCGGTGTCTTTGTAATACCTGGGGAAAACGATGGTAGAAAGAGAAAAATACATTAAATTATGTTAGCTTAGACTATATAAGAAAACAAATTTAGACATAATTCAAGGATAATGTGTATGGTTGGCAAAAGTCGCCCGCAGTGGACCTTCGAACTAACCGCTAAAAAGGGTGATAGACTGGGTAAGGCAATGTTGTATACATCCGAGAGGCTATTCAGTCTGTCAGTGCCAAAGTGTTTGATTCGAATGTCGTCCAAAGCCGGACAAAAACACAAAAGGTGATGAATACTCTCAGTTTCCCCAGTATCAGTCCTGACAGTTTCTACAGAAGTCGTTGAAAAGCAACCCCAATCAACTGGTATGGGTACCAAATCGACAGTTTCCGATAATTGCGATGCTATGACAATAAAAACGCAAAAACCAGCTAATTTTAGAATTTCCTGCAAGTAAAACTTTTAGTGTTGGAATTTAAATAAACTTTTTGTTGATTTTAATTTTCTTGGAAGGCTTTTAAATGAATATCCAGTTATTTTAAGTTACATTACTAGTTAAGTATACTTAAATAATTTTTTAAATGTAAGAATCAGTTGCAAGGCTGCTTTATTTTTATACTTTATTGGTTATGTTTCCAAACGACCTTCTGTCTCTTATCTATTCCTTTGCAGACGACAGCAGCCTATGCCATTCATACTCATTTTACTTTAGGCCTAGCTTCTTAAAGATCTTTTGGAAGTCTTCGATTGGGCCGTGCAAATAAGGTAGATTTAACAGCCTGCAAGTCCTAATGTTATGACAGCTATAAATACAAAGGGGACAGAAATTTTTGAAGCTGTGGGCATGATAATTCAGTGTGATTCCGCCGGGCGAAACACGGTCTTCTTTTGGCAAAGGAATCATCCAAGTATCTTGTTTTTTTTAATGGTGTAAAAATAACTTTACATCATCCTATCTTTTTGGTTATCATACCACCTATGCCCGGCCGAAATTGAAATATAGCCCTAATAAGTGTCCATTTTTGAGCTACTTAACTGCGTACAGAAACGGACCGAGGTGCTCATTGATGATGTTAAGATATCAATTCGAATTGAGTTCCACAAGCACTGATCTAATGTGGGATGTATTTCGTAGTTCTATTGACAGCATATTGCAATGTGCCCTGAAAATTAAAGTAGCTTGTTAGTGAAACCCGCGATTTTTTAAGTGATACACATCTTTTAGGAAGAGCTCCCCAATTTGTGGCCAACTGGTCATAAAATCGCACTAAGAATTACAGGCAAAATTCGTTCTTTAGTCGCACAGTAACTGTGCCACAGTTCGTATGTGGAATAAATAGAGTTTTCCTTTACTTCTAATTGCGAAAAATTTGAATTAAATATACGCAAACACTCCCAATACCCTTGTGTCATACTCTCTTTCCTCGTTATTGGAAAAAAATTTTAATTTTTCCTATGTATAATTATTGCTTGAAAAAATCACTTTTAATTAGGTAAACTGCAAATGGATATTGACAAAAAATGTTTTAAGTACGCTTTAATACTTTTCTTAAAACAAACGGTTCTAGCGAATTTTGTAAATAACAGTTTTGGACCTACCTACCATTAAAGGGTTAATACGGAATACATGTTTACCTCCTTTTACACCTAATCCATATTAGTATCAAGTCTTACTTCTTCAAACCATATTAAACCGCATAAACTGTACAAAGGTATTAGCGTTAACGTGTTATTATGCAACTAAAGATCTTTTTTTTTTAATTATTGGCCCTACCTTTAAAAAAGGGGTTAATTTCGAGATCATGTTAACCCGAAAAAATACCTAAAGCATGCTAATGACTTCGAAACGAATTGTAAATCTATTAATTAGTTTAATTAAAGAATATCGTGTAGATTTAAACAAGAACATTTCAATAATAGTGTCACGTTCTTTTTTTTTTTTGTCAAATGTTTGCCTACTCTAAGCTCATTTTTATTTACTTGTATACCAATGTAAGTATGTAAATTAGAGGTTTTCTTATTTGCATGACAAATTTAGGAGTGTTTTGATTTCGGCTTACCTAAATGTTTCAATGACCTGAAGCAACAATCAGTTTGTCTTTTTAATTATTGACTAATAAATGAATTGGTTAATAATGAGGTCTCGACTACATTAAACTTAAAAATAAATAAAAGAATTATAAGAAAAAAAAATTTAAATAATTAAAGCATAATACCTATTTGAATTATTGAAAACGTTTCCCAGATTTGTTCCAATTTTTATTTGTTTTTTTAATATAAAGAAACCAGAAACTGGTCAGCGGTATTGGTATACAAATCCAACATTTAAAATGAAAACACCCTTAAAGCACACACTTATAAACATATTTTAGACTTTATTTTACATCAATAATTCTTTACACTTAACCTTTTAATATTAAGGTACTAATTGTTAAGGCAATGAATTAAACTCCACTTCCTAAGAAATTAACCAAAAAATAATACATATTTTCAAAAACATGAGACACATAACAGTTTTTGTTATTTCGTACCTATTTCTTCAACTTCCAACTAAGGCTTAGAAAAAATTTGAAAATGCTAATTCTTTTAACGCTGCATATTTTTACACTTTTTTTTTAACTACAAATTTATTCCACGACACCAAAAAATACTACAAAAAATTTACATAAAAATAAATTTTATAACGTTAGTCGAAAAGTATGAAAATAATCACCTTTGTAGGTGTTTGGTTGGTTAAATTAAAATTCAGGAATTTTTTTATATTATAAAAAAAGAGGAAGCAGACTCTTACAATAACCCAGAAAAATAAATAAAATAAAAAATAGATTTTATAATTAGAAAAGTAAGCAGCACCTGCCACTTGTATTGCCAAGGTAAGATAGGTACCTACCTACTTATACTTTTACAATTTTCAGTTTAAACGAATTTTCATAAATAACATCTGCGTTTATTTTTCTTTTTTTGTTGATAATAAAGTTAAAAATGCGCATAAAATGGCATCTCTATGAAAATGTTTTTTTTTTATAAAAGTATCCAGGTAGCTACGCACACATGTGTCTGCTTAGCTAAAACAGCAGCATCTTTCAGCAGTCAGCCTAAAAGAAATTTCGAAAGCAGCCGTCAAAATCAATTTCGTTTTTATATTATGTGGTACATAGGTGTCCAGGACATACATATAATTATGGGTACCAATATAAAAGTATGTACCTACATATTTAAAAAATTGCACCTAATATTACAGGCAAACAATACAAACAAGCAGATGCAAACATAAGATGTAATTGTTTAAGCTATCTAGCGATAAAACCCAAAAGAGTCCTAAACAAAGAACTTTGATAGGAAAAATAGGAAACTATTTACCAAATAACAAAAATTTTAAACAAATTCTTTTTTAAGTTAAAAGAAAAAATTCTTACCAGTATGCTAAATCACTAGAAAAAAATAATTAAACAAAGAAAATTCTTAAGAAAATAGCAGCAAACATTTAAACAATAATCTGTTAATGTGATAACAGCTAGGAGGAGTTTAATGGAACTTATGGCAACACCAAAACAAGAAGCGAGAAAGAGTGAGAAAAATCATTAAAACAAAGCGTTAACAATAGCACTAAGCAATTCATACTGAGGTTGTTGTTGTTGCTCTCCATACTTGATTTCACAGCGGATGTGTGTTTTGTTTTTGTTTGTATGCGTGCACACTTTTAAAAATGGAGTTTACATACCACATACGCACAGTTGTTTCATGAATGAACAAACACCACCACCAATCACAAGCTACTTTTTGAAGTGATATTTTATTTAGAAAGAGCAGGTTATCAGTTTTGGAACTGGTTTTATTTAATACAAAGTGAGTGATGTTTAAAAGAGCTAAATTTCATGAGAAAGATCTGTTGAGAGTTGAAGAGATTTTTAAGTATAGTTAATAAGGGAGCTTGTTCGAAAAATTATCAGTAGTTTACATAACGTTGAGCAGTTGAGATCGTAGGTGTGAAAAGAAAATAAGAAAGACAAAAAGTGATTGTAAGCTAATTAGGTACAAAAAAGAACTCTCAAAATTTGTAAAAATTAGAAATAAAAAACTATATTTTTAAAGGGAAATAAGTACTATTTTTAAAATCAGTTGTTGTGTAATAACTTTGTATTAAATTAATAAGGCAAAATGTTTAATGTGCAAGAATTAATGGAATATCGCATGCAGCAACAAATTGCTCAAGAAATTTATCGTCATCAAATTATGCAACGCATACCAGGTAAGTTTGTTTTTAATAACAAAAAAAAAATATTAAAAATTTTTTGTCAGTGTTATAAAACAAGTAAATTTTTTTTTTTTAATTTTAACTATTTTTTAATTATTACTATACCGACGGCTTTTGGATAATTGCCTACACAATATTAAATTAATTAATAATTTTTATTTATACATAAAATTTTACAATCATGCTTAGAAAGTGGTAGGTAGGTAGGGTTTTTAAATATGTATACCTACTACAATAAATAAATTTTTTTATTTAATTTTATAGGTAGAAACCTATAGGTACCTATACACTTTATGAACAATTTTTTTTATTCAAAAATCAAAAATTTTATTTTTAAAGCGTAATTTTTTAAAATTTTATTAACAGTTCTGGCCAAAAGAATTTTAAAATTTAATAAAATAATATCTTTAGAAATAAAAAACTTTTGAATATTTATAAAAAAAATTAATTAAAAAAAATTTTTTTGTTATAAAAATTTAAATTTTAAAACAAAAGCTATAAAAAACTTTGTGTAGGTTTTGTTTTTTTTTTTTGTTTAATTTTTAATTAACAAAATACCACTTTTGCACCTATTTTTTTTCCTCAGATCCCTTTCCACAAATGCTGCCTTTAGGTCTTCCCCATCATATGTTGGTTCAACCATCACCCCGTCCTGCCTTGCCGGGAAATGTTGAAGCCAAATTGGAAAATAACGATTTGTGGCAACAATTTCATAAAATAGGCACTGAAATGATTATCACCAAAAGTGGAAGGTAAGTTAGAAAAGGAAAAAGACATTAACAATTTTTAAACAATCTTTAATCCTAAATAAATATTTGCGGCTAATAAAAGGACAAGTGTGTAGGGCGCCAGATATAAATTTAAAAATATTTGTTTTGCTCTTAAGTACCAAATATTGATTCAGTGATTAAATATTTTTTTACAAAATTTTACTTTTTTTTTGAAATTTCTTAAATATTTGTTTTATCAAAATATTTTAAAACAATCCCAAATAAATAAATTTAAATTTAATATTTGTAAAGGAAAATAAACATTTTATGGCGCCATTTATTGTTTGGAACCTTAAGGATAAGCAAAAATAAACAATTTTTAAATTAGCTATAGATATACATATATGTACCTATATTTTTATAAAAGTTTCCTTCGGGTTTAAATATTAACATTAACATAAATATATTTCTGTTTTGCTAACTTTTTCGGAGTTGCCACGTTTTTTTGTTATAAACTAGCTTTAGTTTTGACCAAAGTGGTAAAAAGAATTCCTTTTAGTTATAGCAACATCACATGCATACATCGTAATGTAATAAATCGTTTGTGCGATTATTTTTTTTGCCAAAGAAATAGTCCAGTATCCTCTTTCAATTATAACCATCAACTCAAAATTACGTTCGGAGTAAATTAAACCATTTTTTTCCATTTGTTCGGCTGGTCACATTCTTTAAATCCTGTAGTTTAGTAAAATTTCACACAGATAAGTTTTTTAAGGACAGTGACGAATATGTGGCCCCATACAAATGTCGTTTGGGATAAGCCTAATTGACCTCCATTAATTTTTTTAAACTCTCAGAAACAGATTATTTTATTATTGACCCTCATAGTAGCCACTTACCAAGACCCCACCTAAACCGAATAATTTTCTTATATTAATACGATATACATAGCTCGAAATTGCAGTAACTATTGACTTCAAACTTTCTATAAAAAAAAATTGTAAAATCAAGGGGAGTCGCAGTTCCCTTACAATCAGACTGCTTTTATATAATTATCGATTTGCCATTTTTGGGAATTTTAACAGCCATCGAATTGAAACTAGTGCTGCAAAATTCTTTTCGTTTAGTTACTCAATATTGTAAACGATCTTTTAAAATTTAAAAAAAATTATTATTTTTATTAAAGCCTAATGCCACTGTTTATGTCATTTTAATTATTATATTATTTCGTTTTAGTTTAAAATCTTTTTTCGAACAGCGTTGTATTTTTATGTAGCTATACTTTTAAAGGGCTATTTTTTATCCGTTCGAATTGTTCAATTAAACTTAAAATTTAAACTTTGTATATATCGAGTAACTACCTTTTAGTGTTAAGTATCCATATAAGAGGTCTAATACTCGATACTCGGTATTCGCTACTCAATACTTTGACAGCACTACTTGAAACCCCTTACAAAGTAATTGTATTTCAAAACCTAAAATTGAAAAAATAGCTAGATAGGAGCAAGGGAAGTGGTATTCCCCATTAAAACGAAGCATTTTTATGAAATTTTTGATGCGAAATATCTTAAAAATTGTTGCAACTACCGCCAACAAATCTGCTTCAAGGTGTGTCTGGTATGATCCCTATATTTTGAAAAAAAATGTTCTCCATCCAAACAGACCAATGTTAAAAAGTTTACTATTTCAAAATCGCTATAAATTAATTTTGTCATTGTATTAACGTTTTGAATTTAACTGTATTGGATCGGATGACTGGTTGTACAAAAAGACCAACACGATTTGGCACATCCGAATATCGCGCTCTCCCTTGTTATAACTGGTTGGGTAGACTACAAAATGTAATTGGATTTGATGTTGGCAAAACTCAATTATTTTATTATCGTTGATATAAACTGAAATTGAAAATTTTTAACTAACCCTTACCAGTATAAGAACTGGTTAATAAATAAAATTTAGTACTCGTTTGTAGCCTTACACAATCGATATCTACAGTTTTATAATCGTTTTTAAGTTATGATTCTCTTACAGCAAGGTCTTGATATGTGCATGTTATAGTGCTTTTCAATACTGTAATAACTAAAATTCTTTTGATTTGTTTCCTTGAAAACAATATTTTTGCATTTAGTTTATATAACCTAATAATTTATTTATTTATTAAAAATAACACCTTTTTTCAAAATTCTATTAATAAATATTAAATATCAAAATTATTATGAAAACTCTTTTAGAAAACAATAGAACTGACTGTTAAACAAACAGAATTTTATAAGAAATATAACAAAAACAATTAACATTAAATAATTTTTACCGCTGGCGCCAGTCAAATCATAAAAACAGCATTAGGTCGTTCATTCGACTGACTGGTCGCTTCATTTCATTACCAGAAAAAGTTCACAAATATTGTGTTGCATGTGACCCAGACAGACACTTGTTTCAATCTTTGAAAATGTGGTATTAAACCCTTAAACTAATACTTACAAGTGTTGACAATAATACAAGATTTTTTTTTTCTACTTTATTGTTTATAATTTTTTTTTATATATCTGGTAACAGAAGAGGAGCTAAAAGAAAAAAGACTTTTTTTTTATAATTTATGATTATTGACAAATATGAAGCAGACACAAAAGAAACGATTAAACGAAAAAGGGTCACTCATCAACAACTTATCCATCCAATAACTACCTGTGATTTCACACTTTCTTTCACTAACTTCTTTCTAATGCTGATAAGGTTGTGTTGTTTTTCAACAAATTGTTGTAAGTTTTGTAATAAAAAATTAAAACAACAACATAGTAAAGGCGGCGGCATCTCTTAATAATTCATTAAGTTCATTGTTTTTTCTTTGTTTTATAATTTAGTAGACACTACTAGTAGATAGATAAAGAAAGGTTTTTTAGTTGGTAGCAGCAATATAGTTCGGTATTAAAGCCAACAATATAGTGTGTGAAATCTTTTTGTTTTAAAAATTAACATAATTATATTTTAAGATATTGATGTAAATTTTTCTTTTACTTATGTGAGTACGTGTGTGTATGTTAAACACAGATTTTAGGAAGCTATTGCCACTGTTTATTTATGTAGTTCCCATTACAAAGAAAAAGGTAACTTTAAAAGAATTAAACACAAAAAAAGAAGCGTCTGGGCAAAAGTTGAGAGCAGATTAAGTAATTTAAAACAGTTAAAAAATTTTTCATTTTTAAGCTTTGGGTCACTAGTCAATAATTTTACACTTTTGTATTCACAAATTAAAAGAAAAAAACCCAACAAATTTTTTTTAAGAATTATTTTGTCACTCAATTTTTTTAGACCTTACATTGTACTTCTTTACTGAAAATCGAAAAAGCCCTTTTCTAGCTCGATATGGTTGAATAGCTCTTAATTTACCAAAGGGGGTCCCCTTTATTAAAAACTTAGAGACAAGAATATATTTTTAAAAACAAAATACTATATGCAAAGGAGTATTATTTACATTAAAAATCCAAACACTGCAGAAAGTTAAAATTTCTAAAAAGTAGAAAAAATTTAAAGAAGTGTTTTTCCAGTTTGTTGCCTTTGAACCATCACCTGGGCCAATATTCTATAATTTCACATTTTTAGGTTCAAAACTAAGAAAAATCAAAGACTTTACAAAACTGTGAAGAGAATAATTTTTTCCTTGATTTTGGACCTCCATTTGGGTCAATAGTACTTAATTTCACATTTCTAGGTCTATAGTTTCAAAAAGGCAATAACGTCACAAAAATGTTAAAAGAGTACACTCAAAAAAGTATTAATGTAAAATCTACTGGAAATGGTATTTAAAATAACTGGATATTCATTTAAAGCCCCTCCAACTAGATATTCATTAAAATCAACAAAATATTTCATTCAAATTTAGACATAAAAAAAATAACTTACATATTTGTCTAAAATTAACTAGATTTTCTGTTATTTACAGCTAAACACAAAGTACCGGAAAAAAAATAACCAAAATTAAATATTACTAAAAAATAACTGACAAAATTAACTGCAACGGAAAATCAGTATTTTTGTTTATTTTAGGCTTTGAATAGCCCTTCAAATCAGTTAAAAACAAATATTATATTAAAATTTAACTGTTTTTTAATTTAAAAATAACTTTACGAATTACTTCCCAAATAACTTACAGTCAGTTACTGTAATAATTTTTTAAGTGTATTTTTATCCACTTAGTTGACTTGCAATCTTTATATGGGTCAATAATTCTTAATAAGATACTCATAACCTTAAAATAGTACCAAAAATTTTATATATTTTTTTTGTTAATTAAGTTGACTTTCGACCTCTATATGGGTCAAAAGTCCTTAATTTCATATTTCTCGTTTTAAAGTCTTAAAAAATTACCAAAAATGTGATAAAGGTACTTTTTGTTCATTTAGTTGACTTTATATTTCTAGATTCAAGATTGCACAAAATGCAAAAAAAAAATCAAAAATTGGAAAAGATCCGATCTCTTTGTCGGTCAGTAGTCTTTATTTTCTTATTTTTAGCATCAAAATTTAATTTAATTTGAAAATATACTTTTTGTCCATGTAGTTGATTTGTGACCTATGTAATATGGGTTATAAGTCCTTAATATTATATTTGTACCAAAAATGTGAAAGGAGGCCTTGTCATATACTAAGTTGACTTTTGACCTCTATAGGGGCCAACAGTCCTCAATTTCCAGACTCGTTATCTTAAAACTGGCAAAAGAAATTTTATATTTTTAGACTCATTATTTAAAAAAATGAAAAAAAGTACAAAACATGCGGAAAAAGTACTTTTTATACTCTTAGTTGGCTTCCGATCTCCATATTGGTCAATAGTCCTCACTTTCATATTTTTAGACTCATAATATTACAAAATTTAAAAAAGTACCAAAAATTTTAAAAAATTGTTTCAATTTTACTTAGTTGATTTCCTACTTCGAAATGGACCTTAATTTTATATTTTTGGACTCATAATCTTAACAAAATGGGAAAAAGTACCAAAAGTCTGGAAAAAGTACTCCAAGAATGTATGAAAGTACCAAAAACGTGTCTATGTATATCTCTGAGGCTTGTTTACCGCATGTTTCTATCTTAATTGGTTTAAAAGTTGCAAAAGGTCCCCTTAGAGGAACAAAATATAATTTTTACCCATCAAGGCCCTAAATATCCAAAATTTGTTTGTGTTTTTTAAGGCTTGTAATAATGTTTTTTTTAATAAAGTTTTTATCTTCATTGGCTTAGAAGTTACAAAATGTACCCAAACAATACCAAAACAATTGTTTCCACCCTGCTTTTCTTACAAGGGTACAAAATTTTGAAAAAGTACCAGAAACAAGCCCGTTTAATTTTTAATAAAAGTACGCCCCTTTCAAATTTTGTTTATATCGTGCATAGTTTAGAAGATAGCAAGTTACCGATTTTTCTTTATTTGACCCATTTTTGTCCCCTTAGGGTGCGAATTTACTGAAATCCCGTCAAGAAATACGTAATTGGGCTGCACTCTAATAATATTTTTATATGCAATTTGATTGATTAATAATAATATATTCTTGTAAACTTTGATTTTCACATAATTTACCCTCAAACCCTTTTTATATAATTGGGAATAGAGTGAACTCATTATCGGCTTAACCGATCATAGTGCTCTTTTTTGTAATTTAAATATTTTACTTTCTAATAAATCTAGCACAACTTGCAATTAATTTAACACTCTTTCTCACATTTGTTTATTTATTTTTTTTTGCTAATCTCAACATTATTGTTTGATTTAAATAAATTTCAATAATTAATCACTGTTTTTTTTTAGTTTATGGGAGTTATATTTTGTGGTCAAATCTTGAAAGTGTTTTTGAATTTAAAGATTTTGACCCTTTTTTTTTGCTGATTTTACTTGTTTGTGCCTTAATTTAAATTGTGTAAATTGGCGCCAAATTGTTTGCGATCTCCTGCTGTTATAATGATCACTGTCTTTTGCTTTTCACTCTTTTTTGTTCACAATGACGTTTGATGATTTTATACACACATAGGCATACAGTGAAGAGCAAAATATGTGGGTCTTTTGGTTTTGGTATCAAAATAAAAACCAAATTGAGGTACATTTAACAAGGTGGCCGCAAAAGGGATACAACTACAACAATGCTGTATAAAAACGTCTATGCTGTCACAACACCAGATGTAAAAATTTTAAGTTTGTAAATGAGAAAGAGAGAGGCAGCCAATACAAATATTTTGGAACTTATTGCAAGTACAAATTACAAAAGAGCACATAATAATCAGCTGTGCTAACGACGTCAGCTTTTATTTTAATTCACCTAGCTTAATGAAGAAAGGGCGTAACTCGATTTTTTTCAAACAAAGGTGCCTTTACATGGTCATACATATATTACGACACGTCAAAATGTGTTGTAGAATAATTCAAAATTTCATCATGTAAAAGCATAATGTATTGAGTAGAAGAGAATACGGATACAAAATTTTACAAATGTTCGGTAAAGGTTTATTTTCTTCACCATTTTGGAAACTTACTTATTCCTATAACATCAGAGGTGTGAAAGATTGGCAGCACTTACAACATCTAATGAAAGTGGCAACATTTTATAAAACAAAACACAAACAAACGACTAAACATTATTTAAAAAATTTTTGGCCAACAATGTTTACTTTTGTTCTTCACTGTATTTAAGAATGATCAATTGCTAGTGTGATCGTGGTACACTTGTTAGATAAATATTTGATATTTGTTTTTACCTCTTTGGTTGTTTATCATTCAAAACCACAAATCAGGCAAAGTTTACACCCATTTGTTTAGAAACAAATATGTACATTAAACTTGTTAATTTCGTTTTCATTTTTTCCTTTTATTTCTTTAAACTCTGTGATTAATGATGTTATTTTATTGTATTTGATTTACTTGCAGACGTATGTTTCCTTCTATGCGTGTCTCGGTTAAGGGTTTAGAAGATGAAACGCAATATTGTGTTTTATTGGAAATGATACCTATTGGTGATTGTCGTTATAAGTTTTCGGGTTCTCAATGGGTGCCCGCTGGCGGAGCTGAGCCTCAGTCACCGCAAAGAATGTTTTTACATCCTGATAGTCCAGCCACAGGATCACACTGGCAGTCGCAAACAATTTTATTTAACAAGGTTAAATTAACCAATAATACAATGGATAATAGTGGTCATGTAAGTATTTTAATTAAAAAATATGAAAACTTTTTATATGAAAACTCTTTCAACAGAGTTTAAAGCATTTCTTTAGATTCTTTTAAATTTAAATTAATTAAATTTTTTGTATTCCAGATCGTTTTAGCCAGCATGCATAAATACCAACCCCGTTTGCATATAATCAAAACTTCAGATTTATCACAATTACCCTGGGCTCCCCAACAAAATTATATATTTCCTGAAACAGAATTTATAGCAGTGACTGCCTATCAGGTTAGTATCTAAAAAAATTAATCTTCAAATACAAACACATAAATGACACTTTCAAACACTTTAAATGTCTAGACTTTAAATCCCTTGAAATCAAACCTTGTGACTCGTCAGAACCGCAGGGGCTCTCAATTTCAATACCACTAGTTTAATTTTCAAACTGTTAACATCATAAAAGAAAATAGTATTTAAATAAAAATTTCACGCCTCTAGACATACCATTGAAAAGAAGAAAATAAACGGAAAATGTGACACTTAAAATGTCTCGACTGTTTAGCTCAAAGGCGAGACAGTGCCTGTAAAACACTTAATAAAATTTGCTAATTACTGACGACAATTTTGACACTTTCAAGTGTTTTGAACAAACATGACTTCATACATACTTCAACATACTTTCACTTTGCCTTAAAAATATTTTAGTTCATACATACATTCACACTTACACATTTTTTTCTATTTTCTCTATTTTTAGAATGATCGTATAACAAAATTGAAAATTGATAACAATCCCTTTGCAAAAGGTTTTCGTGAGTCAGGTCAATCAAAATGTAAAAGAAAAATGATGTCGTCCTCATTGTCGCCTTCCTCGTCATCCTCTTCAAGCCAGCATGAAGAAAGTGATGATTGTCTATCAAAATCTGAGGATGATCTTTCAAGTGTTTCGAGTCTTGAATTACCGCCTCAGCAAAAACGTCAAAGATTTTTAGAAACTTGCAATGAGGAATCCTTTGCATATGCTAAACACTATCAACAACTATTGCAGTCACAATATTTAAACTCTACCAGCTCTTTATACTATCAGCCTCAGCAGCATTTGGTTTCATCGCAATTTATGCAGCAACATTTACAATCGTTTATAATGGATCCTTTGAGCTTTGGTCTACATTCAGAAGCACTACAAATACCCCCTAATAGACAAGCCTCAATGTATCAATCTAAAAGTTCCTCAGAGGAACAATACAAATCATCCCCTTCACCCACACCTTCCAGCTCTTCTTCAGCATCATCGTTATCCACTGAAGCATCTTCCTCCTTGTCCTTGTCGCCAGCGCCAGCTCAGCCAACTTCTCAAAAAAGAAATAATTTTAGCATTTCCGCTATTTTGGCCTATTGACAAAAAAAATTTTAAATGTTTTTATGTGATGATTTTGGAATTCTGTGCATTGTGGCAAAAGTTTTTAATTTAAAGAAACTTGTTTAATTATTTATTTTTTTTAAAACAGTTTTAAGCAAAAATTTGTATTAGATTGTAAATATTTTTTTAAAAAGTAAATTAATGATAATAAATATTATTTATAACAAAAATTATTAAAATGTGGTTCAGTTTACAAGAAATAAAAGCGCTATATTCGGCTGTTACCTTCACCTTGATATTTTTGTATTCCCAGTCAACCAAAATAGATAAACTGTTTCAAAGCAAAATTACTTCGTAACGGGCTTGAAGTCGATAGCTATAACAGTTTTCGAGATAAAACGTTTAAAATTTTTTTAAAATGATCCGTTTATATGGAAGCTACTATAATCTCTGCTCCTGCCGCAATATTTTTTTTATAAAATGTACAAATTACTTTGTAGCAGGTTCGAAGTCAAATGCAAAAATAATTTTCGGGACATGGAGTAATAATATTTCGAAAAAGTACCCGCTTTTAAGGCGGATACTATTTCCCTGGCTCCTACCGAAATATTTTCTTCTGAAAATAACTCCAGAATTACTTGGTAGATAGTTATGTCACCTATATCCGGCCAAAAATCGAATGCACCTTTCATGTATGGACAGGTGCTCCAAAGTATATTTTAAAGCTACTTCACCGCGTATGGGAACGGATGAAGGTTCAAATGGGTGACGTCGGGGTATCTAACCGACCCGATTCACTTACACATCTTCGCAATGTGGGTTGTGTTTTACTATTCTATCGATACTACAATGGAATCTGCTCTTAAGAAATCAGGCAACCTGTTCGTGGAACCCGGAAGTTTTTACGTGATACTCGTTTTTTAAGATGAGCACAACCATTTAATTTCGATGGGTCAGTGAATCGCACTACGCATTACAGAGGAAATTTGTTCTTTAGTCGCACGATTGGTATGTGAAATAGACTAAAGGTGTCTTTCCTGTCACAGTTAATATCGAGAAATTTAAATCAAATATTCATAAGCACTACTTCCTCTATTCTTCTTCCCCTAACATATTTTTCTGATATCAACAGCATGCAATGCATGTACAAGGGTCATCCCCTGAGTGCTGGTTAGTATATGAAAAAAAAACAGTGAATGTACTTACTTTAAAAAAAAAAATGGGTTGTCTCAGGTGTTTGCTTATATCTTAGTCCGCAGTAACTAGTTTCACTGATTTCAAATGAAAATCTGCTGAAATATATTTATAATATTTTAAAGTAAAACGTTTTTAATAGGATTTGATTTGGCTCTAGCAACCCAATCGGCAGACATACGAATATGGCTTAATCGGTTTTCATATCTTTATGGACCCAGAATATCTTTATTTAATGGGTTCGCAAATAAATATTAAAGAAAATCCGAAATTTTATATATTTTTATCACTATATGAAGGGAATAAATAAAAATAACTTCCAGTACAGGACTTTTTGTTTTGGGAAATACAGAAGGTCTTGTACCTCTTCATGGTATCAAGTTCCACAAAATATTTACTTTAGCCAGTGAGGGGTTTGCTATATGCTGCTGGCAATGGAAAAACGAATTCCTCCTTCGTTTACCATTTTAAACCTCTTAAGTGTAAAGTTAAGTGTCACAGAAAATGCTTGGTTCTCTCAAAGTCCTCCCTGTATGCCCCGCTATTGCTGTTTTTCGCAACCCCTTGTAGGTTCGGCTGATCTGCTTTCACGTTCATCACCTTGCCTAATCAAAGTTTTACATATTTCATAATTTCCCTAGTCCAATGCTAATTTGGGTTGCCCCAAAGAATACCCGGCCTTCAGCCAACTGTTTTAATGTTTCAAAGTGCCCTGTGGCACTTTCTGTCCACTCTTACAACTTAGCACCGCTGTTGCATTGCAACGAAAAGCTTCGGGCTTTTTAGACCAACTGCTTTCTGTTTTCTTGCTTAGATTGTCAAATTATGCACCCGTTTGTTTTCCATCGCACCACAATATTAATTTAGAGCATAATCGCACCTATTCTAAACAATCTTTATTTATTTTTTTAATTGCAACACTATCCTTGATTTGGTGCCATTGTATCTGGTCCCTGTGTTGATTCTTGGCTATCTAAACATTCGTGATTGCTAAGACCTCAACTTATAAAACAGTGTTGTGTTTTGAGAAGAAGAATTATATTCAGGTCTCCTCGTTTTCTATTACGAGCCCCGATCCCGTTCTTCCCTCCGCCCCTAAGCCAAACAAGAAACGACAGGTTCGCTTAGACATCCTCCCTAGAGCTTGATCTAACAAACACTTTCGATCTGATACCAGCGAAGTGCAGTTGGCTTTAAAATTTACTTAATCTATACAATAGGGCATTTCCACTATTTTTGTAAAACCCTCCAGTGTATCCAAAGTTAATGTCAGTTAAATGTATAACCTCAATCAGTCGCCCATCCTTCCCTGGCTTATAGTCGTTTTAACATAAGTGCCGCCTTATAGCGTTCTCGGGCTTAAATAGGATGTATTTATATACAAAATGTCCTTGTTTAATGCTCAATGCTTCGCTTGGTCCGAGGAAATATTTACGTTGGATCTTTTGTTGGATTTTACCACCGTACCACCGCAGCATAGGTAAGCAGTAACCTGATTATGCGCACGCATGTATACTCAGTGTGCCATATATGGACTAAGACCCCATTTTTAGCCCTCAGCTCTTTTATATGGCAACCAACACCGGTGAGCTTTCACTACTACTTCCGCCAAGTGGTGCTTTCAACTAATTTTCCTATCTGATATTGTTCCCATTTACTTGGCCATAACACATTAGGCACATTAAGCTTCAAAATAACATGTAAAAAAGTTGAAGAAATATGTATAAGTTAAAGCCCAACCAATTATATCCTACGCCATAATTTTTTTTATTTTATTGTAGCGACCCCTGCTAAATTATGGACTAATTGTTGCGGGCTTTCGCGTAAATATTTTCTTTTATATTAAAATTGTACGAGCAAACTTTCGTTTTGATACTAACATGCTACAAGCATTAAGAGGAAACTGACGATTTCTAGATAAAGGCTTTCTCCAGAAGCTAAGGAAAATATAAACCGATAAAAAAACATAATTGGTCCAGCTGTTTAAAAGCAATTGAGAACGATATAATCATCACCTGTTTATGTGACTAAACGTGATCTCCAGAAGTAGGTCTTATACGCAAGATAAGGCAAATAAATCATAAACCGATTACATTAAAATTAAGTATAAAGCTGGCAGCATAAATCTCTGCGCATGTGCACAATTTTGTGGAGATATATATAATGGAGGTGGCAGTTGTCAACAAATTTTTTCCTAGGGGGGCTTAAGAAGTGATTTTACCTCGATCGATACAGTTGAAGGGCATTTCGAACATTCACACAAACGCCAACAGTTTGATAAATTTAATGCGTTTTAGTTTAACCAAGAAACAAAGAATTTTTTACTTTTTCATTTGAATCCTACATAAGTACAAATATCCCTTTCCGTTATATAGCCAAGGTTGCGGCTCAATAAACCAAAAAATATTTATGGATATATTTTTAATTAAAATTTTGTGTGACTTTATAAACGCATCATATCAGAAGTGATCAAATGATGGCGCCAGAAATTCCACGCTTAATGCCACGGTTTGAATGTTCATATTAAAATAAATAAAGTGACCGATCGACCGCACACAGTCAACACAAAAGCGTAAGAGCTTCCTTTATGCCACACACTCTTATCAGAGGCTGTGAGTAACAGTAGTTTGGTAATGGAATTAGAGTGCAACAGTATTAAGACCAAAGTAGTGTAAAGGGTATTTATTGTGAGTGTTTTTAGTTAAAAGATTTGTTGATGTTGGATAATTAAAGCGGTAGATGAAGTGAGAAATAAAGTCACTAACCAAGAAGTGGAAGAAGTGTTATAGCAAATACTATTAAAACAAAAATGTTCACCGCTTTAATATTTACATTTTTTTTGGGATTAATGCTAACCATTGAGTTATTTTTATTTTCAGAATTGCCATTTAATCTAAAAAAATTTGAAAACATTTTTTATAGTGATTTGAATAAATCACATGTTAAAGAAGTTTAATTTGTTGTCAAATGGTTCATACCTATTTACATAGAACTTTATATACTTTCTTGAAATAAGCATAAAGACAAATGGACTTAGTAAAGAAGGACAGGGTGGTATTTATACCAAAACCTGGCAAGGGAAGCTACGCGAACCCTAAGACTTTCCGACCCATTAACCTAATTTTCTTTCTTCTCAAAATCAAGGAGCGAATATCCGATGACATAGTTAAGAGCAGGATACCTAATGACAGGCTGAGTTTAAAGCAACTTGCCATGCCTACATAAAGGGAAGATCTGTGAAAACAGCTCTAGACGAAGTAACACACTATATCGAAAAATCTTTCAATGACAAGTTGTATACCTTGACAGTACGCATTGATATTGAGGGAGCGTTTTGTAATGTATGAACCGACACGCCTATTCAATCCTTGAACCAGTTTCAAGTTTATCTGGTACTAAGAGGCTGGATTAGTAACATACCAGGGAACAGGAGAATAACCTGCGGATTGTATAGTATTATAATTAAGCACTGCGTGGAGCGTGGGTAACTATAATACACAGTCTACTGGGGATCTTAATTGATAAAAGTTTTGACCTAGTTCGCTACGCGGGCAGTGTGGTTTGACTTCTGAAATGAAAGGATCTGATATAGCTTTGTAGGAAGGCGGAGGTTGCGCTCAATATTGCGCAGGATTAGGCTCAGCCAAAGGGCTGAGTGTAAGCTTGAACAAGACTGAGATTATTTGTCTTTTCACCATGAAATCGCGTATTATGACGAGCCTCGTTTCTTAAGTAGGACGATCATGATATCTGAGGGGGTCAAGTACCTAAGGGTAATTCGAGATCGGAAATTGAATTCAAAGCACCACTTGAAGGAAGGGGCAGTAAAAGCTTACCGATGTTGAGCGCTATGAAGAAGGACTATAGGTTCCAAATGGGCCTCAGTACAAAGATGAAGCAAAGAAGCACTGGCTATACAGCAGCGTAATTAGACCGATAATAACCTACGCTTCAATGGTACGATGGACATCATTGGACACAAAGATAACGTTGTGATTCTTAAAAAAGTCCAACCTATATGTTGCCTGGGAATAAGTGGGGCAAGCAGGGCTACCCCGACGAAGGCGACGAAAAAAGGTGTGGATTGGTGCCCTAAGTCTAACCATCAATGCATTTTAGAGACACTGGAGGATCATGCGAACATAGTGGAGTTGCCCGATCCTATAACTTTAGCGAAGGTAAAGGCTAAATGAACTGCGCTGGCACCAGATCAGTAGTTCTACTTGGACAAAACTTTGAGCAGAGGCCCAAAGAAACGTGTCATTTTGTATATAGTTCTAGGACGTAGGGAAAAACTGGACTTCTTCTTTAAAAACCCGAGACTGAAATTTTACTTTCGCCTACCTGACTGTCCTAAAAGCGGAGGTTTAGGCAAACACGGAATGTCTGTAGCGTATTAGGACATACACAGATCCAACGAATGTAAACATTAGTACAGATATCCAAACTTCTTTTAAAGCAATTATGGCTGCAAACACCAGATTTAGTAGAGTGTTGCAGTGCAAGAGGATGATGGCTGACTACTTGAGATTTGGACAGGTTCGCCTGGTCATCAGGGGGCGGTTAGAAATAAACGGACGAATGATTTGGCGATCAAAGCTAAGGGACAGCCGAGTGGGCGGAAAACACACATGGGGTGCAATGAAACAACAATACAGTTGAAAGATATACGAGAATCCTCCTGGATGACCCAAACGAGGCTAGAACTAGGGGCATTCTAAAACTTGGGAAGCCTGAACTAGGCAAGATGATGAGTAAGCTGATTGGTCACTAAAACTTACGATCAAACCTTTTTGGATGGGAGTTGCGGAGGACAGCGAGTGCAGGGCATGCAGGGAGGACTTTTAAACGATGGAAAAAATTCCTGTGTCACTGCCCGGCTTTTGCACAGGCCAGAGTCCGATGTTTTTGTCTGATGTTTTGCCAGATGTGGCTTACATGGAAGTTTTAGATTGACAGGTGCTTAGGGAATTCGGCCGAAGCACTGGCTTGGGTGTTTGTCCCATGGGATTTAAGACCATTAGGGTTTCATCCTTTTAACCTAGCCTAATCTAAACGTCTCAATTATAGTCAACTATTTGAGTAAATTAGCCACAACCGTCACAATAGAATGGTCACATTTAAATATTATTTTATACTTTTAACATTAATATTTTTTTAAACAATCTGAAAAAAAATATTAATTACTTTTTCGTCAATTATTTAATCTGGTAACCCATCCTAAAAAAACAGAATTGTAATGGAGTCTCAGAATTAAATAACGAAGCGATTAACTTCTTCAAAACGCGTTGTTATCTCATAAAAAGCGACAAATCTGTCTCCTCCATTACCATAACATCAGCCAAAATAACACATGTTTGTATGTGTGTGCTTGTGTGTATAAAGCACATAATTAGCCAGCTCTAATACGATCTTTCCACACTATCTACTTTAATACATGTATGTGTGTTTTATTGACAAACAAATAGAAATACATATAAACATGTGTTTGTATGAAAGTAATATTGTTGCAATCATCTAAATACGCTCTTAACGGGTCGGCAAACTTAAAACAGTCTTAAAAGCCGTCAAACTGCTGTTCATAATGGATGTCTTATCACCAGAAATTGTTTTAACTACTGGACTTTTTTAAGAGCAGTTAAAAGACAAAATACCGCACATACTACTAAACAATCTATTGCTCTCTTGTGTCAACCGTCCGTTCGCCTACCCCTTTTGCCAACATTCCTTTTGTCAAAAGGTGTTTTAAGCCAAATAAAAAATTAAGAAAAAAAAAAACAACAATACGTGCTCATAAATTATTGAAAAATAAAAGAGTCACCAACCAACATGATCAACACAACTTTACATACACATACAAACTCGTAATTTTGACAAAAGTTTATGATTGTCCCACACACATTCATAAACAATGTGATCATATGTATGTAAATATTTAATTGATATTCAAGTCTATTAAAATTTTGCGACAAAATGTATTTTTGCCGGGATATTTCTTTAAAAAATGAATAGAATGGAAAATTAAAAATTTCAATTTAGTCTTATTTGGAATTTTTCTTTGTTAAATTCTGTCGATAAATAGTTACTAAACAAAAAGCTTGCCTCTTAATATTATTTTATAAAAAACTCTTTGGAACTCTTTTATACCTATCTTTTTTAAAAGATTCTTATTTTTTAAAAAATACTTTTTAATTTTAAACTATTTTTTGCAAATATTAATTTTTCTTACTTAAAAAAATAGTTACAATTTATTTTCTAACAAAGGAATATTATTATACCCTTCACATAGTGATAAGGGTATATATCAGTTTGTCATTCCGTTTGTAATTTCTTTATTATCCATTTGCGACCCCATAAAGTATATATATTCTGGATCCTGGGAAGTTGATATAGCCAATTCCGTCTGTCCGTATGTTGAAATCAAGTTTCCGGAGTCAAATAAAAAGATACAGAAAAACTATTGGTGTCAAATTGTTAAAAATATCCCGCAGCCGATCGCTATTAAAAATCAACAAAATCGGTTCAATATTGACCGAAATATAAGCGAAAACCCAAACTAACCCATTTTTTTCAGGACAAAATCCGTGCATATATCCCTATATATCTCAGTAAGTTAGTCATTCTTGCCACAAAACTTGGCACGGATACTCTTAAAGTAGGGACCTAAATAATGGAAAAGTTTTTATCAGATAGGATCAGGAGAAGTGGTAGTTTTCCTACAATTGCACAAATTTGGTGAAATATTTTACAAATTAACAATTTTTATTAAATTTTCAATACGCTATATGTATGTCGGAAACCATAACAGATATCGAAATCAAATGTTCTACAAAAAGTAATTGAACGACAAAACCTACACTTCGAAGAAAAAATTTTTTGGGTGGGGGGTAAATATGGGGTAGCTCCCATACAAATTAACAATTTCTGTAAAATTTTCAATACGATATATCTGGGAAACTATAACAGCTATCGACATCAAGTGTTTTACAAAAAGTAATTAAACAACAAAGCCTACGCTATAATGAAAATTTTATTTTTGGTGGGGGGTGAAGAAGGGGTAGCTTCCATACAAATTAACAATTTTTATAAAAATTTCGATACGCCATATCTCAGAAGCTATAACAGCTATCGACATCAAATGTTCTACAAAAAGTAATTGGACAAAAAGGTCTACGCCTTAAAGAAAAACTTTTTTGAGTAGGGGCAAAAAAAGGGGTAGCTCCCATACAAATTAACGATTTTTATGAAATTTGCGATTCGCTACATCTGGGAAACTATAACAGCTATCGACTTCGAATGTTGTACACAAAGTAATAATCAAATAATTCATACATTTTGGAAAAAAAAGTTGGAGAGGAGCAGGGGGACTAAAACATCCCATAAAAAGAACAATTTCCATTAACCCTTTAATATGATTAATGTCGAAAACTTTTTAAACTCTCGACATCAAACCTTCTTCATCTATTTCTATTATTCATAGGAACGTTAAAATTTTGTATAGTTTTCTATGAACTTTAAAACTCGCACAAGGATTTTTATTATATTATTTGCAGTACAAAATTACTCGGCTGGGTATATTAAAAGGGTATATAAGATTCGGCACAGCCGAATATAGCGCTCTTACTTGTTTTTTATATTAAAATTTTGGCCCACAAAAATAAATTGTTCTCTAAAAAATTTTTACTGTATCGATATACAAACATGTAAGTAAATGAGATTTCGTATTTTTTTGAAGCTTCTTACATCAACATTTCAAGCAAAAAGAAGTGATGCTACCTACGGCTACAAAAATTACACACTCAATGCAAAGACTTTTGCTTCATTGATTTTAAGAAAATTCGTTAACGGGAGACTTCCAATGACAAAGTTTTTAAAACACAAAAATAGGCGGTGACACGCCTATAACAAATTAATTCACAGTACAGATGCTTTTTCACTACTGATTTAAATGAGACATTTTACATTAAACATGACGTTAAAATTTTTGGGGGTAAATAAATGGGTGGTACAGGTCCTTATACTGTATTGACTTTTGTAAAACATATTAAAAATTTCTAACGTAAAAATTTAAAAATGTAGAATAGGTAGTGCTGAAACTGAACTCATCATTTTGTATATTACTATTCGGTTTTTATGAGATTTCAATTTAAATGCCCTTCAAGGAAATAGTGAGTGCTGTACACCTAGGGTTGCCAGACGGGTCGGATTTGGCCTGATTGTCAAGTTTTTTAATGCCTGGCAAGTGTCAAGTGAAAAGTTATATGTCAAGTTTCTTTTACAAGTTTTGAATTTCCTGTTTAAATAAAAAAAGTCCCTTCTGACTTGGAATAAGCTGCTGGAACTTCCGCAGTAGTAGGCATTTCAAATAATATTGATTACTGTGTTCTTCAAGAAGTTTACGGCATTTTATCTTCTGTGAAAAAGCATTAAGTGTTCTAAATAATCTATATACAAAAGACAGGAATACAACCTTATAAAAGCCGAGCAATTAAAAAGAATAAATTTTAATGAGGATTGAAAAATTTTTTAAATTTTTCTAGTAACACTCGATGGTAGAGAAAATGTGGCAATATAAATAGTATCTATATTTATATTTTTGAGTAACTCCTAAGTTTTCTTTAAAATTTGTAAGGAATGAATTCCATTAATTAATAAGCAAAAGGTTGTAAAAAAAGATAAATTTTAGGGTTGACGATCCTTTGACTATTTCAAAAGGTTGTTTTGACGATTTATTTCCTAAAACTTGACGATATTGAACCAAACATATCTGGTAACTATCGATGTAGAGCAAATAAAATTAAAACAATACCGCGACTTTTGTTTAAATTGCTTATTTAAAACGAACCAAAAAGTTTAAGCAAGGAGCGCGACAATTTCCATGATATATTTCTATATAATAGACTCAACATTTTTGTTACTATTACTTTAAGCTGAAGTTCGATTATTAAATTTATTTGCGTTAGTTTTAGAAAGAAAAATATTTCTTGAAAAATTAAATTGTTACCGATACTTGTCGAGTATAATGCATTTTCGAGATCAGATACGATTTTCATCATCAGTATCCTTTGATCGGTTGTTAGTCACTTGGTTGTAAACATCAGTTATTTATTTGTTTTATTAAGTGCGACATCTTGACTTTTACTTAGACTGCAAATGTAGTTGTGTAGCACCCTCATGCAATCGAAAAACTTTCAATACAATTATTATATCTATCTTTAAAAAGGTTGTTTTTATGTAAGGTTCATTTTTTTTTAAATATCAAAAGTTTTAAAACGCATTTCTTTAGTTTTACTAGAAGTAGGACAGGTCCAGCAGCAAAGCGGGTCGGGTAAAGCTAGTGTTTGTATTAAGAAAAATAGTAGCACAATTTTTGCCACAACCAGCCCATAATTTCCCATAGGGAATATCCCTAATATAACATGATAACACCTCTTTTTATCTTCCTCTTTTCAATATACATATTAACTCCCTGTTTTGCTATTTTCCTTGCCGATCTAGACGTTTGCTGGCAACTGTATACGTCTTTGTATGCGTAAATACTTAAAAACATTTATTGGTAGTAGAAAATTTATGTTATTGCCTTATAACAAGTATTTTTGCCACTGTTCGTTATTGTCTTTTCATATTTTCCATAGTTATGCATTTTTTTTTTTTAATTTCAAGAAGCAAAGTGATCATTAGCTCCACTATTATAATCACAAATGTGGTGATGATGATAATGTTAATATTTCAGTGTATCGCGACGTTCGGCCACATTAAAAACAAGAAAGGGCCAATTTAATAAACTACTTTTGGCGGTAGCTGTATAATGTCTAATGAAATGTCAAAACCACCAAATAATTTGCATATGAAAGCATTAATTTAATAATTCATAAAAAAATTAATACGAATTTACAGCTTATATTTTTCATCTAAATATTTAATGATAAAACCAAATTTAATTTATGCATTATTAATCTATTTTTGAATAAAAATTATACGATTTCAAATTATTGTTTTTCTTTTTTTTTTGTTTTTAATTTATTTAAGACAAATAAATAAAAAAAAATTTTATTGGTTGTTTTTGTTTAGTATTTAAGGCTTAATTAGTCAACAGCGTAAGTTTAACGTATCGCACTTAGGAGTTTAAAATTACACAGAAAAAATAATAATCATTTTTAATTAACAAATTACTTGATTTGATTAACAAGAATGTTTAGATAACAACCATTTAAAAAATCGGCATATTCACTTAAACAATTTCAATAAAAAGTTCAATATAAAAAATTGTTATATCAACTAAATGATATAATCAGAACCCCAAAAAATTTTAATCAAACACAAATTGAAGTACATATTTGTTATATGTAAAAAAAAATATTTTTTTTATTTTTAATATTTATTCAATTTTATCATACATATGTATATGTTATGTTTAATATATAAATAAAACTAATTTTCGTGCCCATACTACTTACAAGTATAAGCCGCGAACCAGTACCTGGTTTCTAAAACTTGCGAGAAGTTTTCGCATCGAGAAATATTTTAAGATTAAAATAGTGTTTCATTTATTATAAGTGTGAATTATATATTTTTAATATAATGCAAGTTAACATTCAGCGTGACCGTTCGTCTACTAAAGTGGCAATTCGCAACCTTTTTTCTGACCTGCAACTTTTTTTTGCTTATTTTTTCTACTTTTTGCTTCTTGGTATTCTGTTTTTCGAAATGTTGAAATTGTATTTTTTATTTTAACGCAAGTAAACTAGACTCACGCCAATAACATAGATGCCAGATTTGACGATTTATCGTCATTTTTACGTTTTTTTTGGCCACAAAAAACTACTCTTGACGAAACTACCTGTAAGCATTTTGTTTTCCTCTTTTTTAATTATTATTAGCTAAAAAAGTAATTAAAATTATTCATTTTAGTGTTAAAAATTCTCTGACGATTTCCAAAACTGGTTTTGACGATTTTTTCCCAAAGTTTTGACGATATTGGACCAAATTTATCTGGCAACTATGGCCAATAAGCATAAGTAAACACAACACAAAAAATTGAAAAAAAGTTAAAGACGAGTAAAAGAAAAATTAAAAATATTTAGAAATAACAGAAAACAAAGCAATAAAACAAGTAAGAGCGCTATATTCGGCTGTGCCCAATCTTATATACCCTTCACATTGATCTTTAAAGTACCCAGCCATATGATCTGGCCGAATGGTTTCGTACTTTAAATATTATAATAAAACTGCTTTGTGCACATCTACTTTCTATTTTATTACGTCCAAGCATACAAGAAACTTCTTATTGAAATCCATATATGTATATATGTTGACAGGCGTTGATAGTTTTCATTTGTTACATATTTTGTATGGAGTTTGTGATTTTGTTCTAAAAAACTGGGGCAATTGCAGTATTTTGCCTATATCTAGGTGCGTGGTGAACAGATCTTGGTTATTTTACATAACGATTATTCCAGGAATATTTCTGATAGTTTGACACCAATACGTGGTCCGTAGAACTTAAATTGACTCCTGAAACTTGATTTCAACAGACGGACAGGCGGTCATGGCTATATCGACTTCCCTATCTATAAATATATAAAATATATATACTTTATTAATAATAAAGAAATTACAAATGGAATGACAAACTGAAATATACCCTTATCACTTATGTTAAGGGTATAAAAAACGAAAAAGAATGATTAAAAAAGGATTGATCTGATCGAAAATTAAACCTGACACCTTTTGAGTTTCGAATTTGAAGTCGATAGCTGCTACAGTCTGGTACTGGCTGGACTTATATTGTTAACTTAATGCTCAGATTTAAATAATTATTATTCGATGAACTGAATGAATAAAAAAAATTAAAAAAAATGTTATGCGCTTAAGCTGGCATATTTAAAAAGTATATTTTTTTTTCTCGCACTAGTCCAAACTAGAACAAAATCTTATGCAATAGACCCAATGTAAGTATGACGGTTCACCCGTCAAAATGGATAATAGCCGAAAGACTCAAAATTTCTATTCACCTATTTTAGGATTTCCTAAGGTTTTGTCTTTACGTTGTTAACAAAATACATTTTAATAATCAATGTAGAAGTGTAAAACAAGCTTTAACACAAGCCCGTTAACTTATAATTCTAAGTTAATTTATTTGGTTAAATCTGCGATTTACAAAAGTAAACATACTTTTGGCAAACACAAGTATCTCTGCTATTAAAAAATGATAACAAAGTTTTTGTAGAACTTGTCTAAAGTTAAAAGTTATTTTATTTGAAAATAATTTGTCTATTTATGTATTTAATTAAAATTCATAGTAACTTAATAAAACTTTCAAGGTCAACTTAGTCATACATACACATTACAAAGATAACAATTTCGAAAAGTTATAACACAAATTAATTATTAATTTTAATTATTATCATATAATACCCTATAAGTGTGAAAGGTCTATCCAAGATTTAGAACATAAAATAAATGCGGGAATATAAAAAAATAATACAAACATATTAAAATATGCGCACTAAAGTATGCTATAGACTTTTGTTTGTATTTAGATTAAAGCTGTTACCAGCTAGATAAACGTTTATTTAAATAAAATTCAACTTTTTTAAATTATAAAAAAATAAATTTTTGCTTTTAAGGTTTTTCTAAAATATAACTTGTTGATTTGGTAGCACTCTTGGTTTATCATAAATATATGCATATGTATGAGTGAAATTTGCTTGTACATATTTTTATGCGCTTATATTTGTTTGCTTTTTATGACTTTTTACCCAGTGTAGGGTGCATAAATTTATATAAATTATGTGTATTTTATGTTTATTAATTTAACGCGCATGGCGTTGTTTAAATAATTTTTGGCCTGTTAAGACAATAAAATTGACTAAATTAGATGGTTAACAAACATAATAGAACAGCCAGAGCTACTACTTTTGAAAATAAAATATCAAATACAATATTGTATATTTTATTAGCACTGTACAAGTATTTGATACATATTTGGTAATATTTGCAAATACATTGTATTACATTTTTTCATTTAGTTTTAAATAAGATGAATAGTAATCAAAAATGTATTTTAATAACAAAAGTATTTCTTCGACACTTCATTTTTTGTTTAAAAATCCCCCAGGTAAAAATCTGTTTAAAAACTATGTAAAAATAATTTAACAAACATTTTTTTTGACAAGTAACATTTTAGAAGTTTAATCACTATTTAATGTATGTATACATACACCGAAAAAAAATAAAAAGTTGATTTCAATTAAGAGATTTGTAGCCGCAATTAAATTTGTTTTAAATCTCAGTCTGCAAACAAATTGATAGTATCAATTAATGAATTTGTAAGTTTAACGAGTTTCCTTTAATTTTGGATTCAATTAAGAAATTTAATTAAAATGCAAGAAAGTTATTATTCAACTTTTTAATTGGTGTAATTAAAAGTATTTGTTGGATTATATATACAAGAAATATGCTTATTTTCATTTCTGTTGAATTAATTGTTTTAATAGAAATTTTTGCGTTCTGGCTATTTTCATTATTTATTTTTTTACGAGTACTAGAATAAAATAATATTTTGCTGCTTTTTTGGAATAAAAGTTTCTTTCAACATTTAACGAATATACATATCTAATATCTTTTGATAAAAAGCAATTATATATTGAACTTAAGCTTAAAATAAAAACAAAATAAGGCAAAAATTAAAAAAAAATAATTTTTGTTATTGTTATTTTAATGTTTGTTTATTTAAAATTATTTAATATTAAATTTAACCATTTCATTTTGGTGGGAATCGGATGTGCAGATCCACCGAAAGTTGTCTCTGGAGGGGCGATTCTTAAATGGACTTATTGGGGTCTCTGCTTGTGTGCAAGTTTTGGGTGGCTAAGTAAATAAGTATCTTTCACACGGTTTGGCGCTTCCGCATGAATCAACGTGTACAGACTTTCTACTGACAAGGTCTTTCTTTTATTATTGCACTGACAGTTTTTGTTTGTTTTTCTTACTATTCTTTTTTATTTATTTTTTTAAGTCAAAATTAATCCACAGGCCTCTGGCTTAAAGCGGAGAAATTTACCCCCTTATTTCCTAAAACGCAACGCCCTAAAACAAAATGTATGGTAACCTTTTTTTATTTTAGTTTTTTCCATACAATTGTTTTTGTTTTTATGCGTTGCATTTTACGTAATTAGGCCCTTATTCTCTTAATTTCAATAAGTTTCTTAAAATTCCAAATTTATAAAAACACACCCGTGAGGGGTTTTAAAGTATACTTTTAAAAATTTAAACTCCAACCGCCGCTAGGAATTATTGCCTTTGAAACGAAATAAAAATGGTCATTTCCCTCACAATTGGACTGTTTTTTTCAGGGATCGTTATGTCAAAAATTAATTATACTTGATTTTAAAATTTTGTATATCATGTATAAAAGTCCCACTTTAGAGCTAACCAATTATATACACATAAAGTACATAAAAATACATCCTTTACCAAATAAAATGGTTTTTATGCGAATTGTACAAAAAGTTAGGAAAATAGGGGTCAAAATGTGACGTAAAATATAGGAAGCTGGCAGCGCTGTCACAAACGCATAATATAAAAAAATAGTAAGACCACAACAAACCTAAAATTCACAATAGTAAAACATATGCCTTAGGTGTGTGTGTCTATGATAAGTAGTAGAATAGCAATTAACCTTTTAAACCGACATCACACACTCTTAAAGGTAAAGCAGTCTAAAAGGTTATATACTACGCCAGAATATTTATATCACTCCTGATTAGGGTTTTTACCACTTTGACATATTTTAACGCTTAGTAAGTTTATTTATTTTGAAATTACATTGTTAACATGAAAAGACAATGTATAGTTTCAAATGGGTTCGCTTTAAATATAATTAATATTAATTTTCTATTCATTCACAATACCAATAACTTCTCAACCATTCACAATAACGTACATCAATTTTCCTACAATGACCTATGGTTACGCTAAGCGGTACTGTATTTATTACGTTACATATCGAGTTCCTTTAATACATCAGGTAATGCCGTGTTTCTACACAAAAATTAACCTTACTCTTTCGAACTTACATTAAAAAGTTCCCGATTGTTAGGCTTCCTTTCATTTGACAAATTTATTTTGTAATTTTATTTCGTCAAGGTACTATAAACCGTATTTGGTTTCAGGTTTCACATACATACCGCTCACTGGCCAAAAAAATTACACAACTAATAACAGTTTTTTTTTAACATATTAGGAATTTTCTTGAAAATATCTTAGTTTTTTTTTAGTTTTTGCGACTACATATCTCTGTTACATTGAAATTAAAACAATTTTTTACATCATACATACGATCCATTTCTTTTTGTTATATTTGTAAAAACAATTTAATTGTACAATATACTGGAATCAAGACTAAAAACTAAACAGTGAAATATTTTGCGTTTTATGTTTTCAATTTGAAAATTTATAAAATAAAACAAAAAATTCAGCAAACAAAGAAAATGCTAAAAACGAAACTTAAAAATAAGCAATTTACATACATTTTTATATTTGAAATACACATTACGGCAAAAACTACATTAAAAATGTTTTTTTGCTTGCAGTAATGAAACATTTTAAATTTTCATTTGCTTTCAATCTATATAATTGTATATGTGCATGTATGTACGTCGTTAAGCAGTTTAGTTGCCATTTAACTGGCTGTCATGCGAGCCAATTCTTCTCGTAATTCTTGAACATCAATAGGTCCTTTGGCGGTGGGAGCCGTTGTATTGGGCGTTGAAATTAAACGATTGCATGTTTTCTTGTGCATAAACCAATGTAAACGTTGACATTCACGATCACAATATTGCACAGCTTTACATTTGGAACATTTTTTGTCGGGATTTTCATTGCCACAAGAACTGCAATTAGACTCAGGGGCAAAACCACGCTGGCCATTGATCGCTATACGTAATATCGTCAAGGCGGGCGGAGCATCTTCGGCCGTCAGCTGTGTAACCACTTGACGAAAGATAGTGCACCTTCTCAAAGGGAATTCACGTACACAATCACGTATTGTATACTCAATATAGTCTAGCTGACCCGCTTTATTTTCCTTTAGAGCACGCTTAATAAATATTTCTACAAAATCATGCTTGTTTGGTTCTTCCGCATTAGAGGCTGGTTTCTCTTTACGTTGAGCCTTGCACTGATCTTCACAACGCATTAAATCACTGATAATCCAACGAAGATAATGGTACTTAAAAGCAATAAGCTCATCGACTTCGCTTGAATTTTTCATTTCCTTCTCACACATTAGGTCAAGAGCCTTACACAACCCCTGCAAATGTTTTAGTAATCCTAGGTTTCGCAAATTCAGCACAATGCGAACGGGATGCAAATTAATTTCCAATAAAAACTTATGAAAACTATTTAGTAAGGAAGGTGGTATAAACGGTTCTTTCTGAAGTCCCTGTGGCTTTGTATAATACTCGAGTTGTGATTTTGAAACATAGTTGTTAATAGTCTCCACGCAGGCATGATTTCCTACAAAAGCCGCCATTTGTGAAGCAGTTCGATTTACACTGTTAACGGTATTGGGGCAGATCCCAGCGTCCAAGAGCATAGTACATATGTCGGTGTTGCCTGATAAAGCAGCGAAGTGTAAAGGGGTGTAGTTGGCACCGTGTTTACTAAAATTAACATCAGCTCCCTAAAAAGAAAACAAGATTGATTTTAATATTTACTTAAAAAGTTCCTTAAAATTAATATTTTATTGAATTAAAAATTAGTGCGTACCTAAACTAACTTAACAATAGAATAACGAACTTACCTTATAATGAGCTCACAATAAAACATTTTCCTAATGGCAAAAACTTATACCTATGTCCGAACTTTTTCCTCAATCCGTATTCTAATATGCTATTAAATTTCCAAAATATTTTTTTAACAAACAAAAACACTGACCAGTTTTAACGAACTATTTTCACTTTATTGTAGTGATTTGTTATGTATGTCACAACTCAGAATTCTACAAAGTTCCCAGACGAAAATTTCGTTTGCACTTTAATAATCTTCACTCACTTGGTTTTACAGTAAGAACTATTCTTTTAACACCTAAAATAAAACTCATAAAACTAAAAAATTTTTAGTTGTGACTGCTTTTTATTTAGCGTGCGATATGTGTATATTTTCAGTAATTTTGGCGTTGTTGAGTATTTAAGAATTAACTTATAAACTTAATTTGTGTAACAGGTACCATTACCAATACCGTTTTCACTGCGGCTGATAGAGTGCCTAGTAAGTTTGGTATTTATGGGAAATGTGGTCAACAAAAGTAATAATTGTTAACTTATCCCATTTATCTTACTAGGCACTTTATCACAGAGTGAAAACCGCTAACATAACTTTACGACTTACCATGTCCAATAAAATTTGAACTGCCTCCTTGTTGCCTTTGCAACAGGCATGTTGCAATGGTGTCATGCCGTTTTCGTCAACAAAATTCACATCTTTAACTTGTGCAATCAAATGCTGGAAACAGTCTTTGTCATTGGCCGCAAGTGTTTCAAATATTTTTCTTTGAATATCATTCAAGGGTATCTTGATTTGCTCAGCCATATTAATTTTTTGTACTTCGTTTAACTTTCTTATACTTGTAACTTACATATATTCCTCAAAAATTTATGCAAAAGCTTCTCTTGCAAATAAGAAAATCTTCAAGTGTGGTTTTTACACCGTTTTCCTAGATTTTAAAGAGTTGGCAGCGCGTGGTTTTCGCTGCAGAGTAGCCAGATCAATTCGCCTAAAAAAGTATTGTCGATTTGTGTAACTTACTTAGCGGGCAGACGTTAAATTTTTGACTTTCAAGTTGCAATACACTCAAACTTATTTACTATCACACTCAACCTTTTCGAGCTTAAGAGCAACTTCATGATCAATTTTTCCATTCAAGTCGCCTTTCAACTTGATGATTACGTAAACAGCTCACGATATTTATTAATTTTCGTTTTTTTACGTGTTTGCTTGTACAAATATACCGCAAATAATTTGTACTAAATTTTGGTATATTAACATATATAAATAAATTATTGTAAATAGTTTGTGTGTCGTTGTATCACCATTCAGTCGCAAGTAAATAAGAAATGCAATATATATATACATAAAACAATTCTTGTGTTTCGGTCCACAAATATTCTATCGCAAAGTGAGCATTTTAGGTTAATTGATGATCTAGTTGATTATCAAGTTGCGTGCAGCCTACGTTATAATCATCAATTCGAATAAATTTGACAAACAATATGTGTGATCAACTGAAAGCGAAAACTTGAGCTTTTGGCGGTAGCGTAATTGTTTACTTGATTTTATATGCAGTTATCATGTTTACGGTTGTCAATTTTATTAATAAAGTGCCTACTAAGCTGCTTATTTATGATATATCAAATAAGCTTACACCTTTTAGTGTTTTGCTGCAGTAGTTTACATAATTTATCATAAATACACAACTAACAAGGCACCTTATCACCAAAAGTAATGCCACTACTATTTTATTAATTTTTTATACTTACAAGTGCATATCTTTATAAAGTAAATCCGATAAATCATTATACAATATAATATTATTTCTAGCTATTTAAAAATTTTAACGATGGCTCTTTTGCAAAAGGTGTAACTTGAAACTTCATAAATTTTGTATTTTAAAATTGTATTTGGAAAAAAGAAGTCGGATAACGTTAGTCTTTCATATCAAGCCATTGGTATAACAAATATGTACATATATACATTAAATTTTTGTTTTTTATTATAACAAAACATATATTAATAGCCCATTAAGGCTGACACCAAATAAAGTAAATTCATGTTTTCAATCAAAAAAAAAAAAAAAATTAAAACTTAATAATTTCCGGTCTTTTAAATTATTTCATTATATTGAAATTCGCCAAAAACAACTAGAGACTACAGCAAACACTTCTGTTTTTATAAAATAAAGTCGGCTCTTTTTCTTAGTGCTTTGAAAACATTAAAAAGTTAAAAAAACTATTTTGTGTCAAACAACACTATTTATTTATGAAAAGGTATGTATAGCCTTAGCCCAAATTTGTAAAAATAAAAGTAGGGTTCATAAACGCTTATTTGATGCAAGTTTTTGACATAATTGCCAAATAATCTCTTAAAAAGCACAATTTAACTATACATACGATCGTAATACTTCAAAAAACAAATAGTGAAAAAACATCCTAATCAGTCAATAAAACTTTTCAAAGGCTTATGTAAAAAGTCCAAGCTGGATTGATGCTAAAAAAGCTTTGATTCAATTGTGTCATATTTTACTATATGTATAAAAAATAATTAAAAAAACAAAATTATTACCCGTTTTAGAAAATTTCTAAATGTCATATAGTGTTCATGGTCTTAAGGGTTCGTTCCTAATTTCAATATAAATTTACTAGATTGGTGCCAGCCTAAATGGCCTATACAAGTGCTGAATATCAAATATGTTGGCTTAGCTTAGCATCGAAAGGCATACATAATATTTCCTTACAGACAGGACCATATATATAAGTGTGCCAAAAAGCACATTTCCAATAACTGTGTGAAGCCACAAATACGTGACCTAACCGTGGTAGGCAGTCATTTTTCGCAGTCTGGCAGCCGTACTCACAGTTGAAATATTAAGTACTTTTTTTATAATTTTTCTATTGTCTTTCATTCTACCATTTTCTTAGTTCCATTTTAGCTCCCGTCTGGAAAGAACGTTTGATTTTGTTAATGCGGTGTTTTATTTTTAACAAAGCGGTGTATTTAAAAACATTAAATAAAAAAAGGCTAAAAAGTTAATTTTTACAAAGTTTTAATGCAATTAAAAGAATATCAAATAAAAAACAAAAAGGGGAAAATTTAAAATATATTGAAAAAGGTGATAACAAATAAATCAAAAAGTATGTAACAATAAGAACTTGTGGTAAAAGCCAAAAGTTGTTTACACTTGTTTTGTGCAAGGCATTGTTAAGTTGTTTTTTTTTTAATAAAGGGCATTGCAAATGCCATATTTTGATAACAAATACTTAAAACATAAAATATATAAGAAAGAACGAATTTTAAAATACATAAATTAACAGGGATAAGTAAACTGAAATGCCACTGCAAGGAAAACTCAAACAACCCTCTCATTTTAAGGCACTGTTTTGTGTTACAGAAATAATGGGAAAAACCAACTCCCCTGCTTAGAAAGCATAATCGTTTTGTTCTTATGATTCTGCAGTCAGTCGTTTATTCTTCCTTTTTATTTGTTTTGTGTTAAAATATGGAGACACAGGAAAACGTGCCTTGAATTGTAACAAGAAAAAAACAAGCTGCCTTGTACAAGAAAAGGCAGCTGCGGGTAGTCCGACAGTGTTACCGATACTGGAACTCGTATTTTTTTTATCCATTTTGTATTTATTCAATTTAAATAATTTTTATTTATTTATTTATTTTTTATTAATAAAATTTAAGTTTTAGAAATTAACATATTAAATGCATTCTTACAAAAGACCGAAGAAGCTCTGATCCCCTTTTTAAGAAAATTTTGCTGCTCAAGTCAAAGATTTTTATAGGAATTTTTTTAATGCCAGCTTTTTTTAACTAGAAACATTGACTAAATAATAGCAGTTTTATATGTATCTGTCTAGAATATTGCCTTCAGGAAAAATTAAAAAGATTAAACAAAATGTGTAATAGTAAGTACCAGGGCACACTTATGCAGGTTGTAGGTATCAAGGCTAATTCATAAAATTCACTTTCTAAATTATTCATAATCAGCTGGGTTCTTAATATTATGTACCTTTATTAGTGTACCCTCGTAGGAACCTATTAAAAATTAATTTGGGTAAATAAATAAAAAATATTCGGAAATGTTTTATTTTTCATAAAAGTTCCAACCCATTTTTAATTAAGTTTTTTAGGTATATTTTTGATATTACAAATTCATACATACATATGTATCTTTACTTGATACATCATGTGTTCTAAGTTATCTCCAGAAAAAGTTTCATGAGTACATTCTCGGTACTTTTTTAAATTACATTGATCTGTACATTTTAAAAATTTTCATTTAATTTACACTGCAACAAATAATTTGGAGTTTCGCAATTTAAAATAACTACTTATGTGCTTCGCGATCATTATATCCTTAATTTTGCATTCTCAATTGTGGCTTACTTAAGTTGATTTCATTGAACAGAGATGGCTAAATCTATTTTACTTCCTAAAACAAAAAAAAAAAATTAATTAAAATTGTTTTTTCTGAATGTAAAGTTTATTGGTCAAAGTTATTTGCTTTAGTGTTGCATTAACAGGTTAATTATATATGGGAAGTTCCATTGTGACGGTTGTGATCATTTTACTCGTAACTTTTTATTACACTAAATAAATGCAAAAAATAAAAACCATAAAATAAGTATTATTTTTGGACAAAATATTAACAAATAAAAAAAAATTTAGATTTGTTTATTACCATCCAGATGGTCTACTTTACTTCCTTGTACGTGTTTTTTTTTCATTAATATTTCTTAAATAACTTTTATTTACAGTGCCTGATTTCAATTTTAAGATCGTGTTTTATCAAATATTTGCAGGAATGTACACAAATATTACATTTATTTAGTTCTTTAAAGTGTGTTAAATTGTATTGTATTGTATTTAGCATTAACTGCAAAACCCAGTTTTTATAAAAAGATACTTTTTAGAAAATGTGACAGTAGTGACTTTTCTATAAAACAAAAAAGGAAGCAAAGTAGTCAGTTTACGTTAAAATTAAAATAGAAAAGATTTGTTATATTTGTATACAAATTGACTTTCGCGGACGTTTTACGTGGAGCTGCCCATATGTACCTATTTTGTAACCAAAAATTAAACTATAAAAATATAGACACCAACATATGCATATATATCTGTATGTACATAATAGAGACCTGCATCAAGTCCTATTTCAAGATAATTCAAGACCCGGATGATTTTCTAATTCTTGTGCTGTTGTGTGATTAAACTGTTTAAGTGCTGTAATGTAGTGTAGCTGACACAGTTTGTGTGGTGCAATGTAGTGTAGCTAAGAATAAAGAGTAGTGTCATGCACTGTTGTTGATGCAACTTAAATACTGTCATGATGTGTGGTCGATAAAAAAAATTAATGTGATGATGTGTGGTCAACAACAACAAAACAGTGTGTGTTACACACAATGTTAAATAGATACATAAAAAAATATATATACAAGCAGGCAAATCAATATAAAATTCATACGTTATTACATTACATTACATTACATTACATTACATTCATTTATTTAAAATCAACCCCCGTTTTTAAAACTAACACACCAGGAACATCCCGTCAACAGTAAAGTTTCGAGATGAATTCAAATTGAAGTGTGTGATCATGATGAATTGATGTGCCGTTGTTGTTTACTTAAGTGTGCTTAAGTGTGAATATATTTTTCATTTAAGTTAAGTTTAGTAAACAAAAGAGATGGCGAACAATACAACGCAGTTCTTATTTTTGTGTGTGCACACGTAAGGTATATGAAATGAATTGAAAATTCGAGATGATGCCTGTTTTAGTGTCGTCTTGGGCTGGCCTCTAGTACGTAAGCGCATATGCTAAAAATGATAAGTCTTTTTGTTTCCAACATTTCGCACCAAAAGCCTTTACAACGGCAACACTGCCCAGCAGGCGGGCAGAAAAAATAATCTTGTATAGGTACAAAAATATAAAAATAAAAGTTAAACTTGTTATTGTTGTTGCACTTCCATGGCGAATACCGATAAGAGAGTTTTGCAATAAACAAAAAAGGAAAACAAGCAAATAAGTATGTATAGAAACAAAATTGATAAGAAAATTATTAAATTTTACGATAATACCGAAAAAGGTTTTTTTATTTCTGATGCTTCAACTTTAGTGCAGTTTACAGCTAATTTTGTTAAGGTTTTTGCAACAAATAAAGAAAATTACTTTATTAACTTTGGCATTAGAAAAACAAGTTTTTTTTTTCAATACACAGAAATTATCTTAAAGCTTGTTTTGTTTATTGTTTTTTTTTTTAATTGGTCGGAGATTTAAAAAAGCACTTTGGTCATGTTCATTTTTTGATTGTTAAAAAAACTAAAATGAAACATATGGGAAACTGATTTATAAATTTGAGGGTTTTTTTATTGCCCTTTTAAAAGGTAACTACTAACCTCCCACTGAGTAAATACAGTTCCATTGCATCAGTCATAAAAATGTAGGTATAAACATACTACAAACTTGCCGAACTGAACAATTTTAGAGTTTTTTTTTAAGTATGTATGTTTAGTTTTTTATTATATACCTATGTACATACATATATGTATATGTGCTCCCAAAATTAATTTTTTAAATTAAAATTTTTAAAAAAATATTTCCTAAAAATCTTAGTTTTAAAATATTTTTGTTAATCATATCCTTAATATAGAAAAGCCTTAAGTATTTTAAGTCAAAAAAACGTAAAGCTAGGCTTATAAATAATACGAGTTAGGGCTTTTCTATATTAGGGTAACGGTATGTAGTTGAAGAATTTTTTAGAACATATTTTGTATTTCGCTTTAAAATAACTTCAATTCCATAAAACTTAAGTAATGTTTTATTTAAACAGATTACTTTTTTAAGGTCAAAATTACAAGGTTAACACAATTTTATTAAAGGAAATGGAAACTGTGGCTGATTTGTTTATATTTTTATTTTCTTAAGTGTTGGCTTTAAAAGCCGAAAAAAGTATTTTCAAACATACATATAATGTATGCCATTTGATAAAAACTAAAAACCATACTGTTAGGGATCAAATATTGTTCTAAACAAACCAAAATTATTAACGAATAGTAATGGTAATGAATAATGTTTTCATTTGCAGACATCATTTTCGTTCAGTTTTAAATAACAGGTTTTAAAATTATTTATGTAAAAAACCAGTGTCTTACACAAGCTAAAATGATTATGTTTTTTAGATATACATATGTTATACAAAATATGTAAAAAATAAATATTATTTTTGGCAAAAGATAGGTATTTGGTGTTTGAAATAATTTTATCAACTAAGATACACTAATTAAAATAAAAAACATTTTGACCTAAATAAGATGTTTAATTAAATAAAATAAAAATTTTTTTGTCAGGAAAAAGGTTTTTTATCCATATACAAACGTTTTGAAATAGTTTTCCATTTGTTTTATTTTTATTCCAAAAATCAATAACATTTTTAATTTAATTTTAAAAGAATATCACATAATTATTTACTCATTGATCGCTAAAATAAAGCAAAAAAAAATTATAAAAACAAAACCAAAGTGAATTGAAAATAATATAAAAAAACAAAGACAAAAAAAAACAAATCAAAAATGGGCAAGTTACTGAGTTTATTGGCACGTGATGACTCAAACTGTTGCACAGCCAAATCCTACGATGTCTTTTTGGATTTTGAAAATGCAGCACCCACAGAAACAGAACGTGAAATCTACGATGAGGTAGAACGTGTACTCAAAGAATCTGAAGCTGTATTAGAGGAAATACAAGTTTACAAGGTAAAAATACAATTTTATGTCTCCTCCGTAATTAATATTAAATGTTGATTTAATATATTTATGTACAAAAGTATGTCTGTGTATATGCACATTTAGTTATGCTAAGATATTGTTTTGTAATTTATTGTCTGCCTACACTTTTTAAATAATTAAAATCATCAGTTAAAAGGCCAACTTGTTCTTTAATGGTAAATTTATTTGAAAAAAATTTATTTATTTTCTCTATTTTTTTGACTTTTAACAATTGTTGCTTTTAGTTATGGTGACGTTATTTTTGATTTCAAAGTGTGACTCACGTGCTTTACAGCTTGTTAGGTTTTGTTTTGTTAGACACTCTACAGGCCATTAAAGTAAGCAGCATTAATAAATTCACTACATTTTGTTGTTTTTGTTAATGTTAAACATAACGTTTTGTACAAATTTACGTGATATAGGTAGAGCAGTCAGCAGTTAGAGGAAAGCATATAACTCATTTGGGTTCGATGTCTCGATCCCTTTATAGAAAGATAGTTAGATTCTCCTGAGGAAATTGAACAAAAGAACTCCAGTCTCTTAGACTTGCGCACTTACTCAATTTTTCAGAGAGGCATTAACTTAAAGTATTAAATATAATAAAAAATAATTTAAACAATCCACTTTATAAAAATAATTGAACCGCTCTCTAGAATAATCTACAATATCCCAAAGTCAAAACTCTTTTAAGCTTAAGTCTATAAGGTTACACCCGTCAAAGCCTTCCAAAGGAACATTCCGAAAAGATTATTGTTCCTTCGAAAACTATTCTCGGTTTTAGTTCAAAAATTAAAAATATTGATACAATAATCCCACCCGCCACAGTGGAAAAACCCATATGTCTATAAATACATATGTATATGTATATGCGGTTTTTAGAAATTTTACAGGTAAAGTCAGGGATAAAAATAATTGTATTCTTAAATTTTTAAAGAAAAGAGCAGGCAAAAAAATATTGTGCTGCCGAGTAAAGCATTTCAATATAAACGCCTGAACGTATGCTTCAAAAATTGTTTGATTAATTTTTTTTGCAGAGGTTTTTGCTAGATATTTTTAAGAAGGCAGGACGACAGAAGGACAAAAATTCAGAAAATTCACATTTTGTATTCTATATATGGTAATTCATAATATATGGGTAATTCCAGGAAAAAAGTAACGTAACGACATATTGCATGTATATTTTTTCAGGGGGAAGCTTATGTTTTTTTGCAATTAAAGTTTGAATTGAAGAAAAGAATTTTCTTTAATAACTTGTAAATAAATAAATATAAAAATTAATGTTTTTTCCTATCAAAGAAGAATAGTCCGTTCTGGTGTTACGTTACTTTTTCCAGAAGTTCCCCATATGTATGTATGAACATAATTATGAACAATAAACTAAAACGGCCCGGGACAGAAGAAATTTTCTTACTTTTAATAAAAATACTGAATTATGCCTTATAGAGAATATTAGTTGTGTACAAATCAAACAAATGAACTATATTTTACTTTTATTAATTAAGAAACCTCTAATGAAGTTTCTTAAAGTTAATTAATTTAGTCCATTTGTATGGAGGATACCCCAAACTTATATTCAACAAATTTATTTTCCTGAAAAAATAAATTACAATAGAGCTGCCTAGTTTTGAAGTCAATAGTTGCAACAGTCTTCGAGATATAGCGTATGAATGATTTTATAAAATTGTTCTATTTGTTCGATCCAAAATATTTCTTTCCACTATATAGAAATTAAACTATACTATACCATTTTCTGTGGTATTTCAGAACTTTCTAATTTAAAATAAAAGTTTTCTACCATCATTTCAAAAACTTCTAACTTATTAATTACGAAAAATTCAAATTCAATTTTAGAATTTTCTTACTGTATTTTAGAATTTTTTATTTTAAATACAATTTAAAAGTTCTGAAATACATAAAAAAAGGAAATTCTTAAATACAAAAAGAAATTTTCAAAATACATATGAAAAATTTTAATATACAAACAGAAAGTTTTAAAATACAATTAAAATATTCTTAAATTGAGTTAAAAATTTCCGAGACTAAGTTCGAAATTTCTGAAAATTAACTAGAAATTTCTGAATTTAAATAAGTAAGTTTTAAATTTAGAAAATTCTAAAACTGAATTAGAAATTTCTGAAATGAAATCAGAGATTTTTAATATAAAAATTAAAAGTTCTGAAATGAATAACAAATATCTAAAGGACAATTGTAAATTTTATATCTCGGTTTTAAATAGTGATCTGTCCATTTTTAGTATTTGGTATCAAAAACCGGTTCATAGGTTTGGGTTTGACTTTGGAAATTTGATTTCAGCATACGGACATGGCTGAATCGACTACCATTTCATTATATACATAAACTTCATCACAAAGCTTAGATACAGGAAATGTTAATATTGTAGGGTAATTTTTAAATCTGACTTAAATTTTAAAAATTTTAATCGGGCTAGTAATTCTTTGTTACTAGAATAGTACATTCATCAAAGAAAAAACTGTGTGTTGTTGGGTGTCAAAGATTCGACACTGCCGAATATTAACATATTAATTTGTTAAAGTTGTTATATGGTAATACTATATACATACATACATACATCAGTATGTACACACGTCATTATATCAATTTCACAACAAATAACAATGAGTGTTATATCAGTTCTATAAACCCTTGCCATATTATTATGTGTTGTTTATCTCTTAACTGCTACTCTCTCATATACCATTCATTCATTGACATTTAAGGTTAAATTAAAATTTTTAAATATTTATTTTTAAAATTTATATAACTACTGGCTATGAGTTATTAACATGTTCATGTTTAACTAATGTTTTTTTTGAAGTCTTATCATCATTGTAATCAACATAAGTGTAAACACCCCTTAATAAGTGCATCTCATATTCTATAATAGAAAAGTCTAATAAATATTTGTTTTATGTTTATTTCTTTTGAAAAAAAAACTTTTCTTTTGAAGTATACAAAAATAAATAGTTGTCATTTGTTATATTAATTTTGATAATAATGACAATATTTACCAAATTTATTAATTTTTGTTTGGCGTTGTTTCTGATGCTTAAATTTTATTATTTTTTTAAAATTAAATGCTTTATTTGGAATGAATTAATTTTTGTTTTTTAGTGGCCTTATGTTTGTCATAAATCATTCTTTTATATGTAATTTTGTTTGAAGTTTTTTTTTACGGAACATAAATTAGTTGAAAAAAGTTTTTGAATTTTTAAAATAAGAAGGCAGGCACAAAAAACTATCCGTGTGGTTAGGGACTCATTTAAAGTTTAATTAAAAGAAAAAAGTTCTGATTTAATTTTTTTTTAACCAAAAAAAATTTAATTTTTATTTTAACTAAAAATTTGTTGAATACAAAAAATTTTATGAAAATTAAAAATAACATTTAAAATTTTTAGCCTTAATAAAATAAATAAAATATGGTTAAAAAAATTTGTTTTATAAGTTATAAATGTTAACCAATTAAAGCAATAAAAAATTAAGCCAACATTTTTTAAACAGTATTTATTTAACAACCAAAACCAAATTATTTTAAGAAAAAACTGAATTTAATAGTGCAATTTATTCGGAAATAATAGTTTTGTGTTTCATTATTGCCATTGATGTCCTGGTTAGTTAGTTTTCGTTTTCTTTCTTGGCTCAATTCCAATTTAGGTTAAAATAAAATTGAGTAAAAAACGCAAACAAAACACAGGAAAATCTAAAATAAAAACAGTATCATGTCTGCAAGCTACTAGCCAGGTTTTTACTACGGCAACTGACTATTACCAGCTTTATTATCGCACTCATTATTTCCTTGTTATCTTGCGATGAGTAAAAACATAGGTCCCCAACGTTTTGTGAAAGTTAAGTAATTTTTTTAATTTTCGTTACAAAATTAAACTTTTTATTTTTTTTTCATGTAGTTTCTACAAAACTATTTTTTTGTCTAAGAAAATTATATTATTTTTTTATGTTTTTATTGTTAGTCAAACTAATTGTTGTTTTCGAAAAATAAAAATAATTTTTATCTTCAAAATAGAAAAAATAAAAATGTGCTCAAGGAGATATTGGAAAGCCATTTTTTTAAATCAGGCCCTTTTTAAATTTATTTTAAGTTTTTGTTCAAAATAATATTTATTTTCTGATTTTTATTAGTTTTATTTTTAGGTTTGTTTTCAATAGCTATTATGTATATACATTAAATAATAACCAATGGTTATCCAAATGTATAAGCTAAACTTAAAAATAACTAATAAAGAAAAATGGTTTGTTGGGGGTTTAAAGAAACCTTTTGAATGTTTTTGTTTTGTTCCAGCAAAAACTTGAAAGTGATTAGGTATTAAAAATTTCTTTCTTTTGAAGTATTATTACAAACCGTCTATATTACTTAGCAGTTGTTGGGTAATAAGTTATATCTGATCTAAAATTTAGGCAGATAGATTTAGTTTGACAACTTCTTTACTTATTCTAACATTTAAGCCAGCTTTAACCAAAACATCAAAGAAAAAAAACTTTAAGTGCAACATTGAGTAACTGGGGTCACCAGGAAAAGGTTATTTTAATGCCATTAAAGTAATAGCTTATGTAAGTCCCTCATGGTAAGAGCTTATTTAACTCCCTTTTTATAAGTTCTTGCCTCCAATATCATCGCCATGTTAAATTAATTGGTTAAAATGCTTATGAGTAAGCTTTTTGGATTTTACTTCATTACAAAGCAATCTAAGTTTTTGCTGTGGTTTATAACAATTCTCAATAAGTTTATTGATGAAATTTTATAAAGGCAGAAAATGTTTTTAAAGTTTTTAAATTATTTTGTTGAAGTATAATACTGATTTGGCGTAATGAATAAATATAGACAAAATTTTTAATAATTGTTTTTTAAAATTTTTTTTGTTAAAAAAATTAAACCACAAAACTTATAAATTTATAAAAAAAAATGTAACTTTAAAATTAAAAAAAAATACTATCAAAAAATTGTGAAACTCTTTTTTTAGTGCTAAAGCAAACGACAACATGTAAAAACATTTTTATAACTTATAAAGGCATTCGTCTGTCTGTATATATGCCTGTTTACGTTTAATGACTTTCTTTTACTCCTTTTTCACCTAAATTGCTGCTGTACTGGAAATCATTTTTTTTTTTAAATTATTTCAGAAAAAAGAAAAACATACTTTTAAAAGGAGGCATGCAAAAAATTAAAAAATTTACTTCGATTTAGAAATTCTTTACAAACTACTGTTTACTTTAACAAAAAAACGGTTGTAAACTAAACTTCTAAACTAATACAAATTACTGTATAGTTGTTATAAATAATTATGTTTATAAGTTTTTTGAACTGTTAAATGGGGGAAAACTGTGTCACCAGTACACAGAGTCTGGTTAAATAAAAAACTACTCGAATGATTAAACAACCTTTACAAATATGTTTTACACATAAAGCTGAAAAAAGGAAAAACAAAACAAATCGAAAGTACATATTAAAAAACGCAAGCATTTAGTGTGGTTAAAATTCATTGTAAATGGTTAGTTTCAAATTATTTAAAGAGTAATATTAAAAGGAACTTTTCTTACATTAGATCATACACTCTAAAATAGTTTTCTACTCTTTTACAGAAAGTTATTAAAATCGTTCCGCTTGAATTTTTTTTCGCAAAAATAAATGTTCAAAATTTGGAAATAAATGTAAATATGAAAAACAATTCCTTTTTAACAAAAAAAAAAAATTCCAAAATATTTCTAAAGATCTGAAAAATCTTAAAATTAATAATCTGTGGTCACAAGGCACACAAATTAAAGTTACATACAGGGTGTCCGCCGGGTAAACACTAGTCTTGACAGTTTATATTTGGCAGTCGTGAAGTAAAGACTTGGCAATTTTATCATGGAAAAATATTAGGTAAACCAACGTGTTTTAAACGTTAAAACATTTTATCAAAATCAATCATTGATTATTGTGACGATGAAAAAGCTACGTGTAGTAAATGATTTCGAAGAAAGAGGGACTGTAGCTGATAGGCCCAAGCATGGACCACAACGTACTGCAAGATCGGCTAAAAAAATATTACTGCTGCTCAAGAAAGTGTTCAAAACAATCCATCAACCTCAATTCGACATCGTGCTCAGGAGCTTTGTCTTTGATATGTGAATAAACAGAATAGTCGGTTCTGGGCAATGGGAAACCCTTAATTTATTCATCAGTCACCTTTGCATTCATTAAAAGTGATAGTCTGGCAATTTGGCGGTGTTGATTGGCCTCCACGGTCGCCTGATTTGACTGCTCCGGACTTCTTTTTGTAGAGATATCTGAAAAGCAAGGTTTGTTCAAACAAACCAGAAACGCTGGAGCAACTCAAACAAAATATTCGTAATCAAATTCATGAAATACCGCGTGAAATGTGTGAGAATGTAATAAAAAATGCGCTCAAAAGGGATCGCATTGTGACGCTACCAGAGGCGGACATTTATCTGATATTGTATTTCATGCATAATTGCCGACATTAGATAAAACATTTATCAATATAAGATCCATTCTCTTTCATTTAATCAAAAATTATAAACAAACAAAGTATAAATGTTTTCATTGCGAAATATTGTTTATAAGACATCCCCAAAAACTTGTTTGTTTTTTGTAACAGTTTGCTACATGAAAACTTCCTGCTTACTACTGTAGTTGCTCCAATGCATTTCTTTCTTCAACGTTTCTTAAAACCTTTTTTTCCAAAACTATTAAATATTTTTAAATAAAAAATTGACTATAATATATATTGATTGACTATAAACAGATACTTTAAGAAAATGTTTAAAAATTCTAAAAAAAATTAATAAAAAACAGGAATATCGTAAACCGCTACAGTTGCTCGCCAGTTTCGAAAATGCTTTCCATTCATCTCAAAAAAAAACTATAAAAATCAACTACACAAAAAAATGGTTTCAATTACCATGATTGAATCAATAAAAAAAAGTTTATCATTAGCGATTATGTATCCAATTAAACGTTTTTAAGTTTTTAATTACTTAAGTGATAAAATAAAAGCTTATTTCATTCATTCTTAAATACGATTAAAAAGTTATTTGCAACAATTAATTTTTTAATCAAAAAAATTGATCTTTTTATTAATATGTTAATTAAAAAACTATGCGAATAATTTTTTCTGTTGAAAAATAAAATATTTTGCGAAATACTTTACAAAAAATATTGCAGAAATCAAATATAATTAAAAAAAATTATAATTAATAAATAAAGAAATAAATAAAAATTAAAAATAAATTTTACTAAGCAAACAAAAACTTAAAATAGAAAACAATAAATAAAAAAATAACAATTATTTTTATAACTATAAATTGTTAAAATAAAAAAAAAATAAGTATTTCAGCAAAAAATATTATTTGAAAAAAAATAAAAAACAAAATTTTTAAAAACAATTGACTTTCAAAAAAAAACATAATAAAAAATATAAATGTAATACCATCTGATTCTCCGATGTTTACTTGTACGTGTTTATTTGTTTAAAATTCAAAAATAATTATTTTCGGTCCTTGGGTAATAATATTGTTTTTGAAAACTATTTTAGTATATTGAAAGCAGGAGTTTTAGTATATCCATTTTTAGAAGAAAACTAAAACATTTTTTTAATTAAAAGTAAAATTCAATGAAAAGGTAACAATATTATTCTTGCAAGATCAGAAATAAAAAGAAAATTTCTTTAAGTGCACTTCTATTTCTGTTGACAACTTTAAGGGTGCGTCATATTGTTGAAGGGTTTTTTCATAAACTTGTATATTTTGTTGGTTTGTTGTATAAATTATAAAGTGTTTAACCACAAACCAGCTAACCGGGATGTCGGTTGTTGTTATTGCTGTATTTCGTCCTGTCGCTATCAAAGAAAAATTAGTTTTTTAGGTCAAAAACACAAACCAGTGTGAAATAATTTTTTGGTTCATTTACTCAACCTTATAGTCGGTTGTCATGAAACGATGTTTATAGGTGACATGTGCTAGACAAAATTTTAATACATATTTATTTTATTAAATAATTATTAATAAGAAATAAAATATAAACGGATTGACGGTAAATTGTTTCGTAACTTATTGAGATGATGAACTGTGGTTTGAGTTTTCAAACTTATTATATTTATAAAAAATATTTCCTACTGTTGACAGTATTTAAAATACAGGGTGTCTGGTAATAACTGGCACAAATTTCTATTATTCGGTTTTTATAGTCTAAGAACCACCTTCAATTAAAGCGATCTAATTATTCTTGTAAAAAAAAATATTTGGTTCAGAAAAAAATGCTCATACATTTTTTATGAATTTTTGGGGAGCTGTCGATCGACTGAAAACAAGATTTGAAAGATAAAAATAATTTTAATACACTTTTTGCTGCTATAAAATAACCTATATATTTAGTTTAGCTATAATTTTACAAATTTTTTGAGAAAAAAAATTTAATTTATCTTGAAAAATCAGTAAATTTTTTTTAAAAAATCAGCACATTTCAGTATACAAATTTTTAATCAGCACACCACACCAAATGAAAAATCAGTGCATGTACTAATGAAATAGTACGCATGGTCACCCTATGTATAAAGGCATTTTCAATGTCCAACTATTTTAAAGCTTCTTTATTTGCAACTTTAGTGTCTTTGATGCCCTCTACTAATTTTCCGCAAATAAACTGTATTTAACTTTCTAAAATATTTTTAAAATTTTTACTTTGGATTTATAATGATTTATTTTGCACCAAAATTCCGTTAAAGTCAAACTAATATATCTTAATTTTAAATGAAAGAGCAATGGCTAACAAAACCCTACATACAACGGACAGGCGACACAAGGAAATAAAATGAAGCTAGTTTAACCTGCTAGCGACTATCGAAGAAATAATGCCGTAGTGTAACAGACAAATGCTGAACTAAAAAAAAGTATTAAAAAATCCTTAATTTTAATATATTTTTGAATATTTTCTTTTTGTTTTTCTTATAGTATAATTAAATAATGTGTTATATTATACTTGTGGTTAGGGCTAGCAAGTGAATTTATTTAATTTAAGCAATTTTTTTCTCACATATATAACAAATGGTGTATTTGTTTTGTTTTAAAAAATTAATTCCAATTTTTAATACATTAAAATATTTAATATGAAAAATTGTTTGTTTTTTCTTTTTCTATGAAAATCCATTTCAATATAATATTTGTTTTTCAGTTTCATATTTATTTGTAAAACTTCCGGCTATTAAACTAGACGCGTCGGTGTTGCACCCCGAATGTTAAATATGTATAAATGTGTTATACATATTAAAGTATTTATAAATGAAGGCAACTAAAGAAGTGTTAAAATTTTTAACTCAGACAGAAAGCAGCAATAAAACTGGTCATCGGCTTGAACATACAGTTGAAGGCACACATAGTTAGACAGACGTTAGAATTGTATGTACATACACAAGTATTAAATTTTTATCCAAAATATGTTTTTATTTCAAAAAAAAAAAAAAAAATTATACATAATTGAATAATATTTCATGTGTGTATGCATGAGCAAATGTAATGATGTAACCCCTCTGCCACCTAAATTTGTCATCAAAAATATATTTTATGCTTTTGACAAAATATATGTATTTATAATCTTAAACCCTTTTCACCATATTTAAATTAAACATTATTCACAATGTAATTTTAACACTTTCATTAAATAGTATTGAAATGCAAAAAAAAGTGTTGAAAATCTATAAACAATTTCCGTTGGTTTAGAAATTAATACATGTTTTACACAAATATTTTTTGTAATAGTTTTGCTGTTTGAAATCAATTACTTTTTATTTCTATAAATTTATTTAATCTGAAAAATATGCAATTTGCTTATATGTACTAAAAAGGAAATGTTTCAAAATTATGAAATTAAAAAATTAATTTAATTGTGAATTAATCGTTTTAATTATGGTAAATATAATTTAAACTGTGTATTAGTAATAACTATAAAACGATTAATTGTTATTTTAATTTGTACATCAGTCACAGTCACGGTTAGATGTATGGTGACAGACATTACTGCTTTCAACTTTTAGTGTTGTGAAGGATAGGAAATTTATGCGGAATTTTTTTTTATAAAATTCCCATAGGAAATTTGTTAAAATGTGTCATGGTACAAATTTCCTCATAAAACAAAAAATAGTTTTTTTTTATTGTGGCAATTAAATTTTTAATTACCAATTAATTAATATTTTCTATTAAAAGTTTTTAGTTTTAAAGTTTCGCATTAGTAATTGTTTATGATTTGTTCCCTTAATATCTAATATGAGAGATGCAATTAAAAATATAGACAAAATTATTTTAAGTTTCGTTGCTTATTAAATTTTGTCAAACTATGCAAGCATTGATATTTATCAAGAAAAAAACGTAAGAGCGCTTTATTTGGCTGTGCCGAGTCTTATATATCCTTAACATGGGTTTTCGAAACCCCGAACTTTTTTATTTTTATTAATTTTTTTATTTATGAAATATTTTGAACTTTTAATAGGGGTCGGTGTCATATTCTAACCCTCTTAGGGTGACTTGGAAAGTTGTAGGGGTTTTTACCCTAATTTTTTTAAAATTTTGTATAGCAACCCTCCTAGGGGTAAGTATGCTCTAGGAAAATTTTTGCAAGGGAAAATGAGTTGGGGTTATAGCTGCCAGATAGAAAAGCAAAAATTATAATTTTATGAAAAATAAACTGCAAATATAAAAACAGAAAATCTGTATAAATATTTTATTTGTATAATTTTTAAACATCCTCAAATACAGGGCAAAAATCGTCCAATCGTCAAAAGCCTATTTTTGCCCCCAAAATCGTCAAAATGACGATAAATCGTCAAATCTGGCAGCTATGGTTGGGGTATGTCCTACTTTTGACTTATCCACGGGTACCCTGGAAGCTGTAGGGGGGAGCCCCCTTAGGCGATGGTGATGGTAGGTATATTCTAGGTGGTGGGGGTAAGTATATTCTAGGAATATGTTTGGGAGGGAAGACTAATGGGAGTCGGTCGTACACTTTATTTTTCTAAGGCCGACTCTGGGGAAGTTATGGGCATCTGTACATCATTTTTGTAAATTTGTTTGGCAACCCCCTTTGGGTGATTGAGATAGGGGTAGAAATGTTAGAAATATGTTAGGAAGGGAAAACTAATGGAGGTCTGGGATACATTTTATTCCTCTAGGGGCGACTCCCAAGAAGTTGTAGAAGTTTTTATCCTATTTTTTTCAAATTTTGTATGACAACATATTAACGGCTGGAGATAGGGGGTAAGTATGTTCCACAAAAAAGTTTGTGGAAAAAAATTTGCGGAAGTCAGTCTTACATTGTACGGGGCAGTTGTAGAGGTTTTTGTGTACAAAATTTAGAGAAATAAACAGAGGTAGTCTTTATTTTTGACTTATATCTACGTCAGTTACGGGCAATTTTGCTGAATTTTAATGGCGATTTGCTCGCAGATATTTCTGAGAGTTTGATACCACTTACAGGTCTATGCGACATGGGGGGGGGGTCTTAAAGAGTTGAAAGGACAGACGGGCAGACGGACAACCCTGCATCGACTTCCCTATCTATAAGGACCAAAAAAATGTATTATTTATGGGGTCGCAGATTGATATTAAAGAAATTACAAACGGAATGACAAACTCATATACATATGTATACTCTTGCCACTTATGTGAAGGGTATATAAAAAAGAAAAACGATTTTTGAATTAATCGAATTTACTTAATGTGGCATGATGATGATACATCGTGCCATATAATGCCTCCAACATTTACATATTTCTATTAACTTATCTTCTTACACACAGTACGACAAGGTTTTTACAGCACTTTCATTTAATTTCACTTAAAAAATTAGTGCAGACTTGTTAAAAGTGCTGCCAACAAGATAATGTCGCTAAATTTTTATTGCTTTCGAAATTAATGTTTTTTTATGTTATTTTGTTACAGAGAAAACGGTGAGTGTGTATGCGTCTTGTTACCAATAACTTTAAAACTTTGTTAAAAAAATGGTAAAAAAATCATTGTGCCAATGGTATTGCCTTTTTCTTGCCTTTATTTACTTATTTGAAGAAAATATTTTAATTTTATCTAGATTGTTGACAGATAAAAAAAACTAATTTCTAAAGAAAATATTTTTCTTTTTAACCTAATTTGAGTTTAAATTGTGTGCGTACCAGAGGTCTGCGTGACTACACATAAATGCCGTTTAAATACATTCGTTTGTTTTTCAACAACATAGTGTTTTTCATTCAATGTTAAACAAATTAAATGAATGAACCCACAAGCGAAAGCAAATAAAAAACAATTCCAACCGAAAACAAAATTTTACCCATACATTCATATAAATAAAAACTGAATAGAATGTGTGAATATTGCTGTATGATTGGTGTAAAAAATTATTATTCAGCGCATTCATTTGTGTTTGCAAATTTGTCGTTATTGTTGTTGGTAAACATTCATTAACTCGAAAAAACACCTGAATGTTTTTATAAAAACTCTAACTGTAATGAGACTTTGCTATGTTTTTGTACTTTCAAGTGAGTTTTATACACATTCAAAACGAAAACTGTAAAATGAATGTGTTCTTCTTGTATCATTGAGTGTAACACACAATACATTCTTTCTTGTGTTGTTACTGGCTTAACTTTATTTTTCTCCCATAGAATGAAAAATGTTTGAATGAATATTGTTTTTGTTGTGTAAAGGCAATCAAATGAATATAGTCATGCAGACGTCTAGTGCGTACACACTGTTCTACAGTTCAGTTGTTGAACAATTCATACATTATAGTTTCTTTTTAAAAACAAATCGAACAGGAAAAAACACAGCGAAACAGTAGTTTCCAAACTTTATTTAAACATATTTATTTGATTAAAAAATCTTCATTTTCATAAATTATAAAGTTTTTGTCATTAAAAAACAATATGTATTAGAAAAAAATGTTTTTCTGTGTAACAACATTTTGCCTTTTTATATTTTAAGCAAGCAATTGACCCACTACTTCGTAGGCAAAGTTTTGCATATTTACTTAAATAAAAAAATTTATGCGACAAAAAAAAAGTCAAATTTCCATGATTTTTTATTAAATTCAGAACCTATTTTTTTATGACTTTCAACTTTATTAGCTTTTATTTTAATGGAAAATAGTAGTAAACTTCTGATCTCAAGCGGGGTCAACAAACCTTTGTTTTTTATTTCTGAAAAAAACCCAAATATCAAAAAAATGCATGAAAACCAAAAAAAAAGGTACTTTTTGACCACATCATTTTGTGCTTAAAGTCACCACTTTCATCATCCTAAAAAATAAATAAAAATAGTGGAAAAAGTACATTTTGCGTTCACTTGTACAAAAAGTTATCAAAAGTGTTAAAAAAAAGTACTCTTTGTTACCTTTTCTGATTTTCGACCTCATTTTGGGTCAAGAACTTAAAAATGCCAAAAAGTACCAATAATCTAAAAAAGTGCTCTTTGCCTACTTCTATGACTCTCTTCCTGGTTTAAAAGAAGCTTTTTTTCATATATGTAAGTTATAATTCTAAAAAATGGCGAAAGATACCAAAAATGTCAAAAAAGTACTTTTTGTGTTGACTTCCGACCTTAATGGTAATCCATATCCCTTTCTTTCGCATTTCAATACTCAAAAAGTTTGAAAAGTATTTTAGAAGTTGGGTAAAAACAGTTCATGTGAAAATCCGCGAATTTTAATACGGAAAAGAGCAGCCTTAAATAGGACTTCCAAGAGCGATTATCCATGAAATTTTAAAAAAGCATCTTAAGTTTCATCCTTTCAAAATTCAAAGCGTCCATGAACTGAAAGAAAGTGAATTTTATTTACGCAAAAAATTTTGTATGATGATGTTTGACGTTTTCGCACTGTAAATCCAAATTTTTTTGGAGCGACAAGGCTAATTTTCACTTAAACGGCCACGTCAACAAGCAAAACTGCCGTTACTGGTCTAAAAAACCATTGCATTGCCGTTGGGTAGTTGTTTTGTGTGCCTTATCTATGCATGAGATAATTGCACCTTTTTTTTACGAAAGTTCTCGAGCCCAGGCGACGAATGTCAAATGTGAAAATCATTGTTGCATGATTACGAAATTCTTTTTGCCAAACCTGCGAGCTCATCCATCATACTCTTCACACACCTGGTTTCGACAGGATGGGGCGACTGCACACACAGCCAGAGCTTCGATGAATTTGCTTCGGGAAATTTTCCCCAAAAACTGATCAGTCGCTTTAGGGACTTTCCATGGCCACCGAGGCTGTCCGATTGGACTCTCATTCATTTTTTATGGCGTTACCTCAAAGAAAGGGTTTATAATGGCAATCCCCAATCTTTTGTAGCTTTAAAGAATAATGCTCGTCGAGAAATCAGCTCAATGGAACCATGTTTACTGCAGCGTGTGGCGCAGAAAACAAGGCTTTGTTTTGAGCAGGGTGTTCAACATACTCTTTTAAAAATAAAATCTTCATTTCCATTCAATCGTTAAAACTTTGTGTCAATTATTACGTTCTTCATTTTAGTTTGAAAAAATAAATCTGCCACTAGACATCTCATATATGTAGATAAATGAAGTGTGCACAACTAAACGGGGTGGGAATCACTGGATTGAATAAATACTAATATGACGCTGCTATTGAAGTTTGGTAGCAACTTGTTTCAAATGTGTCATTTTTAATGTGTCTTGTGAGATTTTTTGTGATCCGACGAGAAAACATGTCACGCATGTGAGCTATTAAATTTGACAATAAAATATCATGCACAAGTATTTATGTGTGTGAAAAAATTTTTTAAACAAATTAAAAGCAAGTGTTAAGGAAATAAAGCCAAAATGTTGTAAAATTTTAAAACAAACACATAAAATTTTAATTGAGTTTATTTATGGAACATATTTTAATAATCATTTAGGTTAAACCATAATTAAAAAAGTTTTAAAGTTTTTAAACCAAAAAGCTATTTTTGAAGAAATAAAATATTTTCTAGATTTATTTTAAATGTTTTTCATTTTAAAATAAAAACTTTTTTTGCATAAACTTTATAAACAAAAATCTCTCGAAATCGACTGCAAACGTTCATGAACCTAAAATTTACACCAATTACAAAAAGCCTCCTTGATGTCTTTTGTTTTAAGATTTTAAAGCTGTTTTTTTTTAAGTATTTTGCATGTGATTTTTGCAACGATTTTATCAGACTTTTTGAACAAAAGCAGAATGTATAACAATGTATGAATACTTATTCGGATTTAGATTAATTTTACCTTGCACGTTTTATTTAATCATACAAAGAAAGATCAACAACTGAATCGTGCTACATTGCTCTTAATATATACAAATCACAATAAACAAAAAAAAAGTACCGAAAGGCTGGAGACATTTTTTAATTGGGTGTGTTGTTGATGCTTTTTATCACTATTAATTTGACACTGAATACAACAAATAATTTTACAAAAAGCATTCATATAAAACCAAGAGTAATCAATTACAAAAAAATATAATATATATTTGCTTATATTATAATCATAATTTATTAACATAAATTTAATTAGTTTTTGTGTTGTTTTAAAATTTTGCACAGTAACATACTGGTGGTGTACTTTTTAAAGAGCCGATTATTATGTCTTCATATATTTTCGCTCGAAGTTCATCGTCGGCTAAGGTTTGTAAATAGAAATTATTCAATAGGCCTTTTGTTCTTGCGGTTTCGTTGAAATACTAGAACAACTTATTAGTAATATTAACCACAAAAGCAAATTCATATAATTTTGTTATTGTTTCTAAAATTACATTTCTTATAGATATGTGACCCAAATACAAGTTAGTACATACATACAGCTGTGTTCAATATAATAGGAGTGTGTAAACCCAATTCGCAATGCTCAAAAATTACTAGTATGTCAGCTTCCAAAGCGCGCAATTTTTTAACGGTGTTTGCAATGGAATGTGCTAAGTAATATTTGAGTGATAATGTACTGAAAAATTGTGCTGTTATTGTTATTTGTTATTTTCTTTTATGGTCGAACAATTTCAACTGTTCAAAAGAATAGGAGTATGGTTAAATTTTTTTAAATAAAATTGGTTCTGAAGTAAGATATTTAAAAGTAAGTTTGAAAAAGTTTCGTTATAACTTTTTTTATAGTTTTAAAATATAATTTGTCGATTAGTGGGACGAGAAAAAGACTGTTCCGAAGAGAAGCGAGCCCCTATAAAAAATTTAAGACAAAAAAGAAAAACTTACAAAGAAATTAAAGAATCCCTCGGATGTTCAGACCAAATGATAGCCAATGCCGTAAACTACTAAAAAAAATTCTGAAACTCGTGCCCGAAAACAAAAAACATCTAGTATAGATGACCGCCTTAAAGTTAGATTCAGTAAGAGTCAGCTTTCGACGTCATCAAAAAAGATAAAATACTAGCTTAACCTTCCTGTTAGTGCTGTAACCATCCCAAGACCACTATTAGAAAACCAATTGTTTGCAAGAAGTCCACGAAAGGTTCTTTTGTTAACAAAGAAGCACGCTACTGCACTGTTAAAGTTCGCCCAAGAGCACGTCGATTGGCCAAAGGAAAAATGGAGAAATATTTTATGGACAGACGAAGTTAAAATTGTTTAATTTGGTGGAACTGGCTCCAGACAGTATGTTCGACGTCCTCCTAACACTGAATATGAAGGTAAATATACCAAAAAAAATTTTAAACATGGTGGTGCAAAAGTTATGATATGGGGATGCTTCTCTTACAATGGAATTGGTGCAATTCATCAAATAAAAGGAATAATGGACAAAGATGTCTACGAAAAAATATTGGACGAAGTGATGCTGCCATACTCAGAGTAGAATATGACATTAAAATGGGTCTTCCAACAAGACAATGACCTAAAACACAGCAGTAAATTGGCAAAAGAGTGGGTTCGTAACAATATGGTTGATGTTATATCTTGGTCTGCTCAGTCTCCTGACCTTAATCTTATTGGGCATTAATGGGGAGACGTTAGAAAATATGTGGCAGAAAAAAATGCCATCAAATGCAAACGAACTATGAAGTACAGTTCGAGATGCGTGGCGGCAAATCCAATTAAAAAGTTGCCAGGACCTTTTTGACTCCATGACCCAAAGATGCTCCGCAGTTATTAAAAGCAAAGGTCACTCAACAAAATATTAATAGTTATCCATGTTTTTCAAAATAATTCTTAACTATAACTACTTTTAAGTTACGAATTTTGAACCAATAGTAAATACTCCTATTATTTTGAACAACTAATTTTACGTAATTTTTTCTTTATTTGGATTTTTTTATATATTTTTGCCATAAATGAACATTTGATTTTCCCAAACATTAAATTACCAATCATTTAATAATATTATAGAAAAAAAAACGAAAATAAAATAAGGATTTTTAAAAACACGGAGATTTAGTTTTTCACAAAATATCACTCCTATTTTTTCGAACACAACTGTACGTACATATGTGTGTTGTGTAAGGCAAAAAATCCCTTAAAACAAATAAAAACAAGTAAGAGCGCTATATTCGGCTGTGCCGAATCTTATATACCCTTCACATTGGTCTTTAAATATACCCAGCCGAGTAATTTTGTACTGCAAATAATATAATAAAAAACCTTGTGCGAGTTTTTAAGTCCATAGAAAAAATAACAAAATTTTAACGTTCGTATGAATAATAGAAATAGATGAAGAAGATTTGAGGTCGAGAGTTTTCAAAGTTTTCGACATTATTCATATTTAAAGGTTAATAAAACTTATTAGACGTTCTAGTCCCCCTGCTCTTCACCAAGTTTTTCACCAAAATGTATGAATTATTTGATTATTACTTTTTGTAGAATATTCGAAGTCGATAGCTGTAATAGTTTTTCAGAAGTAGCGTATCGAAAATTGTTTAAAAATTGTTAATTTGTATGGGAGCTACCCCTTCTTCACCCCCCATCCGAAAATCTTTTTCTTCAGAGCGTAGCCCTTAATGTCCAATTACTTTTTGTAGAACATTTGATTTCGATATATGTTATAGTTTCTGAGATATAGCATATCGAAAATTTAACAAAAATTGTTAATATGTATGGGAGCTACCCCTTTTTTTGCCCCCACTCGAAAATTTTTTTCTTTAAAGCGTAGCTCTTAGCGTGCAATTACTTTTTGTAGAACATTTCATTTCGATATCTGTTAAAGCTTCCGAGATATAGCGTATCGAATATTTGATAATAATTGTCGATTTGTATGGGAGCTACCCCTTTTTTTGCCCCCACCCAAAAAATTTTTTCTCTAAGGCGTAGCCCTTAGCGTGCAATTACTTTTTTTAGAACATTTCGTTTCGATATCTGTTATAGTTTCCGAGATATAGCGTATCGAATATTTTATAATAATTGTCGATTTGTATGGGAGCTACCCCTTTTTTTGCCCCCACTCGAAAATTTTTTCTTTAAAACGTAGCCCTTAGCGTGCAATTACTTTTTGTGGAACATTTCATTTCGATATCTGTTATAGTTTCCGAGATATAGCGTATCGAATATTTGATAATAATTGTCGATTTGTATGGGAGCTACCCCTTTTTTTGCCCCCACCCAAAAAATTTTTTCTTTAAGGCGTAGACCTTAGCGTGAATTACTTTTTGTGGAACATTTCGTTTCGATATCTGTTATAGTTTCCGAGATATAGCGTATCGAATATTTGATAATAATTGTCGATTTGTATGGGAGCTACCCCTTTTTTTGCCCCCACCCAAAAAATTTTTTCTCTAAGGCGTAGCCCTTAGCGTGCAATTACTTTTTTTAGAACACATCATTTCGATATCTGTTATAGTTTCCGAGATATAGCGTATCGAATATTTGAAAATAATTGTCGATTTGTATGGGAGCTACCCCTTTTTTTGCCCCCACCCAAAAAACTTTTTCTCTAAGGCGTAGCCCTTAGCGTGCAATTACTTTTTTTAGAACACATCATTTCGATATCTGTTATAGTTTCCGAGATATAGCGTATCGAATATTTGATAATAATTGTCGATTTGTATGGGAGCTACCCCTTTTTTTGCCCCCACCCAAAAAATTTTTTCTCTAAGGCGTAGCCCTTAGCGTGCAATTACTTTTTTTAGAACATTTCATTTCGATATCTGTTATAGTTTCCGAGATATAGCGTATCGAATATTTGAAAATAATTGTCGATTTGTATGGGAGCTACCCCTTTTTTTGCCCCCACCCAAAAAATTTTTTCTTTAAGGCGTAGCCCTTAGCGTGCAATTACTTTTTTTAGAACATTTCATTTCGATATCTGTTATAGTTTCCGAGATATAGCGTATCGAATATTTGATAATAATTGTCGATTTGTATGGGAGCTACCCCTTTTTTTGCCCCCACCCAAAAAATTTTTTCTTTAAGGCGTAGACCTTAGCGTGAATTACTTTTTGTGGAACATTTCGTTTCGATATCTGTTATAGTTTCCGAGATATAGCGTATCGAATATTTGATAATAATTGTCGATTTGTATGGGAGCTACCCCTTTTTTTGCCCCCACCCAAAAAATTTTTTCTCTAAGGCGTAGCCCTTAGCGTGCAATTACTTTTTTTAGAACATTTCATTTCGATATCTGTTATAGTTTCCGAGATATAGCGTATCGAATATTTGAAAATAATTGTCGATTTGTATGGGAGCTACCCCTTTTTTTGCCCCCACCCAAAAAATTTTTTCTCTAAGGCGTAGCCCTTAGCGTGCAATTACTTTTTTTAGAACACATCATTTCGATATCTGTTATAGTTTCCGAGATATAGCGTATCGAATATTTGATAATAATTGTCGATTTGTATGGGAGCTACCCCTTTTTTTGCCCCCACCCAAAAAATTTTTTCTCTAAGGCGTAGCCCTTAGCGTGCAATTACTTTTTTTAGAACATTTCATTTCGATATCTGTTATAGTTTCCGAGATATAGCGTATCGAATATTTGAAAATAATTGTCGATTTGTATGGGAGCTACCCCTTTTTTTGCCCCCACCCAAAAAATTTTTTCTCTAAGGCGTAGCCCTTAGCGTGCAATTACTTTTTTTAGAACACATCATTTCGATATCTGTTATAGTTTCCGAGATATAGCGTATCGAATATTTGATAATAATTGTCGATTTGTATGGGAGCTACCCCTTTTTTTGCCCCCACCCAAAAAATTTTTTCTCTAAGGCGTAGCCCTTAGCGTGCAATTACTTTTTTTAGAACATTTCATTTCGATATCTGTTATAGTTTCCGAGATATAGCGTATCGAATATTTGAAAATAATTGTCGATTTGTATGGGAGCTACCCCTTTTTTTGCCCCCACCCAAAAAATTTTTTCTCTAAGGCGTAGCCCTTAGCGTGCAATTACTTTTTTTAGAACACATCATTTCGATATCTGTTATAGTTTCCGAGATATAGCGTATCGAATATTTGATAATAATTGTCGATTTGTATGGGAGCTACCCCTTTTTTTGCCCCCACCCAAAAAATTTTTTCTCTAAGGCGTAGCCCTTAGCGTGCAATTACTTTTTTTAGAACATTTCATTTCGATATCTGTTATAGTTTCCGAGATATAGCGTATCGAATATTTGAAAATAATTGTCGATTTGTATGGGAGCTACCCCTTTTTTTGCCCCCACCCAAAAAATTTTTTCTCTAAGGCGTAGCCCTTAGCGTGCAATTACTTTCTGTAGAACATTTCATTTCGATATCTGTTATAGTTTCCGAGATAAAGCGTATCGAATATTTGATAATAATTGTCGATTTGTATGGGAGCTACCCCTTTTTTTGCCCCCACCCAAAAATTTTTTTCTTTAAGGCGTAGCCCTTAGCATGCAATTACTTTTTGTAGAACATTTTAAGTCGATAGCTGTTATAGTTTACGAGATATAGCGCATAAAATATTTCACCAAATTTGTGCAATTGTAGAAAAAATACCCCTTCCCCTGGTCCTATCTGAAAAAAAATTTTTCCATTATTAAGGTCCCTTCTTTAGGAGTATCCGTGCCAAGTTTCGTGGCAAGAGTGACTATACTTACTGAGATATATAGGGATATATGCACGGATTTTGTCCTAAAAAAAATGGGTTAATCTGGGTTTTCGCTTATATCTCGGTCAATAGTGAACCGATTTTATTGATTTTAAATAGCGATTGTCTCCAGGATATTTGTGACAGTTTGACACCATTAACTGGTCTGTATCTTTTTATTTGACTCCGGAAACTTGATTTCAACAGACGGACAGACGGACAGACGGACAGACGGACAGACGGACAGACGGACATTGCTAAATCGACTTCCCTATCTATAAGGATCCAGAATATATATACTTTATGGGGTCGCAAATGAATAATAAAGAAATTACAAACGGAATGACAAAGTGATATATACCCTATCACTATGTGAAGGGTATAATTATATGCTAAAAATTTTATTTCAAATTGGTAATGATTAGGGCAACCAAAAACATGCTCTTAAACAAGGGTTTTATATGCATAAAATGTGCGAAGAAGGTCAATATATGCTTCCACAAATTAAAAATATATGCTTTAAAAATAAGAATGATAGGAATTTAGACAAAAAAAATCCAAAAACACAGCATTTGAAATTAAGTTGTGTCAACGAAATAGCGAATTAACATTGTCAAAAAAATTCCGGTACAAAATGGAAAAAAGGGAAACTAAATGGTTTTAATTAAACGATCTTAAAACAAGTCGGGTATCAGATTTTTTTTAAATCAAAAAAAAAAAACACAATGAGGTTACATATTTTTAAAACAAATAATCAAATAAAAATAATAAAAGCTAAAAAGATATATTAAGTTTTTTTTGGAAATTAAATATAAAAAATTCAAGAAATGTTTTAAAAAACGGGTTTAAAAAAAATAAGTGTTTAAACGAAAAATATGCCAAGATATGCTGTTATATGCACTATATGCAAAAATATGCAATTGTAGGTTAATGAGACACTCTTTAATTAGACCGGTACCATCCTACGCTTCGGTGGTATGGTGGTCATCAATGGACAGAAAGTCCAACACTGTGATCCTACAAAAAGTCCAACGCCCATATTGCCTCGGGATAAGCGGAACAATTATGACTACTCCGACGAAGACGATTTTGAGTATCCAGCAATTAAAACGCGCGTACGATACGTGGCGGCACTTGTGACGGAATGCTTTCAGGCGACGGGGGAATGGATTGATGGGGCTTTAAATTAAACAAATCTGCGACTTTCAATAAGGAAGAGAGCAGCGTCACTGGGACTTCCAAGAGCGATTATTCATGAAATTTGAAAAAAGATCTGAAATTCCATCCTTTCAAAATTTAAATCGTTCAAGAACCAAAAGAAAGTGATTTGGATTTACGCAGAAATGTTTGTAAAACCATGTTTGAGCGTTTTCGCACTGTAAATCCCATTTTTTGGAGCGACGGGGCTCATTTTCACTCAACCGGCCACGTCAACAAGCAAAATTGCCGTTATGGTCTCCAATAACCCGCAACCCTTAATTAAAATATCAAAAACCGTTCCATTGCCCCAGCACAACTGTTTGGTGTGATTTTTTCACGCATGAGATAATTCTCAAAGCCAGGCGGCGAATGTCAACGGTAAAAATTATTGACGCTAGTACGAAATTCTTTTTGCCAAACTTGCGAGCTCATACATCGTAATCTTTGCACGCGTGGTTTTAACAGGATGGGGCGACTGCACCTACAGCCAGAGCTTCGATGAATTTGTTTTGTGAAAATTTCTCCCAAAAACCGATCTGTCGCTTTGGGAAATCCCATGACAACCGAAGTCGCCCCTTCTAGCTTCCATAGATTTTTTAATGGGGCTACCTCAAAGAGAGGGTTAATAATGACAATCCCCAATCTCTTGTGCCTTTAAAAAAACATTCGTCGATAAATCGGCTCATTTGAACTAAGTTTACTGCAGCGTGTGGCGCAGAGCACAAGGCTCCGTTTTGAAGAGTGCGTTCAACTCGGCGTAAGACATCTGGATGACATACCCTTAAAAAAAATTAAATCTGCATTTCCATTTTATCGTTCAATGCGCCTAATAAAACTTTGTGTCAATTATTAAGCACAGTTTTGTCTAGAAATTTACTCCTTTCAAATTTATAAAATAAAATAGTATGAACCGGACATTAAAAATCGGTTATTTTCCCGCTTATAACTAAATCAAACATTTTTTAGCAATGTTTAATCAAAAATCCGCTAGATTTGGAGAACAAATAGCTAAATTTGCAACAGTGGCCGAATCTTAATATTGTTGAAGTTTGAAAAAGGGTGACTCTCACGTAAAGGAAGTAAACTAATGTGAAAACTAATTGCTTTACAGATATTTTTGCGCAAAAAATGTTTTGCAAATATTTTTTAGTGCAACAATCATAGACACACAAAACACTTAAAAAATTTTATCATCAATAAATAATCCGATAAATATAAAAATATATTTTTCTTGCTCTTAATTGCAAAATAATGTATCTGAACGGTATTTTTGTTTTGTTTTACAAAATATTTTAATTATAATGGTTGCATATCAAAAGACAAACAAAACAAAATTAATAAAAATAAATAAAAAAACAGAGAGAAATAGAAACTATAATTGTTATTAAACAATATTATGGAAGAGATAAAAAAATTGTTGCTCAAAGATTTGTATTCTGTACATATGTATGTATGGGCCATTTGTTAAAACAACGTCATAACTCAAAAAATGTATTTTTGGAGTTAACGATGCTGAATTGTTGGTTGTTATGCTTTATACTGTATATAAGTTTTATCTTTAAATTGTTTCTACTTTTTACGTTTGAAGAACAAATTCCGCTTGTATTTCTAATAAATGTGGCAAATCGAAAACTTCAACCTTGCTTTTTTCGAATTGTCTTTTTTTGAGTTATGACGTTGTTTGAGCAAATGAGTGAAATGTGCATACATATGTATGTATGTTGTTTATTTTATTCATAAACACTAGCATACTTAATTTCACACTATTTAAATGATTCATTCATTATTTTATTAAGCGTTTAATTTTAACATTTTATTTTGAAGGGGTTCTTAAAATGTATTTTTTCCGCTCATTAAAATAGTTTAAAATATATTTATCGTCACCTGCAATGCAAAAAGGTCAACTATGATTTTTAAAAACTTTACATGTAAATATTTTTTTTATTAAAATATGATTTATTTCAGAGACCAAAAAAAAAATTATTGTTTTCGAATTTTCAAATAAAAAAGCAGGCCCAAGGGAACATCGAAGTGAAAGACAGATACCATCCTGATATTATTAAACTAAATATTTTTAAAATATATATTTAAAAAAATCTTGATGTTTATTTATTATTTAATTTGGCATTTATAAAAAAATGTTTTATAATTTTTATTTTTGCAGAAATAATTTTTATTTTTTTTTGCTTTAAATCAAAAATTAGAAAATAGAGATTACATAAACATACCTACTACAATGATATAATTGATTTGAAAAAAATAAAAAAAATAGCAACTGTTACTACAAAAAAATTTTTTTTCGAGAAAAAAGTTAAATAAAATTTCAAAACTATATTTTTTAAAATTATAAATTTTTTGGGGTTTTTATTTATTTTTTTGATTTTTTCCCCTTATTGTTACGATTTTTGATTTGTGTACAACAACAATAGTCACAAACACCATTTCTTTAGTTTAGTTATTATTTTAAAAATAAAAGGCTAAAAAATTTAAAGGCGTGTGTTTTAATGTGATTTACAATTATCAAAAAAAAATCAATTCGCATTTTTGTTTTTTGCTAGTCCCTTTTGCATTTCGGGTGACAATATATATATTTATTAATGTACAATGCTAAATGACTACAAGTACTTAAAAGTGAAATTTGGATTATTACTATTTTAAAAACTGACTAAGTTCGACAGGCCGGTGCTTTTGTACAAATACGATAAAATTGTTTGCATGTTTTTTTTTAATAGTTCCAAGGAAATAACATTTTAAACAAAAATTATAAACGTGACTTAAAATAGAATAACGTCTTTTAAAACTTGCTTAGACATATTTTTTTAATTGGTCAGATGGATGCTAATTAGCTTTTATTTCTCGTTTTTATATAGATTTTTTAAAATTTTTTATGTCATTATTAATCTTTTTAGCGAAATGTCTATAACAATTTTTTATGGCACTTTAGTTTTCTCAAGTGTTCACGCCAATCAGGTTAGTAGGACAATAAGTAATTGATAGAAAACTGTGTCTACTTAGAGCATACATACTACATGTATACAAACGTATATTCATAAGTGAGCACATGCATATGCTATATTAGATCCTTTTTTTCGGTTCCATTGTGATAACTGGGAAAAAATAGAGAGAGAAAGCAAGAGTGATAGAGAGGGAGAAAGTAGGAGAGACAGAAAAAGAAAAACATTAAATGAGCTCAGATTAGGAAATCTAAATAGATAAAGTAGAGGTCAATTCAAATGGTTGCCAATAGACGCTCCATAATGGTACCTGTTTTTAAACCAGCCGCTTTCCTTGATAAAGGATCATAGACTAGATGGGCTAATGTTGGCCACTTCCAACAGGCCATGCAGTCTTTTGGCACCAAAGTGCCTGATCCGAACATTGTCTAATGCCGGGCATTAGCCCAAGAGGTGCTGCGTACTTTTAAACTCCTCTGCTACCCGACAGCATCATATAAATATCTGGTGAAAATTCATATGTATCTCGACTTCAACTCAGCGTCCTAAATAATTATAGGAAAAACTATAAGTTGCTCCAAAGTTGGTCTCAAAATTAATTTCCAGCAATTATCTTAAAACAGTCGCCCTGCTTAAAATAAGCTTAGTTTTACTTTTATAATTATCTGTAATATTAACTAAATTTTTTGTCAAAATAATTATTATAAACGTCAATTTAAACAACATTTGTTTTTTCAAAATTTATTAGAGATGAACGCGGCACATTTTGATCGTTTTTTTTTAAGTCTAAGAAAATTTATTAAATCAAGTTTTTTAAGAGCTTAAAATACGAAAAGCAAAAAAGCTCTTTTGTCCCGATTAGGTTTTTTATTAATTAAACTTTTAACTGTTTTTAACATTATTTTGCTAAATATAACTACCAAAATTATTTTTTTAACAATTTAATAGTTTTTTTATATTCATTTTTAAACAATTCCTTATTTGTTTTCAATAAAATTTTCTTTTTATTTTAAACTAAAAAAAACCTTTAAATTTGTATTAAGGGTTCATTAAACTTTGCTAAAAAAAAGAAAAAAAAAACACTTAATGTGCTCAAACTTACAACCTGTAAGAAATCTTAAATAATTAACACCTTTTCTCAATGCCACATTATGAGTGAACAAAAAGAGGGCCGTTGGGGGTTGGAAAAACAAACAAGAGTTTAAGATAAAAAAAGTTTTACTTAATCATGTGCATTCAGTTGTGGTTGGTTGCAGCCACTTCAATCCTTTTGGTCCTTATAGAATATGTATAAATATGTTTAGAAACTAATAGACACATTGTAGCTGTTAGAAATACATCCTGTGGTTGCCATTCAAAACAAACTTTGGCACGTGTAAAACTTATGGCGTTTTCTTTTCTGGCAGAAATGCTGCCTTTATTCTGCCCTATGCACTCATTTCTGTTCTTTTCTGAAAAGCAAGGCAGCATTGCTACAGAGTTGTAAGTTCTTTTCTGGTAATGTTGCCCTAAAAAAATGAAAAAATGCTACATTTTTGCCCCTAAAATAATCAAAGGGTTACTCACTGCCTTTTTAAAAAGAAGAAGATCTATTTTTTTGCTATCAGTTTTTTGACGTTGAATAAAAAAATTTTATTTCTGTAAAGAAATCATAAAATGGAATTAAAAAACGAGGTCTCATCTAAAAATATAGTGATTGTTTGTTCTGTTGTAGTCACTGAAAATGTACCACTTTTCAAAGGTTTAGGTAGTTTTAAAAAAGTGTTACAAAATAAAATGGCAACATTTATGCTCAGAAAAGAAAACACCATTAGTTTTGAATTGTTTGCTGCATCCTGTATATACATTTTATTAAAGTATGCTTGAAAACAATATGCAACCCTATAAGTGTTGTCAAGTCAAAATTAAAAAAAAATGGGAGTATTTTTAAAAATATATAAGTTTTCTAAATATATTTAATAAAACATTGATCATTGACAAGTGCCAATTTCTTTTAAGAGCTATTTTTAGTTTCATAAAGGTTCTCTACACTCAAAAAATTATTTATGTATAATCAACTGGAAATGTAACTGATGTATATTGCATGTAACAACCTTGTAATAATCTCTTTTTATATGCGTAAATAATCTGGCAAGCCTCTATACTGTCAATTAGTTTATAAGAAAAGAAATAAAGCAGAATGAATTTGGAACTGAACATAAAAACGTGTGCTTTCTTTTTATGGTGTAATACACGACAAATGGCGACGAGTTAAAAATTTTTTTTTACATATAATTACATAAAAATTAAAACAAAGCAATACTGTAAATACAGTTTCTTATAAATACAAAAATTACATAAAAATTAAAACAAAGCAATACTGTAAATACAGTTTATTATAAATACAAAAATGCAAAACAACAACAATGCAAGTAATAATAGTGCTAGCAACATCGCGCCAATTACATTGGTACAGGCACAGACAGTTCCAGAGTTTGTTCCAAATATTGACAAATGGCAATTGTGGCACGAGCGTTTAGAGATTCACTTTTGTGAAATTGATTGTACAAACGACAACATTAAGAAATCATTATTACTTAAATCCATTGGTGCGGAGGCGTACGGAGTATTGCATAGTTTATGCAATCCGCAAACTCCCGTAACTAAAACATATAAAGACTTGTGTGACATCCTAAGAACACATTTTACGCCCCCGACAATTATATTTCAAGAGCGTAAAAATTTTCACAATGCCATAATGGGGGAAAATGAAACTGTGTCTAATTGGTATGCGCGTATAAAGAAACTTGCTTTGAATTGCAAATTCGGCGCACACTTGGATGCCTTTATACTGGATAAATTCATAATGGGACTGCCATCTAGAACATTCGAAAGAATGTGTGAAGAAGATGAGAGGTTATGTTTAACCGAAGCTCTCAGAAAAGCATTGATTTTGGAAACTAAATTTAAGTCAGCAAATATTGTGTGCGAAAGAGACGACGTTAACTTCATTAAGCGTAACACATGGAAAAGAAACAGTGTGGTCCAAAAAGGTTTGAAAAATAGCAGCGCAGTTAGCAGAAGCAATGACAGAGTCAACAATAGCAGCGATCGTACCAGCGGCAGCAAGCACAAAGTTAAATCAAGGGAATGCTCTCACTGTGGATGGCGGAACCACATATCATCCGATTGTAAATTCAAGAAAAGTAAATGCCACTCTTGCGGCAAAATTGGCCACTTAGCATCAGTTTGTCATTCAAAGAAAAATGTAAATTATGTATCGGATAATTCTGATTTAGTTGAACTTGATAAATTTTATAATTTTTCTATATTTAGTGTTGAAAAAGAAAATTCGATGAGCCTTTACAAACTACCTGTATCTATAAATGGACACCAGCTAGAAGCTATATGTGACACAGGGGCATCCTGTACATTGTTGCCAAGATCGCTGTTGCGTAAAATAAATGTAAACGAAAAACTTATTTACCCGTGTAAAACTTCGTATATCAGCTACAGCGGCAACAATATTTCAATTTTCGGTGAGTACGTTGCTAATGTCACTTATCAAGGTATTACAAAAAATATTGTTGTGGTTGTGACAAATACTGACAATCCACCTTTGTTAGGAAGAACATTTTTGAGAGCCTTTAACTTTGAGTTAAAGCAAATTAATGCTGTTTTTGAGGAACGTGATTTAAGAGTTATTAGTGAACAGATTAAAAGCAAATTCGAAGATGTTTTTAGTGACAGTTTAGGAGCCTATAAGGGGGCTAAAATTTCTTTATCGATTAATGAAAATGCAAAACCTGTGTTCTTTAAGCCTCGCCCATTACCACTTACATGGAAACCTCAAGTAGAAAAACAACTTCGTGATTTAATTGAAAACGATATTTTAGAACCTGTGGATAATTCCGATTGGGGAACACCGATCGTTCCGATTTTGAAACCAGATGGTAGTTTGCGCTTATGCGGTGATTTTAAAGTCACAATCAATAAGCATTTAACTGATTTTAAATACCCCCTGCCCCGAATTGAGGAAATCTTTGCAGCATTGCAAGGAGGTTGTTTATTTACAAAATTAGACTTGTCAAACGCCTACAACCAGCTTTTATTAGAAGAAAATTCCCAGCTTTTGTGTACACTAAGTACACATATAGGAACCTTAAAAATGAAAAGGTTGCCATTTGGCATAAAAACGGCTGCTGCGATTTTTCAGAAGACAATAGAGGGTGTGTTAAGGGAAATACCAGGTATGGTAGTATATCAGGATGATATTACGGTGACTGGTAGCAGTTTACAAGAGCATATACAGAATTTGGAAATGGTTTTGCTCAAATTGCGCAATACGGGATTAAAGTTAAACCTAAATAAATGTAAGTTTTTTGAACGTAAAATATCATACTTGGGGTTCAGCATAGATAAAGATGGCTTAAGTAAAAATGAAGATCGTGTTACTTCCATAGCGAATGCACCTCCACCGGAAAATGTTTCGGAGCTTAGAGCTATAATAGGAATGCTTAATTATTATTCCAAGTTTATTGACCGCTTTGCAGAAAAAATGGGACCTCTTTACAATCTGTTAAAAAAGGACGTGAAGTTTGTATGGTCTAACGATTGTCAAGAGGCGTATGAAAAGCTGAAGCGTGATATCACCTCAGACCAGGTTCTGGTACATTTTAACCCTGACCTCCCAATAGTGCTAACGACGGACGCATGTAACACAGCGGTGGCAGGCGTATTATCACATGTTTTCCCTAATAATACCATTAAACCAATAGCTTTTGTATCAAGGGCACTCACAAGATCGGAGGCAAATTATAGTACTTTAGAAAAAGAGGCTCTGGCAATAATATTTTGTGTGACTAAGTTAAGGCAATATTTGTTAGGTAATCATTTTACATTGGAAACAGACCATAAGCCGTTGTTGACAATTTTTGGGGAAAATAAGGGGTTGCCATTGATGGCGTCCGCTCGTCTACAACGCTGGGCCCTGACCCTGTCGGGATTTACCTATTCAGTAGAACATGTAAAGGGAACATTAAATTATGCCGACAGTCTTTCTAGAATGCCCCAAACTCCACTAAGTAGGGACTACGTTGAATATAATTACGTCAATTTGATAGAAAAGGAAAATAGGCTTGACCTTAATTTTAAGAGCGTTGCCAGGGAAACAAGACGTGATATTATTTTGTCAAAAGTCGCTAATGCTATAAACATGGGCACGGTTCATAAATTACAAGGCGATGAATTCAAACCTTTTCGTGAAAAGGCAAACGAGCTGTCTGTTGAGTATGATTGTGTATTATGGGGGTACCGCACAATAGTTCCATACAAATTACGTGACACGATTTTGGAAAGTTTGCATAGCTCACATTTTGGAATTGTTAAAACTAAAGCTTTAGCTCGATCTTATGTTTGGTGGCCAAGTATCAACAAGGATATTGAAAAACTTATTCGAAGTTGCCGCGCATGTCAGGAGCTCCAGTCCAATCCTCAAAAGGCACTTTTAATACCCTGGAGCCCAACTGAATCAGTTTGGAGTCGCATTCATATAGACTTTGCAGGACCTATTAAAAGTTTTTACTTATTAATCGTAATTGATTCTTTGTCAAAATGGGTTGAAGTTTTTATGACTAAAGATATCACGTCACATTTTACTATTAGCAAACTTAGAGAGTTGTTTTGTAGGTTTGGATTGGTAGATACCATTGTAAGTGATAATGGACGTCAGTTCACATCAAATGAATTTAAGAATTTTTTGAAAATTAACAACATTAAACACATTTTGACCGCTCCTGGACATCCGTCCACAAATGGGCAAGCCGAAAATCTTGTAAAAACCGTCAAAAAATCAATCTTAGCTAACCTTAAGGAAAATAAAAATTCCTGTCTTGAAATATTAATAAACCGATTTTTAATTGATTACCGTAACACACCTCATTGCTCCACTGGTGAATCACCAGCGAAACTTTTCTTGGGACGATCGCTAAAAACTCGTTTCAGTAATTTAAGACCACCATCGACAAAAGATAAGATAAAAAGTTATCAAGAGAAAAGTGTTCTTCATCATAAAGGTAAACGAGATTTGCAATTCAGTGAAGGCCAGCAAGTGTTAATCAGAGATTATACAGATTGTAATAAGGCAAGCTGGTCTCCAGCAAGGGTTAAGAAAAGGTTAGGAGAACAATCTTATCTGTGCATTATATCACGAAACAACAGAGAGATCAAAAGGCATTTGGATCAAATTCGAAATCTAAAAATAGATCCAGAGTCAGAACCAGATCACAATGTTGATTTTAGTAATACCAATGATAAAACTTTGTCAGGTGATGCAAGTGATAATGTTGCAACGGTTCCTGATATCTCCGACAATAGCAAAAATTCTGATGTAGTTTGTGAAGGCACATCGAAGAGAATCTTAAGACCTCGTCAGGATGGAAAGGTAGTAAGGCCTAAAGGGCTAAAAGAGTTAGAATTTGATTAACTCACTTAATGAAATTTAAAAGTCTAAATTATGTAGTATAAAATTAATTAAAGTAAACAAACTAATTATAACTTAGTGTAAACTAGCATGTTTATATATGTACATAATAACACTTATCTAACTATATATATATATATATTTATAAATAATTAAAAAGGAACAATTTTATAAAAGTACGTACACTGATTGAAACAAAAAAAAATTATCTGCACTAATAGAAAGGAATAATATCACAACACCTTTTTTTTATAAGGGGCGTGATGTATATTGCATGTAACAACCTTGTAATAATCTCTTTTTATATGCGTAAATAATCTGGCAAGCCTCTATACTGTCAATTAGTTTATAAGAAAAGAAATAAAGCAGAATGAATTTGGAACTGAACATAAAAACGTGTGCTTTCTTTTTATGGTGTAATACACGACAGTAACTTAAAACAAAAGAAAATTCATTTAAACATCCTTCAACAAGATATTAATTTAAATCAACAAAAAAGTTCATTTTAATTGAAACATAAAAATAAAATAAATAAATAAAATATAAATAGAATAAAAAATCCTTCTTATTAATTTAACTCAAACTAATTTTAAATATAATTTTTTTTTTGCTGAAAATAAATAAATATTTTTAACTATTGTTAAATGAAATAAACTTATTTGAAAAGTAAATTTTTCTTCCAAACATCAGCCAAGTAGAATTAATTTTTAAAGCCAGGGGACAAATCGTCGCATTAGATTCGAATCGAAATTTAAAAATTCTTATTAGAATTCCTATACTTAAAGCATTGACAACTCGACCGATCGAGTGAAATTTCGATTCGAATCGAATGCGACGATTTGGCCCCAGCTACGGATTTTCAAAATCAGCACTTTTTTAATGTTATACAGAAAGGCAAACGGAATTTCTTTTTTGTTTTTTATTTAGAACGAAGTTAATTAAACTAATTGTCTCAATAAGACAAAATAACGCAAAAAACAAAGCAAATAACTATTTTTACTTTTATTTTCTGTAAAACAAAATGTTATGGAAAAAGTGGCTACCAATTAAAATTTTATTTTGTCGCTGTCTACCCATGACAATCAGCAAATCAGTATTTGTGTTTTAAATGTGCTTACAGCCAACTACTGTATATTTTTCTGGGCGTACGTAGTTGGTACATGTTACAGAACAACGAAAACTGCAAGTTGTAAATATAGAAGTAAATTTTTTTAAGATGTGCATTAAGACACTTCCTGTGGGTGACAAAAACGTTTTTGCAATATTTACAAACTTAGCCTTCTGCATTATATTAATTTCTTCCTTAATGTTTTTTAAGCCCAATATATACCAAAAAATAGTTTAGGGTAAAAACCCCTAACTTGGCAACAGTGAATCCTATTATATCGCTCTACAACAAAGCTTACAAGGTTGCCACCACTACGTATAATGGTTTAATTCTCGAAAGCCAAAATATCGGAACAATAAAACTTGCTGACTTTTAATTGAATTTCAACAGCAAATGTATACCATTAACGATATGGGTCCTTAAAATAGTGTTGCTGAAGTTGTTTCTCCTGTAAAATTCAGTTTTTAGACATAAGTTGTTTTGTTAAAACTCTACAGAAAAAAAAGCAAATGCAAGAATGCATAATATTTTTGTAAATTAAACAAATTTATGATGTTTTTGAACGCCTGTTAGATACAACAATATCAAGAACATATATAACGATACAATAAACACCATGACATCTCAGACACTAATATAGAGAAACACCTTATTGCACCATTATGCGCTCTTTTTCAAAATCAAGTGCATGAAGAACAAAACACGTACCACATACACATGTCAGACTAAAGTTTTTTTTATTGTTTATGTCCTAACGGATGCTGCTCTTCAGTTGCTGCTTATAACATGTATCCTGATAATGTTACCAGCACGAAGCAGGAGACACTTGCACTTGTACACAATACCAACATTAAAAAGTGTTAAACAATATGGTTTTTCTTTGCAAAATGTTTTGTTATTGTATTTATTTTTTTATGTGTTCATTATTTAAAAAGTTCATTTTGTCGTCAGACAGGTGATTTTGTTCTTGAATTATATATTCTTCAGTGTGTTTTTCCTCTTGACTCCTTCCTTTTTTCTCAATTAATTGTTATTCTTCAAGGTGCAGTAAAGTAGTTTTGCTTACCACCCTGAAGGTTTCTTACTTGTCTCAAGGATCCTTCTTGGCATTTTGTCAAAAGTAATTGCATATCTTTGAACTTTAGGGCATCTAATTGTTGTACGCCATGTTGTTGTCAAGAACAAGGTCATGTTTTTTTAGAAAGTTTTAAATTTTTTTAAAGAAAAGTGTTTAGAAAAACAAGAGATAGCTAAGTGATGAATATTGCTAATCTAAGTGACAATGTCAAAATTTTGCTTAAAAAGGAATACAACAAAACTAGGGTTTTAAAGCAAAATTTTCAAAATGCAATTGAATCCCGTTTGCCTTTATTTTTAATCATCAAAATCATAAAATATCATAACAATTTGTTATTAACGAAATCAGTTTTAAACGATGATTTTGAAATGGAAGGATTTTTTTTTAATTTTTATGAAGGTTTTACGACTCATAGAATAACGTCTTGTAACCTTAAAATATATTTGTAGAAATGTAGTCGAAAATATATTTTTTGGTTTATTACAATTTCTTAGTAACTTTGAAAGGGTTGTAGTTATAAATTTTATGGGCTGAAAAGTTAGCCGATGAATAAACGTTTCATTAGACCTTTGTGAGAACGAGATATTCATTAAACTGAACATAGGAGCGGGTTAGTTCACTGAGTTATTTTAGCTCCACAGTTCAGTAGTTCATCGTTCATTTTCCGTTTTGTGCCTTTTCGTTCATAGTTATTTTAGTTACTGTTTGCTTAAGTTAATTTTATGTTTCGTTTACCTTATTACTGAGCCGTCAATAGTTTCATTTCTTCAAAATAAAAATGCTAGTTTTTCGTTTTATTTCCAAATTTTATGTATATTGCACATTTTACAATTTTGAAACTTTAAATATAACATGATTTTGCTCAGACAGGGTTGAAAATAAAATGTCATGTGACCTTTAAACCAACTGAACTACTAAGTACTGAACTACTGAAGCAAAAGAGCGAACTACTTCAGTTAGGTGCTGAACTATAAAAAACTGTTTGATTTTCTTTTTATCAATCAGATTTTTTGAAGTTTTTTGTGGTTTCAAACTTGTAAATAAAAATAAGTTTAAAATTTGTTTAACGTTTTTTTAGATTTATTATTTTTGCAAGTATTAAAATAACAGCAATTTTTTATAATAAAAGGTAATCAATGTATAGTTTTTACACTTAATTCATTTTATGTTTTTTTTACTTTTTTATTTTGTATTTTTACAATCGCCATAACAAATCAACAGCAAACATGTACGACGACATGCATTCTAATGGTCAATGGCCTTTTATTGTAGTTCCTACTCTATAAGCTATTGGCCAGTTCGAGTTAACCGTTTTTTGCAACCTTCTTTTTTTATTGTTGGCTTAATTTTAGCCAACTGTTCTAATACCCGTACGGGTATGTAGGCAGTTGGCATATGGACATGCAACATGCTTGTAAACGAAATTTTTTTTGGTTTTTACCAGTTGCTTTGTATGGTAAACCTGACGGGCTTACTGACTGGCTAACTGAGTGCTCATGCATATGAAATTAATGGTGGTACGTAGTTGGTATTTATAGGTCTTTAACTTGTACCTATAATTTTTATTTTCTTTTTTTTTATTTTGAGCGCAAACTTATATTTAAAAAAAACAACGAAGCAGTTTTTGGAAAACAAATTAGAATTTACAAGCAATAATTATAGTTGCGTCTGCAAAGATTTGTAATAAAATGTTTTTTTTTATTATTGTATAACCATATCCATTTACTGTTGTTTTAACTTTTTTTCGTTTTTATTTTTAGGGTGCTGGCAAAGAAATTCGTGAAGCTATTGCTGATCCCTCACTACAGGAGAAAGCCTGGTCAGCCGTCCTGCCTTTAGTTATAAAATTAAAACGCTGCTATGAACATTCACTGGAACTAGAGAAAATTGTACCAAAACTGCTGGGTCAGTTGGTTGGCGGTAAATTAAATCCTACACAGCATTTAGAAACACAGCAGGCCCTGGTTAAACAGCTGGCCGAAATATTGGAATTTGTTTTAAAATTTGATGAACATAAGGTAAGAAGTAAAAAAATATAAGTGGTATACCTGCACGTACATACATAATCTTTCTAAATATCAGTTTTTATTAGAAGTTATTATTTAAAGAAAGAAGACATTCTGTATGAAATTGTTCAATATATTTTAAAATTTTTAATTCAAAATTTTTCCTTTGATAGGTTTTGTTGTTAGTTTAAGTATGTTTACATGGACTTCATTGGTTCTTACACCAAATTTTTAGAATACTTTAACAAAATTCTTAATTTTTAAGATTCTTTTTAGTTTCTTTTATCAGCCTGAGATTTTTAATCTTCTTAGAGAAGCACGTGGCGGCTGAGGTTGCCAGCTTTCTTTTATTTTATTGCCAAAAGTGTTTGTCAAAGATTGTTTATGATTAGAGATTCTATTTTATGACCGCATTTAGCAGCGTGATTTAATGTCAAATTGTATGGAGAAAAACGTTATTCTGGGTTCTGTTTCATCATTTAAACTTTATTTAGTTTGCCAGGCTTCTATGGTATCTTCAAAAAAGGTTTGCCAAAAAGGGAATTTTAATAATAGTTGCTATCTTTGTTACCTGTTGAGAATCTCTGCTGGTCATGTAACAAGTTAAACAGCTACTGCAATCAACTCATTGATTTTTTTTCTTGTGTAGGTTTGAATAGTATTTTTCTTTTTTTTTAGTTTTCATTATTATTATTTCTTGCGTGTCTTATAAACGTTATACATTTTGTTGTTGTATTTTGTTTTCATTTTAATCATAGTGGGTTGTATCGCGTGGTTGCATTTGATTCTTTTTTCAAAAACAAAAAAAGTTATTTAAGCCCATCATAAGTCATGCACGCAAAACTTAGGGCCTAATTACGTAAAACGCAACGCATTAAAACAAAAACAATTGTATGGAAAAAACTAAAATTTAAAAAACTTCCATACATCTTGTTTTTGTTTTAGGGCGTTGCGTTTTAGAAAATAAGGGGATTAAACTTTTTTTAATCATAAGGGTCAACTAATCTTGTTTTTTTTTATTTTGTTATTCTCTTTTCCTTAAAAGATTACATATTACGTTTTGCTTATAAATTTATTTTTTTACATTTCACATCGATTTGTGTTTTTTATTTTCTAACTTTTAAACAAAACCGATACTTTGGTTTTTAATTAATTATTTATTTTTGCGTTTGCCCAAATCCTCTTTGAAAATTATATTGTTTTGAAACGTAAACTGTGGGTGCGGTACTTGATCCAGTTTAAATAGTTAAAAACTGTTTTAACGCACTAATAGAAAATCACAGTTCTTTAATAGGTACAGAATTTTTCAGAATTTTCTATACCATTAAACGCTGGGAAACTTTTAATGCTTTTAAACATTTATGGCTAGTTTTTAAGCCAAAAAAATATCTTTAAGATTTTGTGTTTAAAAATAATTTTTTCACTTAAGACCTTATAGCAGCTTAAGTTGCCAATTTTTTACGTTAAAATAAAAATGAAGTCGCATATTAAAACCATATGATTTTTGCAGTTTATAAATGTTTGTACAACAAACAATAATACCTTTGTTCATTATGTTTTAATGATGCAATAGAATATCGGTATAACGTTTTTTTCCATACAATTTGATGTAAAAATAGCGCTGCTGAATGCGGTTGATGTACGTCTTGACGGGACAAATTCATGCCTAGACAAACGTCAAACTCAGTATATAAAAATCCGTGTATAAAAAATACCGTTTTTTTACTTGGATTTTGACGTTTGTCTAGTCATGAATTTGTCTCGTCAAAACCATGATACAAATAACCAGGTAGTCTCGTCCCTGCAACAACTACAAATTAGAGCCAAAGTGTCAAACAACAGCTCATATAAAAAAAACCAAGTGTAATAATTTTTGGAGAACATAATTTTGACATTTTGGCTCTAATCAGCTGGGCCGACGAGTCTACCTGGTTATCTGTATCATAGTCAAAACATACAATTATGAAATAGAATCTATTTTAATCTGATCTCACTTTAAAAAAGAAATTCTCTCAACAATATTGCCACACTTTTATTAAACTCTTATATCCCTTAAAATACTTATTTCTACATTTTTTAATATACTTTCTTTAATTTAAATACTTCTCAGTACAAACAATGTACTTAGAAAAGGCTCAAAATATTGTTCTTTTGTGAAAATATGATATTCTTACATATGAATTTAAATATGTACTTTAAAAATGTATTTTTCTATTTTCTTTCCCATCTTAAACAGTTTTTCATTTAAGCATTTTCATAGAGAAATTATATCTCCTTTCCTCCATATGCATACTCGTGTTAAGCGTATGAAACGAAATACAAGTTAAAGTATATTTAAACTTCTGAAATCATGAATAAGCGCATAAAGGTGCGTTTAGACTGTGCTAATATTTGTGCAAAATAATAAAAATTTTGTTTGTCCTAGTGTAAACACTCGAATTTGTTAGCCACCAAATATTTTTCGACTGTTTGTTGGCTAAAAAATTCTTTGTTTGTGAACAAAGCTTTGCATAGTGTAAACACTTTGTCAGCACGTCGTTACAAATATTTGCCTCGATATTTTGTTTGTTCTTACAATATTTTTGGCGGAACAAATAGCGACAAATAATTGTAGAAACGTGGTAAAGTGAGGCCAAACGCAAAAAAATGGTAATAAATCTGTATCTTCGAAACTATTTGTCTAATTATAAAATAATGTATGAAGGAGTCGTAGAGGAGGACCCAAGGTCTTAGAAAATAAAATTTTGGACTACCCTGTATATACATACATTGAGCTACAGGGTGCCAAAGTTGACCTCCTCGGGCTTACAAAACATTTCTATGCTTATAACTTTTGTAAATATCAACCGATTTCAATGATTTTTAGATTTATTTGATGAAAATTAAAATCTGAAAAGAAAACATAATCACTCTTTCTTATTACCTGTTACAGTTTAAACGATATTTGGGTTTGAAATTTAAAATTGTTGTTTTTGACCCAGACTTTATTTGGTTTGTTGCAAATGTCTGCAATTTTAGTTATGCTAAAAATATTTTTAAAAATATTTTTGTATTTCTAAAAAGTTTGTTAAGCCTGCACAAAAAAATTTATTTAATTATCTTTATTCGTCTAGCCGTGAAAAATATGCAAAGTCAAAATTTTCAAGGTGATTTCAAAAATGGCATAATTTTGACAAAAATTTAGCACAATTGATTAACTTTTTTTGCAAATATTTGTAAAAATAATTATTTCTTTTTTAACGTTTTTGGAAAAAGCAGGCTTCAGTTTATATTAGTAGTATATTTTTGAAAGGATTTAGACGTGCACCCTACGCCAGGCATTGGTCGAAAATATGGAATTTTTCAACGAAATTTTAAATTTATTGGCCGAGAAAAAAAAACGCAAGCCAGTTTTTGAAAAATTGGCCCGAAATTAAAATAACTTATCTTTTGAGTTTTCAGTTTTAATTAAGTTTTTCACCGCCCGCTCAAAAATGGGGTCACGAGGGTAAATGTTATTAATATAGGCAAGTTTTAAGATGCGTGTAATATAATAGCTCAGAAAATAACTTTAAAGTTACTTAACTCTTCTTGTTTTTTATTTAAATAATAAATAACATAATATTATAATAAAGTTTTAAAATCCATTACGTTATCATAAATCAACAATATTTTATAAACTTTCAAATATAAAAAATTTTCACAAAAAAAAACTAAATATAATATTTTGGAATTTTTTTAATCTGACCCCTTATTTTTTTTCTAAAGGTAAAAAATATGATATGTAAGCAAATCTCCATCTGTTTACCTTTTCAATTATATATAATATTTGTATATTATTAGTTATTTTATACTATATTAACTGCCCTTGTTGAAAGTCCATTATTTTGTAGGGTGTGTATATACATTAGCTATGGCATAGTGATATATGAAAATTTTTGCAACGAGATTTTGAAGTGCTCCCGGCTTTTAATTTGTAAGACTTGGAAAAAAATACATATGGCAAAAAATGGGGGAGTTTGGTTGTGGGTAAATGGCGCCTCATCTTTTCACGTTGCTTTAAGGTGCGTTTAGACTGTGCTAATATTTGTGCAAAATAATAAAAATTTTGTTTGTCCTAGTGTAAACACTCGAATTTGTTAGCCACCAAATATTTTTCGACTGTTTGTTGGCTAAGAAATTCTTTGTTTGTGAACAAAGCTTTGCATAGTGTAAACACTTTGTCAGCACGTCGTTACAAATATTTGCCTCGATATTTTGTTTGTTCTTACAATATTTTTGGCGGAACAAATAGCGACAAATAATTGTAGAAACGTGGTAAAGTGAGGCCAAACGCAAAAAAATGGTAATAAATCTGTATCTTCGAAACTATTTGTCCAATTATAAAATAATGTATGAAGGAGTCGTAGAGGAGGACCCAAGGTCTTAGAAAATAAAATTTTGGACTACCCTGTATATACATACATTGAGCTACAGGGTGCCAAAGTTGACCTCCTCGGGCTTACAAAACATTTCTATGCTTATAACTTTTGTAAATATCAACCGATTTCAATGATTTTTAGATTTATTTGATGAAAATTAAAATCTGAAAAGAAAACATAATCACTCTTTCTTATTACCTGTTACAGTTTAAACGATATTTGGGTTTGAAATTTAAAATTGTTGTTTTTGACCCAGACTTTATTTGGTTTGTTGCAAATGTCTGCAATTGCAGTTATGCTAAAAATACTTTTAAAAATATTTTTGTATTTCTAAAAAGTTTGTTAAGCCTGCACAAAAAAATTTATTTAATTATCTTTATTCGTCTAGCCGTGAAAAATATGCAAAGTCAAAATTTTCAAGGTGATTTCAAAAATGGCATAATTTTGACAAAAATTTAGCACAATTGATTAACTTTTTTTGCAAATATTTGTAAAAATAATTATTTCTTTTTTAACGTTTTTGGAAAAAGCAGGCTTCAGTATATATTAGTAGTATATTTTTGAAAGGATTTAAACGTTCACCCTACGCCAGGCATTGGTCGAAAATATGGAATTTTTCAACGAAATTTTAAACTTATTGGCCGAGAAAAAAAAACGCAAGCCAGTTTTTGAAAAATTGGCCCGAAATTAAAATAACTTATCTTTTGAGTTTTCAGTTTTAATTAAGTTTTTCACCGCCCGCTCAAAAATGGGGTCACGAGGGTAAATGTTATTAATATAGGCAAGTTTTAAGATGCGTGTAATATAATAGCTCAGAAAATAACTTTAAAGTTACTTAACTCTTTTTGTTTTTTATTTAAATAATAAATAACATAATATTATAATAAAGTTTTAAAGTCCATTACGTTATCATAAATCAACAATATTTTATAAACTTTCAAATATAAAAAATTTTCACAAAAAAAAACTAAATATAATATTTTGGAATTTTTTTAATCCGACCCCTTATTTTTTTTCTAAAGGTAAAAAATATGATATGTAAGCAAATCTCCATCTGTTTACCTTTTCAATTATATATAATATTTGTATATTATTAGTTATTTTATACTATATTAACTGCCCTTGTTGAAAGTCCATTATTTTGTAGGGTGTGTATATACATTAGCTATGGCATAGTGATATATGAAAATTTTTGCAACGAGATTTTGAAGTGCTCCCGGCTTTTAATTTGTAAGACTTGGAAAAAAATACATATGGCAAAAAATGGGGGAGTTTGGTTGTGGGTAAATGGCGCCTCATCTTTTTACGTTGCTTTACAAACACAATTTGATACTATTTGGCAGATGGATTTCATAAACATAACAACAACATTATTTGACAGATGTTTGTCATACACACCGGACAAATAAAATTATTTGTGCAGTGTAAAGGGGTATACAAATATTTGTACCAAACATGTCTGACACCAAACCTTCTGTTATTTGTGCAAATAAAATTCAAACAAATATTAGTGCAATCTAAACGCATGCCCAAATATTAGTCACAAACTATACTATTAGCCCAAACCATTATTTGTTGTGTTTGGGCAAATATTAGCGTAGTCTAAACGTACCTTTACAAACACAATTTGATACTATTTGGCAGATGGATTTCATAAACATAACAACAACATTATTTGACAGATGTTTGTCATACACACCGGACAAATAAAATTATTTGTGCAGTGTAAAGGGGTATACAAATATTTGTACCAAACATGTCTGACACCAAACCTTCTGTTATTTGTGCAAATAAAATTCAAACAAATATTAGTGCAATCTAAACGCATGCCCAAATATTAGTCACAAACCATACTATTAGCCCAAACCATTATTTGTTGTGTTTGGGCAAATATTAGCGTAGTCTAAACGTACCTTAAGAGTTATTGATTTATTATTATAACTTCTTTACTTTACTTAGACGAAAATTAAATTGTGTAAAGTGATGATGTACATCTACATATGTGCATAGATATTTGTTTCTTCTGCTTTTACGGTTTGAATTTAAAAATTTGTAGAATGAATATTATGACAAGTTAAGTACAACCCCTGATCGAATAATGTAATTACGTACGAGAATGTAAAATAATAAATTTGCAAAAAGAAACAGGAAACAAGTTGTAGGTTCTTAACACGAACTATAATCAAAACATGTACGTACTTACTTAACAGCACGTTACAGTTGCACAAAAGGGATTATTTATGTCTAAGGTTATATTACATGTCAAGATTAAAGCATAACTCCTTATGTTATAAAGAATTTCGGAAATAATTTTTGAACGCACTAGTTAAGGCTTACCTTTTTTGTTTTTTTTTTACCTACTAATAAAAAAGTTAATACAAATTAAAAAATCAAATTTGTATTATTATTATTATTATTTTTTTTTTCTGTACTGTTTCATTTAATGTGTAGGCAACTGTATGTGTAGACTTAAAAGAATACTTGCATATTACAATTCTAAAAGATATAACACATGCTCTAAACTTATCGCAAAAAAGTTCTAGGGCATTTAAGCAAAATTCCTTACATTAAACAAGAAAATTTCAAAAATATTTGAACAATTTCCCGTTAAATGGTTCTGAATGGGAAAATCATATTTTTAATTTAAAAAAATCGATCCGTTAACTTCTAAAAGAAAACGAAAATGATCTAGTTATTAATAACTTGGTGCATACTTTTATATTAATTTGACAAGACTTTAAAGTGATTATTAGTTTATTAATCTGCCTTTTTTTATTAAAAAAATCTAACCTGTCACATTTTCTTAAAAGTGTTTTTTGAAATAAAATTTGTTTTTCATACAAATCTAATATTTTTTTAATATTTTACACTATACAATTTTAAAATCACCACATCCGTCACAATCCTCTAGTTACCAAATGAACAAAAATCAAGCTCCTTAGGGTCAATTTTGAATTCGTCTTCTTCTTGACTGGCTTTCCACAACCTGGTTAGGTCTTAAACCGAGATAAAATCGATCTCCAAGCGCCTCGATCTTTTGCGCTCTTTCTCCAATTCCGGATATTTAGATCCGCTGGATGTTGTCGTGTTCAAAAACCTTTTCAGCTGGAGCATCCTCCATTCATAAAACGTGATCAAGCTAACGCAGTCTTTCTATTTCTATGCGTTTTTCTACGTCAATTATGATTCAGCTTATGATTCATGCGATGCCGATAATCTTCGTTAACACAAATCGGCCCATATTTTTTACGAAGAATTTTTCTCTCGAATCCGCCATATACAGCTTGATCTGCTTGCGCATGTACTTTTTAATTGTTTACTAAACCCAAAGTAACATATATTTGCTAGTATAACTCTTCTTCGTATTTCCAAGCTGGTGTAGTTTGTTTAATTGATGGCGGTACCGAGGTATACAACTTCCTCAACAACCTCGAAGTTATAGTTACCAACGTTCACAGTTTTATTCAATCTAATAGATTTTCTGTTCGTTGAAACCACTAGACTCATTTTCCTTGACTCATTCTCAATGTTTGCAAAGGCAGCAGTTACATGTGGCTCTTGTTAAAAATAGTGCTACTTCTGTTTACTGCAGCATGATATTATCTAGGAGAATGTTAAAGAAGTCACATGATAAACAATTACCTTGTCTTAATGTCCGTTCTAAATGGTGGTGGCCAGTTCATTAATTTGCCCAAATATTATAAAAAGTTCCTTTTAAAATATTGTAATACTTGGGTTAAAACGGCCTTAAGCGTTTTTCCTTCCCCAAAAAATTTGCACATATTTGAAGCCTTATGCCACATTTATTTCTTTGCAATTAATCTATAATTTCACATAGTTCCCATTGGCCATATCTCAAAAGGGAAAAGATATTAATATTGATACATGAACAGTATTTTTGACCCATTATCTGTTACAGAGATCGGAAGGGGAAAACCCCTTCAAAAATTTTTGCTACAACAAATTTGGCTTGAATATTTTTCGTATGAAAAAAAATAATTGTACAAAATTTTCTGTTAATCGGTCCGCCATAAAGTAAAAAAATTGTAGGGTAGGATATAATATAATGGACTCAGATAGATACGTGGGATGTCGTTGTCTTTTTCATATATTGACTTTTAAAAGCAGCAACTATAAATCATCTGTAAAATCACAACTTTTACGAAGACATTAATATAAGTATGAAATCACATGTGGGTCAAAGGGCCAAACAGGCCACATGTATAACACAGATCTGCGAAAACAGCTTTAATATGTACATACTTACATATGAAACTACTTAATGGGCCATACTTATAGCAAAATCCAATCCAAAATTATATCCTGTTAATTTTTAAATAAAATAAATCCGCTTTGGTGTAGGGTTTTTTCATAAAAAAAAAAAAAACTTAAAAAATAAACAACAAAAGTAGATAAGTGACACATTTAAATTTGTATTACGACGTGAGAGGAAGAAAAATTAGTAAATTATGTGTAAACGATATGCAAACAAACACACATATTATCAACGCAACGTATGTTAAAGTATTTAACAGATTCTTTATTTTATTATTTCACATCGACAATAAAAGCAACAAATAATGTTTACTTACTCATTTAAAACCATGTGTATCACATCATTCGATAAATTTATAATTTTTTTTTAATTTTAATTTAATTCATGCACATGTTTAAAAAAACATTTGCGAAAGTATATCGTCAATTGAAATGCAAATCCACGTAACTAAGAAAAAATTAAAAGTCGATTTTAAATTAGAAATATAATTAATATATTAGATTTGGTCCAGCTAAATATGGCCCTCTTACTTGTTTAATATGCCCCTGCTTATTTGTTTCAAACATAATTAAACTCTCTTTAAAGTTTCTTTCATACAAAGAGAACCCGTTACTGCAACTTTCGTAAAAACTTTATATAAACAAAGGCACCTTTACACAGTAATACATATATTACGATATGTCAAAAAATGTTATGGGATAATACAAAATCTCATCATGTAAAAGCATAATGTATTGGGTAGAAGAGAATACGGATGCAAAATTTGACAAGTGTTCGGTAAATGTTTATTTTCTAAACCATTTTAGAAACTTGTGTATTTTCATCACATCAGAGGTGTGAAAGATTGGCAGCACTTACAGCATCTAATGAAGGTGGCTACACTTAATGAAACAATACACAAACAATCAAAATAAAAGCAGATTTTTTCATGTTGTTTTTGTTAATATTGTTGAACCTTAACCATATGGCGTTACCCCAAAAGGAAAGTGGCAAGAAACAACCGATTTTGATTTTACCAACCTCATCCGTGTAAACATGAAAAATAGTTAGAACAGATTTTTATTCTCTTTTTTTGAACACGGAGAGAATTTCATAATATTTTGATTCTACAAAATCTAATTACTTTGTATTACCGTGTAAAGGTACCTTTAATAAAAGTTGGAATGAGAAAAACAAACAACTCTCTGTTCATACATTCAATATTTGTGACAATTTACAAGGTATGTATGTCATCTTTCGAATTGTCTAACTATCTTACATGTCTTGTGAATTACCCAATTGTACCTATTTCACTCTTCTATCCTTAACACTTTCTTCTTTTTTACTATGTATTTACCGATGCAAGCACTTTCGTAGAATTTTTTGCACAGGTATCATGTATTCTAAAAGTTTGAGTGCGTTAGTAAAAAAAATAGAGAAAATGAGAACGAATTGGGCTTTTTTGCATGTTTAAACCCTTAGCTACAGATTCAAACGTTTTTCAAAAAAAGTTGCAGCGTATGGACGTCGACTTTACAAACGATGATCAATTTATGACTGTAAGCAGTGCATTCTCTATAAACTTTAAATAAAATATTACTCTTTCTATTAATATTTTTTAAATTTATTATCTTTAAGCTTTTTCCCGGTTTTGTTTTGATTCTTATCTAAAATATTGGTTTAATTCTACGTGGATTATTTTCTAAATAACGTTTAAAATATTCTCCATAATCAGGCAAATTATCTGTTTTTAACGATGATAAATCATTTGAAATTCCATTGTAGCGTAAATTCGTGTTAGTGGCATGAAATTGTTGTGGCTGCTGTTGTCCTACTTGCTGTTGTTGATTATTCCAATAAAATATGTCTCGTTGTTGTTGCTGCTGCTGCTCTTGTTGTATAAGTTTTGATTCTAATTGGACATCAATTGGATGTCTTAAATCTCTATGATAAACAATATTATTATTGTTATTGTTGTTATAGTTATAATTTAACTGTCTATTAGTAGAACGTGTAGTAGTAGTTTGTGGGTTATAAACTAATGGCGTTAATGCTTTTGAATTTCTATTCAGAGCTGGCGTTAAAGGTATGCCACTGTTCATGGCAGTAGAATGTTGTTGATAAAATGTAGGTGGCATATTTGTTGTTGGTGCGTAAAATTGCTGCTGTGTGCTATCTTTAACAACAATAGGTAGGCCAGACCATACATTTGTGGGTTTATGTGGTGCCTGGTGTTGTTGTTGTTGCTGTAGATATGGTGGAGGGTAATAATAACGATACAGTTGCTGATAATTAGAATTTCCTTGTAAATTTTGGTCGAGTTGTGTTCTAACGGGATTTCTTTGATAAATAGGGAAAATGGGTTGTGCATTGTTGCTATTGCCTTCGCTGTAACCCGTATTTGTGGCATGTAACTGGTAAGACTGATCTCTTGTATACGGATAATTATCAAATTTAACTGTTTCACCACAACAAAAATAATTATGTAAAAGTAGCAAAAATAAATTAAAATTTATCTAAAATAAAAAATATAAAAAAAAATTATTAAACATTTTCCTTTTTAAAAACATTTAATTAAAAAAATACATACCTTAAACATGTTGAGTTTTTGGATATTATTTGAAAACTACAACAAATTAGCATTAAAACATCGCTATTTATATTAAGATGTTCAAACCTCAAAACAAAAAAAACATTAAATTTAATAGAACCTTGTCAACGGGAGGTGTTTGATGAGCGTAAACGTTCGGTGCGGTAAGTTTTTTGTGAAATCTCTCGCTTTTAAAAACCTCACGTTTTTCCCTCAATTCGATTTTTTTTGTTATTATTTCATATGGAAAAATAATTACAATTTATGTTAATTTTGTTGTTTTTTTTTTTAAATAAAGTTGAAGTCATCTCTAAGTTAAAATTAGTGACTTTTGAGTAAATAAATAAACAAATTAGTAAGTTGAAGGCATTTTAGTAAATATCTAACGCACATAGGAATGCTCTTAATATGTCAAACCACGTAATTTCAAATTCTGATAATCTCTAACACGTTTATGGTTTGTCGGCTTTAGGTAATTTTTTACATCCTGATATTTTATCTTAATTTAAGTTTAACTTTAATTTTTTTATGTTTAATATAAGGTTTGTTCATTAACCCACAAATTGCTACAAATTTTAAAAATAAAATTTTTACTTGAAGGAATTTTTTAATCAGATTTTTTTTGTTGTGCTTATAACTACAATAGATTTTCCAAAAAAAGTTTAAAACAACAAAATACATTTGTTTGCAATATTTTGCTGGTATAGAGTTCCTTGAGTCTTGAATATACATACATATATAACAGTAAGTTCACAACATGTACTTCATTTTGCTCTCTCGTTGCAACTTTTTACTGAAAACTTATTGAAAACAGGTACATACATTGTTTTAACAATTCATAATTCACATTGGCCTTTCAAAACCCCGAACTATTTTTTTTTATTTTTATTAATTTTTTTTATTTATAAAATATTTCTAATTTTCAAAAAGGGGTTCGGTGTCATATTTTACCCTCTTAGGGTGAGAAAGGGAAAGTTGCAGAGGTGTTTTTTTTTCAAATTTTGTATGGCAACTTCCTTAGGGGGTAAAGGTAGGGGCTAAGTTTGTTCTAGGAAAATGTTTGCAAGGAAAAATGAGTAGGGGTCAATCCTACATTTGACCTATCCGCGGGCATCTTGAAAGCTGCAGGGGGGGTTTATTACAATTTCCCAAACTATGCTTGGGAGCCCTATTAGGCGATAGAGATAGGGGGTAAGTATGCTCTAGAAATATGTTTGTGAGCGAAAACTAATGGCGGTCGGTCGTATACTTTATTTCTCTAAGGCCAACTCTGGCGAAGTTTTGGGCGTTTTTACATAATTTTTGTAAATTTTGTATGGCAACCCCCGTAGGTGGTAAAGATAGGGGTACGTATGTTCTAGGAATATGTTTAAGAGGGAAAACTAGTGGGGGCCTGTAATACATTTTATTCCTCTTAAGGACGACTTAAGGGCTGGTGATAGCATAATTGCTAAACACAAATGTTATCGGTATATATTTTCAAATAGCCTCAATACAAATGTGGTGTAGGGTATAATATGGTCGGGCTTGAACGACTATAACTTTCTTAGTTGTTTTTGTTAAAAAATTATGAATGATTAAAGACAATTATTTATCTTAAATCTCTTGTTTAAAAATTCTCGCTATTTGTATGTACGCAGTTTGTTCAAGAAACGGCAAATTTGGGATACGCTGTGTGCGTCACACACAGTTATCGAATTATTTAAACATTTGATATTCATAAAACAACACGATTTACACGATTTGATGCTTTATTTTAGTAAAAATTAGGTGAAAAAAGTTATTAAAATATAACTGAAGTATTATAACTTTTTATTAAGAAGATGTGCTTTTTGCTTTAGATAGCAATTATTGGTGTAGCGAAGTTAACCGGTCATGTCAGAAATTTAAAATTTTTTGGTTAATCATTTAACTATTTCTTTTTAACTTTTCAACTAAAACGTTTTTGCTTCTTCTGTAAGTTATATAGTTTTACGGTTTAACATAAAAAAATGTCTTAAATCAAATTTTGGGAAAAAATATGTTACTCAGGTTAGGTTACGAAAAGTAAGGCTGATAAGCATATCCTCTAACACATCTGCACTGGAGATCCTTTGGGCCAATTTCGCGTTTCTTTAAAGAAAAATAAAGAATATCTTAAGTAAGTGGGAGGAGAAGTTTTAAGGCTTGTAAGAAGGAGCGATATAGTCTAAGACCGTTAAAGAAAAAACAACTCAAGTGCTCAATTCCTATTCCCTAGTCACCTAAATCACATGATCATCCCCATGATGTTTTCATATTATACCTCGCAAAATTCGCTTAGTTCTTCGTAAAATCTTTTACTTAACCAACTGGCGCTATGGGTAACCTCGTGCAGTGGCGGACAATATGCCCTATCGTTTCTTATTCCTGCTCATCTAAACCCATCTTTCATAATGCGAAGAGCCGCGATCCAATTCTCTCGTCCCAGCCCGATTTCGTCCCAATACCCCGGAACTCGGCATAGTCTGGCGGTAAAAAAGGCCATAATCTTAACAAAAGCCAGACTACAATCCCTTACCAACCGAAAATTATAGCACTGCCCCTTCAAGGCCCTTAGAGCTGCCTGACTTTCGGCATAAAAAGTGAACTCACTAATCATGGGAAAATGTTCCACTATAAGATATGTTGCCCTCTAAATTATTTTTATCTCCACAAGAAGAAAATTAGAATTTTTTTCATAAAATAATCTTTACCGGCGAAGCCCATTTCCATGTCAATGGCTTAATGCAGAATTGTCTCATTTGGGATGAAGAGAATCCAAGAGTTGTCTTAGAACAACCATTACATCCACAAAAAGTTACGGTTTAGTTTTGGTTTTTGGTTAGGAGTAATCATTGGACCATAGTTTTTTGAAAACGAAAATCAAATTACGATTGGGGTTAATTGAAATCGCTACAGAGAGATGATGCAAAGCTTTTTCTGCGGAAAATTGATGATTTAGACGTATAGAGTATATGGTGTCAACAGGATGATACCACTTGTCACACATAAAGAGAAACAATGAGTCTATTGAAAAAAAAGTTCGAAAATCGCATTATTTCTTGTGGAGAGATAAGTGAATTGACCACCGAGATCATGAGATTTTACATTTTTAAACTATTTTTTGTGGGGTTTTTTGAAATCGAAAGTGTATAGCAATAATCCCACAACAGTTCGGAGCTTTAAAACAACGTTATCCATTGACAAGAGTTAACTGAAACACGTAATTGAGAATTTTGATAAAAAAATTTGGAGTCTGCCAAACCTATTTCTAGCAAACTGAAATAAAAATGATTTCCAAACATTATTCAGGATTTTGTTCCAATTCTATTAGTTTTTTATAGGAGTTTTTTGTTAGGGTTTTGGAACGATACTTGAATGTTTTGGTTTGTTTATAGTAATTCTCAATAAGTTTATTAAAATCATTATTTAAAGGCAGAAAATATTTATGAGGTCTCTCAAGAATTTGATTGAGGCAAATTGATGGTTTGGCGTAAGAACCAATAGACAACATGTGAAATCAAAATATTTTTAATATTAAAAAAAAAAACTTGTTTATTGAAATTAAAATGATACTTTATTTTTGGACTTCCTTTATACATTTATGCGTATCAGAAACATTTTATTTTACATATTTATCTTTTATCTCAAATTGAACGAAATCGTCTATTTATATATCTGTTCTAATAAAATTTAATTTTTCCCATAAAATTTGTTGCAAATCACATATCGCTGACTGCATGCAAATTTGTCACACACATACTTACTTAGTGCTATATATGTACATATATACTATTTATGATGTGTATTATGCATTTTTAAGTTTATTTATGAATGTTTACTTTATCTCATTTCAGATGAAAACACCTGCGATACAAAATGATTTCAGTTATTACAGACGTATTGTTAGTCGACAACGTATTGATGCCACAAACAATATGTTGGTACCGACCGAACTGGCGAATCGTATGTCGCTGTTTTATGCCCATGCCACACCAATGTTAAAAGTATTAAGTGAAGCTACCTCAAAATTTGTGCACGACAATGCGGATGATGTTGAAAATACAACAGAAACACTAGGCACAATGGCGAAAGTGTGTCTGAGAATGTTGGAAAATCCGTAAGTATTTTTAAAATTAATAAAAAAAAATTAAATAAAATTAATTCAAAATCTTTTTTTATTACAATATATTTTTATTTTCCAGCAAACTCCTACAACAAATCGAACGAGAAGAAACCCACCTGCTTGTTTTGAGAGTAATGGTCGGCCTAGTTATTCTATACGATCATGTTCATCCTGTGGGGGCATTTGCGCGTGGTGCTCATGTCGATGTCAAAGGTTGCGTACGACTATTGCAAGCTCAACCAGCCATTAAAGCCGAACCACTGCTTAATGCTCTGCGATATACAACAAAACACTTAAACGAAGAAAATACGCCTAAAAATATACGAAATCTATTGGCAGCATAATACACAATGAGAGTCAGTTTTTTTAAGCAAAAAGATGAAGTGTGCTGTTGTTAGTATTTTGAAAAAATTAAGTAAAAAATGCACTGTTTTATTTAATTTAATAACGTTTTTATTATAGTTTAATATGTATGCATGTATGTGTTTTTTTATTTTTTATTTAAGTTTTCAATTTTCAAAATAATTTTTGTAAATTTTCATACTTTTTACATAAAGTTGTGGCATAAGAAAGTCATTTACAAAAATTAAAGTTTAAATTTTTATAAGCCGCCAGCAACGTTAAAGATGTATTGTTTCTTTTCACAATTTAAGGTCTTATTATTATAATTATTGGGTTTAAACAGAATTTGTAATTTCTTTATAGGACGGAAAAATCTTTACCTATTTTAATGCCGTGTTTTTTTTATGTTAATGGGAAGTATTAGGTAATTTCATGCTACATTTTTTTGTTTTGAAAAACAGCAACATGATTAATTCCTTTTTTCGACTTTAAATATGTAAGTTCATTCGGTTACTTAAAATTTGTAAAAAGTTTTTAATATTTTTTACAGAATTGCGTTCGTTTACATAAAATATTCCCTGGAGAACACAATTTGAGAGCGCCGTAAAGTGAAAGTTATTTTTCTGAATGAATACTTTAAAGGTTTTACTAAACATTTTTCTGCCAGTAAAAAATCTTAAAGCTGCGATCACGCGATTGCCACAGCGTATCAGTTAAAATATTAAATAAGAAATCAAACCATAAGTAAGTGGTCACATTGTGCTATCTTATAAATGGAAGAAGCCTTTTCTGTAAACATTCCCCAATGTATGTTACAGCAATTATAGAGCCCGTTAAAACAAATGTTTGGCTTCTTTTGTCGCAGCTGTATACTGCTTGCCATCTGCTTTTAGATCCCAAACTTTTTTTCATATTCCTTCGAGCTTAAGTAACATAAAAATTTTGACCCTGAAGCTGCGAACTAACTGTCAAAACATACGTTTCGTTGTCAATTATGCAGTGAGAGCGTCTTTGTAATAAAAATTGCTAACAATTTCCGTGCTCTATTTTTGGCCACTAGATTTTTAGCAGCGTTTCTGTAGGATAGACTACATGCTTGCATCACTTCTCCTTAATCTTCCTAAAACTTGCAATAATAATTACAAAACAAATATACTTCTTTGCCAAGCCCTAAAGAAATAAAAGATATGAGTGTTCATGTGGCCAAATGCGTCATCAACACCTTTTGTATTTCTTTTATTTTATCTTAATACTTTGTTAAGAAAATTAAAAGATATTAAAGTTTAATTCGAAATAATTGTATCAATCGATGTTTTTATTAAAAAAGAAATCTGGCGTGTAAATTTCTCAAGAAATTAAACCAAACATTCTTTACCTACCGTCTTCTCAAAGACACTTTGTTTGGCTGTACGGCAAATAAGATATCACACGACAAAATGGTTTCAATCAAATTTTCTGCCTTTACATTATTGGTTAATTTTTCATAAATTTGTCTATCGCAAAACGATTAAATATTTTTCCTTACTGACTATGATGTATTCTATTAAAAAATAAAATTTCATTAAATCCGATTGTTTGCGTTGGCGTAGTCGTTCTTAGTTTTTTGGCACCGTCTAACAAATACGCCAATATTAAATGAAAAGCACTCTTGTCGTTTTTGTGTCGAATGCGACAACAATCGATACCACAACGCTAAACTCAATAAGGCTTATTATGAAAAATTAGGAGGTAGAAAAAGTATTAGGGGCAGAGCAAGCCGTATGCATATATGTACGTGCGCCCTGGATCTGAGAGTTTCACATTTGCAACAATTAAAATTTATTTCAATTGCTCTTTGTTTTCATTACTTGCCGCACTAGAACCCAATAAACATTAATGAATTTTAAACGTTGATATTAAAGTGTGGTTCCGTTTAAAAATTTAATATTATTACTGCACCAGAGTTGCATTTGATTGGGCCAAATAAGGACATGAGATTTAAAATTTCCGCAGTTTACTATTCATTTTTTTTATTTTGAAAAAATTATTAAGAACATTTTTTATTAATTTGATCATCATTGAAAAAAACATTAAACAACATTAGTTGTGTTCAATAACTTCCGAGTAAATATTTGCAGAGAGTAAAACAAAATTTTAAAATTATTTAAAAAGTATTAAAAACTCTAAATTTCCAAGCAAATGTATTTTGTGATTGTAAATTCTTTTACAATTTTCTTTGTATGGATAAACAACAAACAGCTGTTAAAAAATGTTTGTAAAAATTTTTTAGGCCTTAATTTTTTACTTTTGAAGCTCTCTCCATGCAATTTTTTTGGGTTAATGAACACTTTTTAGTTAAAACTGTTACAAATTTGCAACGATGTGTCCGTTATTGAACACACCTGTTATTACAAATCGGATCCAAATCGGAGCCAAAACAAAAATAACCAATTTTAAGAATGTAACACTTAAAGTAAACTATAGTAAATTAAAAAAGGCTGCGTTTTTAATATTTTTTAAGCTTTTTCTGTAATTGTAAAATCTTTAAACAATAATAAATTATAATTATATCGTTGCTTTTATAATTTAAATTTATAATTGAACGTTTTTTTTTTGTACCAAAATTCTTGCATTTATTTATTGTAATAATAATGAGTCCATATCCCTTTTACTAAATAAATATCCTGAAACTATTAAACAAAATCTAGATAATTATAAAAACATATTTTACAGTACCAATGAATGAATATCAAATTGTGTTTTATAAAATCGTTTTAACTGTAAAATATAAAAATACTGAAAAAACAATCCCTTTTTTACTTGTTTTTGTCTAAAGAATTTATTGTAAAAATAACAAAAATAAGAACTTCTAAAGTTCTATATAAATACTTTCCCTTAAAAAAAATTTAATTTATATCATGCAAGTTATAGTAAAAAAAATATAGGTATAATGCAATTAGGAAAGGTAACAATTTAAAGTTTTTAGTAAATTATTGAAATAATAATGTCACAAGGCAAATACATAGTTATAATAAGAACAGCCCTCTAAAGGTTATTAGTATAACGTTTGAGATATGCAAATATGATGCCAGAAAAACTTTAATTGAAACTTAATTTGATTAAAAATGGTATTAAAACAATATTTTTATTTAAAAGTTTACCTTCAAGAGCTTTTAATAAAAAATTTAAAAATAAATGAACATACATTTTAGGGCAAAATTATTCTTAAAACATGATAAATACCTTTTTTATATAAAATCCTTAAACTACATATAAGAGATTAATAATACTTAAACATTAACTCTATTTCAGCTTAAAAAATAGCATAAAGCATAATTTAAATTCAAACCTTGCTAAGTTTCTTAACATACTAACTTTTCAAGGTAAAATAAATGAATAATTAAGTGCTTTTATTTTTCACTTCTTTCTATGACTTTTTATAAATTTAAGTAGTTTTATATAACTCTTTAATTGATGAAAATGAGTTTAATCAAAATTTTTAGTTTTTTTTTTTACATAATTATTTTGTATGTAAATTTTAACTCAAAAAAAAGTTGCATTTCATCGTTATTAAACAAATAAGAATTAGTAAAAATTAAAACCTGTAGTGCTTCTGTTTTATATTATTTTCCATAACCTAATTCTATTAAACTTAGTTTGATCTTATTTTAATGTTATTAAAAAAATTTAAAATAATGTTTATACCAAAAATTTAGAGAACAATTATAAATTAAGTACTAAATTAAATAAAAATAACATTATGTTTTTATATAAAAAGAAAATTTAATAAAAATAAAATTAGTGAAAATAAAAAACGAAGTTTAAATTTTTTCAAATTAAAAAAGATTTAAGACAAATTGTCTATATGGAGATGCTTCATTCCAGTTTTCTGTTAAAATAAATAGAATTTAGGTTTAAGCTACATTTGATTAGCATATGATTGTTTACTTATATTTTAACGGAAAAAATGGCAGTTAAGCCTAGTTTAAAAATCTGACCTTTATCATGAAATAAACTTACTCGGAAACGTTCTGCATGGAGTCAATTACAAAAGCGGTGCATTTATTGTGACGCCTATAGTTTAGCAAATGAGAAAGTGAGGCGTAAAATTTACGAAGCAAGATAAAATTTACCGATCTGTGGGTTTTATGTAGTTCGACTCGAAAATCAAATCGTTTTATATCTTATACGATCGAAGTAGGGACTGTCAGATGGACTTCGACTATAGTCGAAATTCGATTTTGACCCCATAAAAAATCGATTTTTTGTAATCGGATCTTTATTAACGATTTTATACTGAAATCGATTTAACTTAAAAAATTTCAAAATGATACAAATATAAGGAATTAAATTTTTTAGAAAAAAATAATAATTTAGTGCACAAATTGTAAAAAATCAACTTATAGCCAGTAAAAATTTAATACATCCGTTGTGTGTGCTTATTTAAATTTTCAGACTCATTTCATTTGATACAAATAAATCTATAATAAATCCATATAAATACATACATATATACCTATGTATGTGCATATATGTATCTACGCATAAATTTATTTATGACCTGGTTCTTTGTAATGATTATATGGGTACACCTTTTCCTAATACCTTTAATAATAACTTATATAAAAATAATTTTTATATAATTTTAGAATAGAATTAAAATAAAAATTGACTTAATTATAATAGATTATGAGCGTCGATTAATCGACTTTGAAAATCGAGATTAAAATAGTTCATCGTAAAATCGAAAATCGATTTTTGACTTTGCTTACCATTCAAAGGATCTCTAAAAATTTTTCTTTTAGATTATAAAAACAACATTATTTGGCTTGGATTAAACGTTTTTGTTTATTATCTCTATTACATTCTTATAATAAAAGGCTTTGTGTAGTTAGTAAGCCGTGCTGTATTTAAAACAATATTTTGCCGTCTTAATATAAAAATTGTAATAGGTACATATATGTATATAAATAATATTGTAAATGACAACAAAGGATATCAATCAACTAAAGCAATAGGAGATCCGGATAGAAAAGTCAATTAGGCTTATATTAATAAAAACAGTCAAATCTAAAATTATTAAGAAACGAGCATTTTGAGAAGGTACTTGATGTTAAAAAGACTAATTGTTGTTGGGACGAGGTTTTAATATTAATTTCCCCGTGTCATCACAGCTCATATTGAAATCACTTAGAACACTGCGCATACGAGACGTTATAATTTGGGGAGCAATGACGAGCTTGTGAATTCCAAATACAAAAAGTATGACTTAAGAGAAGAGATAAAAAAGATTAGATTTTTAAGTTTGTAATCTGTACTATTTAACTTACCTAATAGAAGGGTGGCAAATGTAAAAACTGGATGTATAAGCAAGGATTCTGTGAGGGGCACTACCGATGTACGTGGATCTCTTAACCAATACCAAGCGCTAATGGCAGTGCACGTAGACATTACCGCAAGTACAACTAAATATATAATAAAATATATATATATATACTATGTAGTTAGATTGTTTTTTTTTAAGTCAATACGTACTTCTCCAACGTACAGTTGAGGGTTTGTAGGAAGACACTACCTCTGTAAGTCGTCTTTCGAAAGCTTTTAAATCTAAAATTAGCAGTTAGTTAATATATTAGTACATAATAATTTTTTTTAAAACTTAGGCTGTAGAGGTTTTGTTCTTTGGGAAAGTTAAGATATGTTTTTTAATACCTTCACAGGCAGATGGCTCCATGCTTTGGTTTAATTGCTGTAGTTTCTTTATAACTTTCTTTTAAACTGTTTTTGTTAAGTAACTGTTTTCATTTAATGTAATAGGGTTATTTTATAGGTTTTTACTACAATATGTCCGTATTTTTAAGAAAAATTCATATTTCTGTATTTTTTAACTCTTTTGCTGATTATTCTTTTATGTTTTTACGAAATTGACATTTGAATAGATATCTCCACGTTCAATAAGCAATTTTGCAAGGCGGTCCCAAAATGTTACGTTTATGTTTATGTTTTAGTCTACACGAGACAGAATTTGGAAATATTTATGTTCGCAATTGTCAAAATCTGTTGCTATGACAAAAAATCATCGCGTGGACCGCAAATTTTAATATACATATAAACATAAGTTTGGAAAATGTTTCACAACACAAAGCTAAGCAATTACGTTAGGACACAAATGAATATATGTATCTTGCAAAAAATTTACTGATTGGTCGCAAAAAAAGTTTTACTTAAGTGATTTGACCACCACAGTAAATCTACAAATAGTGGGGAAACAAGTAAGAGCGCTATATTCGGCTGTGCCGAATCTTATATACCCTTCACATTGGTCTTTAAATATACCCAGCCGAGTAATTTTGTACTGCAAATAATATAATAAAAAACATTGTGCGAGTTTTAAAGAAAAAATAACAAAATTTTAACGTTCGTATGAATAATAGAAATAGATGAAGAAGATTTGAGGTCGAGAGTTTTAAAAGTTTTCGATATTATTCATATTTGAAGGTTAATAAAACTTGTTAAATGTCTAGTCCCCCTGCTCTTCTCCAACTTTTTCTCCAAAATGTATGAATTATTTGATTATTACTTTTTGTAGAATATTCGAAGTCGATAGCTGTTATAGTTTCCGAGATATAGCGTATCGAATATTTTATAATAGTTGTCGATTTGTATGGGAGCTACCCCTTTTTTTGCCCCCACTCAAAAAAATTTTTCTTAAAAGCGTAGCCCTTATGGCCCGATTACTTTTTGTAGAACATTTCATTTCGATATCTGTTATAGTTTCCGAGATATAGCGTATCGAATATTTGATAATAATTGTCGATTTGTATGGGAGCTACCCCTTTTTTTGCCCCCACCCAAAAAATTTTTTCTTTAAGGCGTAGCCCTTAGCGTGCAATTACTTTTTGTCGAACATTTCATTTCGATATCTGTTATAGTTTCCGAGATATAGCGTATCGAATATTTGATAATAATTGTCGATTTGTATGGGAGCTACCCCTTTTTTTGCCCCCACCCAAAAAATTTTTTCTTTAAGGCGTAGCCCTTTGCGTGCAATTACTTTTTGTAGAACATTTCATTTCGATATCTGTTGTAGTTTCCGAGATATAGCGTATCGAATATTTGATAATAATTGTCGATTTGTATGGGCGCTACCCCTTTTTTTTGCCCCCACCCAAAATTTTTTTTCTTTAAAGCGTAGCCCTTTGCGTGCAATTACTTTTTGTAGAACAGTTCATTTCGATATCTGTTATAGTTTCCGAGATATAGCGTATCGAATATTTGATAATAATTGTCGATTTGTATGGGAGCTACCCCTTTTTTGCCCCCACCCAAAAAATTTTTTCTTTAAGGCGTAGCCCTTTGCGTGCAATTACTTTTTGTAGAACAGTTCATTTCGATATCTGTTATAGTTTCCGAGATATAGCGTATCGAATATTTTATAGTAATTGTCATTTTGTATGGGAGCTACCCCTTTTTTGCCCCCACCCAAAAAATTTTTTCTTTAAGGCGTAGCCCTTTGCGTGCAATTACTTTTTGTAGAACATTTCATTTCGATATCTGTTATAGTTTCCGAGATATAGCGTATCGAATATTTGATAATAATTGTCGATTTGTATGGGAGCTACCCCTTGTTTTGCCCCCACCCAAAAAACTTTTTCTTTAAGGCGTAGCCCTTTGCGTGCAATTACTTTTTGTAGAACATTTCATTTCGATATCTGTTATAGTTTCCGAGATATAGCGTATCGAATATTTGATAATAATTGTCGATTTGTATGGGAGCTACCCCTTGTTTTGCCCCCACCCAAAATATTTTTTCTTTAAAGCGTAGCCCTTTGCGTGCAATTACTTTTTGTAGAACAGTTCATTTCGATATCTTTTATAGTTTCCGAGATATAGCGTATCGAATATTTTATAGTAATTGTCGATTTGTATGGGAGCTACCCCTTTTTTTGCCCCCACTCAAAAAATTTTTTCTTTAAAACGTAGCCCTTTGCGTGTAATTACTTTTTGTAGAACATTTCATTTCGATATCTGTTATAGTTTCCGAGATATAGCGTATCGAATATTTTATAGTAATTGTCGATTTGTATGGGAGCTACCCCTGTTTTGCGCCCACCCAAAAAATTTTTTCTTTAAGGCGTAGCCCTTTGCGTGCAATTACTTTTTGTAGAACATTTCATTTCGATATCTGTTATAGTTTCCGAGATATAGCGTATCGAATATTTTATAGTAATTGTCGATTTGTATGGGAGCTACCCCTTGTTTTGCCCCCACCCAAAAAATTTTTTCTTTAAGGCGTAGCCCTTTGCGTGCAATTACTTTTTGTAGAACAGTTCATTTCGATATCTGTCATAGTTTCCGAGATATAGCGTATCGAATATTTTATAGTAATTGCCGATTTGTATGGGAGCTACCCCTTTTTTTGCCCCCACTCAAAAAAATTTTTCTTAAAAGCGTAGCCCTTATGGCCCGATTACTTTTTGTTGAACATTTCATTTCGATATCTGTTATAGTTTCCGAGATATAGCGTATCGAATATTTGATAATAATTGTCGATTTGTATGGGAGCTACCCCTTGTTTTGCCCCCACCCAAAAAATTTTTTCTTTAAAGCGTAGCCCTTTGCGTGCAATTACTTTTTGTAGAACAGTTCATTTCGATATCTGTTATAGTTTCCGAGATATAGCGTATCGAATATTTTATAGTAATTGTCGATTTGTATGGGAGCTACCCCTTTTTTGCCCCCACCCAAAAAATTTTTTCTTTAAGGCGTAGCCCTTTGCGTGCAATTACTTTTTGTAGAACATTTCATTTCGATATCTGTTATAGTTTCCGAGATATAGCGTATCGAATATTTGATAATAATTGTCGATTTGTATGGGAGCTACCCCTTGTTTGCCCCCACCCAAAAAATTTTTTCTTTAAGGCGTACCCCTTTGCGTGCAATTACTTTTTGTGGAACAGTTCATTTCGATATCTGTCATAGTTTCCGAGATATAGCGTATCGAATATTTTATAGTAATTGTCGATTTAAATGGGAGCTACCCCTTTTTTTGCCCCCACTCAAAAAATTTTTTCTTTAAGGCGTAGCCCTTAGCGTGCAATTACTTTTTGTAGAACATTTCATTTCGATATCTCTTATAGTTTCCGAGATATAGCGTATCGAATATTTTATAACAATTGTCGATTTGTATGGGAGCTACCCCTTTTTTTGCCCCCACTCAAAAAATTTTTTCTTTAAAGTGTAGATCTTTGCGTGCAATTACTTTTTGTAGAACATTTCATTTCGATATCTGTTATAGTTTCCGAGATATAGCGTATCGAATATTTGATAATAATTGTCGATTTGTATGGGAGCTACCCCTTGTTTTGCCCCCACCCAAAAAATTTTTTCTTTAAAGCGTAGCCCTTTGCGTGCAATTACTTTTTGTAGAACAGTTCATTTCGATATCTGTTATAGTTTCCGAGATATAGCGTATCGAATATTTTATAGTAATTGTCGATTTGTATGGGAGCTACCCCTTTTTTGCCCCCACCCAAAAAATTTTTTCTTTAAGGCGTAGCCCTTTGCGTGCAATTACTTTTTGTAGAATATTTCATTTCGATATCTGTTATAGTTTCCGAGATATAGCGTATCGAATATTTGATAATAATTGTCGATTTGTATGGGAGCTACCCCTTGTTTGCCCCCACCCAAAAAATTTTTTCTTTAAGGCGTAGCCCTTTGCGTGCAATTACTTTTTGTAGAACAGTTCATTTCGATATCTGTCATAGTTTCCGAGATATAGCGTATCGAATATTTTATAGTAATTGTCGATTTAAATGGGAGCTACCCCTTTTTTTGCCCCCACTCAAAAAATTTTTTCTTTAAGGCGTAGCGCTTAGCGTGCAATTACTTTTTGTAGAACATTTCATTTCGATATCTCTTATAGTTTCCGAGATATAGCGTATCGAATATTTTATAACAATTGTCGATTTGTATGGGAGCTACCCCTTTTTTTGCCCCCACTCAAAAAATTTTTTCTTTAAAGTGTAGATCTTTGCGTACAATTACTTTTTGTAGAACATTTCATTTCGATATCTGTTATAGTTTCCGAGATATAGCGTATCGAATATTTTATAACAATTGTCGATTTGTATGGGAGCTACCCCTTTTGTTTCCCCCACCCAAAAAATTTTTTCTTTAGCGCATAGCCTTTAGCGTGCAATTACTTTTTGTAGAACATTTTAAGTCAATAGCTGTTATAGTTTACGAGATATAGCGCATAAAATATTTCACCAAATTTGTGCAATTGTAGAAAAAATGCCCTTTCCCCTGGTCCTATCTGAAAAAATTTTTTCCATTATTTAGGTCCCTTCTTTAGGAGTATCCGTGCCAAGTTTTGTGGCAAGAGTGACTATACTTACTGAGATATATAGGGATATATGCACCGATTTTGTCCTAAAAAAAATGGGTTACTCTGGGTTTTCGCTTATATCTCGGTCAATTGTGAACCGATTTTGCTGATTTTAAATAGCGATTGTTAGCGGGATATTTGTGATCGTTTGACACCATTAACTGGTCTGTATCTTTTTATTTGACTCCGGAAACTTGATTTCAACAGACGGACAGACGGACAGACGGAAAACGCTAAATCGGCTTCCCTATCTATAAGGATCCAGAATATATATACCTTATAGGGTCGCAAATGAATAATAAAGAAATTACAAACGGAATGACAAAGTGATATATACCCTATCACTATGTGAAGGGTATAAAAATTCATTCAATTATATATTGTGGCAGCACGGCAACAGTTTGACAGGCGATTTATAATCACATAATTTGCGCCAATCTTTCTTTATTCCTTTTTGCGTTCGTATTTATATAGCAATTTTTAGACTAAAGTAAATAAAGTCTTTCAATATATTTATATTAAATTGGCTTAAATTTACAATAAACTATTAAAAAAATAATAATAAAAATGTCAAATAATGTGAAAGTGTCGATGGAATGGAAAAGGCGTGTTAAAAAAGAATACATTAAAATAAGACAACAAAAACGCTACAAGAGAGCAGATGAGATAAAGGAAGCCTGGATTAAGAATTGGTAGGGCTTTTAATAAATTAAAATGTAACTTGTTTTTATAAAAAATTAACGAAATTAAATTTTCTTTAAGGGATGAACATAATTACAATATTCAAGATTTGTATTGTGAGCCCAAAGTTTGGCAGGTCCAACCCTATGATCCTCCTCATGTTGATTGCGGCAAAAGGGCAGAAGTTACGATGTATAACGGCTCTGGCACGCAGCAAGTGCCGATTTGTGTAATTAATGCAGTAACTCCAATACCCACGATGTATACTTGGGCACCGACACAACAGAATTTTATGGTCGAAGACGAAACAGTTTTGCATAATATACCCTATATGGGTGATGAAGTTCTAGACAAGGATGGCAAATTTATCGAAGAGTTGATTAAAAACTATGATGGCAAAGTACACGGTGACAAAGATCCATCGTTTATGGATGACTCTATATTTGTAGAATTAGTACACGCCCTAATGCGAAATTATCCAAAAGAAATTCAAGAAATAATGGGGGTCCCTCTAAAAATCGAGTCTGTAAAAAATGACAAAGATTTTAAAGACAAATGTCTAAGTGGTGATAAGGATAAAGAAAAAAAAGAAGGGGAAGTAGAAGTTGAAGGAACTAACAAAAAAGATAAAAACTTGGTAGAGTCTAAATCAGAAACCAAACCCGAAACAAGTTCTTCGAGTGAGGATATAAAATCAAACGTAAAAGAAGATGAGAAATTCGAAGAAATAAAGGAAGAAAAATCTGAAACGAAAACTGAAGAAAAAAAAGTTGACACTGTTAAGGAAAAAATTCCTTTTCCGCCACCAATTATTTTTCAAGCTGTAAGCTCAAATTTTCCTGACAAAGGGACACCACAAGAATTAAAAGAAAAGTAAGTTTTTAGGAGTCAAGATTTAAGGGGGACTGTGTAGGAGAAGTTTTTTATATAAAGCGTATCCGAATTTTTCATTCATTCGACACCTAATACTTGTCTCTAATATTTAGGTATATTGAGCTTACTGAACATCAAGATCCAGAGCGTCCTCAGGAGTGTACGCCCAATATAGATGGTGAAAAGGCAGAAAGTGTGTCTCGTGAAAGAACTTTGCATTCATTTCATACACTATTCTGCAGACGTTGCTTCAAATATGACTGCTTTTTGCACCGTAAGTATTAAGAAAACGTCGATTTCCTATCACTTTAATATTATTAAAACGTAATTTTTTATCTTTTAATTGGATTTTACAAACACAATTGCGTGTAAAAAAAACAAAATTTAATGCCGTTTGTATACAAAATTTTTTTAAAACAAAAAAAAAATGCATAAACAAAATGACTGCAAATTCAGGTCATCCAACTCACGGTGAGTTGTAGCTGTTGTTCTCTGTTTTCTTATTGAATGTTGCTACACATCATGACCACCACCCCATTCTTTACCATTTTCGATGTTTTCATCATTTAGATTTTCAGGCATAAGTTAACAAATTCAGAAAAAAAATTTAAAAACCAACATATTCTAATTCAATTTATATCAGAATTTATGCAAACTTCATTTTGGCATATACTTTCTCTTCTGTTTTTTTTTATTTAAACATTTTTAAAATTTATCTTAATTTTTAACATCAAAACTTACTAAAAAAAGAGGGGAAATTACTGTGTGTGAATATTTTAACTCCCCTTTTCTACTACTAAATTGGCATTAGATTGTATATACTCACAAATATGTTATGTTTATTTAAAAATATCATTTCTGCTTAGCACTTAAAAAACATAAAATAGGTATTGAGATGTTTTAAAAATCATAATTCAATCAATCGACCAAATAACAAATTCAATGGCATTTTTACAGTAATCACTTTAATAATCGTTTGATTTTCTAATATAATTTAAGTTATTTATTATCAACAAAATTTTTGTTTTATAGGGCTACAAGTTGGACATGCAGGTCCGAACCTGCAAAAACGTCGTTTTCCCGAAATCAAACAATTTACCGAACCTTGCAGTAATAATTGTTATATGTTGCTGGTAAGTTATAAAATAGGAATTTTCGAAAAATAATACCAAAAAAAGTCAAACAAGTTTTTCATATAATCCAAATACTTCTATCGGGTCATTATTTTAAAATTTTTACATAAAAAATAACCGTTGTCTTTTGTAATATAGGATGGTATGAAGGAAAAGTTAGCAGCTGATAGTAAAACCCCACCTATTGACTCCTGTAACGAAGCTAGTTCTGAAGATAGCAATGACAGTAACAGTCAGTTTAGCAACAAAGAGTTTAACACTGATCAAACAAAAGAAAATGGTACTGTAACCAGTGCAGCATCCGCCGAAATAAGCTCTATAATGGGTAAGAAATGTATCAAAAAAAACTTATTTGCACTTCATTAATACGCAAGGAGTAATAATTTCAAAATGAACCTAAAAGTAATTTGGCAGAACTTATTACCTTAAAGTGTCCATATAATGTACACGGGAGTACGGATGTCATAGAGAATTCCGGACGAGTGAAACGTTTGCCATCCTGAAATTCTGGCTTGGACAAGGGCCGCAGATGGAAGAGGGGACGTGAAAATCCACGTTGATTGTCAGGGCGCGCTCTGAGCTCTAGAGAGTCATTATGTTAGGCCTTGGCTTGTACACGACTATAGACGTGGCTCTTAGGGCGATCATGGCGACACGCAGGGTTAGATTCTGCTGGGTTCCAGGTCATTGTGACGTTTCCTGATTGCGTGATCTTCAGACTTCTGTGGTCCAGGCTAGACAGGATGGGCACTGACTTTTCCTCAAGAAGAGTAGGCAGGCTCTGAAGTGCATCCGTCGACAGAGGTGGTTGGGAGGGCGCTTCTTAGATGGGGAGCATCATAGGATTCATCTAAAGGGTTAAGTGGCTGGGTAGATAGGTGGTTCATCGCCAACGATAAGTGACTTCTTGCGGACAGCATTATTATCTCTTCTCGTTTCTACCTATGAAATTATTGTCTTTCCTTTTTCTCTTTTTGACTCTTCTGAAGGGATTCACAATGGGCCTCGGGGCCTATGGGTGGAGGTGGCGAGTTGCACTCGCCATTACCCTTCGTAACCTAACCTATAAATTCTAATATATAATTTTTTCACTCATTACTAACAAACAGCCGGCATGATGAATACTTCAAATGCCAAATGTGACTGGACAGGGGCTGATCAATCGCTGTTTCGTACATTGCATAAAGTGTTTTTGAAAAATTACTGTGCCATCGCTCAGACCATGTTAACAAAAACGTGTCAACAGGTAAAAAAAATTATTGTGGCTTAAGCGCAAAGGGCAATATATAACGTTTTTTTTTGCTAAAAAGGTTTACGAATTTGCTCAAAAAGAGGCGGCAGAATTTTGCATTGAAGAGTTGCGCCAGGATTACACACCGCCACGCAAGAAGAAAAAGAAACAACGTTTATGGTCTTTGCATTGCCGCAAAATACAATTGAAAAAGGATTCAACCTCAAATCATGTTTACAACTACACGCCCTGTGATCATGCGGGTCCTTGCGATATGAATTGTTCTTGCATACAAACGCAAAACTTTTGTGAAAAGTTCTGCAACTGTAGCAGTGATTGCCAGAACCGGTTTCCGGGCTGTCGCTGTAAGGCCCAGTGTAATACGAAGCAATGCCCCTGCTATTTGGCTGTGCGCGAATGTGATCCAGATTTGTGTCAGGCCTGTGGGGCAGATCAATTTAAATTGACTAAGATAACATGCAAAAATGTTTGTGTACAAAGAGGCCTACGTAAGTTTTTGACAATTTTTTTTAAAGAAAGAAAAACATATTTTCTTGTTTGTAACTATTAAAATTTTTTATGTTGTATAATTTAAGCAGACAAACATTTGCTAATGGCTCCTTCAGATGTGGCCGGTTGGGGTATATTTCTTAAGGAAGGTGCCCAGAAGAATGAATTCATTTCTGAATATTGTGGTGAAATTATATCTCAGGATGAAGCAGATCGCCGAGGCAAGGTGTATGATAAATACATGTGCTCTTTCCTTTTCAATTTAAATAATGACTTTGTTGTGGACGCCACACGTAAAGGCAATAAAATACGTTTTGCCAATCATTCTATTAATCCCAATTGCTATGCTAAAGTCATGATGGTAACGGGCGATCATCGTATTGGCATATTTGCAAAACGTGCTATACAACCGGGAGAAGAACTATTTTTTGACTATAGATATGGTCCCACCGAACAATTAAAATTTGTTGGCATCGAACGTGAAATGGAAATCGTTTAATTTATTTCCTTCATTTTAATCTGATTTTACCTAATACATGTTTAATTCTGTGTAAAATTTATCAAATAAAACTGCAAACAAACATATTTTTTTTATCTAAACACTTTTTGCTACATTTGCTATTATAGGTTTAGGTCTTGATTTAAAAATTAACTTTTTCGTTATAACAGCCTGCACAGTATATTCGCTTCTTTGCTTTGATTTATTTTCCAGTGCCACTGTGCTATCGAGAACTGTGCGGTTAACCGTGTTGTTCATAATACTATTATTTAAATCGTCTGCCGTTTGATCTAGCAAATGTTGACCCTCATTGGTTTTCGATTTTTCTAGAACAGCAAAGGGCTTTTCGAGTTTCTGCTCTCTGCCTTGCAGTATGTGATGTCCTATTATCAATATCTGTTAGCGAAAAGCATTATTAAAATTTACTTTGCTTTTTTGTTTTATTGTCAAATTTTACTTACAGGTTGACCATATTTATTGTAGTAGAGATCACCCACAAATTTATCGTGCATATCCTCATTAGAGCGAACCTCTAGATCGCCCTGTAGTTCAATTAAAGCCCATTCTTTAAGTCCTGCAGAGGTTTTGCTGTTAAAAAAATAAATAAATAAATGATATTTGAATTAGAAATTTCTAAGATTGAGTAAGAAATTGCAAAATAGACATTTCTAACTTTAATATGACAAATTTTAAGAAACAATTAGATATCTCTGAAATGGAATTTGAAGTTTCTTAAATACAATTAGAAAATTCTGAAACATACATACATATACATATATAAAATAAAATAATTAATAACTAAAGCCTCGCGTACCTAAAACGTTTTATCCAAGTTGATATCTGCATAGTTTCGAAAAATAAATTTAACCCAAAGTAATTCGATCCTAATCAAAAGGTTTTCGAGTTGTACAAATGCATTTATGTAATTTGAAAATTGCCTTACATGGTTGCATACAACTTTGGACATATTAGATACCACGAAATGTTTTTAAATTGAGTTCTTTTCCAAGTCCTTTAAATTTGAACCGTATTACAAAGTAAATATAAATTTTGTTCTTTTGGGTCGCCGATTAAAAAAAATGCCAGAAATTAATATATATGTATAACATTGAAATTTTTGTTTTGTCTGCCTCTTGTATAGGTTAGCAAAAACAAACTACCGTTTATCTCTTACTCCCAATTAATTCCCCTTACGTTGGATTCTCCAATTTTCTAAACAAACTGTCAAAAAACAACAAAAGCTTTTTTTTAATAAATTTTTTAAACAAGTTTGTAAAAATGTATTTTTAATATTTTTTTAAGTTTTGCATTACATGCAGGTTTAATAATTTAAACGCCTCTAAATTTCTTAAAAAGAGGATGTACATTTCCGGTGTTCTTTTTACGATGCTCATAGTAAATGGCATCATCGCCTCCCGACATTGAGCTTAAGCCACCACGTTTCATAGTGCTCGAACCGCCTGGGCGATACCCAGGCTCACCCGGTATTTTTTCATCTTCACAATCCAAATCGGAAGCAGATAAAACTTGCTGCAACAACTGCGATTGTTCTTCACGCGTCTTATAAAACAAGTCCGGTTCCGTGTCCATGCCACTTAAATGTGTAATCACTTTATAACTGTAACCCTGATTAACCAAAAAACGTTGACGCTTGCGTGAATAGCTCATTTCCATGGTATCCTGAGAGACCAGAGTGTAGAAAAAGGCATTATACTCTTCGGCAATGGCACCTTTTTTGGCACGCAAAATACGGCCTAAACGTTGAGCCTCTTGACGACGAGAACCACCATGTGAAGAAATCTGTATAAGAACATTGGCCTCTGGTAAATCAAAACTCGTATCTGCCACTTTTGAGACAAAAATTGTGTTGACTTTTTGATTGAATTTAAAATTTTGTAAAATTTGTATACGTTCATTTTGTGAGGTCGGACCATAAATAAAGGGCTTATTCATTTTAATGGCATAGTGCTTCAGAGCAAACACATTGTCTGAAAAAACAATCGTCTTGTCTCCCCGTTTTTCATGGTACTTAATAAGAAATTGACAGCTGCGAAATTTGGAAGGATTCATAACATAAAGTAACATTTTCTTGGAAGTTTTGGCAGTCAAATATTCCCGATAAAATTCTGGTGACATAGGACACCACACCTCTGCACACTGTACACGTGCAATGTAGCCTTTTTTCTGCAGTTCCAACCAATTGGCCTCGTAGAGCTTTGGTCCAATTAGGAAATTTAAATCAGCAATTTTGTCATCTTCTCGTAACAAGGTAGCCGTCAAACCTAGTTTACAATGTGACTGCACTAGGGTCAAAACCCTACGAAACATTTTTGCCGGAATTGTGTGTACTTCATCTAAAACCATAATTCCCCATTCTTGCTCCTGAAGCCAGCGCATTGTTTGTTCGGCTTCCCAGGATCGTTTTTGTGTATGTGTAATCATTGAGTAGGTTGTGACTAGAATGCCACAACCCATAGGTTTGTCTTTAGCCTCAGAAGTAAAACGACATATCATGCTGTCATCAGCTGTGGACCACATTTTAAACTGTTGTTTCCACTGCTCCACAGAGACACCACTGTTGCACAGGATTAAAGCGCGTTTGCGGACCGTACAACATGCCGTAACCCCAACTAATGACTTGCCTAAAAAGTAAATGTATTTTTGAAAACTAAATATATTAACTTGCAATTAAGCAAATTCAGATAATTAAAAAAATATTACTACATATTAATAAATAAATGATACACACCTGCACCGCAGGGCAATACAATTACACCCGATCTGGCGCGACCATTACCAAACATTTTGCGTAAGCTTTTTTCCTGATAAGGTCGCAAAACTGCGGCTGGTTTTAAATCAATATTTATGTCAGGATTATGTGTATCATTTCGAAAGTCATACTCTGCTAGCAGAGGATGTTCAATTTCAATGCATCGCTTTTGTATGACTTCAATTTTTTCTTGATTTACTTCGAATGAAACTGTTTTTAAATTCGCTTCATCCTCATCTTCCTCTTCATTATCAATCTTATCATAGAAATTTGTGATGTCATCGGGTACATTAGTAGTACCATCCGCATTGACAGTGACGGTAGGTTCCGGCTTGCCATTTGCTCCTTTATTAATTGTTCCTTCTGGCAGCTTTGTGCCAAATTGTGTTATAGCTTTACCGTCCACTGTATCCTGTATAAAAGCGTCCCCTTCTTCGCGTTTTAAGCGACATGTCTGTATAACTGGATCCTTTAGAAGTTTCTGCAAAATTTCCGGATGCGGAGATTCAATAAAATAACGATTATGTTTTAGCACTAATTTAACTTTGCCATACGATAGAGTACATAGTTTAATAAATTCAACAATACCCTCTGGAATGCTAGTTTTACTTAACCTCTTTAAATACTCAATAATATCATGAGTCTGTAGGCCAACTGATACGGCGGCATATAAACTATAGGCAGTTAGTTTATACTCATGTATGTGTTCGGGACGGCATACTGGCTCCGATATGGCAATTAAAAAATCATGGGCATGTTTATAGACCGGAGAAAATGATTCTAAAAAAATGTGACCATTTGGTGCTACCCAAAGAGGACGATTTTTATGGTCCACCTTTAGTTCCATTTGTGAACGATAATCTTTAGCGCCATATTCATCGGTGTTTATTCCATCGTCATTAGTTTCAGCATTTTTTGACGCTGCACCTGGCACACCATCCGATTCACTAAGATCAATGGTCTCACCGTCTTCAACAAGCTGTGTATAGGCCTCATCTTCAGCTCGTCGTTTTTTACCTTTAATATAAGTACAATATTTGTATAAGTGATTTTTTACGTTTTAATAATATTGATCTTACCAAACTTATCACCGCCTAATTTATCTTTTTTTGATCTTTTTGGTGGTCCCATTTTAAATTATTTTTTTATAAGAAATTTTTGTATCGTAACAAATATTAAACTTGAACCACATATAGTGCAAAATCTAAACACATGAAACTAGAGGTTTTGTATAGAAGGTTGACGTAATATAACAGCTGATAATTTACTGTCTTAGTTTTCTGTTTTTTAATTGTCAAGTATGTATATCAGTTTATCAGCTGAGTGGGGGTTTTCACACAAGACTAATTTTTAATCCGCACAACTTTTGTTCTTTAGTTTTCACACAAGACTAATTATGCTGGCATAAAATTGTGCACGTATACACAGCTTTGTGTGTGTTAGTATTTTCTTTGTTTATTTTACATTTGCCACGTGTGTATGTGCTAGTTTTGTTCTGCTTGTGCGGGGTTGAAGCTGGTTGAAAAAATTGTGCCAACCAAAACCACTCTCTTCACCGATTTTATGCCAGCATAATTAGTCTTGTGTGAAAACCCCCAGTAACACTATTTTTGCATATAGGTAAATGCCAAATTTGTTTATGTATTTTTTACTTGTCTACAAACCACAACTGTTTTATTCTAATTGTACGTCTTGACGAGACAAATTCAATGCCTTGACGAATGTCAAAATCCAAATTAAAAAAATCCGGTATTTTTATACTTTGTTTTTTATATACTGAGTTTGATGTTTGTCTAGGCATAAATTTGTCTCGTCAAGGCGTACAATAAGAACAGCTCAAACTGTTATATGTTTGTGGTTTGTTCAAGCGGTTCGCCCTTCGTTTTCTCTAAACAGCACATTAAAGTGCTTTCGCTTGATATGTGTTTTACACATGACTTGTCAAATTTTGCAGTGCGAAATTGATATATGCCGTGTGAACGCGTTTAAACATTGCATGTGTGAAATACATATGTAAAAGTGATATGACAAATTTGATATTAGAGCGTGCTCTATTTTCATCTGACAAAGCATATGTCATCAGCTGTTTTTATAATAACAACAAGGAAAAGTAAGTTGCTTATTTTGGTTTGGAGGTTATGACAGATGTAGTATATGTACGTGTGAAAGCAAAAATTATAAACAGCCTGTAATGACAATTTTGACAGACATACGCAATTACATGTTGATTGCAAAAGTGACAAGTCATATGTAAAATACATATCATCCGAAAGCACTTTTAGTAATCAAGGCGCATGTATACAGATGAGAGCGGTTCTAAAAAAACAACTATAAAGACAGTACGAATGTCAAACACAGATAACAAAAGCTCACATATTCTTTCTTCTATTTTTGCAGCTTTTCTTAGATTCTAGAGTTGTTGTTAATAAAAAAAACACATAAACAAATTATGACAAGAAACCGAAATCCCATTACTCAGCTAGTTAACTATAGCCACCTGTACACGTGCGCCCTGAATTTGTGAGTTTTTCTTGTCTAAGTCCCAATTCGCACTATGCAAGAAAATAAGTTAAGCTCATTAGGTTGTAGACAACGGGGTAGGGAGAAATTGATTAGTACAGACTTGCTTGTACTTGCGATTCAGCTGCTTAAACTTGATGGACAAAGAAAATGTAAAAAACAAATTAAGCAATAAGACTTGAACCGTGCGAACGTCAATGATAGTTCAAAGAAGAAAAAGAAAATAAGCAGTCTTATTTTCTTGCAAAGTGCGAATTGGGAGTAGCAGTTGTAAGATGATTTCGAAATTTTTGTAGAACTAAGGCCAACTTATATACTTGCGCCTTGTTAATTGTCAAGCTTTTTAAAGTCATTTTTACACAAGCTATGGTCGCGTGGTTTTTTTTTTCCTTCGTGGCACATTTTTAAAAAAAATCAATTAGAAATTGATTTTATATCATTAAGCCCCGTTTTTATCCGAATCCGCAATATTTTTTTGGTATCTCGTTTACGTTTGAAGATACTATGCTTAGAGCTTTTTCAAAGTTTATAAAATATAGGTTTGCTTAATTATTCACTTTTTGCAAAAAACTATTTGATTTTCTTTAGTTAAATCTTAATAACTTTTGAACAATTTTCAAACATTTAAAAAAAACTTAAAAGTGTATTGACTATTTGATTTAAAATTAATTCCATCATGATTGTTTTCCAAAAAACACAAGATATATTCCATTTAGTATTTCTGGAAATCGCTTGTATTGCCATTGAGCACACGATATGTAGTAATTACAGCTACATTGAAAAAGGTGGTCACTCTAAGCATAGCAGAAATATGGCCAACTCGTATGAACTTATGTATAACTACAGCCTTGACTAAATACTTACGTTTTTATTAACACTGGCATATCATATAACAAACTTAATAATAAAAAAATACAATTAACAATTATTCAACTTTACACTTCCTTAAACTTAGTAATATACTTTCAATTGCAAACCAACGCTATCTATAATTTTGTTACATGCAAAGATCCGGCTCAACAGTGCTACCATGCCAATAGTTTTGCAATAGTTCAAAAGTACTTTTAATTTTACAAAATAAAACGTTTTAATACAATGCTGTGTAATCAGCTGTTGGCTGTAAAATATGTTTAGAAGAAAGATGGAAAACAACTTTTAGTTACATCAAGGAATTTCGTAAACATTTAAGAAAGAATAATAAAATAAAATGTCAACCCGGTGGTATCCAATTTATCGACGTGGTAATCCACAATTGCGCGTATTTCTACCAAATTTTTGGATGAAATTAGTACGCCCGCTTGAGGAGCAGCCTAAAAATGTCGCCACATTTTCAGTGTCAATGCAAATGACAAAATACGATGTGAAAAATTACTTGGAGAAAATTTACAAAATTCCTGTTGCACATGTACGCACACGTATTGAATTGGGCTCCACTAAACGTGATATTACCTATGGTTACGTTACTAAAAACGAGGATGTAAAAATAGCTTATGTAACTATGGTAAGATGTTGAATATTTTATATGAATAATATCCTAAAATTGCTTTGTATTTTTAGCCTAAAACAGTGGAGTTTACATTTCCCGATTTGTTTGCGAAGAAACAAGAAACTAAAAAATCAGACGAGAAAGCCTTAGAAGATTCGAAAAAAGGATTTAAAGATTTCCTAGAGCGTAACAAAAAAAGACCCGGAACACCAGGATGGTACTCCATATAATTAGGTCAATGCTAATAAACTTAAAAAATAGTCAATTGTTTTTAGCTTTTCAACTCAAAAGTTGAAATTTTTTTATCTTTGATTAAAGTTCATTAAAACATTTAAAAAAATTAAAAGCCTAGAGTTTAGTCTAAGTATTCTTAACTAAACCGGCTGAAAAGAGTATGAAGATCGTTAATTTTTAGTTGATTTTTTGCAAGTTGTAGGTACCATACTTGTTTTTTTTTTTTAGATAAGCAAGTTTAACTCAAGAATTTAAAATAAATCATGGTTTATTATTTAACAATTTTGCTCGGCTATGTTTAAATTTTTTTTTTTTTGAATTTGGATACTTTGCAGTTAGGCTGGTTAAGCAGCCATATTTATTTGTTGTCCTCCACGGTTTTTTCTATCCACGCTCTAAGCTTGTCAGTGTCTTGTAAGCCAACCATGCGGTTGACCACTTTGCCATCTTTCATAGCCATTAGAACAGGAACAGCGGCCACATCATAGTCCAATGCTAATTCACTATGTTCATCTATATCAACTTTGGCTAATTTAACAGTGCCAGCTTTTTCACCAACAATGGATTCCAAGCGGGGAGTAAGCATTTTGCACGGGTTGCACCATCTACAATAACAACCAATAAATTATATAATCCTATATGATTTTACAATTCGGTTTATAGGTTCTTCATCAACAAATTCTTACGTTGCAAAGAAATCGACTATAACAACTTTATCACTTTTCTTTACTTTGTTTTCAAAATCTTCGGAGCTTTGAACATTGAATATTTCATTTTTCATGGAACTGATAGTCACGGTACGTTGTCCTATACGGGGCAGAATAGTTTGCCTTGTTTTTTGAAGAATAGTGCGCAACATATTTTACGTAAAATTTTTATTTATGGGATAAATACTAAAATAAAAGCTTATTTGTATTTTTTAATGAAATGACAATTAAAATTCAGGCTATTTTTTTTCAATCACTATTAAAACTTATAAACAAATTGTAGATAGTACTCGTTTTTTATGAATTCCCTTTATCAAAGTACTTTAAATTTGATGTACCCTGTATTTTTGGTAAGTCAGTTGTAAAAAAAGTTGCCACACTTGCTACTGTTCATCTGACGAGACTATTGTAGTTCCTCCCAAAAGTTCCCATACCCCATTCATATTGGCGTTTTAATAACTAAGCTTTAATTTATTTTTTCGTCTTGACGTATAGTTAGTTTTATCATGGTTTTGTTGCAAAATTTTTAGCTTTTAAACTTTATACAAAAAACAAAACATCTTAGTGCGAGTTCTCATTTGCTCCTTTGCCGCATTCACAAAAACTGAGCTAAAAATTGTCTTGTTATAATGTCCTTGTCCTTATTTTGTTTGTAATCATTTTTCGGTATTTCTAATTTCTTAACAGACATGTAGTGCAAACCCTTTTCTTATCCACAGTTTCAGAGTTTAACCGAGATTGTTTTACTTAATTAATCACTTTTCGCGATCTTAACAGTTAAAAAGCATAAATTAACTCTTAGAGTAAACTCTTAAAGTAATTAAAAATACAAAAATTGTACAAAACATGTTCACATTATCAAATGCGCCACAAACACATATTGATTTTCCTTGGTAACATATTGTTTCAATATTACCAAGATGTTAAAGTGCTATTTAAAACAAATGAATTAATAAATGCTTTTGTTAAATAAGAAAAATTGCGTGAATATGTCAAAAATTTAACCATTATGATATAAATTAAACCGCATAACCATTTACCGTTTTTTTTTGCGCTAAATGTATATTTTATATTTGGTTAGGCGATAACGATTTGTTCATGATATTGTTAACCAATTGATTTCAACCAACAAAAAATCTGGCATGCACTTAGAAACTTGATTAGATGGCAATCCCCTTACAATATTTACCAAATAACAATATACAAAAGAAAGTTGTAATACCATACGAAAACTATAATATAAATATATTGAGTACATGCAAAGATATAAATAATTATATATTTACTTAAAAAAAGTGAAATGTGTATTATTACGCAAATTTAAAAGCAACCAAACAAAAGAAAAAATACTTATCAAAATATAAATAAACAAAAGAAAAAATTGAAAATATTTTTTTGACAGCTTTGGAAAAAGTAACAAAACAACAAAACGAACAGCTGGCTGATTAATTGACGTGTAGCAAACTAAAAAAAAATTTAAAGAAAAAATTTATATATGTACTTATCTATAAAAAAAGCAAATAAGTTTAATTGTAAATAAGAAAAAGCTGTGAAAAACTAGCATTGCAAATAAAATACTCATGCATTATTAAAAAATAACGCTGAAAAATTTTTGCTGTAAACAATGGATGACTTGTCACAAGGCGATATTTGTCGCGTTTGTCGCTGTGAGGCTCAATCCGACCGACCTCTATTTTATCCATGCGTTTGTACGGGTAGTATAAAATATATACACCAAGACTGCCTAATGCAATGGATGCGTTATTCGCACAAAGAATATTGTGAATTATGTGGCCATCGATTTAGTTTTCAGCCTATATATTCTCCTGACATGCCCCGAGTGCTGCCGCTGCGGGACGTGGCTGGTGGTTTAATATCGGCCATAATGAAGGCTGCAAAGTCATGGGCTCATTATTCTCTTGTGGGATTGGCATGGTTTGTTATAGTACCTTTGTCGGCTTATCGAACGTATCGATTTCTGTTTCGAGCCTCTTCATTCGATATGATGCTTTCGCTGCCATTCGATGTGTTTTCAACTGAAAACTTGGCCTCGGATGTTTTTCGTGGCTGCTTTGTGGTGACATGTACGTTGTTGTCTTTCATAGGCTTAGTGTGGTTACGGGAACAGATATTGCTGGGTGGTGGGCCAGACTGGTTGGAACGTGATGATGCCCCGGCTGTTGGAGAAGCAGATGGTGGCGGTAATAATGAAGCTGACGAAGATGCTGATTTTATACCCTTGCAGGGGCAGGCTGCAGAAGATGGCGCTGCAGCGGCAGCGGAAGTAGTAGTTGAAAATAACGGAATTGATAATATTTTGGAAGAAGCTAGACCCGCCGAAGGTGATGAGCTGTTACCTGATATTAAAAATGATAATGAAGAACCTGATGCTGCTGGCGGCAATGCAAACGAGAACAATTATGCCGTTGACGTTCCTGTAATTGAACCCATGAACAATAATGCACCAGCTGTAGCAAATCCGGCTGAGAATGAAGGTGAACCTCCCTTGGAGTTTGGCCCTCAACTTCCGCCCGCATTAGCCGGTGGCCTTAACAACAATAATAATCAAAACAACAATGCTGCCGCCAATGCTAACGTTAACGATAACGACAATGATGAGCCAAATTGGAATCCCATGGAGTGGGATCGTGCTGCTGAAGAGTTGACCTGGGAACGCTTATTGGGCTTAGATGGATCCTTGGTTTTTTTGGAGCATGTCTTTTGGATCATTTCACTTAATACCATGCTGATTTTTGCTTTTGCTTTTTGTCCCTACTGCATTGGCCACTTTATTTTGCAATCAATGAATCTTTTAAGCCCGGACAAGCCGTTGCTGCATTTTCATGGCCTGCTAACGACACTATTTGGTTATTGTTTTATTGGTCACATATTGGTGGTACTACACTTCTTGGCAAAAGCATTCCATATGAAAAGGGTGCGCAGTCTAATTGGCTTGTGCTACATAGTGGTAAAAGTATCACTACTGGCTGTGGTCGAAATAGGAGTCTTACCCTTGGTTTGTGGCTGGTGGTTAGATATTTGTTCGCTGCCTTTATTTGATGCAACGTAAGTACTTTTCAAAACTTTTTCTACAAATAAACTAAAAATGTATTTTTACAATTAAGTCTTAAGGATCGCAAAGCTAGTTTTACCGCCGCACCTGGCACTTCCTTATTTGTCCATTGGATGTTTGGAATGGTCTATGTTTATTATTTTGCAGCTTTTATTTCTCTTTTACGGGAAGTTCTACGCCCTGGTGTTTTGTGGTTTTTAAGAAATCTAAATGATCCAGATTTTAGTCCCATTCAAGTAAGGGTTTCCTAATCAAAATAAAGTTTTAGCTAAAATAAAATTTTCTATTAACTTTTTAGGAAATGATACACCTTCCAATTTTAAGACATGTTCGCCGTCTTATATCTTCGGCTATGATATTTGGCTCTGTAGTACTACTAATGCTCTGGATGCCAATTCGTATTTTAAAATCGGTTTGGCCAACATTTTTACCATACACTCTGTCCGGTGATTCAGAAGTAAATGAATTAAGCTTGCAGCTTTTACTTTTACAGGTAGAGTAATAATATGTTAATATATATTTTATTAGTAAAAGTTGATGTTCATCTGAATACGTTTTAGCTGAGTACATTTGCTTATTTGTTTTTTTTTTTTTTTTTTGCTAAAAACTAAAAACAAGAATTTACGACATTCGCATTTACTTTCAGATTATTTTGCCTGGTTTCTTTGAGCAGTCCCACACACGTATTTGGCTAAAAAAGCTTCTGCGTATTTGGTGCATATGTGTTTCATGGATATTGGGCATACGCAGCTACCTCTTGAGCAATGACCCACCAGAACCTACCAACCATCAACCCAACAATAATAACAATAATAATGCTGAAGATGCAGCTGGAAACAATGAACAAAATGAAAATAATGGTGGCAATAATCAACAACCACAACAACCAGAAGCAGCAGCAGCAGGAGATAATATAGAAGCAGCTGACCCAATTCAAGCGCAACCACAGGCACCACCTCCTCCGCCACCTCCGCCAGTACAAGTTGAACGCAATTTGGCGGCTGTACATCATGCAATAATACATCGTGATGTGCCAGTGGCATTTCAACCATATGAAAAACCCTCAATATTTCCTTTGAGACTATGTGGTTTGATATTTTTTATGTGCATATCTTTAGTTGTGTCTTCACTCTTGACACTGACTGTACCAGTGTGGATAGGACGTCAGGTTATGTCTTTGTGGTCGGTAGGTGGTATAACGACACAAGTTGTGGTACAAAGTGCAGAAGTGACGCCAAGACCTCATGAGCTCTATACAGCCGCCTTGGGCACTTATTTGTGTTGGATGATAACGAGGGGTATAGCTATAGCAGTTACTTTATTGCCTCAAGGGCGTGCCGCTGTAATGGACAAAATCAAACAGTGGCTTAAAGTGGGAGCATCATATGCTTTACCTGTTTTAATTATAGTCTTAATGTTGGGTGTTATACCACTTCTCTTTGGCATGCTGTTGGAATTGGTCGTTGTAATACCAGTACGTGTGGGGATACGCCAGACCCCTATATATTTCATTTGGCAAGATTGGGCTTTAGGTGTTCTGTACACAAAAATAGCCATTGCCTTGACATTAATGGGTCCAGATTGGCATTTAAAACGAGCGTTAGAACGAGCTTATCTCGACGGCCTAAGAGATATAGATTTAAAATTTTTAATAACCGAACTAGCTACTCCCGTAATAACCTGCTTTGGTCTCGCATTAGCCATACCATACGTCTTAGCTCATTCTATATTACCCATATTCTTTAAGGACCCATGGGTTCAGTTAGAAATAGCACACTTTGTTTATCCAGTATTCTTTTCGGTTATTGGAGCGATTGGCCTGGTCTGTTTTCAAATAAGGCAGTTTAAAAAGTTATATGTTGCAATTAAGGTGGATAAATATTTAGTGGGACAGCGTTTAGTCAACTATGAGCATCGCAAAAAACAGCAGCAGGAAGCAGCCGATGCAGCTGCTGCAGCCCGTGCTCAAGAGGAACTGGAAAACGTGCCAATTGCCAATATAGTTGAACAGGCTGAATTGGAGAGACGTCGTAGACAAGAAGTTGAACGGCAACAACTGGTGCAAGACTTAGTTAGAGATGAATTATTATAAAAAATATATGTGTCTAGAGACGTAGGGATCCACAATATCTATTATTTTGAAAAAAATCTTGTAGTAAAAACGGTAAACGGTAAACCGTAACAAGTAATTTGTTTTTGTTTCCATGTATCTATTTATTATATAATTTTTTTCTTCGTTTAATTCTTTTTTCTGTTTGTAGAATACAAAAATTTAAAAAATCATATAAAAAATTTACCCCATAAATAATAATTCGGGCTTATAAAAAAGCATCTTGCATATATGTATGTATGTATTCCACTGATCTTATTTATCAAATTTATTATTTATTGGAAATTTCACAACAAATCTATTGTAAAATATCCATAAATTTAAGATTTATGGAAAGTTATGTTTTTAATTAAAAAAAGGAAATACATGTGTGTAAAATTTTCTTAAAAGAAGTAAAAATATTCTTTTCTATAATAAAAATACACAAACTAAGAAAAAAAGGATAAAAAGCGCATTCAAATTGGGAAATAATCAAATTTGTTTAAGAAGACTTCAATTTCAAGGCACGCAAAATTTTAAAATATGTATTTCTATTTATTTTTGATTTAATTTTAAAATAAAAAAAAATATTTACAAAAAAATAATTAAGCATCGATTTGGTTAATTTTGAAAAATTTCTTTTAATTTATTTTTAAATTGTTTTTATTCCTTAAAAAAAATTAAAAATATTGATTTTTACTCTTTTTTTTTAAAGACTTCTTAGTGAAACTTTGATTTGAACCAAACTAAAAACCCATAAACCTAAAATTTTCTTAACAATTTTTTTTATTAATATAGAAACTTATCCAAACCATGCAAAAATTAAAAATTTCTTTTACCTCAAGCATAAAATAACCATTAGAAAAAAACCGCTTGAAAATAAATATTTTTATTTCGTTAAAACTTTTTAAATGTTTTAAAATTTTATTTTCTCTTTATTTGTGTTAATTTTTAATTGTTGAAAATTTTTAGTTTTTATTTATTTTACATAAATTACAAAAAGTAATAAAAATAATGTCGATCTATAAAAGACTTTTAAAAGTTTAAATTTTTTTTATTTCGCGCTTTACAAAATTTGTATTTAAAATATCGCACACTAAAACAAACAGTTAGAACTCCAAATTTTTCAAAATCATTTCTTTTTTTTTACCCAGTCCTTAGTGAAATATATAGCAAATTTCTTTTGTTTTTTAAGTAAACTTTAATTTTAGATGGGTTTTTAAACAGTTATATTTAAATTAAATTTTGAGAATGTTTAACGTTCACTTGAAGTGAGGCCATCGTAACTCCAAAAGCTTAATTATGAAAAAACTTTTGAATAAAGCATTAACCTGCCTTTACAATAAAATTTATTCAAGTTTTTAAAAATAAAAAAAGGGAAAAAGTATATAAAATCGTAAAAAGACTTTTTGTATTAAACTATACATATGTAAATGTAGCTTTCTAAATGAGACAATGAGCATTTCGTTGAACCCAGCTCCATATTTACAAGTTTTAAGTTTTAAAAATATTGCACCAAATGAGCGATATACATACATACATACATACATAAATACATATGAAAATGTTTTGATTGTTTTAGCTAAAACTGTCATTAATAACTTATAGCTTAAGCCTACGCACTTTGATAATATTGTATGTGTATTATTTATAAAATAAATGATTTTTTTAATTTTATTAAAAAAAATAAAGTTCAAAGGCAAAAAAAAAACTAAATAAACTTGTGAAACTTAAAAAAAAAAAAAATACAATACAGTTCTCACTTGATGTATCCACTATTAGAATTTCAAAAACTTTTCCTCAAGAAATATAATTGGGTGGGAAAGGTAATGGGGGGCGGTCGTACACTTTATTTCTTTAAGGCCTGAAGCTATGGAAGTATTTACATAATTTTTGTAAATTTTACATTATAACCCCCTTAGGTGATATAGATAGGGTGTAAGTAAGTTCTTGGAATATGTTTGGGGTCTGTTGGTCAAATATTTTACCTTTGTAGGAGCAAACTGGAAGCTGTGCCAGCGATTTGAAATATTTAAAAAAAAAACAAGTAAGAGCGCTATATTCGGCTGTGCCGAATCTTATATACCCTTCACATTGGTCTTTAAATATACCCAGCCGAGTAATTTTGTACTGCAAATAATATAATAAAAAACATTGTGCGAGTTTTAAAGAAAAAATAACAAAATTTTAACGTTTGTATGAATAATAGAAATAGATGAAGAAGATTTGAGGTCGAGAGTTTTAAAAGTTTTCGATATTATTCATATTTGAAGGTTAATAAAACTTGTTAAATGTCTAGTCCCCCTGCTCTTCTCCAACTTTTTCTCCAAAATATATGAATTATTTGATTATTACTTTTTGTAGAATATTCGAAGTCGATAGCTGTTATAGTTTCCGAGATATAGCGTATCGAATATTTTATAATAGTTGTCGATTTGTATGGGAGCTACCCCTTTTTTTGCCCCCACTCAAAAAAATTTTTCTTAAAAGCGTAGCCCTTATGGCCCGATTACTTTTTGTAGAACATTTCATTTCGATATCTGTTATAGTTTCCGAGACATAGCGTATCGAATATTTGATAATAATTGTCGATTTGTATGGGAGCTACCCCTTTTTTTGCCCCCACCCAAAAAATTTTTTCTTTAAGGCGTAGCCCTTAGCGTGCAATTACTTTTTGTCGAACATTTCATTTCGATATCTGTTATAGTTTCCGAGATATAGCGTATCGAATATTTGATAATAATTGTCGATTTGTATGGGAGCTACCCCTTTTTTTGCCCCCACCCAAAAAATTTTTTCTTTAAGGCGTAGCCCTTTGCGTGCAATTACTTTTTGTAGAAAATTTCATTTCGATATCTGTTATAGTTTCCGAGATATAGCGTATCGAATATTAGATAATAATTGTCGATTTGTATGGGAGCTACCCCTTTTTTTTGCCCCCACCCAAAATTTTTTTTTCTTTAAAGCGTAGCCCTTTGCGTGCAATTACTTTTTGTAGAACAGTTCATTTCGATATCTGTTATAGTTTCCGAGATATAGCGTATCGAATATTTGATAATAATTGTCGATTTGTATGGGAGCTACCCCTTTTTTGCCCCCACCCAAAAAATTTTTTCTTTAAGGCGTAGCCCTTTGCGTGCAATTACTTTTTGTAGAAAAGTTCATTTCGATATCTGTTATAGTTTCCGAGATATAGCGTATCGAATATTTTATAGTAATTGTCGATTTGTATGGGAGCTACCCCTTTTTTGCCCCCACCCAAAAAATTTTTTCTTTAAGGCGTAGCCCTTTGCGTGCAATTACTTTTTGTAGAACATTTCATTTCGATATCTGTTATAGTTTCCGAGATATAGCGTATCGAATATTTGATAATAATTGTCGATTTGTATGGGAGCTACCCCTTTTTTTTGCCCCCACCCAAAATTTTTTTTCTTTAAAGCGTAGCCCTTTGCGTGCAATTACTTTTTGTAGAACAGTTCATTTCGATATCTTTTATAGTTTCCGAGATATAGCGTATCGAATATTTTATAGTAATTGTCGATTTGTATGGGAGCTACCCCTTTTTTTGCCCCCACTCAAAAAATTTTTTCTTTAAGGCGTAGCCCTTTGCGTGTAATTACTTTTTGTAGAACATTTCATTTCGATATCTGTTATAGTTTCCGAGATATAGCGTATCGAATATTTTATAGTAATTGTCGATTTGTATGGGAGCTACCCCTGTTTTGCGCCCACCCAAAAAATTTTTTCTTTAAGGCGTAGCCCTTTGCGTGCAATTACTTTTTGTGGAACATTTCATTTCGATATCTGTTATAGTTTCCGAGATATAGCGTATCGAATATTTTATAGTAATTGTCGATTTGTATGGGAGCTACCCCTTGTTTTGCCCCCACCCAAAAAATTTTTTCTTTAAGGCGTAGCCCTTTGCGTGCAATTACTTTTTGTAGAACAGTTCATTTCGATATCTGTCATAGTTTCCGAGATATAGCGTATCGAATATTTTATAGTAATTGTCGATTTGTATGGGAGCTACCCCTTTTTTTGCCCCCACTCAAAAAAATTTTTCTTAAAAGCGTAGCCCTTATGGCCCGATTACTTTTTGTAGAACATTTCATTTCGATATCTGTTATAGTTTCCGAGATATAGCGTATCGAATATTTGATAATAATTGTCGATTTGTATGGGAGCTACCCCTTGTTTTGCCCCCACCCAAAAAATTTTTTCTTTAAAGCGTAGCCCTTTGCGTGCAATTACTTTTTGTAGAACAGTTCATTTCGATATCTGTTATGGTTTCCGAGATATAGCGTATCGAATATTTTATAGTAATTGTCGATTTGTATGGGAGCTACCCCTTTTTTGCCCCCACCCAAAAAATTTTTTCTTTAAGGCGTAGCCCTTTGCGTGCAATTACTTTTTGTAGAACATTTCATTTCGATATCTGTTATAGTTTCCGAGATATAGCGTATCGAATATTTGATAATAATTGTCGATTTGTATGGGAGCTACCCCTTGTTTGCCCCCACCCAAAAAATTTTTTCTTTAAGGCGTAGCCCTTTGCGTGCAATTACTTTTTGTAGAACAGTTCATTTCGATATCTGTCATAGTTTCCGAGATATAGCGTATCGAATATTTTATAGTAATTGTCGATTTAAATGGGAGCTACCCCTTTTTTTGCCCCCACTCAAAAAATTTTTTCTTTAAGGCGTAGCCCTTAGCGTGCAATTACTTTTTGTAGAACATTTCATTTCGATATCTCTTATAGTTTCCGAGATATAGCGTATCGAATATTTTATAACAATTGTCGATTTGTATGGGAGCTACCCCTTTTTTTGCCCCCACTCAAAAAATTTTTTCTTTAAAGTGTAGATCTTTGCGTACAATTACTTTTTGTAGAACATTTCATTTCGATATCTGTTATAGTTTCCGAGATATAGCGTATCGAATATTTTATAACAATTGTCGATTTGTATGGGAGCTACCCCTTTTGTTTCCCCCACCCAAAAAATTTTTTCTTTAGCGAATAGCCTTTAGCGTGCAATTACTTTTTGTAGAACATTTTAAGTCAATAGCTGTTATAGTTTACGAGATATAGCGCATAAAATATTTCACCAAATTTGTGCAATTGTAGAAAAAATACCCTTTCCCCTGGTCCTATCTGAAAAAATTTTTTCCATTATTTAGGTCCCTTCTTTAGGAGTATCCGTGCCAAGTTTTGTGGCAAGAGTGACTATACTTACTGAGATATATAGGGATATATGCACCGATTTTGTCCTAAAAAAAATGGGTTACTCTGGGTTTTCGCTTATATCTCGGTCAATTGTGAACCGATTTTGCTGATTTTAAATAGCGATTGTTAGCGGGATATTTGTGATCGTTTGACACCATTAACTGGTCTGTATCTTTTTATTTGACTCCGGAAACTTGATTTCAACAGACGGACAGACGGACAGACGGACAGACGGACAACGCTAAATCGGCTTCCCTATCTATAAGGATGCAGAATATATATACTTTATAGGGTCGCAAATGAATAATAAAGAAATTACAAACGGAATGACAAAGTGATATATACCCTATCACTATGTGAAGGGTATAATTAACATTGTATGGCGGATATAGGGTATAATGATGATGATATAAAAATGTTCGTGGGGAAAAGTTAATGAGAGCCGGTTCTACACTGAACATTGTACCGGGGCAGTTGTAGAGGTTTTTATTTCCAAATATTAGTTGGTTTTTGTCTTATATATCAGTTGTCAGGCGATTTAGTTGGATTTCAAACGCGATTTGCTTGCAGATATGTCTAATAGTTTGATACCACTTACGAGCAGAAAACAAGTCGTCGTAAAAAGTCGGCGGCGACGGCTATAGGGGAAAACTGTCGGCAGCGGTTAACAGTCGGCTAAAGCAATTTTTTAAAATTGTAAACGTTTTTAGCAAAATTTTTATTATTACTGAATTCAACTGAATAAGTTTTTACAAAAAATTTAATAAAAAATGTGTACTCACTTATAAAAAAGTTTGAATAAAGTTATATTAGAGGTTCATTGTAATCAAAAATATTTTTCTTATTGATATATACTTATCAGATTCGTCTATTTCGGAGTACGAAACACACTTTCTAAATTACTTTCCATACTAAAAAACTTTTTATATTTTTTTGGCTCATATTTTCTTAGAAATTTTTGAAAGCAAATTTAGTTTAGTACTTATATCAAAAAAACTATTTTTATTTTTAACGCGGGGAAATAATGAATTCAATATTAAGGCATAGATTTTAACTAGATAAGTCTACCTCACAAAAAAACTCCTAATATTTTTAAACTGTCAAATAATATCAATCACCCTTATCAGGAAAAAAATTTCGCCCGAATTTTTTCCGTGGTTCACAAAATTTGTATCATGAATTTTGTTCACCCGAACACATGGCAATTACAGTAACAAAACTGGCCCGATGCTAAACATTTTCCATCACTTTTGAAAATTTGATTTAAGTTTTGACAAATTTATTTTATATTTTTTAACAGCTTCTTTAATTTCAAACAAACACATGTAATTCGAAGGGAAAAATAATTCATGTGACATTCACGATAGCAAATTGTTGTTCGGGCGAAAAAAAATTCCGGCCAAATAAAATGTTCGCATTTTTTACCCGATAGGGGTGATTTTTAAGTATTTTGACAATTTGAAAACGCAAATGGGAAGCAAAGGTTATTATCTGTACTTTAGATACACTTTTTTCTTATGTACAATGCTTGCCATTCTTTTGAAATCCATTAAAATTTGACAGAGTTGCTAAGTAAAAAACGTATTACAATTTTACAATGAACGTCTAGCTTCCTCTCAAATTTGTTACTTTAAAACCTTAATCAAAAATAGTGTAAAATTGTTACAAGTATTATCAATTATGTATGTATGTATATGTTAAAATATTTATTAAATAAAGAATAAAGAGCAATATTGTTAGAAAAAGTAAGCGTTATCACCAAACTTAAATCAGCGTTTAAACAAAAACTGATCATAAAAATTTTTTTAGAGATCCACTTTTTAACCATTTTTTGCCCCATTTCTTTATGCACAATAGCTTTTGTATGATACAAGTGATGGCATGCATGTATATAACGTACTTATGAACACGTGTATATTTAAATCCCTGTTTTATATGTATGTATGCATGTACTTTTGAACAAAATTTAGCTCTTCTATATTTATTGCCAAATATGTAAGTAGATTTTTTTAAGGAAATAACATTTATTTTCTTTAAGTTATGCTGGTGGTCAGCGGGTGGTATGAGTAATATAATTATTAAACATACGCAGTGTTGCACATTGAAACACAAACATGTTGCTTGTGTTGTATTACGGACGTAAATACTATTGTTGTGTTGCCTTGTAACCATAATTGAAGGTATAAAATTTTTAAGAAAAAAATTTAATTTATGCGTTTACGATTTAAATTGGATTTAAAACGATTTACGTTATATCTGTGTTGCTATTGATTATAAATTGAATAACATCATGTTGTTGTAATTGTTCTTTTATATGGGGAGGGCTTACAATAATTAATACCTTTTTATACCCTTCACATAGTGATAGGGTATATATCACTTTGTCATTCCGTTTGTAATTTCTTTATTATTCATTTGCGACCCCATAAAGTATATATATTCTGCATCCTTATAGATAGGGAAGCCGATTTAGCGTTGTCCGTCTGTCCGTCTGTCCGTCTGTCCGTCTGTTGAAATCAAGTTTCCGGAGTCAAATAAAAAGATACAGACCAGTTAATGGTGTCAAACGATCACAAATATCCCGCTAACAATCGCTATTTAAAATCAGCAAAATCGGTTCACAATTGACCGAGATATAAGCGAAAACCCAGAGTAACCCATTTTTTTTAGGACAAAATCGGTGCATATATCCCTATATATCTCAGTAAGTATAGTCACTCTTGCCACAAAACTTGGCACGGATACTCCTAAAGAAGGGACCTAAATAATGGAAAAAATTTTTTCAGATAGGACCAGGGGAAAGGGTATTTTTTCTACAATTGCACAAATTTGGTGAAATATTTTATGCGCTATATCTCGTAAACTATAACAGCTATTGACTTAAAATGTTCTACAAAAAGTAATTGCACGCTAAAGGCTATTCGTTAAAGAAAAAATTTTTTGGGTGGGGGAAACAAAAGGGGTAGCTCCCATACAAATCGACAATTGTTATAAAATATTCGATACGCTATATCTCGGAAACTATAACAGATATCGAAATGAAATGTTCTACAAAAAGTAATTGTACGCAAAGATCTACACTTTAAAGAAAAAATTTTTTGAGTGGGGGCAAAAAAAGGGGTAGCTCCCATACAAATCGACAATTGTTATAAAATATTCGATACGCTATATCTCGGAAACTATAAGAGATATCGAAATGAAATGTTCTACAAAAAGTAATTGCACGCTAAGGGCTACGCCTTAAAGAAAAAATTTTTTGAGTGGGGGCAAAAAAAGGGGTAGCTCCCATTTAAATCGACAATTACTATAAAATATTCGATACGCTATATCTCGGAAACTATGACAGATATCGAAATGAACTGTTCTACAAAAAGTAATTGCACGCAAAGGGCTACGCCTTAAAGAAAAAATTTTTTGGGTGGGGGCAAACAAGGGGTAGCTCCCATACAAATCGACAATTATTATCAAATATTCGATACGCTATATCTCGGAAACTATAACAGATATCGAAATGAAATGTTCTACAAAAAGTAATTGCACGCAAAGGGCTACGCCTTAAAGAAAAAATTTTTTGGGTGGGGGCAAAAAAGGGGTAGCTCCCATACAAATCGACAATTACTATAAAATATTCGATACGCTATATCTCGGAAACTATAACAGATATCGAAATGAACTGTTCTACAAAAAGTAATTGCACGCAAAGGGCTACACTTTAAAGAAAAAATTTTTTGGGTGGGGGCAAAACAAGGGGTAGCTCCCATACAAATCGACAATTATTATCAAATATTCGATACGCTATATCTCGGAAACTATAACAGATATCGAAATGAAATGTTCTACAAAAAGTAATCGGGCCATAAGGGCTACGCTTTTAAGAAAAATTTTTTTGAGTGGGGGCAAAAAAAGGGGTAGCTCCCATACAAATCGACAATTACTATAAAATATTCGATACGCTATATCTCGGAAACTATGACAGATATCGAAATGAACTGTTCTACAAAAAGTAATTGCACGCAAAGGGCTACGCCTTAAAGAAAAAATTTTTTGGGTGGGGGCAAAACAAGGGGTAGCTCCCATACAAATCGACAATTACTATAAAATATTCGATACGCTATATCTCGGAAACTATAACAGATATCGAAATGAAATGTTCCACAAAAAGTAATTGCACGCAAAGGGCTACGGCTTAAAGAAAAAATTTTTTGGGTGGGCGCAAAACAGGGGTAGCTCCCATACAAATCGACAATTACTATAAAATATTCGATACGCTATATCTCGGAAACTATAACAGATATCGAAATGAAATGTTCTACAAAAAGTAATTACACGCAAAGGGCTACGCCTTAAAGAAAAAATTTTTTGAGTGGGGGCAAAAAAAGGGGTAGCTCCCATACAAATCGACAATTACTATAAAATATTCGATACGCTATATCTCGGAAACTATAAAAGATATCGAAATGAACTGTTCTACAAAAAGTAATTGCACGCAAAGGGCTACGCTTTAAAGAAAAAATATTTTGGGTGGGGGCAAAACAAGGGGTAGCTCCCATACAAATCGACAATTATTATCAAATATTCGATACGCTATATCTCGGAAACTATAACAGATATCGAAATGAAATGTTCTACAAAAAGTAATTGCACGCAAAGGGCTACGCCTTAAAGAAAAAATTTTTTGAGTGGGGGCAAAAAAAGGGGTAGCTCCCATACAAATCGACAATTACTATAAAATATTCGATACGCTATATCTCGGAAACTGTGACAGATATCGAAATGAACTGATCTACAAAAAGTAATTGCACGCAAAGGGCTACGCCTTAGAGAAAAAATTTTTTGGGTGGGGGCAAAACAAGGGGTAGCTCCCATACAAATCGACAATTATTATCAAATATTCGATACGCTATATCTCGGAAACTATAACAGATATCGAAATGAAATGTTCTACAAAAAGTAATTGCACGCAAAGGGCTACGCCTTAAAGAAAAAATTTTTTGGGTGGGGGCAAAAAAGGGGTAGCTCCCATACAAATCGACAATTACTATAAAATATTCGATACGCTATATCTCGGAAACTATAACAGATATCGAAATGAACTTTTCTACAAAAAGTAATTGCACGCAAAGGGCTACGCCTTAAAGAAAAAATTTTTTGGGTGGGGGCAAAAAAGGGGTAGCTCCCATACAAATCGACAATTATTATCAAATATTCGATACGCTATATCTCGGAAACTATAACAGATATCGAAATGAACTGTTCTACAAAAAGTAATTGCACGCAAAGGGCTACGCTTTAAAGAAAAAAAATTTTGGGTGGGGGCAAAAAAAAGGGGTAGCTCCCATACAAATCGACAATTATTATCAAATATTCGATACGCTATATCTCGGAAACTATAACAGATATCGAAATGAAATGTTCTACAAAAAGTAATTGCACGCAAAGGGCTACGCTTTAAAGAAAAAATTTTTTGGGTGGGGGCAAAAAAAGGGGTAGCTCCCATACAAATCGACAATTATTATCAAATATTCGATACGCTATATCTCGGAAACTATAACAGATATCGAAATGAAATGTTCGACAAAAAGTAATTGCACGCTAAGGGCTACGCCTTAAAGAAAAAATTTTTTGGGTGGGGGCAAAAAAAGGGGTAGCTCCCATACAAATCGACAATTATTATCAAATATTCGATACGCTATGTCTCGGAAACTATAACAGATATCGAAATGAAATGTTCTACAAAAAGTAATCGGGCCATAAGGGCTACGCTTTTAAGAAAAATTTTTTTGAGTGGGGGCAAAAAAAGGGGTAGCTCCCATACAAATCGACAACTATTATAAAATATTCGATACGCTATATCTCGGAAACTATAACAGCTATCGACTTCGAATATTCTACAAAAAGTAATAATCAAATAATTCATATATTTTGGAGAAAAAGTTGGAGAAGAGCAGGGGGACTAGACATTTAACAAGTTTTATTAACCTTCAAATATGAATAATATCGAAAACTTTTAAAACTCTCGACCTCAAATCTTCTTCATCTATTTCTATTATTCATACAAACGTTAAAATTTTGTTATTTTTTCTTTAAAACTCGCACAATGTTTTTTATTATATTATTTGCAGTACAAAATTACTCGGCTGGGTATATTTAAAGACCAATGTGAAGGGTATATAAGATTCGGCACAGCCGAATATAGCGCTCTTACTTGTTAATTTTACTTTAGTTTCGAAAAATTTTAAATACTTTGCTTATTCCAAACAAAATCAACTACCGAAAACTTAAATAGCTTTATTTTTTAAGCTTTTTTAAATAACTTTTTTTAAATTTATTACAATAAGGAGAAAGTGTACTTAGAAACAAATTATTTTTTTTTATAATGTAAACAGAAGTAAGGCTCTTTGGGTCTATTAAGATCTTTTACAGATTTTCATGAAGAAAAATTTGTCTTAAATTTAAAAAGATTAGCGGTAGCTGGTGTATTTCTTTTTAAATAGCTTTAACGCTAAGGTAGCATATCTAAACTAAGCTGGCAGCTGTTGCAACGATGTAATGTTTTGGCATCCCTATTTAAAGAATTTTTTCTTTTACTTTTAGTTAACACGTTTGCCATTTTTGTAATCTTCTGCTTACACAAAAAACTACCGTGTGGACCAAAAAGTTAAGTTTAGACAAGAGTTGGGAAATAAGTTTTACAACAGAAAGCCGAACACTTATGTTAAAACACAAGTTGTCAAATTACGTTGCTGTTGTGTTAAAAAAAATGATAGATATAAAAATTTAAAAAAAGGAAATAAATTAACAAGAAGAAGGAAAAACAAAATAAATTAATAAAGAAAAATATTTAAATAAATGATAAGTGAGAAATTTTTTATGGACGTTTGCAACATAGAGTTGTATAATCTTTGGTTTGCAGTAACCCTTTCTCAACAAACATTTTCAGTTTGTATCCATGATTTTTTATGTTTACCCCACTCTGAACACAAGCTTAAGCACAAAAATTGTTTTGTGATGTTATTCTGCCGTAGTTGCCACTTATGGTCTTTTTTTTAATTTGTTTTTCGAATCACCACGTTTCTCTGACGCGTTATTTCGGTGTAAGTTTGTAGTGAATTTGTTTGTCAATGCATCATTTAGCTAGGCTAAGTATGGCCAGTCTAAACATTTTCCCCTCAAATGTAGTTCTACCAACGACTGTTAAAATAAATTTTATTTTATCGATGACAAACTTACCATAGGCCCTTCATAAGTCAAAAGCCCCGAAAACACAATTAATAGGATAAAATTTTAAAATATTGGTATAAAATTAATTAAAAAATTATTTTACCTACGTAAAAAGCTTTTATCAAAATAAGAAAATACTAGGGTATCGATTTATAATAACACAGGCTCAAATCTGTTTTAAACAGATGTGGTCATAACTTTTTTTTTTAAATTGGTCGATAATATACCATAGGCCTAATACCCGCTTACAAAAGGTACTTTAATTTGCATTAAATTTCAAAAGATATTAATTCTGGCATAAAATAATATTAATTATGGTGTAGGGCTACTTTTACGTAGTCTAAAGAATAATAAAAGTAAGATTACGCCACGTGCTTAATTTCTCGTTAGATGATGTAGTTATTAGGTCTTTACGATTGGCAAATCTTTTTTTGTAAGAAAGCTTTAACTCCTAACAAAAAATGTATGTTTTCCGTGATAAGAAGCAGCCCTTAATTTGAAAGCTTGGGCAAAAAAAAAAACAACAATAACATAACAGAAAAATCCAAGAATGATAAACTTAAGCACAAAAACTAAAAAGTTACACACAAAAAATTATCTAAGAAAACTTTACTTAAATCAAGCCATAGCGGTGTCAAAAGTACGGTGAGTACGGTTTTTCCTAAATCAAGTACGAAGTTTCTAACTCCAAGTAAAATTTTTCAAGTACGAATTTCTTACTTTTAGCCACAATTAAGCCAAAAATGGATTGATTTAAGTTCGGAACCGTACTTGATGTAAGCGTGAAAAAGATTGATTTAAGCCGTAAACTGGATTAATTCGAAAATGAAATGTAATTTTTTTGACTTATGGAGCTTTATTAAAGAAGAAGAATTTTATATTTTATTTTTATTTTATAATTTATAATTAATTTATTTCATTTTTTGTACTTACCGAAGCTGAGATTCGAACCAGGGATTTCTGCACTGCAGTACAAGCGCGTTACCTCTAGGCCACCGAGACACTTTGTTTTCAAATGTTAAATAATATATTAAAACAATAAGCTTTTTTTGGCTTAATTTGTTGAAGCAATCCGAATAGGCTTGATTTAAGAAAATGTAAGTAAGGATCGTACTTAAAAATTTCAAGAAAGATTTTGGATAAATTCAAGAATAAAATTCTTGATTTTAGAAAGCGAGTTTTCTTTCTGTGTATAAATAATCAGCCAATAGGAAAACATTTTCCGTGACGTCACCGATCTAACATGCACAAAAAGCTTCAAATAATAATAAAAACAAGTAAGAGCGCTATACTCGGCTGTGCCGAATCTTATATACCCTTCACATTGACCTTTCGCAATCCCAAACTTTTTTTATTTGTAACCATTTTTTTACTTATGAAATATTTCTAAATTTTTAAATTGGGGTCGGTGTCATTTTTAACGCTCCACGGGTGTCGGAGAGTTGTAGGGGTTTTTATCCAAATTTTTACAAATTTTGTATGGCAACCCACTTAGAGGGTCGAGATACGGGGTAAGTATATTCTAGGAATATGTTTTGGAGAGGAAACTAATGGGGGTCTGTGATACATTTTTTTCCTCTACGGGCGACTCCGGGGAAGTTGTAGCGGTTTTTACCTTATTTTTAAAATTTTGTATGGCAACCAAATATTAATATTAATGGTGCATGTACATACATGCCAACATATACATATGGATGTATGTACATACATACAATATAAACATTATTTTCCATGTTTATTTTTTTTATTTTGCTGCTTTTTTGATTTTACGTTCATTCATACGTGCATATGTATGCCTCTATGTATATTCACAAAAAAGACACATTCTTTTAAGCAAATTGATGGTTTTGTTTAAAATTTGCCAAAGAAGTATTGTTTAAAAGCAGTTCATGTTCAAAAACAAACGCGGTAGCGAAAGTTGTTGATAATCTAGTTGTAGGGTACAAATACGTACATATTTTATTGCTGTAGAAATGAAATCATGTCGATTCGAGCTGAATTAAAATACCCTTATTTTGATGTGTAGAGAGCTATACAAATAAAGCGCCTTCTAACATTTCTTAGAAGTTTTAAATTATTAATTGCATACATAAAACCTCAAGTTATTTATTTTTTAAACTTTAATTTTTATAATTTTTTTTGACAAAATAACTTTTGTGCTCAGTTTAAAAAAAAATCATCATATTGGAAGCGGAGCAGGGGAAGGGGTAGCCCTCATACAAATTTACAGTTTTTGTAAAATTTTCGATACGCTATATCTAGAAAACTTCAAATGTTCTGCTTTTAATACAAAATATGCTGAAAACAGTAAAAACTCTCGACCTTAAACCTTTTACATGGTAGTTCTATTATACATAGTACAAACGTTAAAATTTTGTAAGGTTTTCTATTTCAAAAACTAGGACAGCTATCGACCTCAAACCCGTCACAAAAAACTTTTTTAATTACAATATTCGCAGTATGAAATAAATCAGCTAGATCAGATGGCTAGGTATATAAGAAGACCAATGTGAAGTGTAAATATATAAGATTCGGCACAGCAAAATATAGCGCCCTTGTTCTATTTATTTATTTGTTTATTTTCATATTAAAAAGTGGTTTGTTTTGTCGTATAAAATATTTATTATTAAAAAAAAATAGTTCAAAAAAGGGAGAGTACATTATCTAGTATTCATTCTCATACACGCATTATTTTTTTAATAAAAAAATGACATTTGTTATTTTTAAGTTAAAAAATATTTTTTTATCAGTATATTTAAGTTTTAATAAAAAAAGTTTGTTTTTTAAAGAAAAATTTTCGAAAACTAAAATTTGTAAGGTTACATTTACAATTACAGTTTTTTTAACTTAGAACTTGATGTTTGCACTGAAATAAACACAATGTGAGTTAAATAGCCACACCTGTCACAATAAAATTGCAAATAAAAATAAAACGATCTGAAAACAACAGATATTCTGCGCAAATAAAACAAACAAAAAATTTTAATTAAAAAAATAAGTTTTTCAATACAAATCTTATCACAATAAAATTAAACCAATTCGCCTGATAAACTGTAATGAAAATTTAACAAAGTAATATTTTTTCTATACAAGTGTAAATGTAGAATCAAAAATTTAAAACTAAAAACTTTAAATAAGTAAAATTATTCTTAAAGATTTTTTGTTTTTAAATTCAATAAATCAAAGTACACGCACAATAATTATATTTAGGGCGGTATTTTACTACTCTCTACTTAAAGTAATGAATTTAAAGTTTTCAGAAAAACTATTTCTTGCTTCAGTTATTTTCATTTTGATAATAATGGAATTTTTATTCGTTGCGAATCGACTTGGTTTCATTTATACAACAACAAAATACGTATTGTTGTCCTATAACTACGCATTGAAATTTATTCGCTACTATCACGGCTTTTTGCACAGAAACTGTATTGAAACATAACTTCTTTTGCCTTAATTTATATATAAAAACAAACAAAAAGAATAATAATGTGTATATGTACACCGAAATGTATTAATGTTTGTATGGACGTGTACGATGTACTTATGTTTTTGTTTTTATTCAAGGCATATCGATACAAGGTGACCGCAAAAAAATAAGGGAGTCGTTATCCTTCTATTTATTTTTTATATGGAGTTTGAAACTAAAATTGAAATTATTTTTCAATTTTAGTGTCAAGCTCCATATAAAACAAATAAGGATTAAAAGAACGACTTTCTTATTTTTGTTCTTGCACCTTGTATAGATATGCCTTGGTTTTAATTCTTAAAATTTGATGGCCATTTTTTTGCCTTTACTTTTCGTCTTCTCTTTTGCATCAGTTTTTGTATGTAAGTATATCGTCACAGAATATGCAAAATGCCTTAGCTTACATGTTAAAACTTTTACAGGAGAAGCAAAAAACTTGTTTAAATAAAAAATATTTTGAGAATAAACACAAAAAATTTTTTAATAAAAGTTAACCAGAATTAACAAATTAATTTCTGCTGGAAAAAATAATTTTGCGAGATGATGTACATATTTTGACTTCACGGACCAAACTTAATAAAAAAAGTAAATTTTATATGTTATTTTAGATTAGGCGTTTCGCATTTTCTGTGACGATACATTCTTTGGCAATATTTACACACGTACATACACCTACAAATTGTTTTGCTGAGAGCTTATTTTCTTTTTGTTATTTCTATCGCCATTTTTATTAACTCTCTCTTTCTCTCTCTCTCTATTTTAATAAATCCACAATATGATAAATCAACATCAATTTAGCAGTCATAAAACAGTGTATGAAAGTGAAATATCTTTATAAATATATAGTCTTTGTCCCAATTCGCACGGTGCAAGAAAATAAGCTGAACTGATTAGGTTGATGACAACAGAGTGAGGGGGAAAAAAGTGGGTACAGACTTGCTTGTACTTGCAATACGGCTTGCTTCCATATTCGTAATTTTGTAGGCTGAAGTTAGTTGCAGATGTATTTTGACAGTTTTTCTTCATATTTAATTTCGTTCTACTCTGTTCATTTCGTAGCGGGCATCTTTTTTCGTGTAATGTGCTTTTTTTATTGTACAAAATATATGTAATTTAAAATATAAATTAACAAATACAAATATATCTTTGAACAAAATATTAAAATATGTCTTTAAAATGGAAACGAGAAGATACCGAGTTGCTAATAACAACAATACAGCAACATTCATGTATATACAACGTACGCTCCATGGAATATTTAGACCGTACAAAGAAGGCGCATGCATTCAACAGTGTCTTGGAGGTAATTCGAAATAGCATGAGTACCATTAGCGTAGAGGACATAAAGCAAAAATGGAGAAACGTGAGAACGCAATACCTTCAAGAAATGCGCATGGTACACAATTCTAAAAAGTCTGGTTGTGGAAAGTCTGATGTTTATATTCCTAAGCTGTGGTGCTTCAATCAGCTGTCCTTTTTGAAAACATACACAAAAATGAGAGAAAGCGAGAATAACGTGGAGGTAGGATATATATTAATAAAATTGAAAGACTACAAAAACTAAAGAAACATTTTTAGGAGACTGATGAGGACAGTTTAAGTTGCGTCCAAAATAGTGTTGAAGACGAATCCCCTTCTAAAGAGCCACCAAAAAAAAAAAGGTAAACTTGAATTTTTTGAATAACCAAATACTAAAATATTTTTTGATTTAGCGTGTTGTAAATGTAAAAGAACTTCGAAGTGATCTTGAAAGCTTCAAAGCGGCTTTAAGTGAGCGCAAGCAGGAAAAAAAGTTCGCCTGGTTAGGAATGTTGGTGGCTACTCAAATGGAAAGAATAGACTCTGATGGACAGGATGATGCCGCCTGGCAAGTCCAATGCTTAATGCGCAAGCTAATATCAAATAATAGACATGATTCTGACAGAAGCTCTTTCACCAAGGATATTCTAGAGCTATCAATGGACGGGGTTTTTGAAGAAGATGACTTTGTGTAACACTGACGACAAAATAATCAGGTATGTGATGGAAATAAATTTTGAAAAACAATCGTTTTAAAAACAACAAATGGTGTGATGAAATAACTTTAATTGGTTTTTAAATATTAACAAATTTGGTTTTAACCACTTTGCATTAGTTGTTATGAATATTTTTTAATATTTAATTTATATCAATTGTTACTTAAATAATATTGTGGTTTTCAAAGGGAAATCACGGCAAATTTTTCAAAAAATATTTTTAACAATTGATCCGTTTTTGATCACACCTTTTTAAAGCGATCAGTATCCATCACATACCTAAATTAAAAATTAGTTCATCACACCTTCAAAACAATTCTTTTTCAAAATTCATTTGCAACATACCTGAAACGAAATTGAGGCATTCGATATCGATCGAAGCTGCAATACAATTTAAATAGATATTTTGAACGATTTGAATGCCGTAACTTTGACAACGATTAACTCTTTTAAATAATGAATTTTTATTTTTTTAATATTTTGTTTTGTCCATTGCAGGATTTTATAATTTTTTTATTTATTTATTTTATATTTAATATCAATAGAAGTGCAAATGTATTTTAAGTTTTCTTCTTTTGTGTAATATTTTTTAGCATCAAAATGAAAAACTCAAAAATTAAAATAACTAAGTTACATTCTTTTTTGGTTGTTGCTTGTTTTCGATAAACGAATGTTAACTCAAGAATTACTTTCATATTTAAGTTTTACTTCTTGATAATATACATACATTAATACTTCGCCATATTCCCGTTGGCGTTGTCATTTTTGTTTCTATATTGTTTTAGTTTTTATCACCACTTCATTCCAAAACTTGCATTCCTGAAAAACATACATATATTAAGACAAAGGAGACAAAATAGATTTGTAATTTTTAAAAGGTAAATTAATCATCTAAATAATTCCAATACATAAAGTCGCATTGCTTGATTGATTTTTCTTTCAAAAATAACGTAACAATATCTCTACTTTGTTCGAGTACAAGATTATGAATGATGCAGCGATAAAAACTCGAAACAATAACAAAAACGCCTACTTGAATAGACTGATTTTAGCATTTATGAATTTATTTTTGTGTTGGTCCTAGTTTTTCAACCTTTTTAATTTGAAATTGACAACAATACAAACAATTGAAAATTAATATTTTTATTATTTTACATATCTGCATTTATTTTTATTTTATTTTAATTTAACATTAATTATATTTTTTTATAACATTGGAAAAATGTGATACTTTGAATTTATGTGACATAAAAATGAAATATATAATATATTCCTTTTTTTTAATTTTTTATACTCACATACATTAACTTAAATTTGATGTAATAAAAGAGTATGAAAACAAGTAAATTTCAATGCGTTTTAATTTTATTTTATTAAAATTAATCAATATACATTTATATTATTTTATAATAAATATTAAGGGTTTAAAATTGCATTTGTGCGAATTTGCGAGACATGTTTCATTAAGCCCCTTTTTAAACAATTGTGTAACTTTAAGCAGTAAATATTTTTAATTATCGAAATTATACAAAAATATTCAAAGCAATTTTAAAATTTGTGTATAAAAAGTGTAATATGTTTTTATGAATGGCTAAAGAAAACCAAAAGACTAAATTGATCAGATTATTCGATGAAATCACAGTAAAATAACTTTTACATCCAATCCAACTTTCCTTCATTATTAAAATAGGCCATAAACTGCTGTCGAATTTCTTCTGCCGCACCTCTTCGCGGATTGTAAGGTATTTCAGAATTATTTTTATGAGCTGCACTATATTTTGAACTTTGCGGCGTATTAAAATAAGTTTCATCTGACTGCAGTAAAAAGTTGTGGAGTGCGCAACAAGCAAATGTTATTTTCTCTACTGTTTCAACTTTCAAATTCATATGAGTTAGAAATACTCGAAACCGATTAGCAAGGATTCCAAAAGCGTGTTCAACTACATGTCGAGCTCGGGAGAATCTTGCGTTAAACATTTGCTTCTCTGTAGAGTTTGTTTGGTAGGGATATGGCTTCATCAAACAGGTCTGTAGAGGAAATGCGTCATCCCCAATAACTACAAAAGGGAGGCTCCTGCCATTGCCAACCACTGAATTTGTTGGTATGTTCTTGCCTTCTTGCAAAATAGTTCTGAGATTGCTTTGCAAAAAAACACCAGCATCGTTATTGCGCCCATTGCAACCCACATCCACATAAACAAATTTACAGTTGGCATCGACAAGGGCCATTAAAATGATGCTGTTTGTCCCCTTGTAATTATGGTAAAACGCACCATCTTTTCGGGGTGACCGAAAGTTAATGTGTTTCCCATCCAAAGCACCCAGGCAATTGGGAAATTGCCATTTCAATGCAAACTCTTTTGCAATATTCTCCCATTCAGTTTTTTTGTTGGGAAACTGTTTAAGAACATTTGTTTATAAAATTAATAAAAATATGTCGCTTACTGTGTAAGTATGACATTTTAAAATTTTACCTTAACATATGTCGCTCTCAAGCTCTTCCAGATTGCTTCGCAGACCTCGGGTATTATACCGGAAATAGTTGTCTTGGATATGCGAGTTTGGTAGTCAAGACTTTGAAACGTCTCCCCTAAAGCATTTAATAAAGAAATCTTTCTTTTTTTGAAAGCTTTGCTATTCTTACAAACTTACCAGTAGCTACAAATCTTAAAGTCAGCGCCAACTTTTCTGCAGGTGTAATTGCTTTCCTCATATTAGTGTCGGAACGCGTTATATGCTCTTCTACTAAATTAAGCAGGGTTTGAAATTGAGATTTAGACGTCCTTAAATAATTTCTATATGACGACTCGTCATTTAATAGCAGCTCCTTTGTAAGAAAGGAAAATGATCCACGCTCATTTCTAGCGTTTCTCCAAGATTTGATCCACAGCTTCTTAGCACTATTAAGTGGAAGGTATGTAGCCTTATTGGCTAATTCAGTCAAACCTTATACAAATGATAAAACCAAGAACAAGGATCATTATTAATAGCTTGTATATAAGTATGCGTGCCGCTTACCTATGAGTATGTCTTCCTTTTCACTGTCATCCGAATCCAATTGCATAGCTACTCCAATGCATTGCATGAATTCGTTTAAAACTTCAATTCGGGGGGAATTCATTTCTACTACTTTCAGTACAAAAATTGAACACAAATTAAATTTAGATATTTGTTTTAAAATATATCAAATTGATTCAAAACTCAACTTATTAAAATTTATGTAAATTTAAACAATATCTTTTAAACAACTTGACCTTAACCAAAAAATTAACATTTACATATGTACAAAAAATATCAAACCACTGACTTTATCAAAATTTTTGTAAATTTGCACAATAATTTTTCAAAAACAACGCAAAAATTAAAAATTATGTATGTTTATTCTTTCAACACCAACTTGAATTTGATGGACAAAAGAAAATGTCAAAAAATACGGATGTGTGTGTGTACATTCATGAAAAAATTAGAACAAATTAAGCAATAAGTCTTGAACCGTGCGAACGCCAATGAAAGTTCAAAGAAGAAAAAGAAAATAAGCAGGCTTATTTTCTTGCATCGTGCGAAAGCGGACTTTGCTTATACTTATAAAATTTTTGTTTTGGGTGTGTTTCAACAATATTAACATGACTGATTCTTTATCTTTTTTTTTTTTGTTTTTTTTGTTGTTTTTATATTATTACATGTAAAAGTATGTTCTTTGTTGTTGTTGTAGACTCAAAAAAACGAGGTAGTCTTGGTTTTTTGCTTATATCTCGGTCATTTATCGGGCGATTTTACCGATTTTCTCGCGACTATCTGTGACAGTTTGATACCACATTTGGGTCTATGCGATATCGGGGGGCTTCAGAAAGTTGATTTCAACCATAACACGGACAGATGGTCAGACGGACAGCCGGACAGCCGGCCATCGCTAAATCGGCTTCCCTATCTATAAGGATCCAGAATATATACTTTATGGGGTCCCAAATGGATAATAAAGGAATTACAAACGGAATGACAAACTGATATATACCCTTATCACTTATGTGAAGGGTATAATAATAATCTTTGATATTATCATTTTTGAGTAAACGTAAGGCCAGTAAAAGTAATGGTATAGAACTAAGCCTTTACAATCAATCGCTAACATTCCCAAAGCAATTAAGCAAAACAAGTTAATAAAAACAACTTTTTAATTGTACATATTTGTGTTTTAGCAAATTATTCTCTTAAAATATGTATGTGAAATTTTAATAAAGTCACAAATTGGTTTTCTTAACTTCTTAACATATATTCCGCTTTAAAATATTATTTTTATCTTTTTATCTTCACGCTAATTAAACCGAATTAAAACTTTGTTTCCCTTTGGTTTTATACTGTTCTTAGATAACGCAACTTGTTTTCCATAAGTGTTCTTTAAGAAAAGCTGTTATTATGTATTTAGATTTTTTAAGGTCTATTTAATTTTTTACTTGAAAAATTTGTTTTTAAAAATATGTTCATTATCAAGTACTTTAAACAATTTTATTCTCTGTTTGCTAAGGTTTACTTGCGTATTGTTCATAATATTTTTGCATAAGTTTAGTTTAAAAAATGTTTACAACAAAAAAAGTTAGGACTTGTTACTGTATGTATGTTTTTGTTTTTATTAAATGAAGTTACAATTCCCACATGATATTTAATTTGGAAAAACCAACAACAGATATGTATCAACAAAATCAACTGCGGCAAAATATGTATATTTTGATATAAATTCTTAACCAATGGATTATGTTTTTGATAAAGGAAAAGAAGACTTAATAACATATTGCTTTTGTTTGCCTGAAAACGTATTAAGTATGAAATAATGCCCTTGGGTTCAAAGTTATTTTAAAAATATTCCAATCGATGTGGAAGCAACCAAATATTTCGAAATGGATTATAAATAAAATTTTTGTTTTTTGTAAAATATATTTTATTTAAAGAAAAATTTACCAACCAGCCCTATTTAAAAATTTAATATTAGAATGTTTTGTTCTAAAGTGAAATAAAAAGAATATTGTTGGTGTTCTGAAATTAATAAAAAGGCAGAAGTAATTAGAATCAGCAAAACAACAAAATCAAATCTTCTGGCATTAATTTCACACCAAAATAACTTAAATCAAAAAATGTCAGTTTTCTTTAAAAATTTCTAGTTTTGAAGGAAAAAAACGAATAGAAACTATTTAAAGTAAAAATATCTAATTTTAAGAGGAAACTTTAATTTTGTATTGAAACCGAGATTGGAAGTGAAGACAGACGAAAGATTTGTTTTGAAAAAGGTTGAGAGTAAAAATTTAGAGTAGTTGGTCATACATTTTTCAAAGCGCTAGAAAATTAGTTTATGATTGACTAAAGCTTTCTGTTAAAAAAAAAAAAACATTTTTTATTTAAGTTATTTAATTGAAAATACATACATACATACAATTGGCTTTAATTACAAAAATAAATATTTTTGAACATTTATTTAAAAAGTTTTCTATTTAGGTTTTTTAGTTTTATAATTTTATTTTCTTAAGCTATATATACACTACCTCAGTTCTCATCTGAGTTGAGTGTCAAAAAACAATTTGAAATTTTTATTTTTAATATTACATTACATCTGAGAAATTTTAATAAGTCCGCTAATTCTGAAAGTTGTTAAACTGGTATAAACTGGATGGCACTAAAAAACAAACATTTAATCCGGTAACTTTTAAAAACTTTAATTTAAAACTCAGACGTTAAATAATTTGAAAATAGAAAACGTTCTATTTTCAACTGAGGTTAGACAAAAATATTAACAAATGAAAATAGACATGTTATTACACTATAAAAATGAGTATCAGTTATGAAACTCAGATGACAACTCAGGTAGTGCAAATAAAGCTTTAGGGTTTCCTATAATAAAAATATTCTTACAATTTTTTTTTATTCAAAATTAAAAAGTTCAAGTTTTATTAGATTAATTTTATTTGAATTTGTAAAATTTAAACATTTTGTAAATAAATATAAATTTTTTTCAAGTATAAAAAATTATTTTATTCATAATTTATTTCAAATTCAAGGGAAGCAAATTAAACAAAATTCACATTTATTTTTATTAATAAATTACGTAAACATTTAATTCAATTTCAAACATTTTTCGTAGGAGTTTAAGAAACGTTTATATTTTTATATTTTAATCACAACCAACAGCTATACAAACCTTGTTTTGTTATAACCGAACAACATTGAAATAAGTTTGGAAACTTAGATGTACTAAATGAGAATATGACATGCAAATAAAAATTATTAATTTTATTCTAAGTCAGTAAATGGTATGTTCTTTAACATTTTACTTAAGTTACAATCTTTAAATATGTTCATATGCTATTTCTAAGATGTAAAATGTTTAGAGAAAATCTATGCTTTTAAGAAAAATTATTTTTAATAATAATTATACACGCGATTGTTCTACCAATGTTTCTTAATTATTACTTTGCTAAAACTTACATAATTATAATACTTACAAATTGTATTACACATGTTAACATCTAAAGACGATAAGAAAACCACTTTACGGCATTTAGTTAATGGTGAATTATTCAGCAAAAGTTAAAGGAAATGGTGAAAACGTATTTAATATACGAACACCTACTTATGCATGTGTTCTCATGTAAGGTAAAAATAATAATTTATTTCGTGTAACGTCATACTAAAGAAGGTTATTAACAAATAAAAATAAGTCAAATATCCACAACAACAAACAACTTTTCATAATATTAAAGTGGCGGTAAAAAGTTAAAACTAACAATAAAGAGCAAAACTAAAGTATAACTGTTGTTCATTATCAGGTAAAACATATTTATACCCATAATACATACATTCGTGGTAGGGGTATTATGCGTTTATGCAGACGCTTGTCACGCACAAATATAATGGTCTGACACCCACCTTCAAGCATACCGATAGACTCAAAATCACTTCCTGAGTCAATTTAAGCATGTCCACCCGTCCGTCTGGTTGGGTGTCTATGTTTTTTTTTGTAATCAATGTACAGGTTGCAATTTCGAAGATGTTTTGATAAACTTTCTTTCAGATAAGTGTTTTGTAGTGGCACGAAACCTGTTGTTTGTGGCGTATATTGGTTAATTTTTTGACTTAGCCTCTATACATATGTTGTCACGAAAAAAGCACCGTGCGTTTTAACTGACTGGAATATTACCCTTTTTTGACAAAATTTTGCATATCTGTCTTGCTTAATGCCACCAATTACGATATTGAACGAAAACATGATTGGTCCATTTTTTGATAAAGCCTGCATATAAATGCCCTTTTGGAATAAAAATTTTGAGTTCAAATATTACTTCACCTTTTTAAAAATTTGCACACACGTCTATTTTATTGTCACCAGCTATAAAAGTAAATAAAAATATTATCGGTCTATTTCTTTATAAAGCCACCATACAAATGTGGTAAAGGGTATAACACGGTCGGTATTGACCGACTGTGACTTAATTACTTGTTTTAGTTATTATAACGTATGAACTTAATGCCTCATATGAAACGGTTTATAAGTTTTAATAATAGAAAATGTTACTTACATACACATTTACATACCCTGCGGGGAAGTGGACTGGTCGAAGACTATTGACGTGAACGGTTCCTTAGGGTAGGTGCTGGTTTTAGTTCTTGCACTTTGTATGAAGACAACCTGTCACTTTTACATTGCGTTGTATTTCTATTTTTTCCCCCTAGCCTCTTTGACACCTTTAAACCAGTTACTTGATGTGTGCCTTTTTAACCGATCACGACTTATAACTTTCGTCCAATTCATGTTTTGTACCTGTAACAGGACGAGTACGCCGACCAATTGAGACCCATTTCCGGCAGGGTACAAACACACATATACATAAATCATAAATATGTAACCTTATTTACTTCAATAACAAAACCGATTCAATATGCAAACATACAATTTATCCTTTGACAGGCTTTATTCATAATATGTAAATGTGTTCGATTCAAATTTACTTTTTATCTTTAATTATATCAGAACGTTTTTCATGACTTACAAGGTGAGTTCAACTTAAATACCATTTTTTTAATGAAAGAAAAACTAATTTTTTTACTAAATACTTTTTTCATTAATAAAAAAAAATTGAAAACGTTTTAAAAAAGTTTATTATTTATTATACAATACAATATATTATATTTTTATTTTTATTCTTTAAGATTTCTATCAAATTTATAAGATAATATATAAAAAACAATAGCTTCTATTACCTTCAGCTCTACTTATATAATTTTACATCTTTTTTTCTAAATGCTTGTTAGTCAACAATAGTCATGTTTGTCCGTGGGAACCGAACAATAACGGATATATATTATATACAACACGAGTACCGAAAGAAAACAGAAAAACGATAAACCTTTGACCACTAAAGTCTAATAACAACACACACGTTGAAATTGCATTTTTTTTGAAGAAAATTAAGACAATAAAAACACCACACCCATACTTTCTCATAAATCATGTTCTCTTGTTCTAAATTATGTATTAAGAACTACTGTACTTATTTTTAGGAATTTGATTAATTTCCCAATTATTTAAATTTTATTTTTAAAATGAAAGCAAAAAGCTAATTGCTTTGATTTAAAGGTGTAACGCTTTAAAATGAACAAGGAAAGCCTTGTTGCTTCCTAAAAATTAAAGTAATTTTATTCTTGCCTTAATTTGATAATCAAACACACAAACATGCATATGTATATGTTTAAAGAAAACATTTATTCATAGTATGAAAATAAAAAACATTTATAAGGGCAAATAAGTGAATCGTTAGTCGGGTAGGGTGGAAGAGTGGAAACTTACTGTTAACACGCAAGTGATAATTATTTAATGAAAGCGTTTATTTTTTTAAATTTCAAAGAAGATAATTGTTAAGTTAAAGTGCCAAAAAACGCACGAGTGTTTGATTTTATACCCACCTATATATCGTCAGATGATTATTGGTTTGCTATATGGTACATTTGTGTAAACCCTTAAGTTAGATATTTTTAGAAAAAGAACGAGTGTTTACTATTTTTAAAGTCCGTAACTGAGATTTATGTAGATAAATTTTATATATTTACAATAGAATCAGTGGCAGGAAAAATTACATTAAATAATTTCAACTTTGTAATTTTCATATTGAAAACTATTGAAAAATTTCAATATTTTTTAAATATATTCTTTAAACACTTTTCCAAGAAGTTGTAGCAAAATTTTTATTCTTTTAAAATGAACACATGAAAAGGTGTTATTATATTTTTAAAAAAAATATTAAATGCTAATTTTTATTTATCGTTGAACTAATTGTTTTTAATACAAATTTTGTTTTTTTAGTGTACCAAATACACTACTACCGTTCAAAGAGTACTGATAATGAAATTGCGTAGCTGCTTTCGAAAATGCATTCTACTCAGCTAGTATCGGTAGAAAAATCTGATTTTTTTTAAAATTTAAGTTTCTTTTCAACATTAACGGAAAATAATAATTTCTTCTAATAAAAAGAAATTATATGAACTTAAGCCAAACTAAAAAAGCAAAATTTGTATATAAAATAATAAATTTAACAATATACGAGGGTTGCCTTTTATGTTTCAGGACTTGGCAAAACTAGTGTTGCAATATGACAACTGACAGCTCTATCGTTTGACATTTTCTAGGTTATACGTACCTAAAACGTTTTAACATATGAGCGCTATTTGTGTTGTTTACAGTAACTTAAAAGATTCAACTCGACCCAAAAATGGAATTAAATCGTGAACATTTTCGTGCGATTATTTTTTACAAATTTCGACGTGGGTTAACTCAGCAACAGTGCATGGATGAACTCACTTCTATTTTTGGCAATAAAGCTCCATCAAGGACCAGTGTTTATCGATAATGGTGAGTTCAATCGTGGTCGTAGTTCACTCCAAGACGAATTTCGTGAAGGTCGTCCAAAATCAGTTGTTGTTCCGAAAACCATTGATGCTGTGCGTGAACTGATATTGCAAGATCGTCATGTGACCTATCGCGCGATTGAGACAACCTTAGGCATTAAAATGACCAGCATACATTCAATATTGCATAAACATTTGACTGTCAAAAAAAAATTTTTGCAATGGATCCCACACATTTTCTCAATCGCTCAAAAAAAGGCTCGGGTGGATTGGTCAAATGAAATGCTCAGAAAATACGGCCGCGGTGCTTCGAAACACGTCTTTGATATCGTGACAGGTGATGAATTGTGCTCTTACGCGTATGAGCCCGAAAGTAAACAGCAGTCGACTGTATGGGTGTTTCAAAATGAGCCAAATCCAACAAAAGTTATTCGGGCACGAAGCACTTCTAAGCAAATGGTCGCCAATTTTTTTGGAAAAACTGGAGATGTCGCAACCATACAACTATATTAACGCAGAACAGTCAATTCTGAGCTGTACACAACCATTTTTTTGCCAGTTGTCTTCCGAGAAATCAGGAACACTAACCACCGAAGAAGGATCACTCTTCACAACGACAATGCGAGCTCTCACACATCGGTTCAAACAACTGCATTTTGAAGCACCCAAAACATTGATTTGATGAGTCAGCCGCCGTATAGTCCTGACTTGGCACCGAACCACTTCTTTTGATTCCCGTACGCAAAAAACAAACTTAAAGGTCAACGTTTCTCGGCACCTGAAGAAGCGGTTGCTGTATTCAGAATGCATGTTTTGGAGACCCCTCAACCAGAGTGGCAAAAGTGCTTCGACCATTGGTTCGAAAATAATAAAAAGATTTTTGATTATTAATATTTGTTTTTGCTCTCTAATCCCGAAATATAAAATGCAACCCTCGTATAATTTACTTGAGGTAATTTTTTCTGCTTAATATTCTTCGTTGAACTTATTATTTTTAAGACAAATTTTTGCTTTTATTATTTTGGTTAAAGTTCATGTTTTAATTTTTTTACTGTGCGATAGCTTTCTTACTTTAGCTACTGTTAAAATGTAAAAACGGGCCTTAGTTCTGATTAAAAAAAAACTATTAAATATTATTAAAATTTAAGCATAGAAATATACAAAGATTTTTTGCCGCATTGGATAATTTTGAACACTTATATATTTCACTTTCTTAGAAGTGGGCTAAAGTTGTGTTTTTGCTTTGTGTTTATAACTGTTTGTTGTTTTTATTATTGTATTATGTTTTTCTATGTTTTATTACATTTTTATTTTTAATTCACCTTCTTAGAATGTAAATGTCACAACAAGTGAAATATAAATTAAAACAATGTTTACTAAATTGTAAAACTTTTCATTTCAATATATTGAGTTTATCAAAGATGCCGTAATTAGATTAGGGACTTGAAAAAACAAATTTATTATAAATAATTTATTTTAAACTCAATATTGTTAAACGATGTTTGCAACATACTAGTAATCATAAAATATTTCTGCCATGAAAATTGAAATAAAAAAAATATTTTGGCAAAAAAAAAAAAGAAAAAAAATAACAATAATTTTTTGACAAAAATTTTAAAAATCAAACAAAGTAATTATTTTAGAAATTTTTTTCATTAATATTAGGATCCCCGGAAAATTATAATTTTCTTTTTTTGGCAATATTTTATTAGATCCTAATAAAATTGTTATCTGATTTTGACACAAAACAAAAAATCGAAAAAAAAATTTATTCAATAGCAATAATGTTTTACTGAAAATGTAGGTATTTTTTCCAAACAAATTTTTCTAAAATCTAATAAGCTTGAATATCTGATTTAACAATTTTGTTTATAGGGCCGAAATTAATACAAATTTTACCCGAATTATTAATTTTTTCAATCTGAAATTGGTCCTATAAACAAAATTTTAAAAAAATCTTAAGCACAATTTTATTAGATTTTTGAAAAAATTTATTTGGGAACAATGCCTAAATTTTTTAGGAAAATAATTATTGCTATTAAAATTTTTTTTTTAAATTTTCGTTTAACTGTTTTGACATAAAAATCCTTAATTTTATGAGGGTCTAATAAAATATTGCCTGAAAAAAATTACAACTTTAAAAATCCCGTTTGTTTGAAAAAAATATTGTTGAAGTTTTTCTGTGTGATTTTAAAATAATAAAATAAATTTTTAGTAATTTTTCTCGGCATAACATATTTGCTTCATGTGGCAAATCAAGAATCATCCGGCACACAAATTTAAGTAAATGCTTTATTAAGTAGTCTATTATTGTAATACGAATTCCCATCTTTCATTTTTAAAGATTAAAAAATATTTATAATTTTTTTTGTTGTTTCCATGTATAAAGAGAAATTAATAATTTGAGCCTATCAAAAATAAAATTAATCACATTTTGTCTAATGCTTATAGCATGTTAAGGAATATTTAAAAAAAAAATTGTTTACTTTTTGAGAATCTTCAAACAACACGTTTGTATATGAATCCACAGATAGAAGGGTGTAATTACATGTACATATGTAGCTTGAATCCTACACACATACTTATGTATTGACACAATTTATTGTATGTTTGTATGTGTCTATGTCATTTCAATACAAATCATTAATAAAGGAGTTTGTAAATTCTTTTTTTCAAAATGCGTTATGTTAAAATATTTTTAGAGCTTTTCAAAAGGAGTGGTAATACTAAGAATTAAACAGCTTATTCTATATAATTTAGCGAAATAGCTGTGAAGAGATTATAAGTATTACGTTGTAGACAAAAAATGTTATTTGCTATTTATAATAACAAACCCTTTTACAAAATATATGGCAATTGTGTGTGAATAACCAATTAAAATTATAAATTATGGCTTGTTTTTGTGCGAACTAATGACAAGACCTGTAATTAAGATTTGACTTACGATTTTATTTCCAAACAAACCTGATAATTATATATGTGTGTTACATTAAACAATACAAACTAATTACTTAATAAGCGCATAAGGACCTTTTGTATAAATTTGCTGACATTTTTAATTTTTGTTTTGTATGTGAAGGCTTATATGCACATACATATCCATTACCTTAATATAGAAAGGCCCTAAATCGTATTTTTCTATAAGTCAAGATTTTCGTTTATATTGTTTATTATCACAATTATCCAAACAAATTCAATTAAAAAAATACAGTATAGGTCTTTTCTATATTAAGGTAACGATATGTATGCTTGTATATTTTTCATTAAAGGTCACGCCTTTTGGGATTAGGTTAATTTTGATTTCGATAAATACTTGTATCTGTTCACAAGCAGCGACAGGCAGAAACATGTTGATTTATCTGCATTAATTAATACAAACTGTGCTCGTTTTGGGCTTCAGCTTTAAGATATTCATTTAAAGAAGAGAGTCTCTGACATATAGTTTTGCTGATATGCTGTTGTGACAGGACCACACCCACTGCAAAATATGGTGTTCATCAGCTCCTCTTGAAAGAAAGGCCAGATCATTCATAAAAAAATGGTCCGGATTTGATCATACAATGGCTCTTACAGCATAAACCGTAGGATATGAACAGAGATTTACCATTTAGTCTGCATATATTTTAAGTCTCAATGATCTACTTATATGGCTATAAGACTGGCATGTACCTTTCCTACTGACATGTAAGCTACTATAATTCTCGCATAAAGAAGTAGTTACTTGAAGCCTATTTTACTAAATGCAAATTTGAACTTATTTAAATACATATTAACAAAAATATTTGTTTCTTCCAAATAAAAATAAAATAAAATATGAACTAGAGCCAGAATAATAAAAGCAAAAATTGGTCTTATTTCAAGAAAATAATTAAATTTGTTAGAAATTGGTACAAAGCATTAATTGGACAAAAGTTATTGGTCGTAATCGTTTTAAAAGGAACACATCAAGTAACTGGCTAAAAGGTGTTAAAGAGGTTAGGCGAAAAAAAAGAAATACTGGTACCTACACATAAACATACATCTGTTTATATTTACACACACACACACACGCGCGTAAATACAAACAAAGTAGTTTGAACTGGATTTTCAACAATTTATGCAAAATTTGCTCATTCGGGGGTTGCATTTTATATTTCGGGATTAGAGAAGAAAAACGAATATTATTAATCGACAAACACTTTTTTGTTTTTCAAAATGCACTTTTGCATGCGTTTGAACTAATTGCCAAAGCACTTTTGCCACTATGTTTGAGGTATCTCCAAAAGGTGTCGAAAAATGTTGACCTCTAAGTTTGTTTGTTACGAACGGGAATAAAAAGAAGTCATTCGATGCTAAGTCAGGACTACACGGCGGATGACTCATCAAATCGATGCTTTCGGTGCTTAAAAATGCAGTTGCTTGAGCCAATGTGTGAGAGCTTGCATTGTTGGGGTGGAGAGTGATCCATCTTTGGCGGTTGGTTTTCCTGATTTCTTGAGAGCCACTGACAAACAAATGGTTGTGTACTACTTAGAATTGACTGCTCTGCGTTGTTCAAGTGATACGGTTGCGACATGTCCAGTTTTTTTGAAAAAACTGGCGATCATTTGATTAGAAGTTCTTCGTGCGCTAACAGCTTTTGTTAGATTTGACTCATCTTGAAAACACCCATAGAGTTGACTGCTGTTCATTTTCAGACTCATACGAATAAATCAAGGATTCATTACCTATCACGATATTATAGACTTGTTTCGAAGCACCGCGATCGTATTTTCTGGGCATTTCTTTCGACCAATCGACACGAGCCTTTTTTGAGCGATTGACAAATTGTGTGGGATATAACGCGAAAAACTTGTTTGACAGTCCAATTTTCATGCAATATTGAATGCATGCTGGTCCCACTAATGCCTAAGGTTGTCTCAATCTCACGATAGGTCACATGACGATCTGCCAATATCAGTTCATGCACAGCATCAATGGTTTTCCGAACCACAACCTATTTTGGACGACCTTAACGAAATTCGTCATGGAGTGAACTACGACCACGATTGAATTCACCATACCATCGATTAACACTGATCCTTAATGGAACTTTATCGCCAAAAACAGAATTTAGTTTATCCATGCACTGTTGCTGAGTTAATCCACGTCGAAAGCTGTAAACAATAATCGCACGAAAACGTTTATGATTTAATTTAATTTTTGGGTCGAGTTGAATCTTTTAAGTTACTGTACACAACACAAATAGCGCTCGTATGTCAAAATGTTTTGAGTACGTATAACTTAGAAAATGTCAAACTTTACGATAGAGCTGTTAGTTGTCAGATTGAAACTAGTGTTGCCAAATCCCGAATTATAAAAGTCAACCCTCGTATAGGATTGGCCTGTAACCCGTTCTGAGGTGATAGTTTTGAGCCAATTGCGCCCTCCAATGACAACGCAATGTAAAAGTGACAGGTTCTCTTTATATAAAGTGCAAAAACTAGAACCAGTCCCTATCCTTAAGAACCGTTCCCGCCAATAGTCTTTGACCAGCTCCCTTGCCCGTAGGGATGCAACATATAAACACACAAACATCTGTTTGGAAAAAAATACACATTTTAAATTGTTGATCTTATATTTTGCGTTTTAGAAAATTTGGAAGAAGAAAAATTTATAAAAAAATTCCAGAATAAAACACCTTTCTCATATACAAATTTAGAAAATTCCGCTTGACAAAAACTAAAATATCTTTTAAAATTATGCTTCATGCAGCAATAAAGTTTTTCATATGGTTGCGGTCGTCGTTGTAACATTTGTTACATTTAATTACTGGCATGTAAGCTACGATAATTCTAACATAAAGAAGTAGTTACTTAAAGCCTATTTTACTAAATGAAAATTTGAACTTATTTAAATACATATTAACGAAAAATATTTTTTTCTTCCAAATAAAAATAAAATAAAATATGAACTAGAGCCAAAATAATCAAAGCAAAAATTTGTCTTATTTAAAGAAAATAATTAAAAAAAAAACAAATAAATTAAATTTGTTACAAATTGTTACAAAGCATTAATTGGACAAAAGTTATTGGTCGCGATCGGCTTAAAAGGAACACATCAATTAACTGGTTAAAAGGTGTTAAAGAGGTTAATGAAAAAAATAAAAATACTGGCCCCTACACACAAACATACATTTGTTTATATATACACACACACGCGTAAATAGAAACAAAGTAGATTGAACTGGATTTTCAACAATTTATGCAAAATTTGTTTATACAGGATTGACCCGTAACCCGTTCTGAGGTGATAGTTTTGAGCCAATTGCGCCCTCCAATGACAACGCAATGTAAAAGTGACAGGTTCTCTTTATATAAAGTGCAAAAACTAGAACCAGTCCCTATCCTTAAGAACCGTTCCCGCCAATAGTCTTTGACCAGCTCCCTTGCCCGTAGGGATGCGACATATAAACACACAAACATCTGTTTGGAAAAAAATACACATTTTAAATTGTTGATCTTATATTTTGCGTTTTAGAAAATTTGGAAGAAGAAAAATTTATAAAAAAATTCCAGAATAAAACACCTTTCTCATATACAAATTTAGAAAATTCCGCTTGACAAAAACTAAAATGTCTTTTAAAATTATGCTTCATGCAGCAATAAAGTTTTTCATATGGTTGCGGTCGTCGTTGTAACATTTGTTACATTTAATTCCTTATATGTCATAATAGTGTCAAATGAATTTAACCAGACATTTTTTACATACATACATATACCCTTGTCTGGTTAACATAAAATTTAGCGTTTTTTGATTAGCTTTCTTATATCCTTTTACAAACATTATAATAAAGAATTACGAATACAAGATGTATAGAAGTGTGCAGTTTAATAGCAGTGAAACATTTTGTAAATTAATTAAATAAAATAAAATCTCTGTTTCTTTTTTAATTGTTATAATAAAAAATAATGTTTGTTTTTAACAAATCGATAGCTTAATATGTACAATTTTTAAATGTGTTAAGGTTTTGTTTAAAATAGCGCTTTTTACTTCTTCTGACGAAAAAATTTCAAACACCTCTTCTGACTTTTTTTTCTTTATTGAGAATAGAATCTTTTGCCTCCTTTATCAAGAATTGCAGTTAAACAATTTTAGTTAATAAGATTTTGTCATTTGAATTACGCCATTCTTATATTTAGCCTTCGAAATAATGCTTAGAAAAAAATGAAAAAACTTAAAAATTTTAGTGCTAAAATTTTTAACAACACTGCGCATCATAAATTAATTATGAAGGTAATAAAATCAGCGCAGCATAACAATAAAAATCACTCACTGACACACACAAACACATTCTTTAATGTGTTTTATACAAAAAAATATGGTTTCCTAAACACATACATATATTCACACAAATTTAGAATAAGGAAGGAAAACATACTTATGAACATCCGTACACACTCGTTCACACCCGTTCAAACATTTTTATACATAAATTCGATATAGTAATAAATCAAGTCTTTTAGGAGTGAGAAAATTCAATACATTATCGCTGGGATTAAATTGAATTGATGACGCTGAGGATGTTTATTCCTTCTCATTTTGAATTCTTTACGAAAATGATGCCTTTTAAGATGAAAATCATTTTTAATCTATAAAAGGTGTTATTATTTTTGTGAAAGAGAATCTTTGGGAAAGAAGTTATAAAATTTAAATTAGCATGTATTATATGAAGTTTAAATTCATTAAATGATAAAAAAGCATTGAGAAGATGAAGTAATATTTTTACGTTTAAAGTGGTTTGAATATTTTAAATAAAATAAAATAACATAGAATAAAATAAAATAAAATAAATAAAATAAAATGAAGTTAAATAAAATAAAATAAAATTGCTAAAAGCGTCTGGAATGTTTGATGGTTATTGGTACTAAATATCTCATTTAATTTTAACTTTAAGATCGGTTTATGTTAAATATTCTTGGGGACGGGCTTCATTTTTTTAACTTCCACGTAAAGTGTTTTAATCGTATTAAATACATTATTGCTACAATAAACAATTTATTTAAGGAAACCCCCTTTTAAAAAATGTGATGGGTGTGATATTTTCATCAAAACGTAAACAAAGATGAGCCGATTACTCAGCATGTGATTTATTTAAGCTTTTGAGAAATAAATAATAACAAAATATGAAACATTTTCTTTTTTAATCATATTTTAGACGTAAATTCATCGATTTTTTTAATAAAGAAAATAACGACCTTTCCTCATTTCGGGTCGTCTAATGTGGAGCTGACCATATGTAATAAGAATTTTCTATTAAATGCTTCCAAGCAAAGCTATGTATATCTGTTTCAAATCACTGACCTACATACATTTATGAAATTAATTATTAAAATTAATTATCTTTGGAAATCAACAGAAATTACATATGAATACATAGGAACACACCTACTACATATGATTTAAATTTCATTTTATATTGCTGCCTTGGAAAAGTATGTTTCATAATTTTTTTTCTATTTAAATAAATGTTTGTAATTTAATTATTTCATTTTAATAAAGAGCTTTAAGTTTTTTATAAAAAAGTTTTTAAAAGAATGCAAACTTTAGTATACGAAACTATATAAAAGAAAATTAAATATTTATTAATGCAAAATCATCTAGCGTGCTTAATTATTACTATGAGTTTCAAAGAAGAAAAATAAAAAAAAAAAATAGTAGAAATAATAAAAACAACAAAAAGAAATGATAATTAAAAAGAGAACGACGTGCGAAAAAAGGAAAAAAAACCAGCGCTGTCATCAGTTTGATAAATGAGATACTTTGTGATAGTTTGCCCAAAAAAAGGACACCTGGCAAAATTAAAAATAAACACTACACTAACTACAAGTTAAAAAAGAACATTTTAATATAACTTTATATAAAGAAAAGAATATAAGAAAATATATAAAAATTGGGTCGGTTTTTATGTTGTTTAAAGTATAATTAATTTTATTGTTTTTTTTTTAATTCTTCACTTCGATAGTTTTAGCATTTTAGTAAAAAAATTCGACGCAAAAAGAAAAATATTGTAGTTTTGATAATGATAAAGAAGGATATGATAGAATAGTACTTATTTCTATTCTTATTTCAAATATTTTTATTTGCCAGAAAAATAATATACAACAACTGTGTAACAGTGAAAAGAATACTAACGGAATAATTTAGGTTCGGTTTTACTTTAAAAAGGGAATAAAACCAAATACTAAATTTGACGAGATTGAGCACCGTTTTATTTTAATGGGCCTCAAAATTTCCTGAAAAATGTATGCACTTTTAAAAAAAGTGCTGTCACCATTTTTTATTTAAAAGCGAAATTAGACTTGGCTTAAACGCTTTGATATATTCAACAATATTGCTCCAAGGATTACACTTTATACAAATTTTTATATTTTATGATTTTTTTCCTGAATTATTTTATTTTAATATAAAAGAAAATATGTCTCTTTTTCACAAAATGTAAATATTTAAAGATCTTAATAAAGTACCCCTTAAGAAGTTTGAATAAAATAAACGAAACGTTGGGTGAAACATAATAAAATGAACTAGTTTTTATGACATAAAAAAGGAAAAACCAACTGACCAAAATTAGCCCGCAGGTAACCCCTAAGACTTTTAAAAATTATCAAAAAATTTGGTTAAGTGTTTCTATATGCACTTCATAGGTTCTTACACCAAATAGTTAGTAGACTTTAACCAAATTATTGAAAAAGCTCATGAATTTTTTCTGTCTTTATATAATAACCTCAATAAACTTATTGAGAATTATAATTAACAAACCGAAACATTCAAAAGTCCTTTAAAAAAACTGAACAAATAATTTTTCGTTATTTAGCTGCTTTGATTTTCTTTAGTGAACAAAATTTTAAGCGGAATACTGGAGGACAATGACTGTTAAAGCAAACTATTGGTCTTTTTGTAATAAACACATTTGTTAGTTTAACTTCAAGATCTGACCCTAAATGCTGAACATAGAACAAAAAAAAAAAAAAAAAATAAAAACAAAAAAGTAAAATAACGTTTTTTTTCGAAATCTCAATTTAACAATATATCTAATACAATATGATACTCTTTTTTACTTTCTGTAAGTCGATACAAAGTGACACATTCACATTTTAAAAAATAAGATGCACTCTAATCTACAAATCAAAAGAGTGTTTTCCTTTAATCTTAAAAATATTGTAAGCATTTACCCTCTGAATGGATTTTAACAGCAATAAAACCCTCAGAAATCGTAAGTAAAATACAAGAAAAACTTGATTTGGATTTTTGGAAAAACACAAAGATTTTTATAAATTTTAAGTTGTTTTTAATTAAAAGTGCGATACAAGCATTTGTTTAAGGATCCCTATACGCATACGTAATACCTAATACACAAATCGAGTTTTTATTACGTATACGTACGGACGGTTTTTTAACAAAATTATATTAATACCTATTACCCCCTTATTCTGCATTTCGATTACGAGTCCGCATGCAAATACGTATATATATATCAAGATAGAAATAAATATATATATTTTTCCAATTTTAAAATTAAGAAGCATAAGGTTTTAGTTTGAAAAGGCAAAAAATCCAAAATATACCAAGTAAAAGTTATTTGTGGCCAAGCTATTTTAGAGTGAAGAAGACCGACGAAGAAAAATTCATTTCAAATCGAAATGCATTTTTATTTTATTAATTAATTTATTTTTAATAAAACTGGTTGCGTGACTTGTAAAAGGTTGACAAGTCACTTGATAATTAATAACAAATTAGTTTCATAAAAAGGTAAATATATAATTATGTAGCATTAAACTTATTTGTCTTTTAAGTTACCCATCACAAGGTGCTTAAAGGTGACAATCACCTATAAAACAATTTTTCATAGACAAGTGTCATTTATAAAAAAAGCATAATAAAAAACTTAACAAGGTGTCTACCAATAACAAAACACTCACATTATTAATTATATTAATGAATGTTATTTTATCTATCCCTTGTTTCCCCTAACAGTAACATCACTAAAAGTGACATTGAAAAATTGGGGGCCGAATTTCTAAGTTCACAACTACGCAATTCAATTATTTATTATATTTATTTTTTAGGGGAAAATCAAATAAAGTTTAACTTGAAATGAATAGACAGGCATATACATAGAAAAAATTATTATCTTTCGTTTTAAATTTTAAAAATTTTTTTATTTCAACTGGGTTTTACTATCGTATTACACGTATAAAGCAGGGCTTATTAAAAGTAGCTAAGTCAGGTAATGGAAGTTTTAATTTGAAGCCATACATAAAACTAAATATTTCCTTTTTTCAATTAGCTTTTGTCGTTAATATTTTTTAAGCAAATAAAAATTTTCTTTGTTAAGATACAAAAGGTGATATGTATTCGTGGCCTTACCAGAAAAAAAGGATTAATGACAATGCATAGGACGCGGAAAATCAGTAGGTTTTTATATTTTAAACTTGTTTTTGGGACTGTCTGTATTTATGTCTGCCTGTTTTTCTGTCTGCATATTCTATATTCTGTCCATTTTGTACTCAAAATGTCGATTTGTGGAAGTAAGTTTTCTAAATGCAGAGCATTTCATTATTTTTCCCTTTCATTGAAGCCAACTGTATACCTTCCTGTGGTTTGACTTAAGGAGCACTAACTAAGCCTAAGCATTCGTACATAGCCAGTGGGCGAGCAAAGTGGGGCTGAGTTCAAACCCAAGAAAATAAATACAGGAGGTGTCGCTGAAATTTATCTCGGCTGTAAAGCAAACTACTTTAGTTACAGAAAATGCTGCTAAGAGATCGGTGGCCGGATTGGTGTAATGGCATGGCAATATTTGTAAGGAAGCAAGATGATCCCTAAACATAGTTTTATAAGAAAGCTTAATGTGATTGTGACTGTAGAGGAATGCACCAACAACTTTTTAGTGGATGGGTCTAAAATAAAGGTGGGTTGGAACTGCAGTCTTCCTGAAATTTTTCTGATGACTGCGGTGCCTTTCAGGCAGAGAATTTTTTTCAGGCGAGCAAATGGCAGCCATCAGGAAAATTTTTGAAAACCTCACATTTTCATCATGTATGTCACTAGACAGGTTCATATTTACTAGGTTTGTTGAAATGGAACTATTAAAGGACAGCAATGATTGCAGGAATAAGAAAACAAACCTTCCGTTTTCGGTTACTTATACAGAAAAAAAACCGATCGTATCTTATTACCTGTGTTGATTTTTTGCAAAGAGGACTTTTAGTATTCATACAGGTGCTGGTTTAAGCTATTTTCCTTCGTACTTATGCATAGCCAAGTAGCTTCTTCCTACATCACTTCTAGCTATTTTCATGTATCCTTTGACCTATATCAGTGAAACCGTAATTTTAAAGGAACATTTGTTAAGTTGTTGAATACACTTAAGCACCAATTTAGAGTTCTCATTCGTTTAGCACATGAGCATTAGTTTTTTACTTATTTTTTCAAAAGGTAATTTAGAACATAAAGCAAGCTAAGCATAATTGCCGGATAAACAAATGCGTTTCTTTTCAGAATTAAAGCTCAAATATGTCCAAATGAAACATGACACACCTGTGCCCACTCTGCCGACTACAATAGAATCAGAAGTAAAAATGCTGTCATCGTTTTTAACAACTTGCAATTGACGTCTGACGCAATCTACCAACCTTAGCATTACAAAGGCAAAATCATCTCCTATATATGAAGATCTACGCTTATATGTTATTCACATTACCTAAAGTCCAGGGTACATCAATTGAAGTGTAATGGAATATTTGGAAATAATATAGCGGTTCTAAACAATCCTGGTCAAACAATTATAAACTTCAATTTAAAATTTTTTTTTTAATATATTCTTTATTTATATCAATGCAGATTAATGTATCTTTTTGCAAGTTTGAAATTTTGAGAATTTTGTTTACCAAAACTTATTACATAATTTTAGCAAAATATCTTTTTCAGTGTATTCTATCTTAATTTTCATTATTCATATGCATCATCGCAAAACTCCAGCATTTAAAACAATATCTTAATTCTTCTTCTTCTTAATTAATATAAAACTTTTATTGTCATTTTCATAGGATTCTATTTAATTGTGTAAACGATGATATAAAAAAGATTTGCTCAACATTTATATAATAAAAACTGGTAGACAATTTGCAACACACTTACAAAATTATTATCAAAAACATATAACTTTTATTTCTAGTGCGTGTTTTTTATTTTGGAAATAAAATGGAAAGTATTCTCTTAATATCCATAAAAAAAGATGTCGAAAGAAATAACATTGAACCTTTAATCTTACAACATTAACACATAGACATATGAGCACACGCAAGTACAAGATACATTCAGCTCTCAATTTTTTAATGCAAGTGATTGTCTGGCGCTGGTAGTAGTCAGGCATAAGAATTTAATTCTCCTTTTTAATCTACTTTGTTTATATGTATCAGAGGCCTGAAATTAGAGGGCCACTTATCTATTATTAGAAAAGCAACTAATTTTTTATGATTAAAAATTGCTAAAAGTATGAAATATGATAAAATAAGAAAAAAAAATGTTTTACAGAAATAGTTTTACATTGTTTTGATGCTTAGAGGTAAAAAATTGTAAAAGATATATTTTAGTATTTTTTTTGAATTTTGAAACTAATAATGGCAGAAATATATATTGAAAATTACTTTCGACATGTCTGGTTCTTTGTTAAGTTTTGGACTTTCAAATGTAAAAAAATTTATTATTAAATATTCATAAGTTGGTCTTGTTAAGTAAATTTTTGCTACTTCTTAGCACACGAGGATAGAAAAAATAATTTTTTCTTTCGAGATTACGGATCTAAAAATACATTTAAATAATAATTAAAGCCAAAAGTCAAATAACTGAAAAAGTACTTTTTTAACATTTTTGGTACATTTTTGGACTGTACTTGTTTTTTGCATCTTTAGGGACTTTGAGCCTGGAAGTAAAGTCGAAAGTCAACTAAGTTGACATAAAGTACTCTTTTAACATTTGTAGTTCTTTTTTTGCCTTTTTAGAGTTAACGAGCCTAGAAATATTAACAAAATTACTATTTGCTCAGATTAAAATCGAAACCCAACTAAGTGAATCAAACACAGTTTTTTCATTTTTTTTTGGTACTTTTTTGCACTTTTGGGGACTATCAGCCTTGTTCTGTAAACTGAATTTGATCAAATTTTTCAAATGAAAGAACCTGTAGCAAATCGATTGATTTAAAGAGCACCCTTCGATTTGTTTTAGAAATATAAAGTTAAAGATTAGTGACCCCCAGTGAGGTAGAAGGTCAATTAAGTTGCTAAAAAATCGCTGATTCAAATTTTTGGCACATTTTTCGAATTATGAGATTACAAAGATTCACAAATCTAAGCTATGTAAAATATGATACTTCTGAGGAAAGTAAATGAATTGCTATTTTCTATAGTCCTGAATGCCGGGGTTTCGGGGCTTGATCATCGACATTCGTACTAAATATATGGCACTTTACAACTGGTAATCAGCCTTATCCTTTTTGGAACAAACCTATCGGAACAATCTCTCGATTGAGCTAGCAATATTTCGAGACACAAAATTAAAATTAAATTAAATCAAAAAGGTTAAATTAGGAAAACTTTCAGTTAAAAAATTTTCTGTAATAAAATATTATTAACAATTTCGAAGAAAGCAACATTTCAAACCAAAAGTTATTACATTAAAATATTTTTTTAAGATTTTTGTGTCATATTTTAAAGCAGTTGCTTATAAGCAATTTATGTTGGCCTAAATTTTTGTAGCTTGCTTAAGGTTTATGTAAGTGGGCGAGTCATTTTTCTTGTATTTGGAATTATCTGTTTGCACACATTAGTGTATTAAAAATCAAACACTTAAGTGCTTTATTTTATCTTTTCTTTTTCACATAAATGTAAAAATGTATCATAATATTTATGTCTACATAAAACAAAAAAAGTCATAACAAAGAAATAACATATTTTATTGAATGCACTTAAGCATTTTAATCAACACATTTTCAAATATTCCAACAGTTTTGGCGACTGTTGAAACGACAAATTATTTTATTGTCCCTTAGCCTTTCAGTTATTTATATATGCAATCTTTTAACATGAAATCGTTACTGGATGTCATAGAATATTGGGAGTTGTCAGTATATTAATAAAAATTATTTATCAAATTCCAAATCCAAACGATGTTTGTAAAACGTTTATTTATTTATTCATAAATTTAGTCTGATTTTAAAATTGAAAAAAAAAAAAATAAATAAAAACAAAATATCGGCCATGCAGTCAGAGATAACTTTTTCTTGTACTAATTTTTGCTGCAAAATAACTCTTGACTGCAAATAAGCATAGAGGAAGGTATAATGCCATTAACAATAGCAGGTAACACAGCTACGTGACTATAAATGCATCTGGCTGCAATAATAGCCACGTAGTTCGCTAGTAGATATATTAACCTCCCTATCTATAAGGATCCAGAATATATATACTTTATGGGGTCGCAAATGAATAATTAAGAAATTACAAACGGAATGACAAACTGATATATACCTTTATCACTATGTGAAAGGTATACAATATATTGTATACCTGGTTGAATGTGCCTTGTTCACTCACATACAGATAACTTTTAAACTTTTAAAAATCTGGCGTTCATGCAAGGAAACTCATGTTTTATCGATTGATTAATGGTTATAAATGTTTTTGATATTTTGTATTTTGCATTTCAAATAAAAGATACTAAAATACTGTATTTTGTATTTTAAATACTCGACTTGAAAATATTTTGTATTTGTATTATTTATACAAGCGAAACAAGTATTTTGTATATTGTATTTCAAATACAGCAAAGCATGTATTTTGCCCAACTCTGTTAGCTTCTTAATCATACTTACAATGTCGTTAAGAATTTCCATAATGTTACAAGTTTAAATTTGTTTTTTTTGTTTATAAATTTTAGTTTTAAAACATTTTAACAGGGTGTGTACATAAAAATCTAAATTTGTTCTGAGAGTGTTTTTAGTTAAAAGTTTCTGATTCTAAAATCGGAAGTGCTGCTATATTAAAAATATTAAGTAAATCAAATTTTAAATGATATTCAAATGATTTTTGTGTTTGAACGGTAGAATATCAGAAAAATTAAAAATTTTATATAAAATTAAATTTTTATAACGTAAAAAAGTCAAATTAATTTTAATCAGCTGGGCTCTTAATATTACCTGGTTGAGTGTGTCCTGGGCTAAATAAAACAGAAACTCGACTGGCAGCACCGTTTTATACTCTAACATATTTTTTCTCAGTTCTCTTATTTGTCACCTACTAAAATAGAATTAATTCAATCTAGCCACAGCTACAATGGTCGCCGTCTAGCTGTAATGACACAAAAATAAATCAAGTAAACCTTACTTAAATCAGGCCAAAACGATGTCAAGAGTACGGTGAGTATGAATCGTCTTGAACCAAGTACGAAATTTCTTATGCGAAGTTTGATTTTTCTAGTACGAATTTCTTACTTTTAGCCACATTTAAGCCAAAAAGGAAACCGTACTTGGTGTAAGCTTAAAAATGTTGATTTAAGCGTAAACGGGATTAATCCAAAAATAAAATGAAATTTTTTTGAAGAAGAAGAGTTTTATTTTATTTTATTTTATTTTATTTTATTTTATTTTATTTTATTTTATTTTATTATATTTTATTTTATTTTATTTTATTTTATTTTATTTTATTTTATTTTATTTTATTTTATTTTATTTTATTTTATTTTATTTTATTTTATTTTATTTTATTTTATTTTATTTTATTTTATTTTATTTTATTTTATTTTATTTTATTTTATTTTATTATATTTTATTTTATTTTATTTTATTTTATTTTATTTTATTTTATTTTATTTTATTTTATTTTATTTTATTTTATTTTATTTTATTTTATTTTATTTTATTTTATTTTATTTTATTTTATTTTATTTATTTTATTTTATTTTATTTTATTTTATTTTATTTTATTTTATTTTATTTTATTTTATTTTATTTTATTTTATTTTATTTTATTTTATTTTATTTTATTTTATTTTATTTTATTTTATTTTATTTTATTTTATTTTATTTTATTTTATTTTATTTTATTTTATTTTATTTTATTTTATTTTATTTTATTTTATTTTATTTTATTTTATTTTATTTTATTTTATTTTATTTTATTTTATTTTATTTTATTTTATTTTATTTTATTTTATTTTATTTTATTTTATTTTATTTTATTTTATTTTATTTTATTTTATTTTATTTTATTTTATTTTATTTTATTTTATTTTATTTTATTTTATTTTATTTTATTTTATTTTATTTTATTTTATTTTATTTTATTTTATTTTATTTTATTTTATTTTATTTTATTTTATTTTATTTTATTTTATTTTATTTTATTTTATTTTATTTTATTTTATTTTATTTTATTTTATTTTATAGATAATTAATATTTATAACTTAAAAATATTCTATTCTATACTTATCATAGCGGGGGATTTGAACCAGGAACTCTTTACACTTCAGCACCAGCGCGCTACTTTTAGGCCACCGAAACACTTTGTTTTTAAATGTAAAATAATATATTAAAACAACAAGTTTTTTACTGCTTGATTTGTTGAAGTAATCCGAATAGACTTGTTTTACGAACGAACGGAACGTACTTAAAAATTTTAAGAACGATTTTGGATAAATTCAAAAATAAAATTATTAAGTTTAGTATTTGTTTTTTCTTTTCGTGTAAGTGCTAGTATTTTAATTTTTAGAGAATGTAGTCCATAGCCTGCTGTGGTATATGTGTTTATAGTACAAACATAGATACATTCATACATTTCTTTTAAAAACACATATAACTTTTTTGTTTATATTTCTTTTCTGTATGAGTGTTTGTTCATGTGTATTTTCCAAGTTTTTTTTTCATTTTCATTTTATTAATCTAATATAATCACATTGTAAGACATTATAGACATTTACTGTTGAATATAATTCAACTTGAATTTACAATAAAAATGCACATTAAAATCAGATTCTAAATATTTAAGTATTTTGCATTATTGCATGAAATTTGTTAAAGTTTTATTATTTTGGCTAAATAGAGCAAAGCTAAAGAGAAAAAAAAATCAGAAACAATGCAGGGTAGTTAAGTTTTTACAAAGATTTTAATATTAAAGTAACTTGGATTTTGAGTTAATATTGAAGTTTTCGTCATTATACCAACCGAACTTAAAAGTACTTGAAATACTTGGCAACTTTATATGTATTCCGCTTAAACTTTTTTAAATATATATAAAGAATAGCATTAATGACTGACTGACTGACTTATTTATAATCGCACAGCCAACACTCGTAAGGTAGGAAACTTAAAATGTAGACTACGGGTACTTTCCCGCTGTGTAGATCCACTAAGACGAGGGGATAAATATATGAAAAATAGGGAAAAAATCTCTTCAACTATACCCGACACAAAAACAATTTTAAAAGAGTCGTATTTTACTCAAAAAAATAAACGGGACGTATTTCTGGCACTTTTTTCAAATAGTTACTTCACTCTAAGGGGCGAACCAGGCCAAAAACTAAAATTTTAGACTTATTTGGTCTCTATTATTACTTAAAAATTAATTAGAAAACATAATTTAAATTGCGTTTGACAGATCTCAAAATAATATAAATATTTTTTTAACATTTTGACCACAAGGAATAAAAGAGAGCTAAAGTGGTGAAAATAATATTTTTTGTGCTTTTTAGGCACTATTTGCAAATTTTTGCCAACAAAGATAAGAAATTTAGGTAAATTTCGTTTGATATGTCTCAAAAAAAAACTACGAATATATATTAAAAAAAATTGTGGACCATAAGGAGCAGAAAAAAGAAAAATTTTTTATTTTGTTACTTTTTAAATACTATGTATTTGTAACTTTAAACCAACAAAGATAAAACCATAAACAAAGAAATAGTAATATTGTTTGACATTTTTTTAAATTAGGAGCCCTAGGGGAGTTATAATTTGGTACTTTTTAGGTACTTATTTGACTTTTGAACCAACTAGGGGGTAGCAGACAGAGTAACAATTATTAATTGATACTTTTTACGTAATTTAAATCCCGTTAGATAAGTCCTAAAAAATTTGAATGTATTTTTAAACTTTTTTGATAAAAATTTAGGAATAGAAAAAGGGTACAAATTATGTCTTATAACTAATTAAGATAAAAACCATATTTAAATAGCATTGTACAAGCCTCAAAATAATGAGAATATATTTGTGGTATTTTCTTGGAATTTTGGACCTCAATGAGCAAAGAGTAAAAAAATTATTTTAGTACCTTTTGGGCTTCTTATAATATTGGTACTTCTTAAAATATTTTTAGTACATTTTTTATTTTTGAGATTTCGAGTTCACATATACGAAATTAAGGACTATTGAGCTAGATTTAGGTGGAAGGTCAATTTGTTGATTAAAAAGTTATTTTTCCTATTTTGGTACTTTTTAGCATTTTTTGAAACTTTTAATATAGAAAAATGAAGGCAAGGTTTATTGACCCCAAATGGCCGAAAGTACCTTTTACTATTATTGGACTTCTTTTCATTTTAGAGACTATGAGTCTATGTATTGAGTTGAAGCCTTTTGGATTGTAAAGAGGCCGCAAGTCAACTAAGTGGATAACGAATTTTATTTCCTGCTTTTGGTCCTTTTTTGTTTTGAATTTTTTGTGATTATGAGCCTAAAAATACAAAAGCAAGTTCAATTGACTCGGATTAAAATTTGATGTCGGCTTAGTGAACAAAAAGTTTTTGTTGATGTTTATTTGAAGGTTTTTAAGGCCAAGAAATATAAATCTAGGAAGGCACAGGTTAAAGTCAAAAGTCTTTATGTTGGTTAATAGAATATTTTTAATTTATTTATTAAAAATTGAAGATTATATATTTTTTAGAAAATCATGCCAATTGTGATTTTAAATGATCATAGTATTCTTCGAACCTAGAACGTTGTTTAAATTGATGTTTAAACCTGTGCTTACGAAGCAGTGGGTTAAAGGCTACTTTATAGTAATTTTTTAAACAAGCCTATGTTTTCAATTTAATTAGGATTTTGGGAGTGAAGATCATGCAAAAATTTAATTTTACAAACATTAAATATCTGTTCTATATCAAAACACAGTTTGGTTACTTTACTGCAGTCATTTGGGACCATTATCATCATTATAATGTCCAGAAATGTTTTTACTTTCTTAAGTGACAAAAAATTGAAACTTTTAAAGTTAAAATCTTTGACTTATATTTTTTTTTATTTTAAGTAGAAAATACTTCTTATTTACTTATAAAATTTTCACAATTTTTAAAATTTAATTGAAAAGTTATTATTTTACTTTAGCTTAAGTTTATTGAACCATAACAAATAGGTTGAAGCAAATGACCTTAAGAATTTTTCTCACAGACACGCACATAGCCTTTAACATTCTTTGTCTGTGGAAAGTGAACATTATCAATAGAAATATATATTAGAAATATTTGTACAGAATCGTTATAGTTTCAAGGTTTGTGTGAGTGTGTGTGTGTGAGCACGTTTCTTGTCTGAGTAAGTATGTGTGGGAATACACTTAAGTACATGTGTTTTGTGATGTTAAATCGTATTTAATTCTTGTGGTCTTTTATTTTCTGCCTTTTCGTATTCTATTGTTTCGATTGAAATGAGGAAAAACAAACAAAGAAACAACATTATAAGGACTAAATCCTATATTTTCTTAAGAGCTTAAGTGGAATTATTTTTACATCTCACACAATTTAATGTTTAAGCTAAACAACTAAATGAAAAGTAACTATAATGTTTGTATAATAAAAATAATTTTGTTTGTATGACTTTGTAAGAAAAAAAAATTGACTATAAATGTATTTACAAGTCCATAATTACAAGTAAAAAAAAATTTCAAAGAAGGTTATTCCTTCCTTAAGAAAAACTTCTTAAGCCTTGCAGCAGAAATTGGAAAAATTCTGCCGGTTTCAAAAATTTATATAATTTAAATTCTATAATGTAATTAATTAAACACAAGAAATACCCACATGCTTAAGTAAATGCGATTTTCTTTTATATTTTATTGAAACATAATACTTAAAAGATATTTTGTATTTTTTAGTTTGAAACACCACTTCAGAAGAGAACATTTAATAAAAACCATGTTTGACAACAATCCAATATTATTCGGTTGGCTGAAGCTAAGATAAAATTAGGGTCATATGTTGTTTTTGGTCATTGTTTTATTTAACTTTCTTTGATACCAATTAATTAGAGCTATTAAATAATTACAAGTATCTAAAACTAGGTTATTATTTTACTGTAAAATGCTTATGAATACTTAAGGACAGCAAAAGTTTTTTAAATTGTAGTCGAAAAGGCGCCGACTACATATTATTGGTTGAACCAGGACATTTGTTTTTAATCAAATAATTTTAGTTTGAACAAACAGATGGCCTGGTAAATATTTAAAGAATATTTTTTTATATAAAGGGGGTAAAAATGTGGTGAATTTTCTGTAATATTTTACACGACTGAAGCGAAATTCAAAAAATTATCGTATTCTTTTCAAAAAGAGCAATGAATCTGTAGCTTTTCCAAATGCTCAAAGAATAGAAAAAGGGTAAAAATTATATTTTGTTTGTATATTTCAAATAGCATTTAAGAGGTCTCGAAAATTATGAATACGTAATTGTTATTTTTTTAATTTTATAGTCGAGGGGGACAGAAAAAGTTCAAAAATATTATATGGGTGTTTTACTGCATTTTGTAACTTCCGGAACCCCAAGGGTCAATTAAGGAAAATAGTTATAATTGATACTGTTTAGGTTCGCTTTGTAACTTCTTCAATAATGAAGATAGAACCATAATTTGAACTGCGTTAATTAGGACTTAAAAAAAAATATGAAAAACATTCTTGGTACGTTTTTGACCTTAAGAGGTGAAAAAGGGTAAATCATTTATTTTTAATTTTAGACAATTTTTGTTCCAAAAAGGTAGAATCGTTCAACTACTTTTGATTGAGAAATATATGACTTTCTTGCATGAACATATTAAAATAATGGGTCTAGAAATATAAATTTAGGGACTATGGAACTGTATATGTAGAAGTACTTTTTTCAAATTTTTGGTACTTTTTCGGATGTTTAAAGATTATTAATCTAGAAATTGAAGATTTCTAACCCATTTAGAGGCTAAAGCTAAATTAATCGGAAAAAAATAATTTTTTATATTTCTCTCACTTTTTTGTGTTTTAAAAGATTGTGAATTTGGAAGAAACCCTGAAAGCAAGTACCCTTAAGCTAGTAGAAGGTGGAAATTTAACAGTGTGAAATAGTTACTTTTTTTAATTTTTGGTACTTTTTGGATTCCCAAACAAATTGCAAGTAACGTAAATTTCATGTTTTAGTTTTGTTTTTTATTAAAATGGTACGTCCTTTGGGGCTAGAGGTGACAAATAAAACATCCCTACTAGAAGCACAAGAGTCGACTGAAAGATAAAGATAGGAAGTAAGTATGTTCCAGAGATATGTTTTTTCTCAAAGCCTGACTATGGGGAAGTTATGAGCATTTTTACATCATTTTTGTCAATTTTGTATGGTAACCCCCTTTGGTGGTGGAGATAGCGGGTAAGTTTGTTCTAGGAATATGTTTCGGAGGGAAAACTAATAAGGGCCTGTAACGCATTTTATTTCTATAAGGGTGACTACGTGGAAGTTGTAGGGGTGTTTACCCTAATTTTGTCAAATGTTGTATGACAACTCTGTTAAAGGCTGGAGATACACAAAAATGTTAAGAAAAAAATTCATTGGGGTCTGTCTTACATTTGACCTTTGTAGAAGCACCCTGGAAGATGTGGGAGAGATTTCAAAAAATTAAAAAAATAAATCTTTAGATTTTTGCTTTTTATTTTGGTTAAATTTATTATTTAATTTCCTTTTATTAGAAGAAATAAATTATATTTTTCCACTATGTTGAAAGGTTTTTCTAAAGATACTAGCCGAGTAGAATGCTTTTTTAAAAGCAGCTACGCAATTTTAACATCAGTACTCTTTGAACGGTAGTAGTGTCTTTTGGCCGTTAACATCACCTTTTTAACTATTATGTTAAACAGAAAGGAATACGGAATATTTTCTTTTCATTTCTTTTTTTTTGTAAGTTAAAACAAAATTTAACTTTTCCAAGTACACTATGCTTTTTTTGTATCATAGTCTTTTTGGCGAAACTTGCTTAACCATTAGGCATCATCCATCTAACAGATGGAATGAAATGCTCTTTATTATTGTATATTATGCAATTTTTAAATCTTTTTAATTTCTTTGTCATTTTTAATTTTGCCAATTTTTTTATAAGAGACGGAGAAATTAAGAGAGGTAGTCTTGGTTTTTGGTTATATCTCGGTCAGTTATCAGGCGATTTTGCTGGATTTCAAATACGATTTTTAAGCAAATAATTTCGATAGTTTGATGCCCCTTACGGGTCTATGCACCATCGGCGGGTTTGAAAAAGTTAATTTTACCCATAGCACGGATAGACGGGCAGACGGACAGACGGCTAGACCTACAGGCGAACACCGCTAAATCGACTTCCCTGTCTACAAGATCCAAGAAAACATATGTATATACCCTTATCACTAATGTGAATTGTATAAAGAAAATGGTTGTTACCGAAATAAGAACAAGGACTTTCTAAAAATTTACACCATTCATTGTCAATGGATGGTACCGACTTTGGTGCTGGAGTTTTCCTCTGTGTAGTCTTTTCTGAAGTTTTTCTCTCTTGACTCCTATATACAACAAAATTTTCGTTCTAAACAGATTGAGGTAAACAAAATTACATACTTATTAATAAATACATTTCTTGATTAAAATTATGTTCAAAATCACGGGAATAAATTTTTTAATGCTCATACTGATCTTTCACATTTAGTATTTTGTTATACGAAAACCAAAGCCGCATTAACGAAGTATCAGGCTTTTTACTAGTACAAAAATATTTTTCTACTAGAAATTGTCAGTTTATTTACAAATAACAAGTAAACCTTTAAAGAATTATTTAAAATGTAAAAAATTAGTCCAATATACTACATAAGAATTCACAACCTGTGTTGAATCGTTTTAACAATGTATGCCATACAACTTTCAAGTCTTATTTAACTGGATATAACTATCTTGCCTGTTTTAAAATTTAAAAATATTTTTTTGCTTCAAAACAACTCTTTTTTTAGTTTTATTATTTAAAAAAAAAAATGTTAGAAATTGCTTGCTTTTGCATGTTTAAGCTTACGTACATACATATGTATATTTGTATGTTACCTTTGGAATGTGCATTTTTAAATGTGCTTACTTTAAACTTATTCGAAACTAAAAAAAGTTAAAGAGAGAAAAGAAACTTAATTAACAAATATAAAAAAATTTAAGAAAAAAAAACATGATTTTATTACCGACAGAAAATTGTTTGAATTTTTAAAACCAAAAATGACAAGATAAAAATAACATTAAGAAACAACGCTTAAAGATGTTTATAAATTTTGATTATTTTCGTAATTTATGTGAAAGATAAGACATTTGTTTACAGTTTATCTAACAGCTAAACCTACTTAAGTAGGAACCGCACCGTATTAACATATTTGTCAAACAGCTTTTAGGCCTTATGAAAAGCAAAATCAAGAAAAAAAGCAGCAAACAGTTCAGTATCAAAAGCGGGTGAAGTAGGTTTCCATATACATACAAGAATTTCAATTAAGAACTTCCTAAACAATTTAAATATAGTTGGTAACATACTTATAGGCATGTAAGACTCCAACTTCCAAAGGTTCTTTACCAGCTAAGCATCTTTTAATTTATGTGAAAAGTATTCAAGCCTAACATTGCCTTAAAAGTTAATAAAATTATTTCTCACGCTGATTAAGGCGACTCCAGTACTTTTAACATGAAGGTTTTCAGCATATATTACTACTACTACTAATACTACTATTACTACTACTACTTGTACTACTACTACTACTAATACTACTATTACTACTATTACTACTACTACTAATACTACTATTACTACTACTACTTGTACTACTACTACTACTAATACTACTATTACTAATACTACTATTACTACTACTACTTGTACTACTACTACTACTAATACTACTATTACTACTAATACTACTATTACTACTACTACTTGTACTACTACTACTACTAATACTACTATTACTACTACTACTAATATTACTATAACTACTACCACTTGTACTACTACTACTACTAATACTACTATTACTACTACACTTGTACTACTACTAATACTAATACTACTATTACTACTACTATTTGTACTACTGCTACTTCTACTACTAATACTGCTATTACTACTATTACTACTACTACTACTACTGCTACTACTACTACTACTACTAGTGCTTCTTCTACAAATACTACTTTTGCTACTACTACTATTGTCACTATTACTAATGCTTCTACTGCTTCTACTACTACTACTACTACACTACTAATACTACTACTACTACTACTACTACTACTACTACTACTACTACTACTACTACTACTACTACTACTGCTTCTACTACTACTACTACTACACTACTAATACTACTACTACTACTACTACTACTACTACTACTACTACTACTACTACTACTATTACTACTACTACTACTACTACTACTACTACTACTACTACTACTACTACTACTACTTCTACTACTACTACTACTACTAATACTACTACTACTACTACTACTACTACAACTACTACTGCTACTACTACTACTACTATATAATACTCATCTGGGTACATGCTATGGATGTTAACAATTCCCTTAAAGGACCTTCAAAAAAACCAAATGTTCCCTTGTAATGGTTTCCAAGACTCTCTTAAATAACGGTTAAACAAAGGTGGCGGTTTAACCATAACGCTTCTTTTAAGAGTTTGGCTGTTTGTCATAGATAAGATAAGGTCCTTCGAAAGTTCATTAGGTAATGTTTTTCCAGATGCCACCAGAAAATGTTTTAAGATGGTTTATGCATCCCTTCAGCATAGTTTTATATTGAGGCAATCGGTGCTTTTGCCGTTCTCTAAGTAGTCTCTTCCTAAGGAAAAATACATTTCACTTGTATCTCGAAAGGCTTTAGAAAGATAAGAAAGCATGTTTAGCGGTTTTTTCATTATGTTCATTAAGGCTACTAAAATAGTCATTTATATATTTCGGGGGGTTTAACTGTATATTTTTCGAGCAAAGGGTACTTAGTATTTTTATTATTTTAAAACCAATTTACCCTTTTAGTTGAGAAGAAATTACAAGTTGCGTTATGGTGAGGACTGCAGGTGTTGATTGTGTTAATAAAATTTGATACAAATAATTATAGGAAAACGTCTTATTGAAATTGGTGGTGATTTCTTCTTCTTTCCTTCGGCATAATACATACAAGGAAGTAAATTCCATGGTATTTTATAACATTTGGTCCTTAATATGCCTTAGGTCTCCTATAAGTCCTACTTTAGAGAGTTATCTTAATCTTCAAATATCTGTAAGATACGTGGAACTTAGTATCAAAAATGTTGTGATCTGAACTATAATTTCTTTACTTGTTTTTAAACTTCACATAATCGTATCATTAGGGACTTAATGAACAACCAATCTTCTTGTAAAACTCATTAGGACAAATGATTTTGTTTCACAGGTTTTAACGAATGAACTTAAGCGAAATACACCCAAATTACAATAAATATTTAGCACAATCCATATTAATTCCTTAAATGTCAGCAGTTTTTGTATTCTAAAGAGGGACAGTTGTTTGAATAAAGTGTGTTTAAGTGGAAACATAATTACGGAGTTAAGTTTAAATAAATAGTTTTTTATAGGCTGTTGACAAAATGTATGTAAGTTCATATATTTATATCTATGTATGTTTGAAACTATCTTGAAAGTTAGTCGTGTCTGAAAGTTAATGATTAGAAATAAATATTTACCAAAATTGACTACTCACTGCACGTAATTCATTAAGAAGATAACATCACATCATTGTTTAGACACAAGTTTTTTAATGTTTGTCATACATGCCTTATGCAAACATACATTAGGTAAAAATGTAAATACATATGTACGTTATAATTACTTTTTTTAAGAATAATATTAAAGGTAATTAACTACTACTTACTTATACACATGTTCGTATATTAAGTCATTTACATATAAGTTACAATGAAATCCTTATTTAATAAATAACTTTAAGGATAAGGGCTTAACTTTTCATATTAAATTTAAAAATTACTTTTCATGATTGGGGAATAGGGATTTTTATTATTATTTTATTTATGATAAAATTGTTGTTCTGCTGCTAAACAATTCTCAAGATATTTCATTAGTTAAAAAAATCATATTTACAACAATTTCCAAAAGTTATTAGGGAGTTGATCCCAATTTTTCTTGTTTATTTACAGGATTTGTTGTAGGTTAAGTCTTTCCATATTCATGTCATTAGTTATAACAACAAACCCTGTAAATAAAAAAATCAAATTTAATTTTAAAATTGGTATAAGCGGTATGCAACTGCTAAATTTTTAAATAACTTTTGAAATCTGACGAAGCATATGGTGGGTTTGCGGTAGTAACCGCTGGTCTTGTTGTTTCAGTGGGTTAGTTTGTGGTACCAACCGTGGATCCTGTAGAAACAACTGTAGCGATTGTAGAACCAACTGTAGTGGTTGTAGTATCAATTGGTGGGTTTCCGGTGGATGGTGGTGGGCTTGTTGTAATAATTGTTGGGGTTATAGTACCAATTATAGGGGTTGTAGTTAAAATTGGTAGGCTTGCTGTACCCACTGGTGAACTAGTGCTACTAACAGTTAAATCGCCACATCCCTCAGGTTGCTTGGTGTCACATTTACTTAAAGTTATATCGTAATATCCATTTACACATCTCATAAGTAGAGCTTCTATATTGTTGTTGATTTTTTGGCAATAAATATAACTACAAATACATTTAAAATTAATTTAATTAAATTAAAATAAAATATTTTTAGTAAATAATGTTTTAAGACTTAACTTGTCGTTTATAACGCATTTTCATATATTTTTAGTCCCCTGCGTTATTAATTAAGAAGTTTGCTACTTATATTGTATTTTAAGCTATCGAACATCAACTAACAACACAGAAAAACTAAAAATAGAAACAAAATTTTATCACTCCACCCGAATGAAAATATGTTAACCTCAAGAGTAATAAAAAATTTTCCTTATTAATTTAAGATTTATAAATAAAGTTTTGACTGCCAAGAGGCACCTTTATGCATGTTATACATATACAAATTTAACAGGTAAAGACTGGGCCTTGTAACCAAAGGTGGTAAACTTAATATACGCAAAGCTTCTAGCCAAGGTCCGAGCATGTGCTTCAATAGACATCACTAGTGCCATGAGAAGTATGCAACCTTAAACGGCACAAGACGTTAACCTTCAAACCTATTGAGTGCTGGGTGATCGAATTAGCAGCAAGAAATTTGGTCAGTCTAGGCGAAACAGGATTGGGAATATTTATTAATAGTTACCACACTAGGATTTTATCCGAGATTTGTCTTGAGGATCTTAGTTTAGTCCGAGGACTTAGGATGGTCTATATTGAGAAGGAGGCCACTTTCAAGAGAACACCACCGATAACTACTCCTGAGTTTGATATTTTGTTAGAATCCAATAACCTGTATAAGGCATATGCCGTTTCAACTTACGGATCTAAGATGGATATAGGGACCATAGCCAGAATCTATAAAATGGGACATATTATCGGATGAGTAAAGTGTATTTCTAGCGGAGATACTGGCCATTTTAAAGGCAACATATCTTATAGTGAGACGTGTTTTAGAAATCAGGTGACCCCTAGATTCTTGAAGGAACACTGCGCCAAGTCTTGGCGGGTGGGGGGCTGTAGGAAGGTCCTTGTTGCGATTGTGGTCACCTCTAACGTCAGAATTTTGGAGTGCTAGGAACACTTGGCCCTGGATGTTACTTATAAGAAGAAAACTATGAGACCACTAATTGTTCACTATTATAAGGTCACCATTATGTAAAGATTAGGACATGGATGCTTGTCAAGACAAATCTTCAATGAGAGAACAGGAGTGACCACTAATGGCTAATGTCATGTGCTCAGGACTAAGTTCAGCAGGCACTGGGCTGCTCATGGACTTTGGGAGAGTGGGTCCAAGGACTGAATTGGAGTCACAACTGGCCACTGTCTGGTTAGGGCTTTGAGGAAAAAAGCCACCGCGGCACTCCAGACTATTGCAACAAGTGTAAGAAATAGAGAGGATAAAGCATGTTGTCTTTTTTGCCAGATATTGCTATTAAAAGCTTAAGTAGCTGGGTATAAGTGTCCACAAAAAGCCAGGCGATGTTTCGCATGTTAACCCAAAAACGTTATTGGGTTCATGATAAGAATCAAGTGGAAAGGATTAGGGTGACGTAGGGAAAGTTTCTTAACGGGTACTCGAGTACTTAAATTGTTTTCTTCTTGTTTAAATGTTTTTCTTTTTTGTTGCTCCTACTACTTCTTTTCTACTTTACTTGGCGTTTTATATTAAATTTTTGTTACTTTTCTCTTGAAAGGGTGCGCATTGGACCGAGTGTTGATGTAGGAGAGTGTTGGCTTCTTTTATCACACTTCGTTGCCAAGCCTTACTTTGCGGATTTGTCAATAACGATGTCGCAGTAATCGTAATGGACCGAATGTAAATTTAATTCGTTCTTGGATGCAGAAATTCCGCGCAACTGCTTCGGTTATGAATGTCCCACGGCCAGCAACAATCTTCAAGGACTCCCGAAAACATTGAACGGGTTAAAAAACGGATAACTTGAAAACCCGTGATTTTCAATACGGAAAAGAGCAACCTCATTGAGACCTTCAAGAGCGATTATTCAATAGATTTTAACAGGATCTAAAGTTCCATCCTCTTAAATTTGAATTGTTTAAGAACTGAAAGAAAGTGCCTTTGATTTATGCATAAATTTTTATAAACCAATGTTGGAACGTTTTCGCACGTCAAGCCCCATAATTTGGAGCGACGAGGCTCATTTTGACTTAAACGGCCACGTCAACAAGCAAAGCTGCCGTTTTTGGTTTTCAATAACCCGCAACTCTCGATTGAAACATCAAAAGCTATTGCATTGTCCCAGGGTAACTGTTCGATGTGCCTTATCCACACATAAGGTATCTGAAACACTTTTTGCGAAAATTATCGAGGCCAAGCGACGAATGTCAACGGTGAAAATTATCGATGCATTCTTACAGAATTTTCTTGCGCCAAAGCCTGCGAGCTCCTCCATCGTACTCTTCACAAACGTGGTTTTAACAGCTGCACAAACAGCTAGAGTCTCGATGAATTTGTTCCGAAAAATTTCCCCTAAAAACTAATCAGTCACTTTGGGGACATCCCATGGTCACCGAAGTGGCCCGATATAACTCTTATGGATTTTTTTATGGAAACCCCTCAAAGAGAGAGAGAGAGAGAGTTTATAATGACAATCCCTAGTTCTTTATGGCTTTAAAGGAAAATATTCGTCGAGAAATCGGCTCAATTGAACTAAGTTTACTGCAGCATCTGGCGCAAAACACAATGTTTCATTTTAAACAGAGTGAAGAGAGCCCTAAATAGCCGCAAACCAATTTCTTCAAACAAGAAATTTAAACTAAAATAAATATTTAATGATTGCCCACGATTGATATTATCACAACTAATATTATTCTCTTTATGTGACAATACAAGGCCAGCCCTACACACATCAGACACTAAATTTAAAGCAGCCACAACTTAAAGTTCATATAAGTTATTTCTACTTTTTAGTCAATTTCCAGGTTAGATTTTAAACGGGCGAGAAATTCGTTAGCATTTTAGTAATTTTCAGACAGGGGAAGATCTTACAGCTGAAATGATTGTGGTTATACTATTGGAACCATGTTTTTTAAAAGAGACAATAATACACTAATGAAAAAGAAATGATTTTAAATTTTGACTGTTTTTGATTCAGTGTGCGATATGAACATCCTTGAATAGAAAAACTGCTACTTACGTCTTACACTCTACATCATTCAAGACATAGAAAATTTTCTTGCTTTGTTTGAACTGTTCATCAGCTTTACATTTTGAAATCATATCTTCAAGGTTTGGTGTTGTTGGCGGAGCAGGTGTCGTAGTAATTGGTTGTTCATTAATACACGTTGGGGTAAGACCATACTAAAGGAAAAAAAGTTAAAGTCAACAAAGCACTTGATATGTAGTTTAAAGGTAGAACAAACTTACATAATCAAGGACGCAAGAGGGTGCACATATATTTCCAGTCTTTTTTAACATTTCAGTGCTACAAATCCAGCCATTATTGCAGTTACCCAAAATGGGATCTCTATTGTCCATACAACGGGCAAATTGTGTTTTACCAACACACATGTATCTGTCGCCATTTGTGGGACATTTATTGCAAAGGGATGGCTGACAGACTGCTTGAGTTGTAGCCGATTTTGGTTCACAGATTCTTTGGGAATTCGTACAAACCTCGTTGTCGGGACATTTATACAATGTTGAGTTTAACCGTTGATTACTCATGCACAAATAATATGAATTTTCATCTTCACAGTAGACTTCATTTTCCAACATACACTTTTTACACTCCTTTTGAAAAGAATATTGCAATATTTAATATGATTTAAAAGCTTAGAAAAAATATTTTACCTACATTTTGCCCATATGAGGGAAAGGCAACAACGCATAGTAATATATATAAAACTGAAAATGTTTTGAGCCCCATATTTTTTTTTTGTATTTTTCGAATTGTATTTGCTTTAGCTTTACTTCTATTTGACTAAATTTGTTATCCAAAATTTAGTCAATTTTATATCGAAATTTTTAAGTTTATTGTATTTTATTAGCATTTTAATTATTGGCAACAAAGCTTGTGATATTTTATGACTTTTTTAAATTTTTGTTGGGGTTTTAATCGATTTCTCAAGAATTTAAAATTGATAAGAAATAAATAGAGATTGAGTTTAATTTGGAGCAATAAAAGCATGAGTTGTCGACGGCAAATATTATCTCGATTATTTAATTTAAATATTATAGACTGAAGATGTGTTGCACTTATTTGATTAAGGTGAACAGAGCCTGATTTCTTGCCCTCACCTACATATTGTTGATATTTTACTTATCATGTATTTCTTTTCAATAACTATTTTTTTAAGTTAACGATAAAATTGATATTAGGTTTTAATTTTTGACACTTTATTACAATATAAGTTTTATAAAGACATAGTCAAGTTGGGTCTAGAATTACCATACTCCTTGACAGATGCTTCGTTTCTTACTTAGAAACTATCTAAAACTAAGACTTGGGGTGATAATTTAAACCTGTGACTGAGAGGTATGTCAACAGGGAAAGCTGCACCCTGATCTTACTAGGTTTCTATGATAACGTTTTATCAGTTGAATTGTACGCTTGCCGTCAACCTAGAGACCCCACATGTGTGCATACTAAACCGCCTATTTTCAGCCCCTTCAAAAAGTGTCTTAAAATCCCCATTTTGATGACACCCAGCAAATTAATTCAATCTTCAAATTAATTAATGAGTTATTAATAATTAAGTGTGTTGAACAATAGAAAATAAATTTAGTTTTTATTTCTTTAAAGAAATCTTCCGTCGAATGAAGAAACTGTTTGAAAAGGAGCCTTGTGTTCTGCGACCCACGTTGCACTAAACTTAGTTAAGTTGAGCTGATTTCTCGACGAATATTTTCCCTTAAAGCCACAACAGATAAGGGATTGTCATTATTAGCCCTCTTTTTGAGGTTGTCCCATTAAAAATCCATGGAAGTTAGATCAGGCGACCAAAGGAAGTCTCTAAAGTAACTAATTAGTTTTTGGTGTTAAGTTTCCTGAAGCAAAATAGCCCCATTCTGTTGAAACCATGTGTGTTGTTTAGAACACGATGGATGAGCTCGCAGGTTTGACGAAAAGAATTCCGTCGGCTGGCCTCAAGAACTTTTGGAAAATAATGGCCCAATTATTTAATGCGTGAATAAGGCACATAAAACAGTTACCCTGGGGCAATGCAATGGTTTTTGATGTTTCAATTAAAGGCTGCGAGTTCTTGGAAACCAGTAAGGGCAGGCTTGCTTGTTGACGTGGCTAAATAATAATGAGTCTCGTCACTCCAAAGATGGGATTTACAATGCGAAAACACTCCTGCATCGTTTCACAAAAATTTTTGCGTAAATCAAAGTCACTTTCTTTCAGTTCTTAAACGATTTAAATTTTAAAAGGATTGAACTTTAGATCCTTTTATTAAATTCCATGGAAGTCCCAGTGAGGCTGCTTTTTTTCGTATTGATAGTTCCGGATTTTCACGTAAACTGCATTCAACCAGTTCAATGTTTTTCGGCATCCTTAAGATTGATCGGGGCTTGGCCGTAGGATATTCATAGCCGAAGCAGTTGCGCGAAATTTGTGCGAACGAAAATTTTAAATTTACACTTGGTCCATCGCGTATTTGCTAAATACTTAACCTTGAACAAAATTATCGTACAGTATTGTAGCCTTTCAATACCAATCTGATAGATGGTTAAGGCGCTACAGCAATAGATGGCATTAGTATATGAAAGAAAAAAGGAAAAGGCTTTGATTTGGGTAGTTTTCGTGACTACTCACCACCGCACATAGGCCCGGGGGGTAAACGGCTGATGTTTACAATCATATAATAACTAACAACCGAACAAAGGCTAGTATCGGTTAAAACTACAGTAAAGATTTTTCTTTCTTAAGTAACGTTAATAAAGGGAAAACTAAAAAAAATTATTTGTTACTTTATTTGCAAAAAATGTTAATTTAGAAAGTAATGAACTTGAGCCTAAAGTAATAATAATAAAATTCTAAATAATAAAAACAAAATAAATTAAAAAAACCGTCTGTTCCAAGTATTCTTTATGTTTACACGGATGGTGCTGGTAAAATCTAAACCTTGTTTTTTATTGCTTGCTTTCTTTTGTGGTAACGAAATTTGGTTAAAGTTCTACAATATTAACAAAAGCAACCTGAACAATATCTGCGTTGATTTCGATTGTTTGTTTTTATACCCTTCACATAAGTGATAAGCTTGTCATTCCGCTTGTAATTTCTTTATTATCCATTTGGGGCCCAATAAAGTATATATATTCTGGATCCTTATAGTAGATCCAAATAGTCGAGAGAAAATTTGTTTTTGAAATTCAGCAAAATCGCCCGTTAAATGACTGAGATATAAGCAAAAAACCACGAGTATCTCCTTTTTTTTAGTCTTCGACAACAACAAAGAACATACTTATGTATGTAATACTAAAAAAACAAAAAAAAAAACAGAATCAGTCATGCTGATATTATTGAACCACACCCAAAACGAAAATTTTATAAGTATTAGTATTCATACATATACATAATAGGGCTGCCATACAAAGCTTAATTTAAAAATGTTTAAAATCGCTCCTACTGATTCCAGGGTTCTTCTACAGAGGCAAAATGTAAGACCGACCCGAATTATTTTATCCATTCACACATTTTTGTGGAACATACTTACCCTCCATTTTAAGCCCCTAACATGGTACAAAATTTTAAAAAATAAGGTAAAAACCACTACCACTTCCCCGGAGTCGCCCCTAGAGGAATAAAATATATCACAGATCCCCATTAGTTTTTCCTCCCAAACGGATTCCTAGAGTATACTTACCCCCTATCACCACGTCCTAAAATACAAAATTTACAAAAATCATGTAAAAATGCCCACAACTTCTTCAGAGTCGGCCGGAGCGCAATAAAGTGTACGACCGACCCCCATTAGTTTTCCCTCCCAAACATATTTCTAGAATATACTTACCCCCTATCACCACGCCCTAAAAGGGTTGTCATACAAAATTTACATAAATCATGTAAAAATGCCCACAACTTCTTCAGAGTCTGCCTTAGATCAATAAAGTGTATGACCGACCCCCATTAGTTTTTCTCCCAAACATTTTTGTGGAGCATACTTACCCTCTATCTCCAGCCCCTAACATGGTTGCAATACAAAATTTTAAAAACAAGGTAAAAAAGGCTACAACTTCACGGAGTCATTCCTAGAGGAATAAAATGTAACACTGACCCCCATTAGTTTCCCCTCCCAAATATATTTCTGGAATATACTTACCCCCTATCTCCACCCTTTAAAGGGGTTGCCATACAAAATTTGAAAAAATTAGGTTAAGAACCCCCAAAGTCATCCGTGGAGCGATAAAAACTGACACCGACACCTATTTAAAAATATGAAATATTTCCTATATTTCTGGATCTTAGATTTTAATAGATTTCGACGAAATCCAATGACGAAAAAAAATTGATTGGGTGTGGGAAAACTAATTCAGGTGAACTAGATTTGGCTCGAAATATCGTAAAAAGTAGATTTCATAATGCGTATTGGTCAATTCTGTTAAGAAACTCAAATTTTTATTAAATACGCTTTCCCCTTAGTCTATACATATGTAGTTTGATGTAAAATTAAGAACAATACTTAAACAGTTAATTATACCCTTCACATAGTGATAAGGTATATATCACTTTGTCATTCCGTTTGTAATTTCTTTATAATTCATTTGCGACCCCATAAAGTATATATATTCTGGATCCTTATAGATAGGGAAGCCGATTTAGCGTTGTCCGTCTGTCCGTCTGTCCATCTGTCCGTCTGTCCGTCTGTTGAAATCAAGTTTCCGGAGTCAAATAAAAAGATACAGACCAGTTAATGGTGTCAAACGATCACAAATATCCCGCTAACAATCGCTATTTAAAATCAGCAAAATCGGTTCACTATTGACCGAGATATAAGCGAAAACCCAGAGTAACCCATTTTTTTTAGGACAAAATCCGTGCATATATCCCTATATATCTCAGTAAGTATAGTCACTCTTGCCACAAAACTTGGCACGGATACTCCTAAAGAAGGGACCTAAATAATGGAAAATTTTTTTTCAGATAGAACCAGGGGAAGGGGTATTTTTCCTACAATTGCACAAATGTGGTAAAATATTTTATGCGCTATATCTCGTAAACTATAACAGCTATCGACTTAAAATGTTCCACAAAAAAAAAATTGTACGCAAAGATCTACACTTTACAGAAAAATTTTTTTGAGTGGGGGCAAAAAAAGGGGTAGCTCCCATACAAATCGACAATTGTTATAAAATATTCGATACGCTATATCTCGGAAACTATAACAGATATCGAAATCAAATGTTCAACAAAAAGTGATTGTACGAAAACATCTACACTTTAAAGAAAAAATTTTTTGAGTGGGGGCAAAAAAAGGGGTAGCTCCCATACAAATCGACAATTGTTATTAAATATTCGATACGCTATATCTCGGAAACTATAACAGATATCGACTTAAAATGTTCAACAAAAAGTGATTGTACGCAAAGATCTACACTTTAAAGAAAAAGTTTTTTGAGTGGGGGCAAAAAAAGGGGTAGCTCCCATACAAATCGACAATTGTTATAAAATATTCGATACGCTATATCTCGGAAACTATAACAGATATCGACTTAAAATGTTCTATAAAAAGTGATTGTACAAAAACATCTACACTTTAAAGAAAAAATTTTTTGAGTGGGGGCAAAAAAAGGGGTAGCTCTCATACAAATCGACAATTGTTATAAAATATTCGATACGCTATATCTCGGAAACTATAACAGATATCGACTTAAAATGTTCAACAAAAAGTGATTGTACGCAAAGATCTACACTTTAAAGGAAAAATTTTTTGAGTGGGGACATAAAAAGGGGTAGCTCCCATACAAATCGACAATTGTTATAAAATATTCGATACGCTATATCTCGGAAACTATAACAGATATCGACTTAAAATGTTCTACAAAAAGTGATTGTACGCAAAGATCTACACTTTAAAGAAAAAATTTTTTGAGTGGGGGCAAAAAAAGGGGTAGCTCCCATACAAATCGACAATTGTTATAAAATATTCGATACGCTATATCTCGGAAACTATAACAGATATCCACATCAAATGTTCTACAAAAAGTAATTGGAACACAAGTCCAACGCTTTAAAGAAAAAAATTTTCGGATGGGGGGTGAAGAAGGGGTAGCTCCCATACAAATTAAAAATTTTTATAAAATTTTTGATACGCTACTTCTGGAAAACTATTACAGCTATCGACTTCGAATATTCTACAAAAAGTAATAATTAAATAATTCATACATTTTGGAGAAAAAGTTGGAGAAGAGCAGGGGGACTAGAACATTTAACAAGTTTTTTTAACCTTTATATATGAATAATGTCGAAAACTTTTAAAACTCTCGACCACAAATCTTCTTCATCTATTTCTATTATTCATACGAACGTTAAAATTTTGTTATTTTTTCTATGGGCTTTAAAACTCGCACAAGGTTTTTTATTATATTGTTTGCAGTACAAAATAACTCGGCTGGGTATATTTAAAGACCAATGTGAAGGGTATATAAGATTCGGCACAGCCGAATATAGCGCTCTTACTTGTTTTAATATAAATAATACATATTTTACACAAAAATATAATTATCGGGTTAGTTTTAAGGAAATAGGATATGGTTTATGGTCCTTAAAAAATTCCAATCTACACAGTTCTTTCTTTTAAAAAAAATATTGTTGTTTTTTGCGTTTATCTTATTATTAAATCTTCTTTGTGCAAGTACTATTCCAAATAAAGTTAAATATTTTCTCGTTTAAAATTTTAGCAGATCCCCGTTTGATTAAAAAGAAAAAAAAATGTTCTTGGTACCTAAGTGAGGTTGGTGGTGTCAAGTAAAGCGTTTATGCGTTTGGTTTATGTTATCAACTCTAATACCCACTTGAGAACTTGTGTCATTGTCTAAGGATTTCGTATCGGAAACTTATGCGTTTTTGGTTTCTGGAGAGGTTGTAATAGCAACTGACGATTTGGTGAATTCTTAAGGGTTTTTGTTAGTCGAAAGCGTTTGACTTGATGTAGTGCTCTCTATATAATCTTTAGTATTATCTAGAGATTTTGCAGCAGAACTTGAAGAACTTGTATTCGGAGAAGCAGTTATAGCAGCTGAAGATTCTGTTGATTCAAGAGGGTTACTATTACCTTCTTGGGAGTTTGTGGCACTGTCTATGGGGCTTCTGGTGGCAATTAAAGGGTTAATGGTATTTAGGGAGGTTGCGATAGTAACTGACGAATTTAAGGTTTTAAGAGGGTTTGTAGTACCCTCTTGAGAGTTAGTGACACTTTCTTGAGGGTTTATGGTGGCAACTGAAGAGATAATGGTATTTGGAGAGGCTGTCATAGCAACTGACGAATTTGTTATTTCAAATGGGCTAATTGTATCTCCTTGAGTGCTTATAACACTGTCAAAAGAGCTTGCGGTGGCAGCTGAAGGCTTTACAGTATCTGAAGAGGCTGTGAAAGTAATTGATGTATTTGCGATTTCAATGGGGCTTATTGTACTCTCTTGAGTGTTTATGGCACTGTCTATAGGGTTTGTAGTGACAACTGAAGAATTAAAGGTATCTGGAGAGGCTGTCATAGCAACTGACGTATTTGTTGTTTCAACTGGAATTGTAGTACCTCCCTGGGAGCTTGTGGCACTGTCGAAAAGGCTTGCGGTGGCATCTGAAGAGCTTATGGTATCTGGAGAGGCTGTAAGTGATGAATTTGTGATTGTGACAGAATTTTTCGCATTTTCTTGAGAGTTATTAGCAGTGTCTTTAGGGTTTGTGGTGACAATTGAAGGTTTACTGGTGTCTGCAGAGGTCGTGATTGTCACTGACGAATTTGAGGTTTCAAAGGGGTTTGTAGTATCCTCCTGCGAGTTAGTTATGCTCTCCTGAGGGTTTGTGGTGACAACTGAAGAACTAATGGTATTTGGAGAGGCTGTCATAGCAACTGACGAATTTGTTGTTTCAAATGAGCTTGTAGTACCCCCTTGAGAGCTAATGGCACTGTCAAAAGAGCTTGTGGCTGCAACGGAGGAATTCATGGGACCTGGAGAAGCTGTGATAGCAACTGATGAATTTGAAGTTTCGATGGGATTTGCTGTGCTCTCTTGAGAGTCTATGGTATTATCTAGAGAATTAGAGGCAGAAATTGAAGAATTTATGGTATCCGGAACTGTTGTCATAGCAACTGACGAATTTGTGTTTTGTAGAGGGGTTGAGGTGGTTGAACCATTTTGGTTTGTGCTGCTTCCTAAAGGGTTTATTGTACTATTTAGAACGTTTGCATTTGAAACTAAAGAATTTGTCGTATCTGGATAGGCTGTAGTTACAGCTGATGAGTTTGTAGTTTCATGCGGTTGCTTTGTGGTGCCAACCGCTGGATTTGTGGAAGCCACTGCTACGTCCGTAAATATTTGTTCGTCTGTGGAATCCGTAACTGGTATATCTGTAAAATCTGTGAAATCATTAGGTGTGTTTGGAATTGTAAATATTGGTTGGTCTGTGAAATCCGTGAAAGAGTCTGTGAAATCATTAGGTGTGTTTGGCATTGTAAATATTGGTTGGTCTGTGAAATCCGTGAAAGAGTCTGTAAAATCATTAGGTGTGTTTGGCATTGTAAATATTGGTTGGTTTGTAGTTCCACCTGTTATATCTGTAAAGTCTGTGAAATCATTAGGTGTGTTTGGCATTGTAAATATTGGTTGGCCTGTGAAATCCGTGAAAAAGTCTGTGAAATCATTAGGTGTGTTTGGCATTGTAAACATTGGTTGGTTTGTAGTTCCACCTGTTATATCTGTAAAGTCTGTGAAACCATTAGGTGTGTTTGGCATTGTAAACATTGGTTGGTCTGTGAAATCCGTGAAAGAGTCTGTGAAATCATTAGGTGTGTTTGGCATTGTAAATATTGGTTGGTCTGTGAAATCCGTGAAAGAGTCTGTAAAATCATTAGGTGTGTTTGGCATTGTAAATATTGGTTGGTTTGTAGTTCCACCTGTTATATCTGTAAAGTCTGTGAAATCATTAGGTGTGTTTGGCATTGTAAATATTGGTTGGCCTGTGAAATCCGTGAAAAAGTCTGTGAAATCATTAGGTGTGTTTGGCATTGTAAACATTGGTTGGTTTGTAGTTCCACCTGTTATATCTGTAAAGTCTGTGAAACCATTAGGTGTGTTTGGCATTGTAAACATTGGTTGGTCTGTGAAATCCGTGAAAGAGTCTGTGAAATCATTAGGTGTGTTTGGCATTGTAAATATTGGTTGGTCTGTGAAATCCGTGAAAGAGTCTGTAAAATCATTAGGTGTGTTTGGCATTGTAAATATTGGTTGGTCTGTGAAATCCGTGAAAGAGTCTGTAAAATCATTAGGTGTGTTTGGCATTGTAAATATTGGTTGGTCTGTGAAATCCGTGAAAGAGTCTGTAAAATCATTAGGTGTGTTTGGCATTGTAAACAATGGTTGGTCTGTGGTTATAGCTGCTGTGTCTACGGGATTACTGGTCAATCCTGTGAAATTATCTGATAAACTTGGCAAGCCTAGAGGTGGTTGTTCTGTTGTTCCAGCTGTTGTATTTGTGCTAGCATCTGTAAAGTCCGTAAAATTTTCTAGGAAGTTTGACATTGTAAAATTAGGTTGATCTCTAGTTCCACCTTCTGAAACTGTGAAATTATCTGGCAAGTTTGGCATTGCTTTCGATTCTGTGGCAGCAGCAGCTATGTCTGTGAAAATTTCTGGGTAGGTTGGATATGTAAAAAATGGCTGATATGTGCTTTCAACTATTATGACTGTGGATTCATCTGTTGTGTCTGTAATTTCAGCTGTTATGTCGGTGGTTTCTACAATTACGATTGTTGGTTGGGCTGTTGCATCTGTGGTGACAGGAATAAAATCTGTAGTAATTAAGTTTGTAGTTCCAGCTGTTGCATCTGTGATGACAGTAGTTAAGTCTGATATAATTAAGTTTGTAGTTCCAGCTGTTGTGTCTGTAGTTTGATCTGTAGTATCTGTGGTAACATCTGATGATTCCGGGGAAGTTTGTGGGGAGTTTGTGGTGGCAGCTAGAGAGTTTAAGGTAATCGAAGATGATTGCTTTGGAGTATCATCTGGAGAAAAGAAACTACTAACTGTGGAGTTGGTAGCGATATCTGGTGGATTTTGGTTATTAAATTTTGGGTTTGAGGTTATTACTGATGGATTTAATTGGCTTGCGGTATTATCAGGTGAGTTTGTGTTGACTGACGATAATTTTGTATTGTCATCTGGCTGGTCCGGGATAGATAATGTTGAATTTTTATAATTAACTAACAGTTTTGTGTTAGAAGTTGGTTGGTTTGTTTTATAATCTGGCAAGTTTGTGGTGGCTGAAATTGCTGGACTCGTAGTATTACTCAGTAGATTAATATTAAAAACTCTAGAGCTTTTAGTGTTATTTAGTCGTTTTGCTGCAACAACTGTTGGTTTTCTGAAACTATCAAGATTGTTTGTGGTATTATCAACATCTGGTAATTCTGTAGTTGCTACGGGATTGCTTGTGCTGCCAACTATTTGGTTTGTTGCTTCAACTGAAGGGCTTGTAGGTTTAAGTAGCAGTTTCGTAGTGATATCTGGTGAGTTTGTTTCAGGAATCGGTTGGCTTGTCGTAGCCAGTGTTGCAGCGGTACAACTTTTAGGTTGTTTGGTGACACATTTTCTTACATTTTCATCATAATAACCGTTCAAGCATTTCATTAGTAGAGCTTCTAAGTTATTTTTAAACTTTTCACAATATATATAACTGTAAGTAAATAAAATAAAAAATTTGAGTCTGAATTAAAATTAATGACAATTTTTATTTACACATAATACATAACTCTTAAACATACAAATGTATATAAGCATATGTACATATGGATAACAATAAGGGCTTTTAAAATGTTGGTTATTATTATAACTTTATTTAGTATAAGTACGTTAGAATGTTACCTCGTTTCTAATTTCTACAATATTCTTTTTCGAACCATAAAATGCCGTTAGTTACAATCAGCCATATCGGTTGAATATGGAAGGAAAAAGAAGTAAATACTTTTGTGAGGACAAAGTTCATGCATAAGTATATCCTGATATATTCTAGTAAATATGGTCACTATTGACGCAAAATAAAGCATGGAGCCTTTGACGATTTCAAGGTAATAACGAATATTTTTAATTGATACAAGGGAAGTGAAGGAGGGTCCCGATGCAATAATTTTTTTTAAATATTTCTTTAGTTATTTCTAGAAATTATTTAAAATGGTATGACAGCTACCTACGCCCCTGCCCTCATCAAATTATTTTTTGTTTAAAAATGTACAAGTCACTCTATTATTACCTTGTTTCGCATTTAAAGTCAAAAGCTTCGAAATTCCTATTTCCAAATAAAGTTGCAAAAATTGCCGCTTTAAGGGGCCTACTGTTTCCCCAAAGTCCCAAAATTTACAAATAATACAAGAATTATTTTGAAGAAAGTAAGAAGCCTTTTGGTTAATATTTGTAATAATTTTTGATATGAAGCGAATGAAAAATTTCATTTATGTAACTTTACATAAGTCTTATTTGTGTCCATTCTCCGACTAGGAAGAAGGACAACAATATCAAAGATGCTTTTTATGGTATACTAGAAGACATATATGGTGACTGCCCCAGATATGATATTAAAATCATGCCAAGTGACTTTAACACGCTAGGAAGGCAGAGCGATTTGAAAGTTGAGTCTCCATTAGCATACGACCAATGACGGGATGAGACTGATTTCTTTCGCTGAGGCTTTCAATATGACAATAAGCAGTACCAGATTCCTATATGGCGATATAAGTACATAAGATGACTTGGGTGGGCTACACTCTTTTAACGTGTTAGATATGCGGACAATTTGTGGGGCTTAAATTTTTTCGAAACACTATCTTGCTGTAGCTAAGGTACGAACGCTTTTAAGCGTTTTGTGCAACACTCATGCAACTGCACCCAGGAAAAAAATTATCACTTAGATGCAGGCACAACAAACTACAAATGTCTACTTCAAACGGTTAATCTAGCCGCGCAAATAAAGCATTTCTTGTCCAGATATCTGCCCACATTTGCAGCATATTGCTAATTCTATAAAGAATGCTGAAAAACCGTGCTTGGCTATCAGAAACCTCAAAAAAAAAACCTGATGGTATGACGAGGACAGTAGCACAGTAAACAAAAAAATAAAGCTACGCGTAGTACGCGGAAGAGGTATTGGAAGTTAAAAAAAGGAGGAAAAATGTCTCTTCCGACGAAAAAAAGAGAGAAATTCAAAGGCGTAAGTGTGAAGAATTTGAGATGTTCAGAAGTAGAAACGATTCCAGAAAGTTCTTCGAATGTGTTAAACGACACAGTGAGGGCTATGGCAACTTGGGGGAAGATTAGTATAGTGCTTTTAAAATCTGGAAGGAACAGGTTTAACACTTTTCCAAATTACTAGTATCTGATGGCAGTGGCGATGGAGGTAACCCCTTCTCAATAATCGATGATGGTATAAAATGCTTATCTCCCAGCTAAGAAAAGGAGACAACAACACCGGCAGAGCAGTTTAAGACCGAAGGCAATGAGTTGGCAAAGAGGATGCATTAACATGCTGCTGCATTTGTTAGTATAGAAAAAGAATAAGCAAAAATAGATTTGGCAGTACATTAATTGATGGTATCAATGAATAGAGAATCCATGAAATTGGGCCAATCTATAAACGTTGATAACTTGAACTTTGAGCTAGCAGAGAAATTCCTGTGTCACGAAACCACTGCAACTAAATCGAACAAAATCAGTTTGGAAATCAAGCGATTTTAAACGAGATGCTATGTTGGGCTGAATAAAAAATTTAAGAACATTTTTCTCTGCGAAAAAAAACTAACATGATACAGAATACTTTTTTTAGCCGTTTTGTTATACGGCGCGGAGGAATGTGAAGTTCTTTGAGCTGATGAAGGTGTTCTTAGGGCATTTGAGAGAAAATATTTTGCAAAATATACGGACCAATCTTCGTCGATGTTGGTTGATAAGTGTATAACACAAGTGCCTTAGTCTACCTCCTAGCGGTATCAACCAGGCAACTTTCAGTTCAATTACTGGAAGGCTAACAGACACGGCTGAGACGAAAACAATCTGTCTTGGGTAAATGTGTGTTGCGCTGTGCCATGTACATCGCCATTAAGTGGCACAGCAATACAGAGTTCTAAGGGTACCAATACCTTATCTGTGTAAAATAGGAATGAAACGGAAGTAGATTTCCGAGGCTGACCAAAGTCCTATCTGGTACCATCGGAATCAGTTGTGCTTACCAGTGCATGAACTGATTAATGGTGAGGTCTCCTCCGGGAGTTCACGTGGTGGCTGTGGTTATCACTAAGATCGAAAGTTGATATGCTTAGGTCCGTCCTGTACGGGCCCCAGAGTGACCGCGTAAGCGGTCTTATATGAACTTAAGGTTCGCAAGATAAAGTTTCTAGTTTTGGGGGGTCTACCCAGGCACATGAGCAACTGTTGAAGTAGGCGATTAGCTGAAAAGGTGTAAGTGTGTTTGGAAGTAGGTGAATAGGGAAACTGGCTACGGCTGGGGACTCTAGGATCTAAAATAAGACCCCGTCAAAGTAGTTGCAAATAATGAGAAGGCCGGCATTGGCATGTGCGAAGCATGTGCGTTTCTCGGTCCTGACTGGCGGTGAGAAGATTATGAGGCGTTGATGATGGTGGATGATTGATTTGTCTATGTGAGAAAAAATCCTTCAAACAGAGCTGGGTGTCGCATTTGTTGGGTGCGACATGATAATCATAATCTTTCTTGTTTAAGATTGGGTGCTGTTTTACAATCGTGTGGAGAGGTGTCTTGTTGGCGCAGATCTGTTTTGATTATGAAGAAGCGAGATCAAAACAAGAAACGCAATTCGGGCTTAGATAGTCCAACTCCTCACCAAGGGGGCTGTTGTGGCTACACATAGTCATTGGGTGAACCCTTCTGGGGGCACTGGTGGACGCCTTGTATCCACCAGTGTTGAGAGCACCGTGAGTTATTGCCAGCATGGCAGGTATCACGTCAACCCTTTAACGTCTTCGTCGATGCTGTACGAACCAAGAGCAATATGGGCTATATGCCGACATTAATGTAGTTAAGTGCGTTAAGACCCAAAAACTGCGCTGGCTTGGACATATTGTGAGAATGAATTAAGATGCTTTGGCAAAAAATGCATTTGAATGTGTTCCTGAGAATTTACGTCTTTCCTTAGGAACACATTCAAGTGCATTTTTCGCAAAGAAAGACCAAAACTCCGTTGAAAAGACCAAGTTCAAGAAAACCTTTTCAAACTTAACGTGAGTATTTTAAAAAGAAGTGCAGATGACCTAAGTGCTTGGAAATCCACTCTTAGTTCAATCAATGACCCACATGGATATTTATTAATGGCCTACTAAGCAAGTTTGTGAGTAGTTGTAGGCAGGTTGAAGGTTGGCCACCTCTGTCCTTGCTGCTAATCGAAAATAAGTAGTATCTAAGTGTAAGTGAATGGATTTTTTTGTGTAATGTAATGGCATATGTCAGGTATTTGCATATGCTTCAGAATATTAAAAATATTAAATACAAATTTTCCACAAGTATCGTCTAAGTTTAGTTACTTGTACAAGTTATTTAAACACTTTATTATTAAGAATTTTAAATTAATTTTGTTGTTAGAACTTTTATACTTACGTTTTGCACTCAATATCATTGATCACGTAGAAAATCTTCTTATTTTGCTCATACTGCGCGTCTGCCTGACATTTAGCTTTCATATTTGAAACGCTGGGTGTAGTTGGTGGAGCAAGTGTTACTGGAGATTTTGCTGCTAGTGTTTGTACATTACTGCAAGTAGGGGACAAGCCAAACTAAGAAACCCAAATCAAGTTCAACAATAAAAAATTAAAGTAACTATTAGTTATACACAAAATATACCTACAGATCTCAAAACGGAAGCTCGTGCACATATATTTCCAGTTTTAGATAACATTTTGTTGCTACAAATCAAGCCACTCTTACATGAACCTATTATAGCAATTTTATTATCGATGCAACGGCCAAATTGTGTTTCACTAACACAAGTGTATTTGCCACCATCATTTGGACATTTATTGCAAGAAGACTGTTCACAGGCTGCTCTAGTGGTATCCGTTTCTGGTTCACATATTCTGTCAGAATTCGTACAAATTTTATTCGTGGGACACTTGTATAATGTTGAGTTCATGGGTTCATTATTCATGCACAAATAATACGAAGTCTCATCCACGCAATAGACTTCATTGTCCAACATACATTTTTTGCATTCCTTTTAGCAAAAGTACTTTAAGGATTAGCATGAGCAGTAAAGTGAAAATATAAAGGTTTTACCTACATTTTGCCCATTCGAAAGCCAGGAAAATGCACATAATACTAAAAATATATTAAAATTTTTTTTAAAACCCATTGTTTTTTTTTAGATTTGGTGTTATTCCGTTTGTATCAGCTTAAGCTCAACATTTGTCCAACTAAACTTGTTGCTAAATTTTGTGTAAATTTATATACAACTTTTAGGGAGAATTAAAATATTAACATCTTTATCAGCAGCACTAAGGTCAGTATGAGTGAAACAACTGTTTTAAGGTGTCGAAAAGTTTAGTATTTTATTTTAAGGCCCATTTTTATTATGGTTCATAAAAAGTATAAACAATTTTTCACGTCAGAGATATTTAGTTTTTACTTACAAAATAGTTATACGCAAAACAGATGTAAATTAAGTTTTTTAGTTTTTAGAATTGTATTTAAACATATCGTCGTTCCAAAGTTATCTTATCATCTCTTTTTTACAAAATCTTTTTTTTTGGGAGAAATTCAATTTACAGTTTTGGCAACTAATATAAAGAAAGTGGGTTAGAAATATAATTTAATATTTTTGTCAGATATAGTGCTTAAGTTCTTTCTATATTGATGTCTAAATATTGAGAGTTATAACGTACCTTGGTATACTGAAAAAAGCAACTTTCATAAGGATCTTCAAGTTCCACTAGTTAAATGTGAAATTTCAGATTATATGGACAAGTTTTGAAGTAAGGTAGCCAAATTCAAAACGAAAGGACAGGCAGCCACAGCCATAATGAACGAAATTCAAAGCCGCAGTGCAAGGCATACTGCTGCAGTGAAAGAACGGTCAGTCAAAGTCACTTTAAAGAACAGATGTCCGAAACCTTAAAAGAAAATAAAGTCAAAAACGTAGTAAAAAGGCAGTAAGCCTAAGCCACATGGAAAAAAAAACACAGCTGAAGCCACATTGAAAGAAAAAATAGCCAAAGCTACAGCTGACGAGCGGGTAACCTTTGGACATTTATTGCCAAAGCCAAACTTTATAGTCTCTGGCTACCGATTGCTCGTAAAAGTATAAAAGATTTAAACATAAGTTAAAAGAAATATCTATTGGCACTTTTAAGATCTCGTAAATACCTCTTGGGAATTTTTGGGCGTATTTCGTACTGTATGTCTGCGGACCGTTTGTGCCTTATCCACGTATGAGCTAATAAGAATGGTTTTTTCAAAAAATTCACGAGGCCAGGTGACGAATGTCCACTGTAAAAATTATCGTCGCATGATTGCGGAATTCTTTTTGTCAAACCTGCGAGCTCATCCATTGTACTCTTTACGTACGTGGTTTCAACAGGATGGGGCGACTGCACAGACAGCCAGAGCTTGGATGAATTTTTTTGGCGAAAATTCTCCCCAAAAACTGATCACTCGCTTTGAGGACATCTCATGGCCAGCCAAAGAGGTCGCCCAATCTAACTCCCACTAGATTTTTTTATGGGAAAACTTGAAAGAAAAAGTTTATAATGACAATCTCTAATCTCTTTTGGCTCTAAAAAATATATATTTGTCGTAAAATAAGGTCAATTGAACCAAGTTTCCTACAGTGTGTGGCACAGAAGACAAAGCTCGGGTTTTAACAGTGTGTTTAACTCAAGGAAGGACATCTGGATGACATACTCTTTAAAAAATAAAATCCTAATTTTCATTTTAGAATCTTCATTTTAAGAAACCCAAAATTTAAGTTCTTTAATTGAAGTATGTATCGATGTCCATGGTTTTATCTTAGTATCCCTTGTCTTCAAACGAGTGTGCTCCCATATTTTAAGACAATTCGAGCACTCGGATTAAGATGAGTTTCTAGGTTATTTGAATACTTATCTAGGGAGCCTAGTACTTCCCATTCCACTAGAAGAACTAGAAAATCTTTGTGAATGTTGTTGTATTTAATATTTTAGGTAGAGACAATTATTATTTAAATGATTTTGTTTAAAAGATGTTAATTGTTTTCTTTGAAAGCAAAGGCAGGGTAACATAACAGTATTCTGTCCAACTAAATTAGTTTCAAAATCGCGCGGCAAAGAAAATATGGTGATGATTAAAGGCTACTTAAGGCTTTATTTGTGTTAATTTTATCTAACTTTAATGTGAGGTTACTATTTGGATAAGTAGCAGGGGTTTTTGTCTTAAAGCATTATAACACTGTTTGGTCATTAAAAAGGCTGGCGATCCCGTAGTACTCTGCGAAAAGAAAAAGCTATAATATTTATTCCCCGTACTTTTGTCTATTTCTCTACTTGGATCAATTACAACTGATTCGAGAACTTTTAACAATCTTAAGCAGTACCAATGAAAGTTGTATTGCCAGGAAATATGTGTGTGGGGGTTGAAAACTTACTAGCAAGAGCAGGTTTGGTCTGGTTAACTGTCGTTTATGCCATACTTTGTCAAAACCTTGAGAAAAATCAATTATATGCGCAGAATAGTATTTCTTCCCTACAATGGCTTTTCTTATAACCGATATAAATCTGTTGGTTGGTTCGATTGTACTATTTTGACATTTTAAGTTAAAAAAGTGATTGGGAATGTTGTCGTTGTTATTCAAGTTCAAATACAGTTTAAATTTAAACAATTTCAAGAACACTTTTCACATTGTGAGATCTTCCTTCGTAAGGTCTTTTTCAGGCCAACAAATCATCTTTATCAGGACAAAGTTTAATTTTGGCGGAAAGTATAAAACCCGTAATAAGGCTTTTAAAATGAATAAAATTATTATTGTTGCTGTGCAAGGCAGCTCTTTAAATGTTTTATTGCTGATTTAAATAAAAATGGTACTTTTTTAACATTAAAGTTATCAATGGCTTCCATGATAAGTGTTTTTGTCTCATCTGTAAAATTAAAGAAAGTGATGACTGATGCTTTTGCATCTCAAACGACGATATATGTATATGAGTTACGAAGATAATAATATATTTTGATATAAGTTTGGGTATTTCCGCAGAGAGGTCAACCAGGCAACAAATGCAAATTTTTCAAAATAAAACATTTTAAAATAAAATTTTTAAGAAATGGGATTTCTTTGGGTCAAATTTATGTTTAGAGCCAAGCTTTTTTGCACACGTGGATTAAAAATTATGCTCCTTTTTTAAAGTCGCTGGTTTAATCACGTGTTATTTGTCAAGATATTATCGCCAACCACATTCACATCAGATATAACAAGCAAAAAAAGGGAAAATATTTTTTTTTTAAATAATAACCGTTGAATTACCCATTAACAAAGCATACAGTTTTAAATAATTTTTTAAAATGGGTGCCTTAAAGTTCTCACATACATGTAATAAAAATTGGGACACCCTATATTTACATAGTCGTAAAAGATAGCAGTCGGGTGTTAAATATTAATATCAGTTTTCCGTGTCTGTTTTAACTTAAATATAAATAAATAAAAAAAAACAGGTGAGTTTGAAATAATTAAAACAAGTATATTTATAAATATCTGCAAGTAACTTTTGTGCAGAATTAAATAAACTCAAGACAAAGACGTTCTCAAAACGTTCTGTTTTACTTCTCTTTTCACAAATTAAATATTAAATAGTAGTTTGTTTGTGTTTTTATAAAATTTTTTACTCTTGTATTCTTATTCTGATGACTTGAAACATTAACACTAACAAGAGAAAATAACATCAGGTGACCGAAAAAAGTCAGCTAATTGTTTGCTGGTCTTCGTTTATCCTTCCTGCATCTCTCAAGGTTTGTTTACATTTCTTGTCTCTTTTGTTTTAATGATAATTTAATGTAGAGTATAATAAATCCAATTAGCTTTGCTGGTTACTTAATTGTTTTTCATGGTTTCTTAAATATTCAATTTTATTTTCATAAACTTTTATAAAAACTTAAATATATTATTGACCAGCTAGTGCCGAACCTTAATTTAAGTTTTTAGTTTAAAGTAAATATAAAATCCAAAGGTTTTATCTAAGGACAAACAGTGTGTCCACCTTGTTGTAAGATGTTTCCATTAAGCAGATTTGGTTGTGCCTTTAAAACTTGTCCACATAGTTTAAACATTTTAATTTAAATAATAAAACTTGAAGATTTTTGTAAATGTTGTTGTCCTTAATATACCAAAAAGCGGATATTTTGAGGAGTTTGCCTTAACAAAGCTAAATTTTATTTTTATTGGGGGCACAGACATTGTAATTCATAGCACCAGATTAGTCTTAGAGTAGCTTTTAGAGCAAAAGTTTACAATTAATACGCAACACAGAGTTTCTTCTAATAAGTCAATTAACTTGGGCTGCTTTAAGCTTTGTAAATGGACGGGTGTTACCATTTTGTTCACATTTTTGCTTATAACTTAAATAATTCAAAATTTTGGGTAAAAAAAGTTATGATTTCAATGGATGGTATGGTTTGAAGCGAAAAATATGTGTCAATTGGTCGGCGTACTCGTCCTGTTACAGGTATAAAACATCAACTGGACAAAAGTTATTGGTCGGGATCGGTGAAAAAGGCACAGATCAAGTAACCGGTGAAAAAGGGTTAAAGAAGTTAAGGAAATATATATAAATACTGTTCCCTACACATATACATACACCTGCTTATATATACACACACACACACGCAAATACAAACAAAGTAGCTTGAACAGAATCTAAATCAATTAATGAAAAAATTTGCTTATATAGGATTGGCCTCTTTCCTGTTCTGCAACGCAATGCAAAAGTGACAGGTTCCCTTCATATAAAGTGCAAGTACTAGAACCAATCCCTACCCTAAGTAACCGTCCACGTCAATAATCTTAGACCAGCCCTCTTCCCCGTAGAGTAGTTAATAGACACTGAATAAACATATTTTCTGCTCACAGTAATCACTTGAAGACTGCGACGGGCGTGAACTTACAAATTTGAATTTAAAAGAATTTTGGCTTTAAGATCGAACGGGTTAAATTGTTTTTAAATTTTTACGACAGTTTATAGTGTTTTTAATCTCAGTCGAGTCATTATTTCTACAAAAAGTATTTTTTCTTAAGGAAAAACGTTTTATGAAATGTTACGGGTGTGACATTTTCATCAAAATGCAAAACGAAGAAGAGGCGATAACTCAGTATGTGATAATTTTAAGCTCTTGCGAAATAAATAAATATAATTTATTTATATTCGGTTCTAATTGTAGTGGTACCACTGAGTACCAGTTCTGCCGGTACCAAAGCCCCCAGGTAGCTTGTAGCAATATCTCCATTATAGCTTAGTGCTTAGCCGTAACCTGCACTTTGCTTAAGGGTTTGGATTTTTAAGCCCAGTTTCGCCTTCACGTTTTGATTACTTAGAGGCTTTAAAAACAATTTAGCATTCCCAAGACACCTCTTTTCCACATTAAGAAGCAACTGACCACAAATATTCTTTATGACTAGCAATTTGCATTGATACACATTAACTTAAATTTATGCATATCAATTAACTCTCTTTAAATTATATATTCTTTCCCATTTTATCTTTTTTTTCATATTTTTTTTATCATTTTAAGTATTGACTCATTATTCAGTCTCATTCAATCTCTCTTCATACATCATTTGCCAATCAGCAGTTTACTTAAGCCAAGGCTCGATCTTTTACATTAACGTGCCCCCAAAGCACCTAACGGTTACCTCTTATTATTTAAAATTATAAAAGAGGATCCCTTTTAGCTCATACGAATCATAGCCGAAGCCAGTTTCCTGTCCTCATATATACCTTTGCAATCGACGTCACTTTTCAGTTTACAGGAAGAATACTTCTTCAATGACCTCTTATGCTCAGAATGAACTACATCATTACCAAAAGACATTTTTTTTGTAAACTTAAAGGCTTGCATGATACCGTTCAAGGTGATCAAATTAACTTTTGTTCTTAGTTGCCCTGCTTGGGGATAACCAATATAATTTAGTTTTAGAAAGTTGGATTTTTCTGAAAAAAGCTTTAGAGTAAGAAACAAGTAAAAGCGTAATATTCGGCTGTGCCGAATCTTATTTACCCTTCACATTACTCTTTAATTATACCCAGCCGAGTAATTTTGTACTGCAAATAATATAATAAAAATCCTTGTGTGAGTTTTAAAGTCCATAGAAAACTTTACAAAATTTTAACGTTCGTATGAATAATAGAATTAGATGAGGAACGTTTGAGGTCAACAGTAATGCAAGTTTTTGACATTATTTATATTAAAAGGTTAATAAAATTTGGCAATTTTTATGGGATGTTATTATTATTATTATTATTTATTAATAGATTTGTATATTTTAAATATAAAATGTTTTTTACAAATATTTATAAATTACAATCTATATTTGGCGTAGCAATATTGCTGTAAGCCAGATTGGCAAAGAAAAAAGTTCATAATGTTTATTTATTATAAAAAGAAGATTAAACATCAAATTCATTTAATATAAGATATCTATATTTAATACATGTTTCAAGATATTTATAAAGTGAGTTAAAATTGGTGCCATTTAATATATTTAATACTTCATTATAACTTAGAGAGTTTTGACTAAAATATATATTTCTAAATTCTCTGTAAACTGGACAAATGCCTATAAAATGGAACGTATTTTCTGATTCATGCATGTTACAAACTGTACATATACCGTCAGTATTATTTTTGAAACATCTAGCATTAAGATCTAAAACTCATAAAGCTGGTCGTGCAAGTGGTGGGTGTCTATATGGATTTAAAAAGGAAATCCAGAAAAAATATACACTAAAATTTATTAACGTACATAACTATACAGTATTATCTGCCAAACTTGACGGCAATATTTTCTATTTTATTCCTAAATACTTAAACTGCTCAAACTGGAAGGAGGATCTAAATAACTTTGAGCAATTTTTAGATGAACTCAGCCCTACTGAATTTTGCATAATGGGAGATTTAAATGCGCGTATTGGTGAGGAACAAGTTTTGGAAGAAAATTTATTACATGGTTTGTCAAATATAAGTGATTTTAGACGGTCCAAAGATAAAACTATTAATGCTCAAGGAAAACAACTAATGAATGTGATTGAAAATGTTGGTGGGATAGTGGTGAATGGTAGGACAAGAAGTGATGCCGAAGGGGAATACAGCTTTTGTGGAGTTATGGGAAATTCTGTTATCGATTATTGTATTGGTTCATATAATTTTCTACAATATGTTGATGATTTCAAAGTGGCATCTAAACCCTTTTCTGATCACATGCCTATATGTCTCAAAATAGCAATTCCAATTCACATGAGTAGTAATAACATGGAGTCTTCGTTACAAAAAATATACTGGAATAATAAGTATGCTGTTCAATATAACAGAAACCTCAATGTATTGTCAAATACCCAGCTTATTCAAAATAATATGACCGTTGACGAAATGGTTACAACAATAACTGATAGTATCAAGCGAGCTAATGTTAAAAAAGTCAATAAAACATTATATGAGCCTAAACAAAAATGGTTCGACTGGAAATGCTTCCGTTTTCGATCCGTTATGCTTAAAAATCTAAAAAAATATAGGAAAAAACATACAACTTACAACAAATCATGTTATTATTCAGCAAGATCTAAATACCTACAGTTGTGTGCGAATAAGAAGTTGGAGTTTTATAATAATAACCTTAAACAACTTGATAAAGTAAAATGCAGCAAAGAATGGTGGAAATTATCAAATTCTTTAAAAACACGTACTCGTGCGTCAAAAGGAAATTTAGACGCTGATGATTTCCTTTTGCACTTCGGCTCTGTTTTTCAGAACCGAGAGGAATCCCAAACTATAAAATGGTGTATGCCTTATTTTGTGGACGCTTTTTTAGATTCTCCCTTTGAATTCTGTGAACTATATGCAGTTGTAAATAAACTGAAGCTTAACAAATCTCCAGGACAGGATGGTATTCCGTATGAATTTTATAAATATGCTCCACATGGCTTTCTAAAAAACATATTGTTGGTATTTAATAATATCTTTCTTTGGGAGAAAATTCCATCTTCTTTTAAGCAATCTATCTTGATACCATTATTTAAAAAGGGCGACCAAAACGTAGCAACAAATTATAGAGGGCTATCGTTAATAGATACAATCTGCAAAATTTTTAATAACATTTTACTAAATCGCATATCAGATTGGCTTACAAAAAATAGTATTTTAAACGAGTTTCAAGCTGGGTTCAGAAAAGATTACTCTACGGTTGACAATATATTTAACCTTGTTAACATTGTTGGTTTAAACAAATTAAAAAATAAACATACATATGGATTTTTTGTAGACTTCTCGTGTGCTTTCGACATGATCCCTAGAAATAGTCTGTTTTATAAATTATCATGCATTGGCATATCATCCAAAATTATAAGAATACTTCAATCTTTATATGATAATACTGAGAGCAGAGTTTGGGATGGATCTACCTTTTCTAAATATTTTGAAGTGGAATCTGGTGTAAAGCAAGGTTGCATTCTAAGTCCAGTACTGTTTTCGTTATACATTAATGATCTTCCTGATGTTCTACCTGGTGGTTTAAATGTGGCGAGCGTAAATGTTAAAGTTTTACTATATGCAGACGATATTGTCATCCTATCAGATACACCTAGTGGTCTACAAGAAATGATTGATGCTCTACATAGATATTGCTTAATGTGGAGCTTAAAAGTTAATTTATCTAAGTCAAAAATTGTTGTATTTCGTAACAGCCCAAGAATTTCCGCTGACCTATTGTGGCAATATGGAAATAATAATATAGAAATCGTCAACAGCTATACCTACCTAGGGGTTGATATAACATATAATCTTTCCTTTAAAAAGCATCTACAAAACAAACTATCTGCTTCTAAAATTGCCATAGCATCTACCTGGTCTAAGTATATCAATCATCCAAATATATCAAAAAGGAACAAGTTAAAAATTTTTGAGGCTAGTTCTAAATCCATTATGTTTTATGCTGCTCAAGTTTGGGGCTATGAGAAATACGATGATGTCGAAAAGCTTTTCCGATTTTTTATTAAAAAAATGTTGTACCTTCCTGCCACTACTCCTAACTACATGTTGTACTTAGAAACCGATTTTAACTCCTTATTTATTTCAACCATAAAAATGCATTTTTGTTATATAAAGAAAGTACTTTCTTTAAGTTCGGAAAGATTACCACGAATATTGGCCGAGAAAGTTATAGAACTGAACCTGCTCTGGGCAAAAGAGTGGTCTAATCTGCGTAACGTGCTGCAATACTCATCTCCAAACAACAGTAATCCCTTATGCTTTTATTGGAAAGATATAATTTGCCTATTGAAATTAAAAGACAAAAATGACTTTATCTCCGCTGCTTCAAATTCACAATTTCACGATCTGTATTCACAACTCAAGTATGACATAACACCTGTACTTATTGCAGGATTATCTTCAAGAGCTACAAGTTTAATTATAAGGGCTAGAGGCGGCCTTTTAGATCTTAATGCTAGATTTTTATGGGATGTTCTAGTCCCCCTGCTCCTCTCCCACTTTTTTTTTCCAAAATATATGAATTATTTTATAATTACTTTTTGTGGAATATTCGAAGTCGATAGTTGTTATAGTTTTCCTGATGTGGCGAATCGCAAATTTCATAAAAATTCTTAGTTTGTATTAGAGCTACCTCTTCCCCTACCGCTAACCAAAAAAACTTTTATTTGAATGTAGGTCTTGTCCTGTTACTTTTTGCAAAACATTTGAAGTCAATTTCTGTTATAGTTTCCTAAATTTAACATATCGAAAATTTCATAAAAATTGTTAATTTGTACATCCTCCACCCAAAAAATTTTTTCTTCAAATCGTAGGCTCTGTTGTCAAATTACTTTTGTAGAACATTTGATTTCGATATCTGTTATAGTTTCTGAATATAGCGTATTGAAAATTTCATAAAAATTGTTAATTTGTTTGGGAGCTACCCCTTGTTCACCCCCCACCCAAAAAGTTTTTTCTTAAAAACATAACTCTTGATGTACAATTACTTTTCGTAGAACATTTGATTCCGATATCTGTTATAGTTTCCTGAATATAGCGTATTGAAAATTTCAAAAAAATTGTTAATTTGTTTGGGAGCTACCCCTTGTTCACCCCCCACCCAAAAAATTTTTTCTTAAAAACATAACTCTTGATGTACAATTACTTTTAGTAGAGCATTTGATGTCGATATCTGTTATAGTTTCCTGAATATAGCGTATCGAAAATTTCATAAAAATCGTTAATTTGTATGGGAGCTACCCCTTGTTTGGCCCCCCATCAAAAAATTTTTTCTCAAGAGCATAGCCCTTCATGTCCAATCACTTTCTGTAGAACACTTGGTTTCGATATCTGTTATAGTTTCCGAGATGTTGCGTATCGAATATTTCATAAAAATCGTTAATTTGTATGTTTTGCCCCCACTCAAAAAATTATTTATTTAAGGTGTAGCCCTTATTGCCCAATTACTTTTTGTAGAACATTTCATTTTGATATCTGTTATAGTTTCAAAGATAAAGCGTATCATAAAAATCGCTAATTTGTATGGGAGCTACCTCTTTTTTTGTAGGAGTATCCGTGCCAAGTTTTGTGGCAAGAGTGACTATACTTACTGAGATATATAGGGATATATGCACGGATTTTGTCCTAAAAAAATGGGTTACTTTGGGTTTTCGCTTATATCTCGGTCAATAGTGAACCGATTTGGCTGATTTTATTAGGGATTGTCTCCAGGATATTTCCAATAGATTGACACCAATAACTGGTCCGTATCACTTTATTTGAATCTGGAAACTTGGTTTCAACAGATGGCCATATGGACAGACGGACAGATGGTCAGACGGCCATGGCTATATCAACTTCCCTATCTATAAAGTCCAGAATATATATACTTTATGGGGTCGCGAATGAATAATAAAGAAATTACAAACGGAATGACAATCTGATATATACCCTTATCACTATGTGAAGGGTATAAAATATAGTAATCGGTCATATATTTCAACCCTCTAGAGACACTCTGGAAGTGGTAATAAATTTTTTTGATTTTATTGGATATTAAGTTTTGAATGGGAGCTGCCATAGGTAATGAAAGTAGGGGGTAGGTTTGTTCCGAAAAAATATTGGGAATGAAAATTTAAGGGCAGTTGGTCATACATTTTAACCCAATTGGGCCACTCTGGAAAAGATGCTAAATATTTTAAATTATAAACTAATGCTTTATTTTGAACAAAAAAAAATATTCAAGAAATTTTTTTGGAAAAATTTAAAAATATGGTTGCAGTTTTGTAAAATAGAAATATTTTTAAACATTTGTTTGAGTATTTTTCTATTCAGGTTTTTCTAAATGAATTATATTATTTTCTCAGGTTTTTCTTGAATAAAAATTGTAAACATTTTATTTGATTTTTTGATATTCAAATAAAGAAAGCCCAAACTTTATATAGATTGGTTTTGTTTGAATCTTCAAAATTTAGAGGTTTTTTTATAACAGGAAAATTTATTTCAAATATAAAACATTATTTTTTCATAATTTATTTTAGTTTAAATGAAACAAAGAAAACAAAATTTATATTTACCTTTTATAAATAAATCACGTAAATATTTTATATTTCCAAAAAACTTTTCATTAGAGTCATTTAAAATTAGGAAAAAAAAATTAAAATATTTTTAAAAATATTTCTTTTTTTTGTCCTAAATACAACTTACAACTATGGTTTAAACTAAACACGACATTTTTAAACAAATATTTTTTTATACAAATTTAATCGAAAAATAAAATTTTTTTATTAATATTTTATCTTAGTTTATGGGTTAGCAAAGTTGTAGCATTTAAATTTCAGTTTTATGACAAAAAATGTTAAAAAAAACTCCCTTGACTTTTATTGTTCAAACAAATTACCAATGTCAGGGTAAAAACAAAATTCTTATTTAATAGTGCAAATGTGGAATATCTAACTTTGATATGATAAAAATGTGATGTTTGTTTCTTTTTTTTTTTTTAACTAAATTACTTTTGTTTGATTTTATTTTTATGGCACATACATGCATGTACTTTCATTTAAAGCGATTCTATGACTTTTTTTTAAAACATAAATATATTTTTTTTGCAAAATCACGTAAAACCTAAAAAAAGTAGTGAATCTTTTATGTATTTTTAGTAGCAATAATTTTTGTAAGCAATAATAGTAAGAATGTGACTAGAGGTTGACTTATTTAGGGGTTTAGATGAACAAGTTCGTAAATGTTTTAAAAACGTCTAAAAATACAATTTTATTTTATCTATTGCAGCAACACATACATAAAAACTCAGAAAAAAGAAGGTTGTTTGAAATTTTTGGTTAATTTTGATCAATTTTTGAGAACTGTTTTCATTATAAAAGCAAAAGTCTTGATGTATTTAAATAGAATGTTTTATATTTAATAATGTTTAGAGAGTTAAAGTAATTTAAATCAATTAATACGTTTTTGTCTTGAAAAATTATTTTTAGAATAGTTTACTCTTTGTTTTCTTATAAAAAGTTGTTCATTATCCTTAAGTTTTCAGAAAATTTTTGAGCAGCCCTCTTTGTCCGCTTTTCATTGAAAACATTTATTTGAGTCTTAACATGTAATATCTAACTTGGCATAAAGTACGTGTTGAAAAGATAATAATATTTTATTGGCAAATAAGTTTTGAACTTACTTTATTTAAAATAAAAAATTTACAAATCTGATTGTTATTTTATCATAGTAAAAAATATATTTTACAAACTCTAAATTCGAATTTATTAAACTTGTTTTGTAACAGTAAGAGCTTCACTCTAAAGTGTTATTTCATTCTTAAATTTATTTGTGCCAGTCCTGTTCTCTTCACAGCTCCAATAAGTACATTATGCAGCTGTGCCTAATCTTATTTAACTCTAGCACTTAAATACTATTTTGAAAGTGTAATTTAAACAATTTTTTGAATAAAAAAAAACGACGTCTTGTTTTTATACCTTAATCTGGTTTAATATTGTACAAATAATCTTAAAACAGCCAAAGTTTTAAACAAAAAAAAAAGAAAAAAAAACATGGTGGCTGGTGAAAGCTGCATTGTATGGTTACAAAGAACACTATTATTATTGTCACAATCATACTATTGTTACAATTAAATTTTAACTAAAAATTTAATAATAGTTATGGTCAAAATTTTGATTCTATGTTTGTGATAATTATTACTTAAATTATAGATGAACACCGGGTGAAATCTTTTTGAAATTGTGTAATGGGCTCTCATTATTTCATAGGTTACAAAGCAATGAGGTCTCTGCTATAGAAGAGTTACATTTTTGTAAGGGCGCTAATAACCCCATTTTTAGTTATAAAAGGAAAAAAGATTACTGGAAAAGGCTTTGTACAACATTTTTGTTTAAAAAACCCTTAAATTTTATTATTATTTTCAGTAAATGCTTAGTAACTAGTTTTTGATTGTTTTTTGTTAGCACATTTGTAAGCGAGGGTCGTGAATTTCCGAACAACTCAAATAAAAATAACAAAAGGTAACAAGTGTTTCTTCATCTCCAATATTACTTGCTAACTTACAAGGTAAGCGAAGGTTTTGCTGGGCATAATTTTGATTATGCTGTATCATACATATCTTGGTCTTAGATAATGATAATCATATTCTAAGAGCATCATATGTTTGATAACCCATAATCAAGGTAATGACTGCCCATGACCAAAATAATGATTACCACAGATAAACAATTGTAAGTTTAATCATAATTATGATTGCATTTTTTGCCAAAAACTTAGTACAACTATAGTATGGTTCTGGCAGTCATAATAATATTCGTAACCATGCAAAGATGAAATTCTTCATGATCATAGAGAATTGGGACAATAAAACAAGAATTTTGATAATCCTCTGTTTTCACGCTAAGACTCCGTAGTTTCCGTCAAAAGAGAGTATAGGCGCACGTTTGGTGGCACTCTTCCTTTTTCCAAACGTGGCACAATTGCAAGAAGGCCTTATTATCGTGCGCCCTTAGTTTGGATGCAAAGAACTATCACTGCTGATGCTGCTGCCATACAATCCGATCCAAGGATTTCGGCAGACAGTCACTGTAGACAATTTTCTTTTCAAGATTTATACTTATTTCCATATAAAATTCAATTAGCAAACAAACTCAACACAACAAACTTCCCGATTTGCATGGAATTATGTGAGAAGATAACTCAAATTGAGACAGAGCATTTAAACATCTGCATTTTTATGTCTGGGGAGGCACATTTTGATCTAAATAAAGAGGTTAACTAACAAAATTGTTAAATATGAAGAATCCAAAGATATTCCATGAGATGCAATTGCATTTACATCGTGTCACAGTGTGGTGTGCAGCTTTATCAAGGTTATCGGCTGTTACTTTTTCGAAGAAGCCGTTATTACTGTTACGGTCAATGGAAATCGCTACTTAAAGGCGCTGAAAGAGTTTATTTTTTGCAGAACACTTCGAAAAAGAATCCCTTTCATTTCTGTGTAGTTTCAAAAAAATGGGGCAACTTGTCACATAGCAGTACCTGTTATTACAGAGTTGCAGCGAAAATTCCCTAATAATCAAATTTCAAGAAACTCCACATAAATTTTACAAAAAATTATTTCAGTTTATTTATAGGGCTTGTTGTAGGTTAATAGGCAATCTGAATTTTATTGGTTCTTACACCAAACCATCAGTAGACTTTAACTAAATTTTTAAAAAACTCATGACTATTTTTTGTCTTTATATAAAAGCCTCAAAACTTATTGAGAATCACTGTAAGCAAACCAAAACGCTTAAAAGAGTTTCTTTATGAACTCAGCAAATCATTTTTCGCTATAAGCTGCATTGATTTCCTTTTTCCTTTTGTCCTGTTATCAAATCCTGAATGATGTTTGGAAATTGTTGCAACAGAAAGGCTTGGTTTTTAGTAGCCCTTAAAATACATTTGGTGGTAGCCTTGAAACTTTATTTCTACAAAAACTTCTTTTTGCTTAAAGAAAAAAACAAGTGACAGGTGTGACATTTTCCACCAAAACATAAAAAAAAGGAAGAGTCAGTTATTCAGTTTAAACTTTCGTGAAATAAATATAATTAAATATTTCGATCATTTTTATTCTCTTTAAAAAAAATTGTTTATTTTTGGCCGTTTTAGGTGGAATTATTTATATGTTTTTCTTACAAGCAATGCATAAATTTGGCAGTGATAAATTTGAAAAGTCCGGTTTAAAAAACATCACATGAAGAACCATCTTTAATTGATTTTCAACCTTTATGTGTGGGCCAAAGAATAACGCTGTTCCTTTAAAAATAGGATAACCCTTATCTTAAAAGTAAACGTTTTAGTTTGGCCAATTGAAACCTGTTGCTAATTTTTTGATAAAACCTCTATTCACGGTTTGATTGATACCACAAATTAGTGAAATAAATTTTGTTCCAAGTGTTATTGACGCTTGTACAAACTAAACTTACAAAGGTGGTAATTGTGATTTTATTTAATTAATTTTTCCTGCCTAAAGTCTAAGTTTTTTATAAAATAAAAAGGAAAAAAAAAATTCCTTTTCATGTTTAAAAGCTGTTTAAAGAGAAATCAATTAAAGTAAATCAAAGCAAAAGAAAATATACTTCGCAAATAGTTTTTACTCAGGTTATTGTTCAAATATTTAAGACATTCCATTAATTAAGCAAATAACTTCATTGCTGACAATTCAAGTGTTAACAAATGAAATGCTTGAATTCCTTTTAACGAAATGAAAAAATGAATAATTCATCAATATAAATGAAATAATTGTGGAACTTTTCAATGCAAATATTTGCGTAAAACCAATTCTTTTTTAATAATTGCTTGGATTGCAATTGAAATTGCACAAATAAAAAAGTAAAAAGTTGATAATTGATTGGGTTTACTTAAACAATAAATTGAAAATTATTTCAAGGATTTATTTACTAAAAAACAAAATTTTTTTCATATATTTTTATTATTGAATCTTTGCCTTTGACGAACTAACAATAAGTTTTGAAAACTTAAAACTTAGTAATTAATATTAGTCCAGCCAATGCCAGACTAAAATTTAAGTTCTCATAATCAAATAAATTAATTTAAATAGTTTCATCTAAGCGCAATAGTATTTCTTCTTTTTGACGAGTGTGTCCACCATGTTGCAAAATGTTTCCAGCGAGCGGGTTTGGATGTGTTTCCAGTTTATCTAACAACTTGTCCGCATAATTTAGGGTTTCGCATTTTTACTTGTGAAACTTATAGATCTTTATGGATGTTGCTGTTTTTAATGTACCAAGGAGTACCAGTTATCATTCTTATGATTTTAATTTGACGGCGTTGAATTTCTTTTATGTTGGAGGCATAAGCAGTGCCCCATAATTGTATCCCGTAGCAGCAAATTGGTTTTAAAATTGAGATGTAGAGTAGAAGCTTACAATTGAGACGTAATACAGAGTTGTAAGCCATTTAGCCAGTGAATTCGGCAGTTTTGAGTTTCATTTGTGTCACCTTTGCATCTATACGTGACTTCCATGTGAGGTGGCGAGACGGGTGAATTCCAGGATATTTCGTCTCAACTCGTTGAGGCACCGTATGGTTGTTAATATGAATTGAGGGGCAAGTTTTCTTGCGTAAAGTAAAAGTAACGTGGGTGCATTTTTATTCATTTATTTTAATACCCCATAACTTTGCACATTTCTAGGCTTGAAATACGTGATTTTGAAGTGATTTCGAGGCCTTTTTAGGGTCCTTATGATTACTGAGTAAGGCGGTATCATCAGCAAATGTCGAGGTGTGACTTAGTTTAAAGATATTTACTGGTATGTTCAGCTTTAGGTTATTTAATAGATCTTCATGCCAAACTTTATCAAAGACCTGGGAGACATCAATAAAGAGCGAGAAGCAATATTTCTCTTCCTCAAAGGCATTTTTAATAACCTGTACCGATTTGTGGGTTTGTTTGAGGGTGTTATGCTTACTCCGAAAGCCAAATTCGTGATTCGAAATACAATGACTGCCACTCAAGATCAGGATCAGCTTGTTTTTAAGCAATTCCTAAAACAATTGGGACATAGTTGGTAACAAACTTACAGGCCTGTCAGCCTCTATCTTCGAGGGATCTTTTCCGGCTTAGGAATCATCTTTACCAAGGCAACTTTTCATACTAGCGGGAAGTGTTCGAGCCGTAATAAGGCGTTAAAAGTAAAAAGAAATTTTCTTTTTGCTGTGCAAGACCCTTTTTAAAGCATTTTGTTGCTTATTCCACCATCCATTAAAATTAGTAAAAGACTTTACGACATCTTAAAGCTGGAATTGTATTTCCAGGGACATCTAGCAAAAACTGGTGCTAATTTACTCATGTCAGTGCATGTATTGGGAGTAAACACATTTATTAAAAGACTTGCGAGCAGATCACATTTTTCTTCATCATTTCTTGACCAGGATTCTCTCAGATTACGTAGTGGTGGTTTTGCGATAAAGGGGTCTTTTAAGACATTTAGCTGATCGCCATAGTAAGTAATTCATCCAAGGAGTCAAGTTAGATCTTCAAGGTGTTCCTTGAGAGATGCTATTCTGTAAACCTTTAGCAAATTTTTCAATTGGTTTAAACATTCTTTCAACTTGATTTTAAGTTGGGGGGATCTGTGCTTTTGTCATTATCTTCGGGCTCTTCTTTTCTCTGATAAAAGCTGTTGCGCATCGACTGAAGAAATTTACGTGCATTTAGTCTGACGATAGTTAGAAGATGCATGTTCAACGGCTTTTTTATGTTCTCATTAAGACTGCTGAGACAATCATCGATGTTTCCGGGAGTTTAAAGCGATTGGTTTTTCGAGCAGTGGGTGCTGACAATTTTTTTTGTATTTTAACCAATTAACTCTTTTAACCTAAAAACTCTCACTAGTAAAAATTTGGTGAAGACTGAAAATAGTATAACGCCTAGAAATTTTACTGTGAGCAGTTTTCCAATAGGTTGGTTGTTCTGATAAAATCCCATTTCAGATACGGAATTATACAAAACTTGACTCCTGGGACTAATTCAGCAGGTCAGGACTCATGATTATTATGCCTTTTTACAAGGCATAATATTTATATACACGCAGAGAAAAAATATGGTTAGGTATAGTTACGGGCAGAATTGGGCAAAATACATGCTTTGCTGTATTTCAAATACAAAATACCAAATACTTTTAAGTCGAGTATTTCAAATACAAAATACAAAATATAGTATTTTAGTATCTTTTATATGAAATACAAAATACATTTATAACCATTAATCATGAACACTAGATTTTTAAAAGTATAATCAGATAAGCAGCCTCTTGTTGAAGAATTTATAAATCCTGCTAAAAAACAACAGTCTTTCTACAGGTCCTGATGAAAACAGACTGGTGTAAAATTTTATGAAAACAGTTCTCTGCAAGGCACATTCAACAAGGTAAGCCCAAGGCGAATTAAAAAAACTCGCCCTCTTCATTTCCTTTTTATGTTTGAACGGTAGAATGTCAGAAAAATTAAAAATTTCATATTAAATTTTTATAACGTGAAAATGTCAAATTGATTTCAATCAGCTGTGCTCTTAATATTACCTGGTTGAATGTGCCTTGGTTCCCTGTATGTACCTTGTATGTGAAAAACAAATTAAATTGAAAGTAAAGTAATATCAAGGCGAATTCAAAAATTCGCCCTCTGCATTTGTTTTGTATACCCTTCACATAGTGATAAGGGTATATATCAGTTTGTCATTCCGTTTGGAATTTCTTTATTTTCCATATGCGATAAAGTATTAATATTCTGGATCCTTATAGATAGGGAAGTTGATATAGTCATGTCCGTCTGTCATTCTGTTGAAATCAAGTTTCCGGAGTTAAATAAAGTGATACGGACCAGTTATTGGTGTCAAACTTTTGAAAATATCCTGGAGACAATCGCTTTATAAATTTAGCAAAATCGGTTGACTATTGACCGACATATACACGAAAAATCAAAAAAACCCATTTTTAAGGACAAAATCCGTGCATATATCCCTAAATATCTCAGTGAATATAGTCATTCTTGCTACAAAACGGATACTCTGAAAATAGGGACCTCAAAAGAAAAAAAAATTTTCAGATTGGATCAGGGGAAGTGGTTTTTTCTCTGCAATCGCACAAATTTTGTGAAATATTTCATGCGCTAAATCTTAGAAATTATAACAGCATCGAACTACACTTTGGAGAAAAAATTTTTTGAGTGGGGGTAGGAGGTGTGTCTCACATACAAATTAACAATTTTTATGAAATTTTCGATATGCTATGTCTCAGAAACTATAACAGCTATCGACTTCTAGTGTTCTACAAAAAGTGATTCGATGATAAGACCTACATTTCGGAACAAAAGGTTGAAGAGGAGCAGGGGGACTAGAAGACCCCATAAAAGTTAACAACTTTTATTAACCTTTTAATACGAACAATGTCGAAAGCTTTTATAACTCTCGACCTCAAACCTTCTTCATCTATTTCTGTTTCAAACGAACGTTAAAATTTTGTAATTTTTTCTATGGACTTTAAAGCTGGCACAAAACAAAAAGGAAGTTTTAGAAAATAAAAATTGTTCAAAAATACGCTAAAAAATAAATTTGTATTAAATGACACTAGGTATGGTGTAAGAAATACGTCCGCAATATTAAAACATGTCAACAACTCGCTGACGACTAATGATCAGCAAATTTAAATTTAAAAAAAAAAAAAAACATAACTAAAAAGCGAGACAAAACTAAAGCATGCAAAAGCATGCTGCCTTCATACTCATCTAAATAGAGATGAATAAGGCAAAAATAAAGTGGTGAGATGAAGAATATATAAAAGAAAAGGTGTTGCCATGATATGAAAATATGAATGGCAGGCCGTAAATTTCGTTCTAACCCAAGAATTGACAATTATAAATAAGAGTATGTGTAAAATACAAATTAGTATTTCCGTATTCAAATTTCAATAAAACTTGGGTTAAATGGAAGATATTTACTACCAATGCTCAGTACCGAACAAAGAGTGCTGATGAGGAGTTGTAGCGCGCTCTGAAAATGCATTCCACTCGGCTAGTATCGGGAAACTAAACTTTTTCAAAAATAATTCTTCAATTAAGTCTTATCACAATAAAATTGAACCAATTAGCCTAATAAACAAAAAGGAAATTTTAGAAAATATTTTTATTTTATAATTTGCAGTACAAAATGACTCGGCTGGGTATAATAAAAGAGCAATGGGAAGGGTTTATAAGATTCGGCACAGCCAAATATAGCGATCTTACTTGATGTGTTTAAAAGTGTGAATGTCAAAAAAATTTTTAATTTTAATACAAAATTTAATTTTTTCGACATTCACATTTTCAAATATACGCTTAGCTCTTGATATTACCTGAATGAGTGAGCCCTGGAAAAGAACGTGCCTTGCTAAGGCGAAGACGTGAATGAATACGAAGACAAAGTTTCCATTCTGTTTTTTTTTTAGTTGTAACATTTTTCAATTTTTCTAATGACAAAATTTTGTATAACAAAAAAATGTATTTTGCAAAAATGTATTTTGCCATCATAAGTATTTGAAATACAAAATACTTCAGTGTTAGGTATTTGAAATACAAAATACATTAGAAGGTGGTATTTCAAATCATAGTTTTGATTATACCATAAAACAAATCCTCTTCTATTGCGTAATAGTCTGGTGCACTCTTCCGTGAAACGCCTTAATGTTAAAACAAAGAGACAAAATTTGGCGATTCTGATAATTGGCACACTGGTATCGTCTCCAACTAGATTGTTACAACTGACTGACTACCACTGACTTCTTTCTGACAGTATTTTGGCTCTCTTTTCTTATTTCTGTATCGTTATACATACAAGTTCCTTCGTCTTTTTTAACTGACGATTTGGCACCCATGCCAGTGGATTGAGGATGCCTTCCAGTGATTTTTTTAGAAGTGGTCAAAACGTGGAGCGGGTTATGTGAGTTTAGCATATTTTATGGCTTATGTGGCACAGGATGTTGTCTAAATTAGACTTTTTGGTACCGACAGATTGGACAGTCTTTCGAATGGGGCTAACATAAGCTTATCTTGTCTAACATATTTTACGGAATATAGGGATGCAATTATTAGTAACTAACCATCAAAATTTCCTTTTTTTTTCTTTTTCATAAATAATCACTGCAGTTCAAAGGAAATATAAAAATTCTGTTTGGGAACAGCAATTAAAGTTGGTCTTGAAAAAAAAAAAAACAAGTAAAGAATATTTAAGCAGAGATAAAACGCATTTGACATAAAAACTAAATATGATTTTTCGTTAAAACTCCTTCTTTTAATTGGTTTTTATTATTTTTGAAATAACTAAGTAAAACAAAAAACAATGAAAATAATTATATAAATAATTCATCAAAACGAAAAAATTATAAAAAATGTTTTTCTTAATATATTCTAATAAGCTTGTAACACAAATATTTATGGAAATCAAATCCCTTTTTAATAAATATTTAAATGAATGAACGTGAGTATATTCATATGACCATTACCAGTATAACTCTAACCCCGCACACACACATGCGGGAACTCACTTCCCAACAAACCATTTTTAAAGCAAAATCTAACTTTGTTTGAGAATAAGATTGTCATAAGACATTTTTTATAGTATAACTTTTAATTAACATTGTAATTATTTGCCTACTTATGTTTAAAAAAATAAAAATTTTTCTAACAATGCTTGCCATACACTTTGCTTAGTAATAGTTTTACAAGCACAATTGTAAAAGGCTTATGTCTGCTATAGTTTTATAAATTTTGAATTATTTGTAAAATTCGTTAGTGTGACTTATTTGTTTGAAAAGTGAAGTATGAAAAAAGCTTTTTAAACAAAGTGTTCAAATTAAAAAAAATTAAAAAAAGTATTACCAAATAAAGTTGTTTTATAATTAGACTTTTAAGCTGAATAGCAGTGTTATTATAAGCGATCGTTTTTCTTTTTAAAATCGATTTAACAAAAATTTATATGATTAACGGCCATTATTACAACTTGGCGTTAGCTTAAAGTGAGATTTTATCGGTCGGATAAAAACATTTTCATTATAACAACTTTCTTTTAACCTAAAAATGAGCGATAAATTAAAGGCAAGTTCGTCTTGGCGGTAAGTTTTACAAGGAGTATTTACGTTTAAGTTACCATATTTTCTTATTTTAATATGGTAGCACTATCCGTTACACAATTTTTGCTTTTCAAAAGTAAACAAAAGTGCGTCGTTGCCGCTACAATCTTATTACTCCTTCAAAAGTAGTCGGTAATTGCTAACGGTATTGCCGCACAATAAGAAATATGTATTTAACTTTACCGGCAAGTTGTAATAATGGAAATTTGCTAACGGCCACTTTATCACCCTGTTCTGTTAACGCTACCACTTACTACCGCTAACTTTGTCGCCAAGTTGTAATAATGGCCCTAAGGCTTGTGGTGATAAGCTTGTTATAAACATTTTCTATATAATTTTGGTTTGTTGGGTTAAAACCGCATACAAGAATGTATATTAAATAAAATTTACAAATTGTTACAATTTATTATGACAAGATGTAACTATTTATTTACAAATGTCTACATGTAAAAATATTTTTTACTGAACACACATAATTATGGGCAAATACTCTGAAAAGTATTTTAGCCCAATGATAAACCAAGTATGAATTGTTTTTTTTTTTTTTTTTTTGATTAAGTGTGGCAGAGTTGTTATTTGTGGTCGTAGACACGTTAAATAATGTTATTTGTTGTATCTACTCTAAACAAAAATAATGACAATCTTATACACACAATTACCGACTGTTTGTTTAGGGTATATTAACTCAGTAATTGGAGCTGTTCTAAATGGTGAGATTATACAAATCAACTAATTTTTTTAAATCTAGTTAAGCGAATGAGAAAAGAAAAGAGGCTTTGAAAGATATGGAAATAAACACAAGGCAATTGATAAGCAGATATTTGTTATAAAGAACTTGCCCATTAAACTCGTTCAGGGGCACTAGACTTTACAAGTTTTACAACGATTACTTCCACATGATTTAAGTTTTATCTTTAAGAAAATTGGTGTTTCAAAATGCTATAAATATATAAGACAGTGGGTTACGTATTTCTAAGGCCACTTAAATACAAATGTCTACAAGTTTTACATTATCTTTAACATTTAATTAATTTTTTCTATTGTAAAGTTGAATTTCTGTATGAATGCTAATTAAATTGTAAGCTGAGGGGCACTGTGAGATGCCAAAAATATTAATACAGGGTGTCTGGTGGCAAATTAATATTTCCAAGTACGATTATTTAAAAAAATATTTAACTTTGCGAAGGGAAGGTGGCAACGTTGGAATTATCGATTGTGCGGTTTATTAATCATGATGTCGCAGAGGTCGAGGGAGCATCGCACGTTCACTGTGGAGAGATTTTTTAAGAGCAATGATTCTTACGTAACTGATTGTCAACTACCTTGTTCAAATTTCGTTATTAGGCAAATACAAAATGGACCGAGGGTAACTTAAACTCGTTCGTTGGTGCAGAGATTTCGCGCAACTGCTTCGGTTATCAATGACCCACAGCTAGGACCCAACCGATCTTCAAGGACTTGCGGAAACGATGAACTGGTAAAAGGCAGTCTAAGTGAAAATCCGCGATTGTCAATACGGAAAAAAACAGCCCCACTAGGATTTCCAAGAACGAAAATGCATGAAATTTTAAAAAAAGATCTGAAGTTCCATCCTTTTTTTAATTCAAATCGTTTAAGAACTGAAAGAAAGTGACTTTGATTTATAAAAAAATTTTTGTGAAACGATGTTGGAGCGTTGTTGCACTGAGAATTCTTTTGTTATGGAGGAAAGAGGTTTATTTCCATCATAACGGCCACGTCAACATGAAAAACTGCCGTCTCTGGTCTCCAAAAACCCGCAACCATCGATTAAAACATAAAAAACTATTGCATTTCCCCAGGGTAACTTTTTGGTGTGCAGGAGAATTTTTCGAAAATTCAAGATGCCATGCGAAGAATGCCAATAATGAAAATTATAGACGCATGATTACGGCATTTTTTTTGCCAAACCTACAAGCTCAACAATACTTTTAACACACGTAGTTTCAATAGGATGGGGCGACCGCAGACACAGTCAGAGCTTCGATGAATTTGCTTCTGGAAATTTTTCCCCAAAAACTGATCAGTTGCTTTAGGGACATCCCATGGCCACTTAAGTTGCCATGGTCTAACTCCAATGGTTTTTTGTGGGGCTACCTTAAAGAGAGGTTTCATAATGACAATCCCCAATCTCATGTGGCTTAAAAGAAAAGTATTCGTCGAGAAATCAGCTCAATTGAACCGGGCTTACTGCAACGTGTGGCGCAGAACTTAAGGCTCTGTTTTGGACAGTATGTTAAATTCTACGAAAGACATCTGGACGACATCCTTTATAAAAAATAAAATCCGCGTTTCGATTCTATCGTTCAATGCTCTTAACTAAACTCTGTGTTAATTATTTATTTTGTTTATTGGGGATTTTTCAATCATGCATATGCATGATGCATTAAATGGCAATATGAGGGCTTTGCGTACTTAATTTTATTACGCAAAACTTGAAGACTTTTTTTATAAAATACAAAAAATAGACAGTAGAGGTTAGATTCTACTATCAAAGGATAGTAAACCCACAGTTTGACGAGGTTGGTGACCGTTTTCTTCTTCTTTTGGGTCTTAAAAGCCGTTTACAACCAGTAAACTTTCTGAAAAAGTGGTTTCATCAGTTTTTGTTCAAATGCTGATTCAGATTTGATTATTACCCCAAAATTATATTCAGCAATTTTACATAAAGAACTTCACCAAATTGATACTTTTTGAAAGGTTTATTTACTTCAAAAAAAAAAAAAGATTTGATTCTTCAATTAAAGAGTATTAAAGCCCTATACTTAGTTTGGAGAGATTGGTGACCGTTTTTATTTTATGAGCATTTTTTTTGATTTAATTTTAATGCACATTTCTACCTAAGACTTTAGCTCATAAATATTTTTACATTTTATTAAAAAATTTTTTCTGAACTTGAATTTTAAATATGGGGAAAAATCTATTTTTTCACTTTGCTGAATATAGTATTGAATCAATTATTGAGGAGGTCATTGATTTAGCAAAAATTTTGAGGTCAACAAGAAAAAAACAGTCACCAATTTCGTTCAACGAGTATAGGGCATAACTACTCTTTGATGGTACAATCGAACCAAGATAATACCATCTGGGTATTTTTTCTTTGTTGCAGCTTTATGTACAATTTTTGGATGCGCTATGCTGTTACAAAATAGTTGTTCTCAGTTCCACATTTAAGAAATAATTATCGGGCAAAAATATGGAAAGGGGTAACTCTCGTTCAAACAGAGTAATTTTATCAAATTTTGGATACTATTTTGAAATCCATAAAAATATATTTTCTTATTTTAAGCCTGCATCTAAGTTATTGTACAAAGAACCCCACATTTTGAAAACAATATGGTGAAAAGAACATATAGATGGGTAGGTAACCCCATACAAATGTGCCAACTGAAAAAAATTTTGAGACTGTTTATTTTAAAAATTATAAGGCTTTTGACGTCCAACCCGCTTCATAATAATTTTAAAAATAAGGAAAATAATTTTGAAAAAAAAAATTAAAGATTTGTAACCCGAGAGTTGTAGCTGCCTTCAACCAGACCAGTTAAGTAAAACTTTAAGTACCTGTTATCTTAAAATTAAAACAGCTATCACCTTAAAACTTACAACAAAATGTTTTCTGATTAATGTATAAATTTCCAAAACAAATTGTAGTAAAGAGGCATAAAAAGTGGTAGCCCCTTATACAAACCGGCCAACTTTCTGATACTTTTGGTATCCTATATCTCAAAATCTCTAACAGTTATCAATTTCATCCCTGCTTTAAATAATTTCCAGAATTTTTGAAAATTTTTTTGTTGGGTAGCACCATGGGAGGCTGTACAATGTTGGGACTTTATATAACGAGTGACCAAAAATTTAAGGAATTATCTTTAATAAATAAAACTTGGCCAAAAATTTTTTCACTTTAGCTCCAAGGAAAAGTGTTCTTCCCATATATCTTTAAAATTTAAATTGCCATAAAGCAGAGGCAAAAATATGAAAGATTATTGAAATATTGTACAATCATTAGTTATTAAATGCTTCATAATCTGTCTTAATTTCTTTTAATTCCAAGCTAGGATACGCCTACCCTTAAAAATATTTTCTTTTATAAAAATTAAAAAAATGAAAGTTTCTTTTCTAACATTGTAATTACAATTTTATAAAATGATTTTGCTTTCACACAATTTCAGGATGTGTGAACTTTTGCAGCTGTGCTTTTAAAAAGAAGAAATTTTATGTGTAACGATTTGTTTTCATTGGACTTTATCCCTGGTACTACTTAATCTACTGGAATGACATATGAAAGCTTTTAAAATTTTAAGGATAAAGATTTATGTTTAATATTTTTAATATATAAAACATTTATAGCTAAAATGTTTAGATTTTGAGAATATGTTTTCAGTCTTTTTAAAGTACTTTGTGCTTACTGAAGAGTGTAAGACTTGTCATATTTAAAGTTTTTTTTTTGAAACAAACTTACATATACGCAAACATATATATCGCTAATTTTCCAGAACAACGTCATAACTCAAGAAATGAATTTTTGAAGTTACCAATGCAGAATTACAAGTTATGTTTTGCTTTATCGCTGCATAAATTTCTTCTTTTAATTGATTGTACTATTTGCGTTTGAAGAGGAAAACCCGCGTGTGTTTTTAGTAAATGTAAGTTAATGGAAAACTCCAAAAGCGTTTTTCGGGAAACTGCTTTTTATACCCTTTACATAAGTGATAATGGTATATTTAAGTTTGTCATTCCGTTTTTAATTTCTTTGATATTCTTCTGCGACCCAATAAAACAATATTTTTTTAAGTCCTTATAGATAGGTAAGTCGATTTAGCGATGTCCATCTTTCCGTGTTATGTTTGAAATCAATTTTTTGAATCCCCCAATATCGCATATCGTAAGTGATATCAATATATCAGAAATATCTGCGAAAAAATAATTATTGACATGCATTAAAATCACCCGATACTTGACCGAGATAAAAGCCAAAATCTAAGACGTAGTACGGAGGTACGTTTATTTCTTTAAAATTTGTACATAAAAATCTCTACAAATGCCCCGGAATTGCGCTTGCATGGGTGCAATGTAATACCGACTCCTATTAGTTTAGCCTTACAAACACTTTTTTGGAATATATTTATAGCCTATCTCTGCCCATTACCAGGGTTGCGATACTTAATTAAAAATTTTTTTAAATCGCTTCCACAGTTACAAGGCTGCTATTACAAAGGTCAAACGTAAGACCGACCGCAATTAATTTTTCCTCCAAAATATTTTTTGACATAATTACTTCCTATCTCCAGTCCTTAATAGGGTAGCCATACAAAATTTGAAAAATTAGTGTATATCCCCCTTCAACTTTTCCAGAGTCACTCTTAAAGGAATAAAATGTATCACAGGCACCCCTTGGTTTTCCCTCCCAAACATATTCCTAGAACATAGTTACCTCTTGTCTTTATTGTCTAAAAGGGCACCAATAAAAAGTTTGGGAAATGTAATAATTCTCCCCCTACAGCTTTTAGGGTGGTCCTACAAAGGTTAAACGTAAGACTGATCTTAATTAATTTTTTCTCCAAAAAAATTTTGTGAAACATACCTGCCCCCGTCGCCATACAAAATAAAAAAAATTAGGTAAAAACCCATATAACTTCCCCAGATCGCCTTAAGGGGGACAAATATATCTCACAAACCCAATAGTTCAACCTCCCAAACATTTTCCTAGAACAAACTTACCCCCTATCATCATCACCTAAGGGAGTTGCCATAAAAATTTTACAAAAAAGAAGTAAAAACGCTTTTAACTTCCCCAGAGTCGGTCTTAGAGATATAGAGTGTACGACCGACCCCCATTAGTTTCTCCTCCCAAATCTTTCCTAGAAAATACTTACCCCTCAGCATCCCCTCCCAATGGGGTCGCCATACAAAATTTAAAAAAAAACCTAAAACTTTCCCGTAGTCACCCTAAAAGGGTTAAAATATAACACCAACCCCTTAATAAAAATTAGAAATAGTAAATAAAAAAATGTAAAAAAATAAAAAAGGTTGGGGGTTTCGAAAGGCCAATTGGAGGGGCATTTTAGATTTGGCACAGCTGAAATATAGCGCTATTACTTGTTTTTAAATTATAATGTTGTTGTCACAAATTAGTCGCCATGTGTATTTCATTTAACACTTTGCAAATTATATAGTTAAAGGTTATAACAAATTTATTACTATAAGCCTTAAAATACATTAACATAGGTAGTATCAAGGCGTCAAGTACGTCTTCCGCTCTTACTTGAAAAAGTTTAAAAAAGTTAAAGTCGTTAAATAAATATAAAGTTTTATACCAAAATAATAAAACCGACATTCACTTTCTCATATATTCGTAGTCAGCTGGGCTTTTTATATTACCTGTTTTAGTGAACCCTGGCTTTAAGCTTATTAATTTGTTGTTAAAGCAATTGTAAAAGGCTTGTTAATAATTATTTAATTAAGAAAACTAGTCTTCTTGGAAGAATATCAATAGTCAGTGCTTATAAAAAGCTTTAAGGTTTAATGAAAATAAGCTTTAATTGAGAATATATTCGTAAGTTTGTGATGTAGGCAAAAAACGCACTACAACAACTTCTATTGTTTTACTTTAAATATTTTGTTTTATTTCATATGATATCCTTTTTAGCTTTACGTTTGTTTCTTTTAAATACTCTTTAAACTCTCTTAAAAAATATCTTTAACTAAAGTACTTAGCAAACAATATACAATTTACGCATCTGCCATATAACGAAACATTAATTTTATATAAAAACACTTACAGAACTATAGTTAGCATAAGTCGTTTAGAATTATGTTTGTAAAGCTATTACTAAGAAAACAGTATAGCAAGCGTTGGGAGAAAAACTGTTAATCTTTTGTACATAAGTGAGCAAATAATAAAAATGTTTTTGAAAAGTAATAAAAAATATATTATGACAAGCTTATTTTCCAAAAATTGTTGGCTGGGAAAATTTTCAGCTAAAAAAAGCTTAAAACAAATTGATATTTAAAACAGAATGAATTTTTTTTTGGTAAGGTCGAATGTTTTGTAGTCAATTTTTATTCAATAATTATCAATTTAAATGGTTTATAGGCAATCCTTAGTAAGACTAAGATTAAGAAAAAAGAATGTTTAGAAAAATTTTATTCATAATTTTATATGCAAACTTTCTATTATACTTATTCTTCAATCTCAAATAAAACTAGTATCTTTGTAAATTCAGCAAAAAATAAAATTTTTATTAAATTCATTTACAAATATGTATAGATAGTTTAAAATATTGTTTTAAATTAAGATAAATTTTATTTCATTTTAAGTTAATAACAGTTTCATTCGTCTTAATTTGTTTTAGATAAACCGTTTAAGAAAATCCTTGTTTTAAGTTACACAACAATATATAAGAAGTGAAAAATATTTATATATTTACATATATTATATATCCTAATTTTAAAATTAACAAGTTACTTATAATCCGATAAAATCTTAATTTTTATAAACACATATGTACGGTGCGTTTGTTTGTTTCTATGGCCAAAGTTTAGAGTGTTTTAGTTTCAGTTCGCCGGACCGATTTTTGGTACTCTGTAACAAAAAGTTCAATAAGTAAAATAAGAAAAGAGTCAAATAAATTTAAGTAGACCCGGAAACGACTGTAGTTAACTTTTATATAAAAATATTATCTTTTAGCAATTATTTAGATCTGACTCTGACGATTTGGCAATAAAAAATTTGAAGGCAAACTATTGTTACCTTCCTGTGACTCTGTAACCAAGGTGAACTTAATTATTACTTGAGAACAAATCTGTAAATCTAAACCTTCGCTGTATTTATCTCAAAATTTAAAATTTAGTTACCACTTTATACAAAATATCTTTAAAAGGTATAAAAAATAAGTACATTTTAAAATAAATTTTATTAATTTTATCTTTTTTTTTTTAAATTCTTAATTACAGATGTTAGGGTTAAGATCATTTTAAACTTAAGTTGATTAAAAATTACTGAAAATTAAATTTCCTTATTTACTTACACATGTTCACATATTATTTATTTAAATAGTGTTAGAAAGAAATACTGCCACACTTGAAACTAGTTGCAATTAAAGAGTTTTAAAGTTAAAATACTTAAAATAAGCTTAAGTCTGTATATAAAAAGGAAAGTGATAGTGACTGATTGATTTTTGATCGCACATCCTAAGCGCATAGAGCTCTTACCTTTAATACTCAATACGTTTAGGTTCATTAAGTCAGAATATCGAGAAATTCGGACCCGATCGGGTTAGGGATGGGCAAAAGAGGGAAAAATTAACGAGTTAATATTTTTTAAACTGTACGCGATAGAAGGTTGGGCTTGTCTACGAAGGATAATGATGAATGCAATTTGCTGCCTCCACCCAGAGGCCTGTGGGTCTATAGTGAATCTCTTCAGAAACGTTGAAAATTTAGATAAGAAAAACAGAAAACAGAGAAAAGAGTAAGAAAAAAAAAGCGAGAATGTCGCCATCGAAAAGTCAAAAGAAGTCAGTATTCGTCCGTTGCGCGCAGGTATTGGATCCACCTTTTTATCCAGACACCTAACCCCTTTGAAGAATCCTATGATGTTCTCAAGCCCACTGCCAGATGCTTCATAAAGTTTATCTTAGAAGCACCCTTCTCTGTCGGCAGATCTGCAGCTTAGGTGCTCCCCCGTTTCTATCTTCTGCTCATTCCCGCTAACCTGCAGAAGTCGGGAGACCTCCTATCGCTTTTATTTGTCATATATTTCACATGGCAGTGCACTGTAAGAGTCCCAATAATACATCCGAGAAGTCCCCTACTCTTCCTGAGCAGCAGGTCAGTGACACTCTTGTCCAGCCTGAGCCGTAAAAGCCTCGAGATTCCTCTAGTTTTGGCCCAAATTTCCATTACCCAAGTATCTCTCAATACAAAATAGAAACCTATTAGTGGCCTTAATGGCTCACAGCCTAGCACAATACCTAAGACCCATCCCCTACTTGCCAATTTATCGGTAGTCTCATTAACGGCAATGTCACAAGGACCCAGCACCCAACAGAGCCCAGCCCTGTATGTCGTCAATGTCGACATGAAAGCACATCTGTTGTCGTCCACAAATCTAGACCTGACATAATATCGCTGGAAGGCTTTGAGCGTGCAATGACTCTTGACGTAGGTTTCTACGCCCCTTTTTCTTTTCAAATCCTCTCCTATCCATTATGCGGCACTCTTTACCATCAGAATCTCGGCGCATGTTGCACTCGTTCGGAAGTTTTCATCACATTCCTACTTCCATATCCATTATATGAACATCAGCTTCTGTGCCCATCTCCAGCTTCAATCCATTAGCGAAGACTGTAAAACCCACATATAGCCCCTTAGATCCCTTTCATGCCTTATTACCGAAAACACTACCTGAGGTAATATCCCAAAGTCAAGTTTCACGACCATATAGTGATCAACACCAGACTAACCTGGAGTGGATCATTCCCGAACCTTCCCAGAATGCCCCTGCCCTAAGCATACTTGATACCTAAATTTTGGACCTCAATGGATAAACGAAGGGTAAACATTTCATATTTGTGCTTTTTGGGAACTCTATATTTGTTCTAGACCAAGAGAAAAATTAACCTAATTCAAACCGCGTTCGCGGATCTCGAAAAGTTACGAAATATTAGACCTTAACTACAAGAGAGGGTGTGTTTAACCAATTGATGCTTTTCTATAGACCCGCTTCTACAATTTTGAGGAAAACTACTAAAAGTATACCTATTGGAGCTGGAATAAAGATAGTTAGAAAAACTTAGTGTTTGGTCATACTCTGGTTCTATAGCTTCTGTCACATTTAAAAATCCCTGCCAAAGACTGATTAAAGTTTGACATTTATTTTTATTTGCCATAAACTAATGACACGCTTCTCGTATTGTGGAATAAAGTTTATTTATTTTATGTGTTTCAAACTTTGTGGGCATTGAATACCCATTAGGCAGTAAAGAGTTAATACTGCTTAAGTATATTTTATAACTTCTGAATCAATAAAGATAAAAGAAATATAATTCGAAATTGATTTTGAAAGAATTTAAAAAACTTTTTGGAATATTAAAATTTTACTCTCCTCTTTAGGTTCTTTTGTATTATTTTTTGCTTGTATGGGATATCCTGATTTTACCCCTTAGTTATGGCATGTTAAAAAAAATATTTTTATTAAGAAATAGGAGTTAAATAAGCTTAACATGAAGCAAACAAACAAACTTAAACGGTAAATTTTAAAATTAATAAAACATTTTTTTATGTGTCAGAAATGCGTTTAATTTATGGAACAAATAACATACAAAAATTACTTTTTCTAATTTTGAAGTAAATTCTAGGACATTTTTTCAAATAATGGAAAAAACAAACTTAATTTGGACCCTTCAGTTTTTTTTAATTAGTAACCACATTTTCAAGATAACTAAGTGTAGAAACACAACAAGCGACGTCAGCGGCGATTTCATACAGGGTGTTAACTGGCAGGGTATGCTTCTTTGTTTTGCCGCCATTTTGGTAAATATTAGTGTTGGCAGTTGTGAAGAAGAGACGTGAGTAATTCATTATTGAAAAATATTTGGTAAACCAACGTGTTTAACGAGCAGCTAGTTACATTTTCGTTTGAATATATATTAGAATGAATAGAATAGTCAGCTCTGGGGGACGAAAAGCCCTCAAGTAATCATCAGTCCACCATTGCATCCAACAAAAGTGACAGTCTGGTGTGCAATTTGGTCAGGAGAAATCTTTGGATTTTTTGAAATTAAAAAAGGGTGTAACGGTAACTGCAAATGAGGAACAATATTGTGATATGATTGAAAAACAAAAAAGTGTGTGGGGCTACGCCCACTGAAACTAAAATCTTATTACAGGTACTTTTACCAGACTGATTTTTATTTAATAAGTAAGCATACTAACTAACGGCTTCCAAAGTAAAACTTTCGAAGGTAAAAAGTGGGCAGTGCCACACCCACAAAAACTAAATTGCTTATACTAGTACTTTTACTGCACAGGCATATACAAGGCCTCCACTTCTAAAATTCTGAAGTCAAAAAATTTGAAGGTGCTACGCCCAAAAAATATTAAACTCTTTATACTGGTCTTTCTACGGTTCCGATTTTTATGAAGCTCAAAGAGTAGACCGATAATGTTTATATTCGGTACAATAGTGGGTGGAATAGATAAAGAAACGTTTGGAAATTTATGTGTCATTCGGAAGGACGGACGAATGGATGGATGGATGGACGAACATGCATTTATCGGCTCAGAAAGTGATTCTCACTTGATCGGTACAATTGAAGGTGGGTCTCAGACTTTTACTTTTGGGAGTTATAAACATTTGCACAAACGCATAATAATCTTACCACGTATGAGTTGTGGGTATAACAATATAAGATAACTTTTTACTACTTTTGGAAAATATTTAATACTTAGTTATACTATAAACTAAGAACTTTTAAACTATTGATATATGTAAATGGTATGGGCAAGCTAGAAGCATATACATAAATGTCATACCTACATATTAAAAAAAAAATAAAACAAAACGAAACAGTGCAATTGAGCTGCCGCCGCTTTTATGTTAATTTTTTTTAATGACGACAAGTCGTCCAGTTAACGTCGGTGTTGTGTTCCTACACTAATTTACGACTTTCAACATGTGTTGTAACCATAAACAATAAAGTATAAAAAAGAAAAGAGTTTATGACTTCTACTGAAATTAAAATAAAATCATAAAAACCACCTGTTTTTTAAAATAGCTTAATGTAATATAAGTACCTTCCTTTTGAGTTAAATGCCAACAACTCGAACGATTATAAAATTTAAAATCCAGTGATCCAAATTGACGTAGATAATATTGTCTTATACATAGTTTTCGATATATTTGTGTTTTTTTTTGTTTCAAATTTGTTGTTTATCTATTATAAACGTGTTACCTACGATACTTGTAACTTAGTGATTTAATTTAAATTTTAATGTGGAAGAAATCTTTGTAAACAAAATTATGACGCAACGGCTTTTGATGCTGCATTTGAAATTATTACTGTGTGATGATGTAGTTATTTGTAAAAATATTTTTCCAACCTTTTGTTTACATTGCCCTCAATTTTATTTAAGGAATAAATGCGTTTAACCGTTAAGAATGTATTTAGGACGTAGCCCGCGGGGTATGCTTAAAAATCTACGCTAACTTATTCACACTCATACACTCCACAAACACAACACACTTATACTTAAACATAAGAAAACTGTTAGTTACGCTTAGGTTTGTGACGTTTTTCTCAATATCACTTTGTTTAGTTTTTTTTTTTTTGCTTAATTCTAGTAAAGACTCTTGGGTATATTTATTACACATATATTTTCATTTATTCTAATAATTATTTTCATTTACTTAACTAGCGTTAACATTTACAATTGAAATACTCTGCTTTGTTGTCTTTTTTTTTGGTTTCTCACTTAGTTTAATGCCTTTTTTGTGGCTTTTGTTCATTTGTTCCAAAACAGTTTTACTTAGAAATCTGTTACAGTTACTGTTTCAGTTTCTTCTACTGTTACATTAAATATGTCATTGTCCTGACTTGACTCCTCATGCTACACTTGTGTCATTTGTGTTTGTGTTGTTGTCTGAAACCATTCACTTCTACTGCGATTATCTACTCCCATAATACCATTTACATTCGTAAAGTTATTCTCTTGCAAAGGAAATTCTTGATTATGAAGATGGCAGTCAGCACCATCACAATGATGATTATTGGGATCATAATTATCGTGTAGCTGTTGATGATGGTGGTGCTGCGGGTTGTGTAGATGATGATGATGATGATGACGATGTGATAGCAAATATTTACTAAAATGACGTGAACAAAATAGCATAACAAATGTTTGTCGAAATTGTCGACTCATCAGACAGTAGAGTATGAAATTTATGCTGGAATTAAGCAAAGCCAATAAATCCATTAGGTCACCTGTAAAGAAAAAGCAAATTGTATGCATTTAGGAGAAAGAATTAAAAAATATATTTTTGAAATGTAATATTAAGATATGTGTTCATGTGCTAACAAGCAATAGTATTTTATTGGTAGATCTTGTAAACATTTAGTTAAGTCGTTAACTACAAAGCTGCTAAGGTGGTGAACATTATTCTTTGTTTCTATTAATATAAAGAGCGTATTAAACCATAAATGTCATTTTGGCCAATTAATGTCCACAAATTTGGGTCTAAGAGTTTTACCTTTCTGATAGCTGTGCGCTAAAATATAATTAAACAAACTCAAAACAAATAGTGCATCAAGCCCTATGATATTGCTGATTAGACTTCCAACTGTTGGTATCATTATCAATAATCAACTGATCTTCACGTGAGCTTGTAAGCCCATTTTTTTCTCAAATACTTGTGTAGTTAAATGTTAATTTTTGGGAGCAAGGCTTCTATCGAACTCATGATAAGTTACGGATTACCTAGAAATTAACCCACTACTTCGTAACGAAAGCTTTAATTATTTAAAAAACAGAGATGAGTAGGAAAGTACTGTGAGCATTATTCCCTTTTTCAATTAATATTTTTAAAAAATTATTTTTGCCTTAAACTGCTTTGGAATCAGTATATAATTTTTTATTTAGAAGTTGTAAATAAAAAAAATTAAAAAAAAGAAAAGTGCATAGTTATTCTTTAAATAATCCTTTATTCTATGAATCTCGAAAAGAGCAACAAGTACTAAAAGTTCTCAATTTCATACCTCTAAATTATAACTGGAAAAGAAAGCAACGAAGTACCCCAAAAAAAGTGAAAAAGTATTTTTTATAGATTCACAATCTTAAAAATTCTAAAAAAGTACCTTTTGTCTACTTAGTTGTTTATCAGCCTACAAATTAGTCAATAAGCTTTTATTTACAATCTTTAAACTATAAAAAAGGTACCAAAAGCGAAAAAAATTTTCTGACAAAAATTGTAAAAAGGTACCCAAAAAAGCAAAAAAATGTTTTTGTCCTATTTGTTTGTAAACTTCCACCTTGTAACGGATCAATAATAGGACTCAATTTCATACTTCAAGTCTCATATTTTTTAAAAAAGCAACAAAGTGCCAAAACTTTAAAAATAATAAGTAAGTAGGCCTGATTTCCGTATTGATAAAATCATAATCCTAAAAAATGAAAGAGTACCAATTACGCAAAAAAGTACTTTTTCCATTTAGTTAACTCCCGATCTTCATATTTGTCAATAGAACTTAATATTTTACTTTTAGGCTTATAATACCAAGAAAGACAAAAAAAGTACTAAAAATTTAAGAAAAGGTACTTTTTGTCCATTCAGTATATTTTCTAAAATACAATTTATATTTTAAGCACATAATCTTAAAAATGGTAAAAATGCTAGAAGGGACTTTTGGGCTACTTAGTTGACTTTTGACTATTATTTGGGCCAATAACATTAACTTTTAAAAGTCCGGACTTCTAAACTAAAAAAAAAATTTATACCAAAAGCGTAAAAAAGTTCTTTTTTTCGACTAAGTGGACCATCTTCATTAAAATGGGTCAACAATTTAAATTTCTAGTATCACAACTAAAAAGGTTTAAACCTTAAACGGTAAAACGAGGACTTTTGACCACCTTGTTATACCTACTAATAATTTTTAGAAAGACAAAAAGATACCAAAAATATAAGCAAGTATTTTTTGTTCAATTAGTTGAATTCTAAACTTTATATGGATCAATAGAACTCAAATCTGTATTTCCAGTTGACTTTTGAACCCAATATAGCTCCACAAGCTATAATCTTAAAAAAGACAAAAAAGTGCCAAAAATTTAAAAAGTACTTTATGTTCAGTTAGTTGACCGTCTAAATTCAAATGTCCCACTTTTTCTTAGTTACATATATATATTGCTAGACTCATAATTTTATAAAATTTATAAAAGTAATTTCCTGCCAATTAGTTGACTTCCGAACTCCATTGCTACAGACCTTTTGCCCACTTGGTTGACCTCTGGCTTTTATATTGATCAATTGCCCCTAATTCCATATTTATTAACCCACAATCTTTAAAAAGGCAAACAAATACTAAAAAGTTGCAGAAATTTAAAAATATACTTTTGTCTACTTAATTTAAAAAAAGCCAAAAAAGTACCAAAAATTAAAAAAACTGTTTTTTGTCCACTTGGTTGACTTCCGACTTCTATATGGGTCAACAATACTTAACTTTTTTTTAAGACTCATAATCCTTAAAGGAAATTACAAAATATGTGAAAAAGTACTTTTTGTTCAATTAGATGACTTGCGATCTCAAGACTTATAGTCCAGGGTCCAAGAACAGAAAACCTGTTCCGTATATTTTTGAGACAAAACGAAACTTGAATTATGCTTCTCTCTTTATTGAAAAAAAAAGCTACACATTGAGGCCAAATCTCCGAAGAAATTCCAGACAAGTTTTTGTTTATTAGAATACGATAACATTTAAATTTTTTTTCTTGTCATCTTGGTAGATCTGTAAGTTGGTAAGGGTACTCGCAGTCCAAATTTTAAACTTTCACGATAAAAAAAATCCGGGGAAAGCGGGGTTTTATAATAATTAAAATTCTCGAAAAATGCCAAGGCGGAAAATAGCGGGAAAAACTCCCAATGGGTATAAACTTTTTTTAAAAATTATCTTTAAAAAATAATCTTTTTTAAAAACTTGAGAATCACTGTTATTAAAGTCAATGCTTTCTTTTATGATGATTTATTAAGCTGATAAAAAAGCGATTTTGTCAATGATGTGGCAATTACTTTGAAATATTATTTTTGGTTATTCATGCCAAATAAATACGATATGACTAGGCAAAATAAAAAAACACAAAGATTGTGGGCAAAGTCCTTTTAAGGGACACATTTTTTTTGTGTTTTTATGTTTTAATGAATGTCTCCTTAATAACCATTATTTTTTATTGCTACTTTGCAGATTTCCTATTAAGTCCCATTTTATTAATTTAAATTGTTTCTATGGAATTATTTGTAATATGGTTAGTAACGTAAGATTTTAGCTAAATATATTCAAATTATTCTCTAAAGTCCTTAAGGACTTTTGACTTTAAATGTTATTAAGTTGAAACAAATTTTGTATTAAAAGGCGTTGAAAGTTTAAAATATTATAAAAGTCTCTTAATGCTCGTTTTCATCAGAAATGATAATACAATTTTTAGAATATAAGCAACAAAAACTTTATTTGTTTAAATATTTATTTATTTATTTGATAACGAAATTAAACAAATATTCTTTGTATTCTTTTTTTTTTTGCAAAATAAATATATGAACTTTCAAATTTTGTAGAGAACAAAACCATAAGCAGTTCTTTAAATTTTTTTTTAGTTTCATTCCTTAAAATGTCTTGTAATATTTAGTGATAAATCACAGGAATTAACATGTTTAAACATACATACATACTTACACACATATTTAAGATTTATCACTACCCAAACTTCTTTTTTATATAATGTTTTTGTTGACGTTTTAGAAACAGCCTCAACATTTTATTTGATAGAAAGCCTGTCCTCAACAAATTTTTTAAGTAGAATTTTATGCGGGAAAGTGTGTATGCATGTGTGAAAGTGAGTGTATGTGTGTGTGTGTATTAAAATAAAATACATTATATTTAATGTCATGATAGGCATTAAAAAGAAAAAGAAATAAAAAATCCCCTTAAGCTGATAAAATCTCTATTACAGGTTTTGTTGTTGTCGTCTCTGTTTTTTATCTTTAATTGATGTCTGCTTTAAGCAGGAAAATAAAATATAAAAAAACATCAAGGAAATTATATCGTTAAGTGAAATGTGAACCGGTAAAAATTTAAATGACTAATTTTTTTTGTTATCATTTAGAACATTTGAAATTCGGTAAAGGGAAATTCCAAGAAAAAAAAGAGCCCTTTAAGAGGGAAAAAGATTTTTAATTTGTAATAAAAAATGCAAATTGACATCTTAAGGAGTATTAAGGAGTCACACAGGTATATTTTGGTTAGGGCGAGGATTCTTAAAATGGTCGGGCAGCACCTGCATTTGACGTTTGGCACACCTTCTTCGACGCTAGGCCCACCTTCTTTATGGGCTTCAAAAAACCGGTTACGAATAAATCTTGGCAAATTGTTTTTTTTTTTAGCAAGTAGCATAAGTTTGGTGGTATTGAAAGCTCAACACTGAATGGAGTAGAGTAGAATTAAGGAAAAGTAGAATAGATTATCTAGGGTTAGTATTTGATAGCAAGCTATCGTTAAAAAGGAATACATATAAAAGTGCCAAAATGGCCTTAACGCTTGAGAGGGCTTGCTTTAACTACTAATGGCGGAAAGCTGGGTTAACACTATGATTGAACAGAAAAAACTTTTCCCAAATTATTTTAAATTAACTTATTAATCAAAAAATTTTTGATTTTTAATTAAAAATTTAATTGTCTCAATTATTAATTAATTTTTAATTGAAAAGTTCTTAAAAATTTTTAATTTAATTATATAACTGAATATGCGAATTTCTTGATACGTTGTAATCTGAACATTTTTTCTAAAAAATAAACAAATTTTTTAATTGAATGTGAGTTTTATTATTTTGTGTGTGTAGTGGGGGAGGTACAGAAGGGCTATTTCTGCATTACTTAGTAATACTGATACCATGAGAAGTACACCTAAAGTGGCACTAGATGCAACTCTCCGCATGGTAGCTTTTAAATACTAGATGATGGGAATGACTGAAAGAAGTTTAGTTGAAGGAGGCGAGCGCGTGAAGTGAACATTGTACTAGAATATTATAAGCTTGAAGGGGTCTTAGACGGGCCATATTATCACAGACGTGAGTTGAATAAATATCCCTCGGAAGAATTACTGTTTCCTGTTTTCAGCTTTCATTGACGTTTTTAAGACGAATATTAGCACTAGAACAGATGCCTCTTCCATGCTTCATTGCCCCATAGACTATCTGATAGGTGTATTACGTTCCAAGTAGAGATACTGGTCATCTTAGGGGCAACATAACTTATAGTCAAATAGTTCTTTAAGAGATAGTAGTTTAAGCAACTCTTAATGTTTTGAAGGTGCATTGCGTCAAGTCTACACCCGAGAGTGATTGTAGGAAAGACATGCAATTTTCAACGTCAGACTATGTTGAGTTCACTTGCACTTGTAGTTGCTCAGTTCTAGAGAAATTTTGCGACTACGAAAAAGTAACTTATATTGTAAGATTACAACATCAGTGCTTAAAGTGTCGAGTTTTCCGTAGGAAAACATGAGTGACCGAAGAGTACCTAAGGCTAAATGGGAGGAGAATCAACTATGCAGGCACTAGGTTACTTAGGGATTGGGATCATTAATGGACACTGTCTGGTTAGGGCTAGGAGCAGCAGATGAAATCACTTCAATACAAAGTAGAAGCCAGCTCAAGACGTCACTTAATAAGACATCGTCTTGAATTTTAAATTTATTGCACATGTGCACACACAACAATAAGTGCTGTGCTGTATTGTTCGCCATCCCTTTTGTTTACTTAACTTTAAATGAAAAAATATTTACACTTAAGAACACTTGTGTTAATAACAACGGCACATCAATTCATCATGATCACACCTTTCAATTTCAATTCATCTTGAAACTTAGCTGTTGACGAGATGTTCCTGGTGTATTGTTTTTAAAAAGGGGGGTTGATTTGTAACGTATGTATGTAATGAAATGTAATGTAATGTAATGTATTTACGTATGAATTTTATATTGACTTGCTTGCTTGTATATATGTTTGTTTATGTATCTATTCAACATTGTGTGTAATACACACAGTTTTGTTGTTGTTGACCACACATCATCACAGTAATTTTTCTATCGACCACACATCTTGACAGTATATAAGTTACATCAACAACAGTGCATGACACCACTCTTCATTCTTAACTACACTACCTTGCATCAAAGAAACTGTGTTAGCTACACTACATTATAGCACTTAAACAGTTTAATCGCACAACAGCACAAGAATCAGAAAATCATCCGGGTCTTGAATTAGCTTGAAATAGGACTTGATGCAGGCCTCTAATACGGAGCTCTATGTATACCCTACAACCACCATTTTCCGCAACCTCTATCACGCAGAAAAAACTGAGTTGTAGAATCAGTTACGAATTTCAGAGAATCAGTAAATATTTGGTCTGGCTGAGGACCTACAACGAAAATTGTAAATTTAGACAAACAATTTTGCAAGAATTTTATTGAAAAATTACAGTTTTAGTTTCAGTTAAAAAAAAAAATGGTTGAACTGGTTAAATATTTAAATTGTTTTGGCGAAAATTTTGTTTGATTTAAAAATAAAATTAAAATATTATTACAGACTATAAAATAAATTTACTAAAAAAATAAATTATTTTGAACAAGAATTTGTTTGAAAAAATTTTTTTGTAGTTTTTTGTGTGCAGAATGAGATGTGGTTAAAGGTTTAGTGGTCCATCAGCTTATTAACCACTTTGCTTAATACAGGCAATCCTTTTTTAAAGATATTTTTAATTTTTCGTTATTTGGGTTGCTCTAGAGGACTTTCGTTATTTGTTTGTTAATGTCTATTCATTCCGTAGCGGTCTGTGGGTAGTTTTGCCTTCTCCTTCCGCACGACCTTTATTGTAACGACAGGCCTTAAGTTTATTTAGGTCAAATAACTAATGTTGTCTAGTTTAATGTCGGATTATTTGGCTGTTAATGTCCGATTATCTTATGATGTCCTGAGAAATCATTTAATTTTTTCTTGTATCGCAGCACTTTCCTAAACTTATGCTCTTGGGTTCAATTCTAATCAGCCATTTTGTTTATACAGATGTTAACGTTTGTTGCACCGGTGTGTTCTCTGAGTCAGGACAAACCTTGTGTGATAACTCGAAACATGCTTGTAGGATAGTCTTGGAAGCGGAAGCAGATCTCGGTCTCTGGCTTTTCAAAAAGGATATTCTATATTAGAGCCACCAGTAAAACAACACGTCTCTTCTTTCCCCGTAAAATTTTCCAGAGTCTACACAGTGCACACATAGTTACATTTACAGACCCCTCCGCCCACTTCATTTTCGCGTTGCCACTAAGCCCAGCTATGTGCAATACTTAGACATATTCCGCCTTTGTGCAAAACTGATTTAGGTTTTTTACTCTTAGGAGCATAAGTACATTGTTGCGTAGCAGCCTGGATCAAACCATTTGGCAGTCAAGTTCCCTAGAAAAATGTGTATTGTACTTAGTTACCCACAGTGAAAGAGGGAATGCCACCTCGTAGGGTTTTACATTCATTAATATCCTCAAAAGTAATATCTTACAATTTGCGTGAAAATCCCTGTTTCCTAGTATGAAGGCAATCTAATCTCTTAGTACTGAATTAACGTAAAACGGGTTCAGGTATTTGATAAATGTGTCTGTTCGCAACCTTAAACTACTGTATAACTGAAAACGAAAGAAACCTTTGCGTTCTTAGTTTTTTTTCAATGTGTATATATTTTGACATCTTTGTGGTGCCACCTTCAGAAATAATTACTTATTGAGACATCAAAACTTGTGCTAAAATAACCAGCTATTTTAAAGATAAAAATTTTTTCAAATAATGTTATTTTGTTGGTGCGAACAACACCTTTTAAGCAGCCCTGTTTTATAAAAAACTTTTGCTTTAAGTTCTTTTGGCCATTTACTTTTTTTTATCTTATCAAAATAATAATTTTTTACTGCAAAACTTATATTTTTTTTTATTTTATATTTGTTTTAAATGATTTTTTTTTTGTGTTCCAGGCAACGATAAACATTAATGTGTATGATGTCTAAACGTTTGTGTGTATCGATTATCTTTTTTAGAGGTCTGCAGCGGATAAGTTTTCAAATAATTTTTATAATTTGGCGTAAAAGAGGGTATTAACGAAAGTTTGTCCAATACCAATATTTGTGAAGCCGATGCAAAAGAAATACCTTAGAAAGTGAGCGTAATGGGACACAATTTTGTTTTTGCAATGAAATTATCCGGAATGTTTTGTGTATGTTTTGTTATTGTAACAAAAACAACCATCCTATGTAATTCGTGTTTACATACACAATCATACATATCTTAAAAATAAATAAAAAAAACAGCAGAAATAAACCAGCAACCAAATGTAACTACAAATAATTACTTTTGCGAGATTGAATGTAGCCGTAGTTGACACATACTTCAATTATCAACTTGAATTATTTTTTGCAAAAACATTTGTTAAAAGGTGAAGGTTCTCCTATCGTTAGGTAATCAATAAATTATTTCCAATTTAACTTTATAAATACATAAATAGCAATTTAATAAAGAAAACTTGTAGGTAATTTATTATTTTGAATGGTGTTGCAGAAGGAAAACAAATTTAATAATCTTTGGAAAACAAGCTTAATAAAAAGTTGGTTCCCTTGTAAAATTAGACTGCAGGAATATCTGACGAAATATCCTTATTTTTGCAAATATCTAGTCGGTTCAAAAATAGCTTAATCTATTTTACTAAAGGCCAAAAGGCAGTCAGGAAACGATAAAACGATCAGAAGTAGGAAAATTTCTCCTTAAGACTGCAGTCTAGGTCTGGCCAAAAAAGAGATTATTATACCCTTCACAAAGTGATAAGGGTATATATCAGTTTGTCATTCCGTTTGTAATTTCTTTATTATTATTCATTTGCGACCCCATAAAGTATATATATTCTGGATCCTTATAGATAGGGAAGTTGATATAGCCATGCCCGTCTGTTGAAATCAAGTTTCCGGAGTCAAATAAAAAGATACAGACCAGTTAATGGTGTCAAGCTATTGGAAATATCCCGCTAACAATCGCTATTTAAAATCAGCAAAATCGGTTTACTATTGACCAAGTTATAAGCGAAACCCCAAAGTAACCCATTTTTTTAAGGACAAAATCCGTGGATATATCCCTATATAACGAAAAAATTTTTTTCAGATAGGACCAGGGAAAGGGGTATTTTTCATACAATTGCACAAATTTGGTGAAATATTTTATGCGCTATATCTCGTAAACTATAACAGTTATCGACTTAAAATGTTCTACAAAAAGTAAATGTACGCTAGGAACTACGTTGTAAAAAAAAAAAAAATTTTTCAGTGGGGGCAAAACCAAGGGGTAGCTCCCATACAAATTAACGATTTTTATGAAATATTCGATACGCTATATCTTAGAAACTATAACAGCTATCGACATCAAATGTTCTATTAAAAGTAAGTACATCAAGGGTTATGTTTTAAGGAAACAATTTTTTGGGTGGGGGATGAACAAGGGGTAGGTCCCATACAAATTAACAGTTTTTATGCAATTTTCGATAAGCTTTATCTCGATATCAGAAATCGAAATCAAATGTTCTACAAAAAGTAATTGTACATCAAGAGTTATGTTTTTAAGAAAAAATTTTTTGGGTGGGAGGTGAACAAGGGGTAGCTCCCAAAAAAATTAACAATTTTTATGAAATTTTCGATAAGATATATCTCGGAAACTATAACAGATATCGGAATCAAATGTTCTACAAAAAGTAATTCGACAACAAAGCCTACGATTTGAAGAAAAAAATTTTTGGGTGGAGGATGGACAAAGGGGATCTCCCATACAAATTAACAACTTTTATGAAATTTTCGATATGTTAAATTTAGGAAACTATAACAGAAATTGACTTCAAATGTTTTGCAAAAAGTAACAGGATAAGACCTACATTCAAAAAAAAAGTTTTTTTGGGCAGAGGCAGGGGAAGGGGTATACAAACTAAGAATTTTTATGAAATTTGCGATACGCCACATCTGGAAAACTATAACAACTATTGACTTCGAATATTCCACAAAAAGTAATAATCAAATAATTCATACATTTTGGAGAGGAGCAGGGGGACTAGAACATCCCATAAAAATTAACAACTTTTATTAACCTTTTAATATAAATAATGTCAAAAACTTGCATTACTGTCGACCTCAAACGTTCCTCATCTATTTCTATTATCCATACGAACGTTAAAATTTTGTAAAGTTTTCTATGGACTTTAAAACTCACACAAGGATTTTTATTATATTATTTGCAGTACAAAATTACTCGGCTGGGTATATTTAAAGACCAATGTGAAGGGTATATAAGATTCGGCACAGCCGAATATAACGCTCTTACTTGTTTTTTAAATGTTACGATTATATTTCGTAATCTATTTTTAGTAATATTTATGACAGTTCCATTTAATTATAAAGTAATTGCATAAAAAAAAAAATCGAAAATTTTTATATATTTTTATGTTTATAAAATGACTTTTTAAAAAAAACACATTTATTTTGTAAAATAAACAACAAAATAATTTCGTACTTTTCGAAGCCTCTATGCAAGAATTTCGCGATGCGAAATATCGAAAGATTGTATACAACGTACATACGAGCGTTCCTATTTTGCATAGATTTTAATGTGTAGAGATTAGCAAAAAAATCAATTAGCCAGGATGGAATTTGTTTTTTAGATTTTTATTTAAAATTTTATTTTAACTCTGCCGTAAACTTTTAAAGACAAAAGCTACTTCTTAAGAATGGAAATTTCTCCTGGTATAGACATGTGTAGAAGTTAAATAACAATGTTTTAATAAATTAATTATTGCCTTCTCCGAAACTAGTTACTGCTTTAATTGCTTTCAAAAACGCTTTTTGGTTCAGAAATATTATCGATATGAGGGCCTAAGGAACCTTTACAAAATTATATTAAAAAATTATGCCAAATAAGCTTTAGTTTTTGGACCTACTATTACAACGTAAGCAAACTTCTCTAAATGTGATTCTTTGAGCTATCCTGCTGGATATGATTCCATTTGAAAAGTTAATAGCTTCCAGTGCTTCGCAATGGATAAAATGCAAAAAAAAAAAGAAACACTTTTGCTTACTAAGCTGATTAATGGCCTTAATCAGGGTCAATATCCCTCTATTTTAAGACGAGTTATTTTAAAATTTGTATTTCTGGGTCCATATTATGAAAAGCATAAATTAATACCAACACCTAAAGTGGTAATTTTTGTCCACTTAGTTTACTTTCAACCTCAGCATGAATCAATTGTCCTCAACTTCATGTTTCTAGATTCATAATTTTCTATGAACTAAAAAGTATAAAAATGTTAAGGAAATGCTCGTTGCTCACTTAGTTGACTTTCGAGCTTTACATGGGCCCTAAGTTCCATATGCTTAGTCTCAATCTCCAAAGAGCCAAAAAAAAACCAAAAAATGACCCAAATTTTCGTTTTTTTGTTTTATATGTTCAATGGATCTAAAGAAGTAGCCAAAATTTACCGACTTTTAGATTTCACGCTTATTTTAAAAACTTCAAAGAGTACCCAAAATATGTGTGAATCTTTTCAGGACCTAACAGATGTAATATAAATAATGTTTCTATGTTTTTTGGTAAATCAGTTACAAAAATTATCTAAAGAGCTCAAAACATAATTTTATCCACCTCTTTCTGTTGAGCGTTACTCTCGTAAATTTCAAAAAAGTACAAAAAAAAAAATCAGTGAAAATATGCTTCGTCCTCTATTGGCTAAGGAGCAAGAAAATGGACCCTTTAATTTTAAAATTTGCAAAAAATTTAAAGCAAGGGTCCGTTTATTTTTCTGGAAAAACACGAAATTTAAAAAATTATTAATCACGTATAGCTAAAAAAACAACAACCTACTGATTTTCCAAGTTTTTAAATTTTTCCGCCCTAACCCTAAGGTATCACATTAGATCTTTTATCAGGAAACATACTCGCAGCTTGACTTTTAAATACACAGTTTTTCTAGATTTGGCTGTACGATGAATGACCTAAGCAGACAGTCAGTAGTTGGCGTTGCTTCTTTATATTATAGAAAATTTTTAAACCTTTCGCTATAAACAATCAGCGCATCAGCAAACTTCTTATAATTTTCATTTGGATTATAATTAAATTTGTCAAAAAAAAAAGCAAATTCCTGAAACAAAAACGAGCAGCAATTTGGAGCACGCCCCTAACCAAATCCGTTATCTACTTTCTAGACATTTCCCTAGTAGAAAGCTTGTAGTGTTTGATCTTATTAGAATTATTGCCCAGAAAAATTTCCAATTCAATTTCCCAACTTTTCAATTTCAAAAATTTTGAAATCAATTTTATACCCACTACACAAAGATAGTAGGGGTATTAGAGACCCAGCGTTAAGTATATCGACCTACTTAGAACCAGTTCCTTAGTCGGTTTAAGCAAGTCCATACATACGTTCGTCCGGGTGGGTGTCCATGTATTCTTGTAATCAAAGTGCAGATCGCAGTTTTGAATATACTTTAATAAAATTTGACACAGAGACATTTTTGTGCCCTAGTAAAAATTATTTTACTTGAAATGATAATCAGTAAAAAATTTAATCTTGAAAATTAGAGTATCATACGTCAGAAGCAGGCCCTAAAGTAAACTTAAAAAGCGTAACGGCCATGGAAAAAATATATTATAGAAAATGAATCTCAAGTTAAAGCCTAATTGCTGTGTAAGAAACACGATAGTTTTAAATATTAAGAACAAACTTTGGGATTAACCGCTTTTCTTAGAGGAAAACTCAAAGCTTTCTAGACTAAAGAGAAAATTTTGTTAGGTTCTATGCCAAGTGTTTCTTTTCTTTTTTATACCTTCATTTAAGAATAAAAAGTTAAGTTTCCAGTTCTTTCAGTTTTAATTTACATAGTCCTACTACTCTGGGGGGATAAATTAAAAAATAATAAATTAAAGGGTTAAATATGTATTTCTCTGTCTTAACAGGATTTTATTAGTTTTTCTTAGTAAGCAGGTGCAATGGTGTATTTAATTTACATAAAAAATTTTCCTTAAAACATGGTATATACATTTGTCTACTTACTTAATTTCAGGTAACACTGCATAAAGAACGCATCTCCCAGTATCGTATTGAGCAGACCCATAATACCCTGAGGAAATTCGGTGATAAGAAACAAAAACAATATGGCCAAAAGCATTTGTGTTGTACGATCTGTCTGCTTCGCTTTATCCATTTTCTTTTGTAAAGCAGCTGAAGAAGAATTTCTCATTGTCGTTTGACTGCTGCCATCTTGCGCTGAGGATGGTGGCATCAGTGTGTTCATTGTTGCCGAATGAGTTGACTTTTCTTCGTCTTTTGATGGCTGATTTCGTAATAGTTGTCTGCGCTGCTTTACCTCCAAGAGGGTTGATATTAATCGAAAAGACAATATGGTCAAGGCAATGCAGGGTATAAGTTTGATTAGTACTGAATATATAAGTAAAGTTCCCAAACGTAAAGTATCATAGCGCAGCGCCATATCACTGTGATACAAACGATAAACTGTTATATTACGTTCGGGGTTTACGTCATTGTTGTTTATTGTGTTGCTGTCGCTAATGTCACTGCCATCATTATTATTACCATTAAAAGTGGTAAATTTAGAGAAATTTGCATAATCATGTTTTGCTTGATAATATAAAATATATTCACTTAATGGTCGCGATTGTAAAACTTTACCATTGGCATTTACCACCTCCTCGAATTGGGCTACTGAACTGACTAAATAAAGCCAAGGGGCCACTACTATCCCACATGAAATATACGCCAAAATAATTGTTAAGACGGTGTTACGCATACTACACCATTCACGTGATGCCTGCGGATGTGATACAGCCAAATAACGCCAAACAGCCAGCATAACTGTTAACCAAATAGAAATTGTATGCAGAATTTGAGCATAAATAGCATGAAATTTAATGTAACAAGCCCACGTATAATTGAGTTGCTGTTCACGTGGCCACCGTTCAGCTAAGATGTAGTCATGCATAACATACGGGATATATTCCAACATAACAGCTAAATCAGCTACTGCCAGTCCGGTAAGGATGGCGTTTGTTGGTGTTCGCATTTCACGTCGCGTCAGAACTATTATGTTCAAAGTATTTGCTAAAGTACCCAACAAACACACTGACAGCGAAAGGTACCCATGTATATGTTTATAACTGTTATTTAAGTTTTAGAAAAGACAAGAAAACAAAGAAAAAGGTTACTAAATAGAAGTTGTAAAAGAGTTAACAAAAGAGAAAATATATATTTTAAAATTAAAAATATGTTTTTCTGGGAAGCTTCAGGAGATTTACAAGCAAAATTAATAAAAATTAACATTAAAACTTACTTTGTATGAAAGTCATCAATATTTTTATCACAGTAAATTGTTTGGGAAGTGTTCGGAGACATGTTGCGTGTTTTACTCGTTGCAAAATACATCAAGTTTTAATTTTTTTTTTCTTCAAGATTAAATGCGGATTCGTCCAGTCAGCTAAAAAGATTAAAGAAAAAAAAAAACAAAGCAAAATGCTTAGGAAATGCGTGTCTAACAGTTTTCAGTTTTACAAATGCCCTAAGGATGGTAATTTGTTTTCTTAATTATAATTGATTTTTAACTAAACCAAGTTGGTAGAAAGACAAATATGTATATTTTAGTAAAGCCTAAATTAGTTAGAAAAACAATGAATGATAATTTAAAATCAGAGTTAATGTTTTTGCAGCTGCGCCATATGCAAAGAAAACTAAAACTGCGTATGACTAACAGATATTAAAATAAATTTTAAAATCACTCATACGCAGTGATTAAAATTGTAAAAAAAAAGTTTATACATATTTCGGTTATTTTATTAGGGCGGGAGGATATTTTAGTTTATTTGAGATTAAAATATTTGCCTTCTACCAAGCGCGTCTGATTCTTTGAGGACTAAACCCGATATGTAGCCCCTTAAAATAATAACAACTACAGAAAAATAAAAAAAAAATAATTAAACCTTACGGCTACAGTATGGGTAGCCAGTGAACACTGGCTCCAAGTCCATTTTTTTGATGGATTAAACAATATCAATTATTATTAACTTTTCTATGAAAAACTAATAGGCTCACCCGTGAGCCTGCATTATTTGTTACAAAAACTTATGGGAAAGTATATCACAATGGGCCTACCGTTACTTTAGGAAGGAAGCAGATAATAAAGATGATGGTAACAACAATGTTGATGATAAACATTTTTTGTGCTTTTTAATCTTTCGAATATATAAGGAATATAACTGGCAGCTTGTCAGGATAATATTCATACTCAGACCTAGATTATGAACACTGGGGTTTTCTGGCTTATTAGTGTTATTTTTTTCTACTTAAATTTACTGAGTGGAAGGGGGATGAAATGGTTAATAAGAGAACACCACATGATAGTCTGGAACAGATATACCTATACAATTCTTGGACCAGTTAAATTCCTTAACAGCACTAAAAGAAAGGACTTACCAGATGCTAGGGAACAAAAGGACAACTTGGCGATTGTATGATGTAAGTATTAAGGATAGAGTGGCACTTTTTATTTATCCTCTGGGTTAATACGATACACAGTCTACTAAGAGCTTTGGCTTTTGTAGGATTTCAACTAAGTCACAGCTCAGATAATGTGCGGAAAAAATACCTAAATCAGACTCAAAGAAAATTGTCAGGTATCCTTAATATTGGCTGGAACTGGGATAAGGCTAAGAAACTCAATCGGTACCTAAAGAAACCTGAAGTTGGCTTTTATTGAAATTACCGTATTATAGCAAACTTTATTTTTAAGGAAGGACAATTACGATATCCGATATTTACCGATCAGAAAAAAAATAGAAGGAGGAAAGGGCAGTGAAAGCCTACCGATATTAAGCTCTACAACAATACAATTCTACAAAGCATTGCATTGGAATAAGTGGAGCAACTAGGACAATTCCAGCAAGGGCATAAGAGGTGAATTGTGTATAATTAGGATAAAGCCACCGTAGGTCATAAGGAGGCATTTGCGTCAAAGCGTCCACACGCATTAAAGAAACTGCCAAATTTCACTATGCTGATACAAGATTGACAGTCCTATTTAAATGGGAATCTGGAGCACCCACAAGAAACGTGTTTTTAAGTATACGGACTGATCTAGGGCGGAGAGGTGAAAAAACCTAGAAACTAAGGATGTTTTCTTCTCTCGGACCACAACACTGTCTGACACATGAATGTCCGAGCAGCCATGAAATGGCCTAGGGTGCACGTGCACCAGTGAACGTTAACATTTGTTTGGCTAACCTAGATTTGACAAAAGCATTTATGCCCGATAGCATTAAACCAGTGTTTTAAAGTAAAGAGACAAATATGGGGGTCTGGACCTCTTAGCATAATCAGAAATAAACAGACAATTGATTCTGGATTTAAAGCAAGAAAAAAGCAGGTAGTTGACTGGAAAGCCCCGAAGCCTTTTATTGCAATGACGGCTGAGTTAAAAAAAGGGGCAAAAGCTGCGAGCAGGAGAGTTGAAAAAGTAAAAAGGATGAAGAGACTTCCCAAGGGCGCCCACATAAAAAATGTGGCCTGACGAGGCTGAAATCAAGTACCACCGTTATCTATAGGGGTTAGGAAAAATAGCTACTGCAGAGAGGACATCGAATTGATGGAGCATTTTGTAAATCTCTGCCTAACGTTGCATAAGCCAGCCTCAATATTTAATTCCAAATGCCATAACGAAATTGTCTTATTTGCAAGGTGTCAGTTGAGAAATGTTTTTGAAATTTTTCGAATCACCGAACTGTCTTAGTGTAGGCCCTGCGCTTTCTTTAAGATTTTCTGTTTAAACTCAACCTTTTCCACCAAAGTTTTCGAGCAGTCTGCCCACATTTGCCTTTGGTTTTATATATGCATCATTCAAAAAATACCTTTACTTTAATACATTTTTGCATATGTCGGTACTAAGAACAAAAGAAATAGTACATTAGGGCTGAATAAGCAAAAACAAATAAATTTTTTTTTGCTTTCAATAAACATATTTATTTAAAAGAAATTTATATTCGCATTGAGGATATGGGTGGAAAGACATTTGCCTTAAAAATAATTGAGTATCCTGTTTACCATAATTAAACCATTATTGCGTAGCAAATTTACCACTAAGCCCCTCTCTAATACACTTGTCGTAAATAAATAAATTTAGATCGTAATAAGAACCATTTGAAAAAGGTAGAAGATGTGTACATTGACAAGTTAAATCTATTTCAAAGGTATTAAACAATTTGTATAATTAATTTCTTAGCAAATTCTAGTTAGAGAACAGTTGCAGTAAATATTTTTCTAGGACTTAAGTTTAAATGAAAAACAAAAATGAAATAAAACCTGATACGAAAGAAAGTGAAATAAAAACAAAAGTTTACAAGTTTAAAAACCTTAAGGTAAATATATTGCAAAAGTTTAAAGTGATATTTTCTAGAAAAAGAAGAAGAAGAAGTGTAAAGGAAACAAAAGAATAAAAAAAAGTTGTTGTCTCTTGAAGTGCTGTGAAGTGAAGTGTGAGGAAAACACCAACAACAAAAGCAAAGACAACAACGTGACAAGATATTGACATACAATTTCTTTCGATAGAAGAATAAACAAACTTGTGGTTATTTTTGTTTTTGTTATTGTTTTTTGTTTTTGTGTTTATTTTTTTAAGCTGCTTCTTTAAAATTTCTATTTGAAAATGTATCTTAACATTTTCCGTTGTTGATCCTCTTCTTGTTTAACGTCTGTTTAGAAAAAGTTATTGAAAAGTTTTTTCTAACAAGAACATATGTACGTATGTCTTTTGATGGCTGAGGTCATTTAATAAAGTGCTGAAACAAAGTTTAAATTTCTATTTTATGCCAACTTCTGGTTTCAATAAAATTCCACTTCATAAACTGTAAGGACTTCTGAAGTGAAATTAAGTGCTTTAAGTGAAAATATTGTTCGAGTTTGTTTAAGTAAAATAATTGATGTGTTCTTTTTTTTAAAAAAACTTGAGAAATTAAAATGCTTTTATGTCTTTTATAGGAAAAAAAGTTTTAAAATATGTAGACTTAGTTTATATGTATTGAATGTTTGAAGTTTGCTTAATGCCTTCTCTTTAACCTCTTAATGGAATTGTTGAAACAAACTTAAAGTATAATTTCTTTATATCAAAAGAAATATATTGTAACACATATATGTGTAGATATGTTTGTGTGCATATATGTACATACATAAAGTATGAATATAAATGTTTATAAAAATTATCATCTAATGTGAAAGACTAACGTGAGTTGGAAAAACTAAATCTTCTAAACTTGCGTGCGGAGATTGTGCAAAGTCATTTTATGTGAATTCTTTTATATTTTTTGAGCATTTAGTAATATTCTATTACCATCATCGAGCCTTATTACCGTATTATTTCTTCCCTACTGAAGGTTATTATTATATGTTTAGCTTTTTGCTTCTTAAAGGAGTTGCATCATAACATTATTAAAGTAAATACGTTCAAGTTTAAAAACGTTTATTTTGCAACACTATTAACATTTGAAAATGGGGCTTGTATGCTAAGCCAAAACTTATCACCTATGGAAGGCCATTGGAAAACAAGACAAGACAACTTAAAGTAGCAAAAACTAGACAGTTAATGACTTAATCTCACCACAGCAGCCTAACTTAATCTAGGTTTCATAACTGTGCTGAATATACAGTACAAGTTTGAAATACCCACAAATGGATCTGTAGGGAAGGAAGTTGTCAAAACAATAATTAATTCTAAGCTGGACTGCGGAGTTGGATCCAGTGCCTTCTCAAGGGAGCTGGATGTAAATGTTTCTTTTAGTCTTCCAAATGAATGTAGTGTAGTAGGACTGAAATGTCCGCGGAAACATTGGTATTTTTGTCGACAGTCGGGCGGCGCTTCTGTCACTCAGATCATACACTACCAACTCACTATTGGTCGGTCAGTGTAAAATAGAATTGTCTAAGCTAAGGCAGCTGTCTGGCATTACTCTGGCTTGGGTCCCTGCTTATAAGGGCTACCATAGTAATGAACGGGCAGATGAGCTAGATAAGAAAAGATCTGCTCTGAATATCTCCAATGTGAATACAGTCGCAATTCCGTTGCAGACTATTAAGAGCAGCATCTTAAGATTCTTTCTACGCATTGCTGACTGTAGATGGCCGAGGTTGGATACGTATAGGGTCGCCAGGCAAACGTGGCTCCCTTTGGATGTCAGACATACTACGCAACTTGTGAACCGGAATCGTGTGGAAATTTCGAAGTTGCTGGCGGTGCTAATGGATCCAATGACCCGCTGGGAAGGCATGTAGAATGACTCGGCCGAACGTTCAACGTTCACTGTCGCAGCTGGAAGAATAGGGAAAAGGAGGAATCAGTTTTCCATCTTCTCTGCAAGTGCCCTGCTCTGGCTGTGAAGAGGCACAAATTTCTGGGCCGTCATGTACTGGACAGCCTAGGGGGAATATATTTGCGATTGGGCTAAACGATCTGTCGAGATACATAAATGCGACAGGGTGGGTCTGGTACTCCATTTTGCCTTGGATCATAGTTTAAGGAGACCTATCACCTATCGAGTAGTGTGGGGCTGTCAAAACGGAGTAGTTTTGGTTTGAATCGAAATTAAAAAACATTTATTAAAATTCCTATATTAAAGGCATTTAAAACTCGATTGATCGATAAAAATTTCGACTTAAATCAAATGCGACGATTTTGCTTCAGGTTTGAAAATACATTTTTAAAACAAGTCCAGTCATATAAACACCGAAAACGTTCAATCCTTTTTAGTATATAAGCGCCACCCAGGCAGAAGATAATTAAAGATTTTGGTTTCTTTGAAGAGTGTTTGACAGTACAGGTGTATGTATAAACTATCTTAAACTACTAGAGGGCCTTCTAGATAGATACTGAGGTAGGTAGAGCCAGTGATTAGCTGGTGCTTCACTCCATTCAAAGACAATATGCTGTTCATTATGTTGCTCTGAGGAATAAAGAAAAAGTAAAAGTAAAGTGTAGGGCAGGAAATGGAACAAGCTAGAAAATAGTAAAGAATGAGTAAAGAGAGTTAAACTGTTCAAACACTAAAGGTGGTAGGTAAGCCATTGTAGGCCTTAAGCGTACCCTAGCTCCAGTCCGATAGAGTCGATTGGTGGTTCAGAAAGTATTCGCCAAAGTGACGGCACCCTCTTCTGATAATTGTCGTTTGTTGCCAGAGATAGTATTTCTTCGTTTCGACCTCATCTGCATCCTTGCACAAGCAACAGTATTTAACCGTACCTGGTTGCCACTTAACCAACATTGACCTGATATTGCAGTAACCAGGGAGACCGCCAGTGATTAGCCTCAGGCCCTTCCTACCCATGGACAAGAGTATCCTGGTCGTTTTCGCTGGTGGTAAAGAAAGTTAAATTTAAAAGGCGACACTTGAAATGTGGCTGCCTGAGATTTCAAAAATTACCAATCATTGCCTTTAAACATTAACCAACGCAATAAGCAACATAGACGTATGAGCTTTTTTAAATATTGAAACATCTTCTGACGAAATCAACTACATAAGATATTAGGTAAGCTTGTGGACACCCTAAAAAGAACTGATATTATGTGAAACCCATATCAATGCAAACGAAAAGGAATACCTATCCACACATGTAGAAGGAAGACTTAGTGTCACGTTCCTAGATAGCTCTGCTGGCTGATGCGCAGCCTTGGACCGTGGCAGACAACATGTTCCCAAAGCCTACAGATTTTTGTACTATTTTTAACCCATAAAATGATCATATACATATCCCAAATTATAGTATGCTTTTGGAGTCCCAATTTAAACCCTTTGATGCCTCCAGCTCTCAATAGAAGCAGGCTCTTTTTCACTTTATCGGTCTGGACCACAAAGCTCTGTCAACCTTAAAACCAGTACTCCACAATAACCCCAAGGCCTTCTTATTCTTTACTAAGATATAGTAAATACGAAACGATGAATTAACATAATTGCACACAAACTCAATACCCTGGCCTAATCTCGTTCTTCAATTTCATTTCAGAAAACCTTACAATTACCTGGTAACCCTTTTAACCACCATGATCACACTGAGATCGTTTTAATATTGTCCCATAAGTAAAGATTTGAGGTACTGCCACCTTATAGATCTGATCGCGGTCTGACTGCTGGCATAGATTGCCTGTCCTTTAAGCATTTCATCTGAAAATGTTTAAGATAATCAACCGTCCATATTTAATATACAAACCCAATATCGTGTGCTAATTTCTATCAATGATCCTGATGTAGCAACTGCGCACTCCATAAACAATTTTTCAGATCCCTACTGCTTGGCAACACTACCTAGGGTGAAAATTCATAGTCTAAAATTAGTCGCAGACCAAAATCGAAAGAGCTTTTTTAGAGCTGTTCCTGCTAGCTTTAAGTAATGCTTCCTACAGGCAAGAGTTTTTAAGGGTTTAAGAATATAATTTTTGGGAACATAATATCCCTTTTACTTATCATCATATAGTTTATAAGTATAATGGCTTCAGAACCTTAACCCTTATTGCTCATACCTCCTTCTATATGCCGTTTCATTTAAAAAAGATGTTCAAATATTCATAGGACCCAAGGGTTACATCAGTTACTTTGTTATTATTTAAATACTTGCACACGAGCACACAGTCGGACGGGCTGACAAAAACAAATTGTTTCAGAGAGTAGTTCTAAGTTGGTTTCTTTTAAATTGAAGGTTGATCTCAGACTATTAGTTTAGTGCATTACAAATATCTGCACGAAAGCATTATCTATATCTCTACCGCGGACTTAACGTTATCAACATTATTTAAGCTACGTTATCAACTGCACAACAAATTAGAAAACGTCTAAGTGCTCGTTCCTGACGATTCGGACCTTAGCTTGACATATAAGAAGAAAGCTGTGAAAACACCAAAGGATTATTATTATTTTAAAATAAGAGAATTGTTGTTTAACATGATAAAGTTGAAGAAAAGGAGTTATTTTAGGAAAGCCAGTAATATTTAGCCAGTATTGAATTAAGCTCCTAAAAGGTGGTTAGGTTTGGTAAGGTAAAACAGAATAAAGTGCAGCCCATTTACGAGATAGACTTTTTTGATTTATTGCTAAACACTGTTTAGCTGGTGTTAGGACCAGCCCTAGGTATAACAAGGCGTTATTATTTTTGATCTAAATTACCCGAGTTTAAAGGCTGAAGAACAAAGAACATATTTAGTAACCTTAATTGCTAAACTAAAAAAAGTAAGCACTTTTTGAAATATTTTATGGGGGAAAAAAAGAAATTTTGCACTCTGACTTTTTGACGTCTATGTGACGTGATTTAAAATTGTAGATCTCAAGATTGAATAAGATTTTAAATAAACATATTTGACAGAAAGGTAGAAAAAAGCCCAATCATAGTTGTCCAATTTCGCTGCCATAAAACGATACTTAGACTTAAGAATAAGAGACAATGAGTGGGTGTACTTTTTTATATTCAAAATTTTATAAAATAACTGCCTCCCTAGTCTTCATATGTGTAAAATGTATTTTTAAAGCTTAAATTTACGAAAATATTCAGGAAAAAAACAAGAAGTGACTTTAAGCAATCAATCACATACATAGAGGAAACTGATACATTTTTATAAGTCTCGTCTAATGCGTAGTGTTTTTCCACAGAATAAATTTACAACTAGTCATTTAATGTAATACTTATTTTTTGCAAATTCATTTCCATTTTATTTATCATAAAAAAATGACAACAACTTTTTATAGCGATAAATAAAATTTAAGTTGTTGGCACATTCCGTTTGTTGGTTTCCTCAATTGTTGAGCAAATTTTTTTTTGTATTGGCTCGACATCTAATCAAAATAATTAAATATTAAGTTGTATGTTCGTTGTAAAAAAATATTTTTTTTATATTTCCTTTTTCATGGACTATTAATTCGGCCCCTTTAGCTATTTGGCGCATAATTTATTTTGGCCATAAAAGCAAAATGTCCCATTAACCAATGAATTAGAGCACAGGGATTTTAAAAGTAGATTTATACTTTAAAGGTAAGTCGGTAAAAATAAAAGCAAAATCAAGGAAATTTATTAAGTTTTAATAAGTGACCTTTTATAACTAAATAACAGGTTAGAAATATAAAGAATATAGCAAATCAACTGAAAACCTTTAAATAAAAATATACACATATTAAAGCATAATAGTTTTTGAATGAAGAAATATAAATAATATGAAACCAATTTGTTTTTTAAAAAAATTATATTTTACACCATTAAAAATTCTTAATTATAAAATGTTTTTCCAATTATATTTTGAAGTAAGAAATTTATTTGAAATATCTGAACCAGTTATTTGTCAAAATATAAAAGTAACGTTGGCTTAAATTAAGACACCAGTTTACCGCCTTTTTTCCTTTTAAAAACTTTATTGCTTTAATTGATGAGTAAAAAACAAGTGTATGAAAGAATAATCGATTATTTAAATCTGTGTATGAATAAATCAATGTTACAGCAGTTATATTATGGAAATTGCTTAATAGCTTTCAGTTAATGTTGAAGAAATTATTCCATTCATTTGTTGAATCTTAATACGCATTTGTTTTATTATTAAAAACACGTACATAAAGAAAAATTATATTTTATGTGCGTGTAAGTGTGTGTGTGTGTGCATGAATAATAACATTATTATTTTCTAACAAACCCGGATGTATATACCATTATTAAAACAGTTAAGAAAACATCCGAGCATAAAACATCTATTTCAATCAGAACTTCCTATATTATACCATAACCTTTTGGTAAGATTTTTTTTAACAAAAAACCATGGAGTAAAAAATATGTTATTTTAATGTTATAAGCACTTCACATAAAAACCCCAGATTAAAATAGAAAACAAGAGTAAAATTAGGAAAAATAAAAAATTAAAAGTTTCTCAGAACGCCCATATTAAATTACAAAATAGTTGTGTTCACTTTCATAAGTGGGGCTTATATGGAAAAATGTTACATACATTTTTCCTTTACATAAGCACCAAAAGCTGGAGGTTAATATGTCATGGACTGAGTACTACATCTGCCGATACTAAAGTCCCCTAATTGCTGGTAAGCCCATCCAGATTGCAATTCTTAATCAGAGCTCAGTGCTAAGCTGTAGAAAGCACCTTGCTTAGGTTATGGGCTATCAAAACTAGATATCGTCCAGCTTTAATTACGTTATAGGTTTACAAACGAAATCAGCATTGGAATGTTGAGGTAAGTGACCGAAATTGTTTTTATTCCTTAAATTAGGTAATTATCTATTCTAATTCTTATTTAAGCTCATTCACTACAATTGCACAGGATTTTCATTGGCATCTCATTTGTTTTTAATTCTATTTATATGACACACTTTGCGTTCCAATTTTTTTATCTTTAACTCCACTTATAACCCTGATATCACTACATATTAACCAAGATCACGAATCCTCAATATACTTAAGCAGGATTATACGGAGCATAGCCGAAGATGATTTCCTGTTATCACCTTTACTTTCACAATTGACGTCACTTTTCAGTTTTATAAAAGCCTACTTCATGCTTAAGCTCATCAACACAACACATTTTTTTCTGAACCTTAAAGTTCATTTTAGTTCGTTTAAGGCGATCACTCTGGGGACCGCGTAAGGCGAACAGTAAATAACTTTTATTCACAGCTAACCTGCTTAGAAATAATCACAACCACCATATGTTCTCCCGAAGGGAACCTCCTTCTCAACCAGACCATATGATACACAAAGCTGTTTGATTTCCGTGGCACCAGATACAGAGTCCCATCTGGTCAGCCAAAAAATACCTGGGTAAATCTCTTTGGGAACAATTACACGTCTCTTTCTACCTACGATTTTTAGGCATTTACAAATATTGGCTACCTGAATCCTTGAAGTGCTTTGCAAGTAAGTCACATGCTTATTTTTCTAGTATAGATGAATCATTTAGTCTCCACCCACAGCTTAAGGACCAGAATAGGATCAAACCTATAAAAAGTGTATAGTGTTATGTCCGTTAGCTTTTCAGTTTATAGGAATGTTGTCCAGTGTACCTCGAAGGGGAAGATATTGGAATATGCTCCTGATGGGAAGTATGGCCAAAGGCTGCCACCTTCAGGGACTTATCAAACGGTAAAATGGTAAAATATGGGTTAATTGTCGAGAAATTTTTTACTAGTATTTTTTATATTAAAATTTCCTTTATATATATATAAATCAATATGTCGCCCTCTTTTATCTAGTCGAAATTATAAATATTTTTATAAAATATTTTTTTACTTGTCGCCTCTAGTTCGTTTGTTCTATTGATTTTTTATGCCTTTACTCTTTATTAGTGCTAATTGTTAAAATTTTATTTAAAAATCAAATGGGAGTACATTTTTAAGTCCAGTTCCAGACTTTTTTCATCAGCATTCTGTAATAAGTATTGAGTAAGTAAATATCATCGTTAAAAAGATTCACATTTTGTAGCTTTCAAATCTGATAATTGCTTTTAAATTGCACAGTACTTTATATGCTACATTAAATAATTTTTAGGAAACAATATTATACAACTTTTTATATATTCGCGCTCATGTTAGCAAAACTCACAGTGCGTGAAAAGTTTTCTGTTTACAAAGGTTTATTTGTATTGTGTACACAGAAAAAAAAAAATTACGACAAACTAGTTGTCAAATTAACAACCAAATTGTGTAATTACAATTAATACTTTTTGTAACCAGTCGTTACAAATTGAATTTCAAAAACTGCTAAAAGGTTAAAAAAAATTTAAAAATACCTTAAAAAACATCTGGAAAGAAAAAATAAATTATTAATAGTTTTAGTTATTATTAAAATAATTTTTTTAAATACTTAATATCTGTTGCCATTTTTTCTGTGTATGTATGTGGCATAAAAAACAACTTTAAGTTTGCAATAAATATTAATATAAAATGCATAAGACTTTCAACAGATAAGCTGTCTTAAAAGCAATTGCAAAAAGCAAAAGATTTAAATGAAAAAAATAGCAAATTTGTTTGCGAAAAAGGATTTAGGATTTATATATAAAAGTATGAAATAACATATTTTGAGAATACATCCTAGTTGCATAGGTAATTTTAATACTTAATTTGTAAGCAATGGGAATATATTGAATCACAACTCAAAATAGTTATTTCTTTTGATAGCTCCCATCTCTGCCTAAAGAAATAATTCTAATTGGATAATCAAGGTTAGTTTACCAGTAAAAAAAAACCCGAAAAACGTTATTTTTGAAGTTGTTAAAGATTTGCGGTCGTATGCACAAACAACTATTACATTAGCTTTAAAGTAAACACTTTAGGGTTAACATACCGTTGTTAAAAAAATTGTATGCAAAAAGAATACTAAAGTGTGAGTTAAAGAAATTAGGTTTTGAGTCTGATAAAACCAAAAACCTTTTTGTTTACTTATATTTATCGATGTACAGGGTGTCCGCCGGCAAAGTATATAATTTTGTTTGTTTATAATTTTTGATTAAATGAAAAGCAATGGATCTTCTATTAATTGATGTTTATATATAATGTCAGCAATTATGTATAAAATACAATATCAAATAAATGTCCGCCTCTATTAGCCTCACAAATGCGAGCCGTGTTAAGAACATTTTTCATTACGTTCTCACACAGTTAACGCAATATTTAATTAACTTCATCACGAATATTTTATTTGAGTTTGTTTGCATAAACCTTGCTTTTTAGATATCCCCCACTAAAAAAGAGTCTGGAGCAGACAAATCTGGAGACCGTGGAGGCCAAACAACATCACTATTTCTTGAAATTACTTGTTGTGGAAAGAGGTCTAGCAGTAATTCCGTTGGAATTCTGGCTGCATACAATGTGGCACCATCTTGTTGATATCACATGTTAGCCATGCCCAAAGCATGCAGTTGTAGCAGTAAAAAGTTTTCAATCGTATTACTTACCGCTCTCCGTGGACAGTTACCATTACGCTGTTTTCAGTTTCAAAAAAGTAAGGTCCAATGATTCCTCTTGACAAAATTGCCTACCAGACTGTCACTTTTAATGGATGCAAAGTTGATTGATGAATAATTTGAGGGTTTTCCATTGCAAAAAACCGACCAAATAAAAACGTGCCTCGTCACTCATTATGATTTTTTCATGAAAATCGGGGTTGTCATGGACAAGCTGTAATATCCTATTGGCACATGTACGGCGGCGTAAATGATCTTCTGGAAGAGTTACTTGTGGAAAATGAATCTAAGATGGTAACCAATGCAAATCCTTGTGCAAAATTGTGGCCTAATTTGTTCTTCGAAGACAAAGCTCCTGAACACGATGTCGAATTGAGGTTGATGGATTTTTTTGAATACTTTCTTGAGCAACAGCAATATTTTCAGCCAACCTTGCAGTACGTTGTGGTCCATACTTAGATCTATCAGCTACATTCCCTCTTTTTTTCGAGATCGTTTACTCCCAATAATTTCACGTAATTGTCTTATTGTCACAGTAATCGATTTTGATAAAATGTTTTAACGATTAAAACACGTTGTTCTACCAAATATTTTCCATAATAAGTTTGCCACGTCTCTACTTCACGAATGCCAAATATAAACTGATAATAAGACTGATGTTTACCAAGATGGCGGAAAAGCGATGTGGTGCCGGGGGACACCCTGTATTTGAATAACAAACTTTGTTTATTTGTTTTTTTTTTTTTGAAAAACGAAAAAAATTGTTTTTAAAGAAACAGCAAAAGTTAATCGTTTGCAGTTGGCTTTTCGTATCTGTTTGGTTATAAGTATGTGGGTTCTGCTTGGAGGTTTTTTTGCAGGCCAGCCACTTATACGCCAATTTCGCCTAACAAAATGCGTATAATATCTCAAGTCCTAAAGGCGACAAGCCCCAATTGTCTTAGTTTTAAAGGCATATTATTACTTATAATTTTTTGGAGGGAATTTTTCAAAAATCACCACACTTTAACAACTTGAAGAATTTTCCAAAAGTTTGAATAAAGAAATAAATAAACAAATAAAACCAACTCAGCAGACTCTTTTAGCTTTTTTTAAATTTTAGATTTGTTAACACAAAATTTCAACAAGATATAATATTTTGTGGCTTAACCTGCTTTATTCAATTTCTAAATGAAAATAAATCATATATGGAAAACCTTCGAAATGTCATATAAATTAATAAGGAAATAAATCATGTGTTTAAGTTACATCATGTGTTACTAATCTGGCATTTCTCAATCATATGTGCAATAAATTGAATTATGCAAATGATGTCATATATCATTGCTTTTAATATCTGTGTCTTGTGGAGAGGGGGTTCTTTGTAATTTATTAATTATAACATGTGCTCGAACAATAAAGCATTTAATTTGCGCAAATGACGAAATAGTGTGTCCTTTTATATTAATTTAAAGTTTTTTTACATAAAATAATTTTATTTTACTAACTGTTTGCATTGTGTTTTAATTTTGCAATAATTTTTTGTGATATTTTCTTAGTTTCTAAACAAATCTTAGCAAAATCGTTAGTATAAGGTGGCATTAAAGTTAACCAAATAATAATAATGCAAAAAGATAATGTCGCGGGACAACAGTGATGACAAAATCAATACAATTTATTTTATAAAAATTAATAAACTACTCTATGAAAATTCCAACATCTCAAGCTAAAAAAAAAAATTAACAGCACTTTTCGCTACATATGACTTAAAATCGGTGAAGTATTTTAAAAGTTTAAAGAAGTTTAATTCCTCCTCCACTTCTGTCTAACATCTAATTAAGCGTTTATTCCTTTTGGCTTCAAATAAAGAGAAATTAAAAAAAAGTTTAATAAACTTAGAATAAAATTATTTTTAATTAAAACAACAATTATTTTGAAGTACAGGCTTAAGTTTCCTCGTTAAAAGGAGTATATCTTGCAAAAAGCCCACATAAAAAGTCCACTTATACCAAGAAGGGCTCTTAAATAGCTTTTAACATTATGTGTTGATCCTTTTAATATGATATTTAATTTTAATATGTCTTTTATAATGTAATAAAAAACTATTATGAAAATAAATCCTTTTTTAAAGCTGTTCCCTCAAAAGATTTCTTGCTTTAATATTGATTTATCATTTTCTAAACCTGTCAAGTACAAGCATGTTTGTACGTATAAAAATTTTGCAGTTGAGCTAAAGTTTAATCTTAATATTAATTTATAATAATAATTGCTTTTACAAAGGAGTTGGTACTTGAAAGGTTTCTTATTAAAATCAAGTTCAATTATCAATTCCAATTGAATGGTTTTAGTCCAATTTTAAGGCTAAATATGATTGTATAAACAACAATCAAATATAACTTTCTTGTTTCCTTTTTATTACACCCTTCACAAAGTGATAAGGGTATATATCAGTTTTTAGTTCTGTTTGTAATTTTTACAATATTCATGAATTTTCGTGAAATATTTCATGGGTTAAATCTGAGAAACTATAGCAGCTATTGAATTTAAATGTAATACAAGAAGTAAAATTACAATAATGCCTATATTTTGGGGACAAAATTATTTGGAAAAGGAGCAGCCCCACACAAATTAATAATTTATATTAAAAAATTAAAATTACATTAAAGGCAAAAAAACAGGTCTATTAAATAAATAATTTTTGATTTTCTTATGAAGCAAACTAGTTAAACAAGCATGTCCTCTGTCTTGGTTGATCTATGCCACGTTTTAATACGGCAAAGGGTGAAGAATGACTTTTCAGTCGTAGCATTACTGACCGGTATTCAAACAATTTGAAAGTGCTCAGAGAAGGTCTTAATAATTAGGCTTTTGAAAACTCGGATATCTTTTCCAATACCTCTACTATATGATTTATTTTTACAGCAAATTGTAAAATTAAATAATGTCAATCGACCCATTGTGTTCCTCTTAATGGGGACAACTTTGTACCTAGAGATTTAAAAAACCGCTTGTTTCTATTACAAACGAAAAAACTTTTTGTATTATTGATACCTTGTTGCCTTTTGAGATCCTACTGTTGAGTTCATGGGCATAGAAAAGAGTTTGTTTTGTATTTTTTACTGCTCCATTTCAGCCAACATCACAAGACTCTTGTCAGTTTCAATTCCTACACAACTTTCCGAATTAACACCAATGTTTTTCAAAGCTCTTAAAACTACTGATGAAAGTGTGTTGGCATTAATTGACACTTCGATGTCATCGCCAATATTATTTAAAGCCTCTTCAAATACGTAAGCGAAGCCGATAAATTCTTAAAAATTATAGAATAATATTTAATGTCATAAATATTTTTTAATATAATTTCTAAAATAGGATTATGGAAACATTTAATAATTTAATCTTAAATTGTTTTTGAAGCATCTAAAGGCAAATTTGAAAATGATGGTTTAAAATCTTATATCTAGCATCTATACAAAATTGCAGAAGTGAACTTCCGAGCTTGTGTTTTCCGAAGATAGCAAAGGGTAATCATCTCGATGTCCATGGAGAGGTATATTATGCCTTTCAAAGAAAATTAGAGTTTTTATAACAGACAACAAATGCTGCCGATTTTAAGTGAAGATTTGCCACCTCAATACGAAAGTTTTTCTTTTGTCTTTAAAAATATTTTTCCAAAAGCAACAGCATCTTTAAACATGCAATACATCTGTTAAGTTAAATATATAAAACGTTTGATTCATGCCTATTAATATCTATATTCGCTTAATCAAATATCAAGTTTTAAACGCTTAAGAGGGGAGAAGGGAAGAAAATTTCTTTTGAATCCCTGCTTGTTCATAAGTATTTTTGACAGGGGTTTGGCGCTCTCGCATGATTTGGCGAACACTTATCCTTTTTCTTTTTGCGAATTCAGTTCAACGGGATCTTTTCCTTTTCTAATTAAACATTTTTGAATTTTGTTCTTTTTTTCTGAACTGATTTACAATGGGCCTACATTTGTTTGGGTACCAAATAATTATTATTTTTCGTTTGCAAACTACCAAAACCAAAATTATTTTTAAAAAAAGTTTAAACGACCATTTTTAAAATCCTTGCAACAAAACAAGCAGCTTTTTGCATATAAAATCAATTTAAATTGTCTCATACAATCTTTTGAAGAAATGTTTTTTTGTTATTAAAAAACATTAGAAATTTTTAAAAGTAAAATATTTCCAAAAACTTGTATGGCTGGAAAGGGTAGTAAAAAAATTTCCATATTAAAATAAATAAAACTCTTTCTAATGATATCGTTTTTTAATGTTTAATGTGGAAACCCTATAATAAATAACTGTTGGCAAAATCAATTTACTAAATCTAGTAAAGGATGTGAAAGCAATTTATAGATTTTATTGCATTAATTTTATTTGGCTTTAGGCGATATTATTCAAACATATGTAAAATGAAGCAGTTGAATGGGGAGATGAAATACAGACGGACAGACGGTATTTTGCTATTATTTAACCAAAAGTTAAAGTAAACTTTTACGTTCCATTTGTTTAAACTAATGCTCAAATATATGTTTGTATATATGTATGTGTGTGTGTGTATGTGATTAAAGTAAATTTTATATTTCCAAAAAAAATTCGAAATCAGTTTTTTTTTAAATATTTTATAGGCAAAAAAGTTTTTAAATGCTTTTTGTTATTAATTAGCAATTAATATATTACTAGTTAATTTGAAGCGGTGAACAAATATTTTTTATTTTTAATTATTTAAAGCAAAAAAAAGAAGATATCTTTGTTGCTTTTTTTGTTACTTCTGTTAACTAATTAGTTTTCTGTTCTTGCTTTAGGCAAATTAATAAATTTTGCAAATGTTGTAATTAAATAAATATTTGCTCTTGACTTTTATATTCCAACAATAGGAAAAGAAAAAATTTTTGTTTCTTTAGGGCTTCATATCAAGTTTTTTTTTAAATACTCTTTACTTGTAAGACTGTGTAAGACTGCGTAATTAAAATACCAGCATTTAGTCAAACAAATACTTTTTGTTCTTTTTGTTTTAATATCCAAAGAAGAAAAAAAAAATAATTGAAGCATTCATTTGTAATGCCTTAAAAGCTTTTACAAGCGTGCAAATCCTAACTGCTGCTGGCGGCTCTTAAGTTGTCAAAAATTCTAGAAAATTATTTAACTGTTTAATTTCAAACCTTTTAAGGGTTCTTTTGTCAATATAAGCATATTTCTCCAATTATTGCGTAATTTGTTTTATGTGTGTATGTGTTAAAGACTTTGTACAATTGGGCTCATTTACCATTAGTTTGCAAATAAATTAAAATCTTTTCAAATAATTTTTGAAGAACTAAGAGGGCAACATGTTTTAGCGTCGTAAAAAGTGTTATTTTTGTTTTTACAAAAATATCTTTTGCTCGTTTTTTTTAACATTTAGAAATATTAAAGTTTTTATGAAAAACAAACATTTCGACATCTAAAGAAGTGAGAGGAATTAATTATATTTTTGTTCGCGCATTAAAAGTTAACATTTTGTAAGTTTTAAATGAAAAACACGTTTTTAGTTTTTTACCTTTTTACTAGAAAAGGAAACAGTTGGTGTAAATCCATTTTTGTGAGTGGTATGTGTCAATTAAATTTAAAGAAAATTATTATTAACTTTAGCTTATATTACATATTAAAAGTTAGTTTTATTATGATGTGGTGGAACAGGGCCATAATTTTATATCTTTTATACCTCTAATGTAAACCGCGTTTTCTTTGAAAAAACATCTGCCGCAAATTGTAATTAAATTAATACTTTTTTAGAAACAATAGCATTAGTTATATGCCACAAATAGGTCTGTTTTTGTTTCATCCAGATCCTTAGAATCCAGCTAAAACATCTTAAATATTGAATCATTTGTACTTGAGTTTGTGTTTCAAATCAGCAAGGAGTCAAACAGAATGAACATAGATTAAGGCTGTAGTGGTGCAGTCGGTATCTTCAAATGGTTTGGATTTTTGAAACAAAGTGTCGTCTTAAAGCTTTGTAATAGACACTTATATATTTCTTGAAATAGCTAAACAGAAAAAAAATGTTGAAAAGTGTTCAAGAAACCTACGAAAGGGGGCCTATATTATCCGTTAATCGATTTTCAAAAAATATTGTATTTTTGTTTTATCTTGCAATTTATCTAACTAAATGAGAGTTTTAGGTAAAGGAACTTCTTTAACGGGATCCGTGTAATATAATGGGTCGATTAAAAATTTCACTTTAAGAAATGGGTGTATGGGGGTGCCCCGGTAGTTTAGTGGTAAGTGCACGAGTCTACCAGTCTGAGGGTTGTGGGTTCGATTCCCACCAGAGACCCTGGTTAGTCTGCTTCATTCTTCTGTTATTTTTTTCTTATTCTTCTCTCAATTTCTTCTTTCCTTTCATCTCAACCTATTCTATTTGCCTCTCCAGGTAACACAAAGGGACCGAGTTAAGCGGACCCAAGTGAGCTGTTTCCTTTCCTTCAACGGCTGCCTGTTCTACCTAACCTAACCTAACCTAATGGGGGTATTATGTCTTAAATAAATGCAAAACTTTTTGTGTATAAAGCACTATCTATAAAAATTAGTGCCGATTAAGCGTTTTTTTAATGAAAAGTTTCAAAAATGTTAAATGATGTTTTAGCCCAGGCGTCTGGAAAGTGATACATGACAAACTACGTAAAATTGGCTATCAATGAGACACCTTCACAGAATCGTAGCATTTTATCTAAAATTTCTTACTTATATATATTGTTCGGAAAAGGTTTTTTTGGGAATAGGTCTTTGGCACAAGAAGAGGACATTTCACTTAGGTGCTTTTAAAAAAAAAAGCAATAATAACATTCTTACAAGGGGGTAATACGGCAGGATCTACAACTTCTGTACGAAAATGTCTAATGGGTATCAGTGAGTGCAATGTATTCCAAGCAAAGATTCTGGCAGCAAAGGTTTCAGCGTTTCTTCTTCTGTCTTCCACGATTGAGAATTTTTAGATGAGTATTTTATTTGATGGCGAAGAGGCAATGCCAAGTATATATTTGTGCCCCTAAGATGCTTCCCAATCATACAAGTGTCAAACAGCAAACTGAATGTACAAAAGAATTGAAGAAAATGACATAAATGGGTAGCTTTCTAAGGAAAAGATTATTTTGATCTTCTTTTGGGGTTTCTAGGAAAATGAGAGAATATTATGAGTAAAATGAGGTGATAACTGTCTTGGAAAGGAAGTGATTGTAGAAGTCTGTTAAAGATGATCAATTCACTCCATGAGAAAAAGACAACTAGCCAGCAGTGGTTAAAAGTTTTGTGGTAGAACAAGGAGACTACTAAGTACCACATGTGCTACTTTTTATAGTGCATGGTACTCCAGGTCAAACCTAACAAAGTATAATTGTTCAAAAATCTGTAGGAATTATTTGGGATTGCAGCCTGCTGCAATTTGTCGGGGTAATGTTAAGCACTTTTGAATTCATTACATAGAGTGAATTGTACTAAAATTACCGGATTACAATGCCTTCCTGTTTGGTAATATTAGGGACCAAAATATTCTATTTGGAGTTTTAAAGAAAATCCACTTACCTCAAGCAGCCCATTGGTATACACTACAAAAATTTTTGGAATAAGCGTGTGGTAGTAAAATTGGACAAAATGGAAAAAGTATTACTTTTTCTGTCGCTTCAATTTGTAGTTTAATAAAAATAAAGAAAGAAAAATAACTAAATTTGTAATAAAAGTTCTTATAGACATTAATATTGAATTGATGATTGATGTGTTTGTAGTCAAACACACATGTACTCGAGAGTTTTTTGGCATTATGCGCCTCCAGTATATGTCTTTAAGCTGCTTCCTCTTTGAGTTTACTTAACCTAGCTTAACCTAACCTAACCAAACCTAACCTAACCAAACCTAACCTAACCTAACCTAACCTAACCTAACCTAACCTAACCTAACCTAACCTAACCTAACCTAACCTAACCTAACCTAACCTAACCTAACCTAACCTAACCTAACCTAACCTAACCTAACCTAACCTAACCTAACCTAACCTTACCTAATCTAACCTAACCTTACCTAACCTAAACTAACCTAACCTAACCTAACCTAACCTAACCTAACCTAACCTAACCTAACCTAACCTAACCTAACCTAACCTAACCTAGCCTAACCTAACCTAACCTAACCTAACCTAACCTAACCTAACCTAACCTTACCTAATCTAACCTAACCTTACCTAACCTAAACTAACCTAACTTACCTAACCTAACCTAACCTAACCTAACCTAACCTAACCTAACCTAACCTAACCTAACCTAACCTAACCTAACCTAACCTAACCTAACCTAACCTAACCTAACCTAACCTTACCTAACCTAACCTAACCTAACCTAACCTAACCTAACCTAACCTAACCTAACCTAACCTAATCTAACCTAACCTTACCTAACCTAAACTAACCTAACCTAACCTAACCTAACCTAACCTAACCTAACCTAACCTAACCTAACCTAACCTAACCTAACCTAACCTAACCTAACCTAACCTAACCTAACCTAACCTAACCTAACCTAACCTAACCTAACCTAACCTAACCTAACCTAACCTAACCTAACCTAACCTAACCTAACCTAACCTAACCTAACCTAACCTAACCTAACCTAACCTAACCTAACCTAACCTAACCTAACCTAACCTAACCTAACCTAACCTAACCTAACCTAACCTAACCTAACCTAACCTAACCTAACCTAACCTTACCTTACCTAACCTAACCTAACCTGGCCTTTACACGTAAACCTCTTGAACTTAAACTTACTTATGGTAGTTTAAAAAATCTTTAAATAAATTCTAATTTTCTAAATTTTTAAGAAGCCTTAAAATATTTTTTAGTTTGATTGCGTAAATAATAGATTTTCTCTAAATGCAAACGGGATGATTAAAAAATGAATGTAAATTGTAACAATTTTTTATTTTACATATTCTCCCAGTTGGATTCCATGGCAATCACGGGGTTCTTATAAATGTCGTGGATTAAAGAGGTGTTAACGTGTGTTTTATTGCCTCTTAGCAAAAATACAGAAACTTCTTTTAATTTAACAAAATTAACAAATAAATGTACCACCAACACAACAACTGTCTCACAGTTGGGGACTTGAAAAAAATAAAAAAGGAAACTTTTTCTTTGGGTTCCGGTTTAAATAAAAGCTTTTAGAAATACAAAAATATTTGGATTTGAGATTTTTTTAAATTGGATTTATAAAGGCACAACAGGAATATTATTAAAAAGTGCTCTCCACATGGTCTAAAGTAATTGTTTTGCCACATTAAAGCTTTTAGACCAATAATGCTTTTTAGGTCTAGAGTATTATTTTCACCATATATGTATGTATATGAAAGTATGTATTTGTAAGCGTATAGCGGCGCAATTGATTAAAATATATGTAGATGAATTCTGATAAGATAACTATCTCAAATATAAAAAATTATTTGTTTACAACTTTCTAGAAAAGCACAAACAAAATGGACATCAATCATGTTACCAGAACAGATAGAGAACATATTTCAGAGAAAAAAAAAACACGTTTGCAAATTTGGTATTTCGTGCTTAAGTTGTGTAATAAATTTAGAAAATACGTGTTGTTTTTTGGTAACAATAGTCAAGTACAAATAAAACAAAAAAAAAAAAATGAAAAATTTAAACAAAAATATTAACATGCAATGTTAAACCATTTATGTTTTTGCGTTATCTTCTAAATCATGTAAGAGATAAATTATGTATTTCATAAAAGAATCCTCGATTTAAACAATTTTTCAATCTCTATTTGTTATTCTAAAGAAAATTATTCAAAAATATTTGACAAATAACAGCAAATTCAAATAATATCAATTATATTTCAAAAAATATTGTTTCAAAAATTTAAAAAATAGAAAATTAAAAAAGAGTTAAAAAAAAGTTAAAAGTGACGAAAATTTAAAGAAAGGAAATTCGTTGATTCGATATATTATTTTATTTTATTTAAATCAGCTGATAATCGAACTAACTTAGTACATAAAACGTCTTCTGGTAAATTAAGTTACCGACTTGGCATCCGTTATGTTAGGCATTCTGCGTAAAACGGCTAAAATGATGAAACATTATTTTTTATTTAAAAAAAAATAAATGAATATTTATATTAAAGAGAACAAAAGTTATAACAATGTATATAATTATTGGTTGACATATTATTTTTCTTAATTTTCCAGGTGCCTAATATGATTACATTCTGAATATCCTGCTTTTCTTCTTTACGTTTTAAAAAGAATGTCAGTTCCATTACGTTTTCTAAATTGTTTTTTAATATTAAAAAATAGTTTATTTTGGTGGAAATAACTTTCAAAAACAATAAAAAATACAAGGTTGGCCACAAAAAATCACCCTATTGGAAGATGATCTTATTTTTGAACATGTTTTAGCATTTGAAAACAAAACAGATATAGAACACAAGTCAACAAGCCATTGAGCGATACACTCCCCAAGAACAAGAAAAAATCATGTCTATTTTTTGCATAATAGTTCGTCTGTGGTGTTGGCGCAGTGCGAAATCCGTTGCCGATTATCCGGCTGTCTGAAACCGACAAACACTGCAACGTTTGGCAACCAATCTTAAAGAGTATGGAACCACACAAGACGCTGCCAAGATAGGTCAGCCCCAGACTGCATGTTCTGCCGAGAATATTGCCCCTGCTGGCAAATTGAATGAATTAGGACTAAGGACATGTTGTTTCCACAGAACGGAGAAACGGCAAACACTGCGCGAGCCACAACCGATATTCTTAAGGTGGGGTCGCCTCATCTCTCGTTTTGGCGGCTTACATTGACCCACAAGTTCGTCTGACTAAATCGTTCCAGACGTTTTTTTGTAAAGTTTTTTGAGGTTCCGTGTTTACGTGAGCAAACACGAGACCCTGGAAGCTTTTGGAGGCAAGACTTTACACATTTACGAGAATCTGTCACCCGAAGTTCTATCCGAAGTGATAAAAAATGCAATACAACGAACCAGTATAGCAATCAATTGTGACGGCGCCCATTTGGCCGATATTATCTTCTTAACTAATCGATTAAGTTGTATCGCACCAATATAAAATATTTATATTATACGATCCCATGCAATCAAACATTTTCCAGATAATCAAAATGTGAATAAATATACATCAGTAGTATGAAATATTAAATTAAAAACATTTTTTCTTCTTTTCTTTTAACTTTTATTCACCATTTAAATTTTGTTTTAACAGCACTTTATTTTTTATATTTAACATAACAAATTGTTTTATATATTTTATTTTAACAACTGATTTTTTATTTTTTATATGCTGATAGCTCAAAGTAAAATTTGTTAATAACACATAACACTAAGAAATGATCAAAGTTTAAGCATTGTTTGACTTCCTTGTTACCATACTGTATTTGCGCCCATCATTACTTGCTTTTTTAAAGGCTTAAATGCTACAAATGTCATATTACTTTTGCGAACAAATCATTATTTGTTTTGCAAACCAAGTTTCTATATATCATACTTTGATTTGCGGCATATCAGAGATTTTGTTAGCATTAGTCATATAATGATAAAATGGTATCATATGCTTAATTATCGCAACCGATAAATATTCAAACCAAATAGAAATAACTATTGTATACTTGCATTAATCAAATTAAATAAAAAGGAAAAATGTTATGACTGCCGTGATCATGTCCTACCATGTTTTGTGTTTGCGCGTAGTGACTACAAATAGGTCTATATTTTAACAATTAAATAAAATTATTATTGAATAACAAAGAGCGTTGTCACAATATTGGTTAAAAAACATTTGTATTGAGTGAGTTTTTTTTATATAATCTCCTACTTAAGTAACTCAAAAAACTCTGCTAAGATTGTTGGAGTATAGGTAAGTAATTTTAAGTTTTTATTGCCACTTCAACTCTTTATAAATAAGTTGTATGAAGGAAATTTTTTTTTTAATTAAAACTTAAATAATCTTAATTCAATTTGAAGGATTCACTTAAAAACTAACTATAAAAAGCTTTTTTAAACTAAATTTACAAAAATTAAAAAGGTCTTACGAATCACAATCTTTACCATTATTTACGTAAATTTTTTGCCATTTTTACCTAAAAAATTTTATTTATTTTTTGGTAAACCTCCTATTCTGAGTCTGAAAAATAACTGTATACGTAGTTTAAATGAATTGGCTACCGTTTTTACAGAACTTCTTGTCAAAACTTAAAGCTTAAAATTTTTTTGTGATTTTGCTGAAACAAAATCTTTCAAAATAATACTCTGTGAAATAATTTTATATAAAAATCTGCCCTCATTAAAGTTTTAAATAGTTTCAAAAAATGATGTATTAATTGAAATAATTATTAATACTGCCACACATACAGGTACACTCAAGAATAGAAATTAATAAATAAAACCATTAATGGAGACGTGCAATAATAATTACCTTGCAATAGTGTGCGTATAAGTAATAAATAATATCGTATAGATTGTTTACTACTTATACGCACAAAGGTCCGCAAATAAATTATAATAGAGATTGTAGCTAAAGTCCCGCGCTTAATCGTAATCTAATTGATTTTTTTAGTTAAAAATAATAAAAAAAATTAGTCGAGTTTATGATAAATAAAGTATTAAATTTTGTAAATTTTAATTACGTGAAGTCTTTAAATGGATGTAAAGTATTGCTTTAATGCAATTCAAATTGTGTATTCAAATGGTTCAAGTCAAAGCGCACTTTTGCTTTACTTTAGTGAATATTAACCTTAATTATTTTAATGCTTATCCCTTTCATTTTTTTTAGAGTTTTCTGTTATGACTTGTAGTTAGCAAAAATGAAAAAATATTTCAAAAGCAAGTAAAATCGTATTACGAAATCAGTTATATGCCAGTTAAAAATTTAAATCCAGTGAATGCACGGCGGCTGATTAAATTAGTACAGTTTAAGTTCTCTTTTAAGGGGTCTTTCCGTAATGAAACATTTACAAACACACAAAATTGATGGCTCTGTGGAAAATGTCACAAATTCCATGCTTTTCTCATTTCACCTTGAAACAAAGAAAAAAAAATGTTAACAATTAATTAAAATATAAGCGGGAAGCACGTGACAAATATTTTGTTTTTAATTGAAATTTAAAGGGAGTTTCAATTAAATCTTAAATACATTATAATAGTGTCCACAATTTTGCGTGTTTTGTTTTGAATGCTTTTGGAAATTTAAAATTAAAAAAAAAACTTCTTTAAAAAATTAATTTAAATTAACCTTCAATAAAACAATTAAAAATAAATTTAATTTGATGTAACTTATTGAAATTTTCGATGCAGAATTGTTAGAAGAAATATTACTTTACATATAAGGAGGTTATATTACCATTATACTTCGGATCTTAGATTTTAAAATTAAAACAAATGATAACGAAAAAATTTTGAATTAACTTATAATTTTACCCCTTTCATCCCTATTCTGTAGAAGTTTTCTTAGAAAAAATAAAAGAATCATAAGTTATTTGGACAGAAAACCTAAAAGGCATAATAAATAGGAGTAAAAATGTTATATATGAAAGTCTTTTTTTTTTCTAAAGATAATATTATTAAGTTTTATTACTATTTTTCTTCTTTTAAAGTTAAATTTTTGCCCCATGTTTGAAGCATACACCTAGAACTAATGTATTTATTTACAACATTTTTATACCCTTCACATAGTGATAATGGCATATATCAGTTTGTCATTCCGTTTTAAATATTTTTATTATCAATTTGCAACCCCATAAAGTGTATATATTCTGGATCCTCATAGATAGGGAAGTTGATATAGCCATGTCCGTCTGTTAAAATCAAGTTTTCAGAGTCAAATAAAAAGATACAGACCAGATAATGGTGACAAACTATTGGAAATATCCCGCTAACAACCGCTTTTTAAAATCACCAAAATCGGTTTACCATTGACCGAGATATAAGCAAAAACCCACAATAACCCATTTTTTTTTTTGACAAAATTCGTGAATATATCCCTATATATCTCAGTAAGTATAGTCACTCTTGCCAAAAAACTTGGCACTGATACTCCTTAAGTAGGGACCTAAATAATATTTTTTTTCAGATAGGATCAGGGGAAGAGTATTTTTTCACAATTGCATAAATTTGGTGGAATATTTTATGCGCTAAATCGTAGAAACTATAACAGTTTTCGACAAAAAGTAATTTTACAATAGGACCAACACTATAAAGAAAAAATTTTTGGGTGGGGGCAGAAGAAAGGATGGCTCCCATACAAATGATCAATTTTTATCTAATTTTCGATACGCTTCATTTAGGAAACTATAACAGCTATCGACACCGAGTATTCTACAAAAAGTAATAGTCAAATAATTCATACCTTTTGAAAAAACAGTTGGGGAGTAGCAGGGGTACTAGAACATCCCATAAAAATTAACAACTTTTATTAACCTTTTAATGTGACTGATGTTGAAAACTTTTTAACTGTCGACCTCAAATTCTATTTTTTCTACAAAAGTTAAAACTTTGTTAAGTTATCTATGGACTTTTAAGCTCGCTGGGTATATTAAAAAACCAATGTAAAGGGTGTATAAGATTCGGCACAGCCGAATATAGCGCTTTTACTTGTTAATCCTAATATGGTTTAATAGCCTCTAGCTACATATTAAAGCAATAAAAATTAATTATTTATTTTTTCTAGTTTTTTGACCTTTTTAATGTTTATAAATAAGGCTATTTTTTTAAGCTTTATGTATATTTTTATGTTTATTTTTTTGCAAAATTTTTTCAATATTTCGCCATGTCGTTGTGTGGTATTATCGTTATTCGAAAAGCTAAAAGCTAATTTTTAAACCAAAATAACAAATTTAATATTTAACTGAAATAACCTCCTGATGATGCCACACAACGGAGTGGCGAAATATTAAAAAAATTTTGCAAAAAAATAAACATAAAAATAGGCTAAAAAAATATACTTATTTATTAGCAATAAAAATTTTAAAAAATTTCAAAGAATCCTATTTCGTGTGTAAAGTACTTTGCATTTTAAGTAACGCCTAAGAAGCATTGTAGTTTTGTATGTTTAGGCTACAAAATATTGCATTCGACAAGTTTCTGGTGTTAATATTTGAGGAGGTGACAATTATCGAGATTTTTTTCAAATAATAAAATGTATAAAAATCAAAGATGGTTTTGCGCTAATATGTTATGTTTCATAAGAATTTCTGTTTATTCGGCCTAAAGTTCAAGCAAAAATTAAGATATTTTTATTAAAAATTATTAATTTGAATACAATAAAAAAATCCCATAAAACTATAAAATGTAAAATAATAATTATATCTTTTAACACAATAAATTTTACAACAGAAACCAATAACTGTTTTGATATAACTTATTGTAGAGGCGTTTAACTGAAATTCATCATGTGCTGCAGATTGATTGTTGCCTATTTTTTGCTTTTTTTCGCCTTAAACTAAATCAATTAAAATTTCATTCCAATACTTGCATGAATTAGGATTTTAATAAGGGTAAACATGACTATCTGGTAATTGCCTGCTGGTTTGTTTGTACGTATACTGTGAAATAGTAAGCTGATCCAAAGAAAACTAATTTGAAGCTTCAGTTAATAAAATTTCTATGGTTATTTTTAAAATGCTGTTTAGGAATATGGATCCAATCAGACTAATGATTTTCACTTAAAAGGATGAATGTGTGGTTGGAGTTGGAACTAAAAATACTCAATGAGTGAAGCGCAAGAAAGGGACGTCTGAAACCTTTCCAAGTTAAATAAAATATTGTTGTTCACGAGCAGACCCAAGATTCTTTCTTTTGATACCTCGATACCAAATGAAGTTAAAATGAATCTGCAAGATAGCTTGAGGTATCTTGTAGTTATTTTGGAGTATAAGCTGTCAAACGCGGAGACGAGAAATGTAAAAGTACAAAAGGCGAAAATGTCGTCGGAACGTTAGCGGAAACAGGACCGATTTTATCTTACGGAACAGAGTCTGGTTAGGGGCTTTAGACTCTTCCGCAAATCATCTACATGGGAAAAGAATGCTGCGATGCATGGCCGCGGTAAGACAATTTATTGTGGGCAGATGGAGACCAGAGATGTCGTCATGCAAACATTTTTGATTGATTTTGATTTTGATTGTTTCCCATCCTATTTGTTACTACTGACTAGAGTCTTCACTCCAAATAAAATTCTACTTCGGTTAAAAACAAGTGCTATATTGGGCTGTAGTGAATCTTTAATACTCTCCACCCCATTATCGGGTGGAAAAAGAGGTGAGTATTTTCTAGGGAAATATTTGCAAGGAAACGTGAGTTGGGGTTAGTCCTTCATTTGACTTATCTACGGATATCCTGGGTATTCCTCTCAGCGCAACTCAGGGAAAATTGTAGGGGTTTTTAGTGAAATTTTTTTAAATTTTTTATGGTAACCTTGTAAGGAGCAGGAGAAAGGGAGTTAATTTGTTTCACAAAGAGGTTTGGGAGAAAAAAATAACTGGGGTCGGGCCTACACTTGGCCTTTGTGGGAGCATCCTCGAAGCTGTGGGAGCGATTTAAAAAACTTAAAAAATGAAACAGTAGTTTTTGCGCAAATACTTCTGATAGTTTGTTAGTTATGTTAGTTATGCAACATTTGGAGGCTTCAAAAAGTTGATTTCAATCTTAACGGACAGACGGACATCGCTTAACCCTTTCGGTATTTTGATGCCATATGGCATCATGGGTTTTTAAAGACCTGTAATTTTGGTTAATTCCGACAAAAATTATTTTTTTTGATGAAGAATTGTGCTCTGAACTTTATAAAACATTATCTTGACAAAATTTTTATGTATTTTCGTTACTATGAAATAAAACACCACTATTTTGAAACTCCTCTAAGTAATTGAGTCTTAAGGTTGAAAAACGTGAATTGTTAAACATTATATTTTGAAAAATTTAAAAAAAAAAACCATGAAATTTATTTGCAGAAGTATGCAAAAAGACTTCATTTATAAATAATATTAACTGTATAATTTGTAAAACCCTCAATATAGCCGTAGGATTTTTTTAAATTTGTATGACGCCATATGGCATCAAAAGTTACGCAAAGGAGCTAAAGTGTATAACAAAAAGTAACGACTTTTTACGTTCGATAAATAAGATCAACTCCTTTGAGTGCTTTTTGTCACACAGTAAAGAAGTAAATATGCCAAACAAAATTAAGGACTGTGAAATTGAAAAGATTTTAAATAATTTTGGTGAGTCGGATATTTCTGATAACGAGGACTCTGATAATTCCGACATATTAGACGACCTAATGGAAGCCTTGAAGAAATATAATTCTTTGGTTATGGAGATAGCTATCTCAACAGAATCCGGTTGATATTAATTTAGAAGATATTAGCGATAATTATATACAAGAAGAGTTCGTAGATAAGGAAGTAGCGTTTAAACCATCAAAGAAGCTTGACAGTTATAAATGGAAAAAGGTAAATTGGTCCACCCCAGATGCGGACTTCGAGCAACATTTACCCAAAAGTAGTATAAGGACTCCTATGCAATATTTTTTGGAGTATTTTACGCAGGAGCTTCTTACTGAAATCGTCACATCAAAAAAAGCAAGCATCGCTCATGAACACGGCGACACCTATTAATATTTCCAGTGAAGAGTTAATTCAATTTATTGCTCTCGAAATAATGATCGGTTCAATTGGTTATCCTCGTCTAAAAATGTCCTGGTCGAAAGCAACCGAGATTCCTTCTTTTCGTCAGTGTGTGTCAAGGAGCCGATTTCATTCTCTGCGTAATAGTTTGAAATTCACTTCAAGTTCAAATAACAATGATAAGCTTTACAGGGTTCGGCCTCTATTGGATGTTTTCTACAAAAAGCTGTACTCCTTACCAAAAGATGAATATCTCTGTGTGGGCGAAATGATGTAACCTTTTAAAGGAAAATCCGCCCTTAGACAATATATGTCCAAGAAACCCATTAAATGGGGCGTGAAAATATTTTGCCTTTGCAGCTCAAAAGGAATAATCTATGATTTAGAAATTTATCAAGGAAAAAGCACCATTATTGGGGGGGAAAAAATGTGGGTTCTGTTCCGATATTGTCATTCATTTGACAAAAACAGTTCCCGTATACAAAAACTTAAAAATTTTTTTTGATAATTTTTTCAGAACATTTGCTTTAGTGCGCTATTTGAAAGAACGTTGGGTATGGGCAACAGGAAACATCAGAACAAATAGAATAGGAAAAATTCCGCTTCAACCTGAAAAGGACCTAAAAAACTGGGTGAGGTAGCTTTGACTATCGCGTTGAACGAACCGGTAATTTTATCGTAGTAAGAAAACGTTTTTGTACGGCAGAAAAAAAGGTAAATGAAATTGAACAACTAAATCTGGTTTCCATGTACAACCAAAACATGGGCGGTGTTGATAAAATGGATTTTCTGCTTTCCCTTTATCGTATTTCAATTAGGTCCAGAAAATGGACTTTGAAAATTTTTTACCACTTTATTGATATGGCTATATGCTGGAGAACAAAAATGATTGCGAAACCAATAAGCTCAAAAAAAAAGATTACATAGACCTATTAGAATTTCGGAATGATCTATCAGATGCACTTCTATCTTTTGCAGCCCAAAAATGCAATTGGCGTAAACGTGGCCGTCCAACGAAGTCACCACATGAAAACAGTCCTTCAACTTCGAAGAGAAGTAGTTCAACTACATTCAAAATGAAGTGCGAAGTGTCTCCACCTGTCTCTATTAGGTATGATAGTATAAATCATTGGCCGGAGTACACACCAGGGAAAGTGAGATGCAAGGCAAAAAATTCAAGATACAAATGTACTAAGTGCAATATCCATTTGTGCATTCCAAATGCCTCCCGAAACTGCTTTAAACTTAACCATGCAAATTGGAATTAAATTTTGAACTTTTTATATACATACTTATGAATAAACTAAATTTTTTTATTTATATTATTTTTTGTACATATCTTTGTGTTAATAATTTTTTTAAGTTTGTGATATTTAAAATAAATTTAATAAGTAAAACATAATGTAAATATATCCTACTATGCCACCAAAAATAGTGTTTTTTTCACCGTTGAGTACAAATGATGCCATGTGGCATCATTCCTAAAAACCACTTTGGGGTAAATTATTTGAAAAAAGAAAAAAAACCGAAAATTATTAAAAATAATATAGGCCAGATAATAAAAAAATTGAATTTTTAAATTCAAAATCAAAAAAGATGTACCGAAAGGGTTAATTACCCTTCCTATCTATAAGGATCCAGAATTTTTTTTCTCGTATTTTTATTATTGAATCTTCGCTAATGCGAACTAACAATAAGTATTACTTTGTTACTTTGTTATAAGGATCCAGAATACATGTACTTTATAGGCTTGTAAATGGTTTTAAAAATATTACAAAAGGAATACGAACTTATCCTTTATCAGTTATGTGAAATGAATAAAAGGAGGAGCAAATAAAATCTGCAAATAAATGCGGACGGATCCAGAAGAAAACTGTTGTTAAGGGAGCCATTATTTTTTACAAACAGTTCATAAATTTTTAAAAAGTTTATTGAAAAAACTTTTTTAAAGGTAAAATATTTAACATGTATTTATATAAGTGTTAGTGTTACAGTTTTAGTATTCAATTTCTGAATATCCAACCCTATTTACTTTGAAGTTAAGATAATCAGCATTAAGTTTTTGTAACAAAAATTTAATTTATTTTAAATCCAAAGGTATTACAAAAATAAAAGGAAAAACATGCTTTGAGCATGAAACTGTAAACAAACTTAAAAATTAAGGGTTTTGTTTTGCGACAAAATGTGTTTTCCTTTAATAAGATTAAGATTACGATATGTGTATGTTTACACATACATATAGGTATAAATGTATGTAAATATGTAAATAAGTGGCTCTAAACGTTATTTATCTTTGTTGAAAGGTGTTACAGATTTTTTGCGCAGCATATTTTGAGGTATATAAATTCGATTTAAACAGCTGTCATTACTCACTATGGGATCGCAGAAAATGTTTGGGATATGACTAAATTCATATTTTGTTGCCAAACTGGTGTGAGTATGAAAGGAAAAGGTTAAAAGTTAAGTATAAGCTAATTTTAGACTTATTTTTAAATTATGCTATTTTCAACAGGAATCATATATTGTATGATGCTATAGTAACAATCTTGAATTCGTATTTATTTAAATGTCAGAAAACCATGAGACGTACATATAACGACTGATGGTATAACGAAAGTTAAATGGTTCAAACTGATAAAATGTTTGTACTCTTAACCACTAGTAGTAATACTTACCTAACGTTCAATACATGTATTAAGGGATTGCGGAGGAGAAGTTTGTTTCCGTTTTTATAAAAATAATCCTTTTTTGTGCTTAAGCCTTGGCATTTGCATTGATATTTGTATAACACTTTTGTTAGACTTTTAAGTGAATCAAATACAAATGAATATTTGTTGTTTTGTTTGTTGTTTATTTTGTTTACTTTTTTCTTTATAAAATCAATCTTTGGATTTTTGACCCTTTTTAAGAAATCTTTTATATGTATGTTTGCACATATGTTCACATGTAACCAAAGTAAATAAAGTAAAAAAAGAAAACATTATTGACCTTCACAAAATAGTTAATTTTTATTGATAAAAGAGGTTTTTATTCCTTTAACAAAAAATAGTATGCTTGGAGGTGAAACACAAAAACTTGTCAATCTGCAAAGCAGTCTTTTAGATTTAGTTTTAAAAAGTGTATATGGCCTTTAACAAGTTTAACTTTTTTATTAGGGGTTAATCATTATACCCTTTAAGAAGGGGTAGGTGTATTTGTGTTTATATCAGCTTGTCACTCCGTCTGAAATTTATAAAATATCCATTTGCGTCTGCATAAAGGGGATATATCGTGAAATTTTAAAGGTAGGGATGTCGATTGAGCCATTTACGTCAGTTTATCAATCTGTCTGTCTGTTTGTCTGCCTGTCTGTCTGTCTGTCTGTCTGTCTGTCTGTCTGTCTGTCTGTCTGTCTGTCTGTCTGTCTGTCTGTCTGTCTGTATGTCTGTCTGTCTGTCTATCGGTCTGTCTGTCTGTCTGTCTGTCTATCTGTCTATCTGTCTATCTGTCTGTCTGTCGGTCTGTCTGTCTGTCTGTCTGTCTGTCTGTCTGTCTGTCTGAAAGCAAGTACATAATTGGTCCTAAGATACTGCCTTGATGTACTCCAGCCCCTATCGGTCAAGGACAACTTTTTTTTATCATAAGATGCATTTTTCTATATGGCTAAGGATATTAGCAAGCAACTTCAGCTTTAGTTTGTTGAACAGGCAAAGAAGCTCTTATTTAAATGCTCCAAATATATATAAAGTAGTCCCGGCATGATGCGTGGGAGCGATAGCTCCAATCAAGTAAAAAAACTTTTATGGGTTTTTGATATCTCAGAAAAAAAGTTATTGTACAACAAGATATACATTTTTAGTTGGATAGGAATAGGAAGAGCAGAAGCTGTTAGAAGAAGAACTGGTAGAACTATCTACCTAAAGCTCTTACAAGGTGTTTTTTTACAATTTATTTTTCTAGAAAAAATATTTGTTAAAAAGGGGCTTAGGTAGTAGTATTGCCAAAACAAATGATAGAGTTTTCTGAAGTTTTCGGCTAAAAAACTAGAAGAGCTATCGACTTTTGACCCACCAAAAATTACATTTTCGGTTTGCAAACAATTTGGCTAGATATGAAGGGTACGAAAGATTCGACACAGCCAAATGTACGCCTCTAAATTGTCTATTTAAGAAAAATTTTGTTTTACTTCTTTAGTTCTGATATGATGTAAAAGATTTAAAAAAGTATGAAAGACTTTAAAATAAATACTTTAAAAACTAGGGAAAATGGCTCGTAAAAAAATTACATTAAACATCTAACAAAAGATTAGTAGCAGGAACAAATTTTCTTAAATATTAAAGTAAAATGAAGCATTACATTGGACCAATAGTAAACTTCTTTGCACTGTACGTCTCCTACAAGTCTAAGGAAACACATTTTAGTTGATAGAAAACTGGACCAGTTAGCAATAAAATATTTTTTGTTTACGATGTAAAAATGTCGGTTGTATTCAAACAACAAATGTCTTGCCACAGTTACAGCACACTCCAGCCCCTTATTATTTTTAAATGATTGCATGTTAAGCGGTTTCTTTATTTGAACTAGATCAAACAATTTATTTAAAAAAAAGTTCAGGATTAACTGAATCAAATTAAATAAATAATAAAAAAACAGGTCGAAAGTTATACTTGGTTAAGCCCGACTATATTAAACCCTACCCATTTTATAATAAATACCGCCAAGTGGCCTATAATCAATAATACATAAATTTTTTTAAGATTTGGATGGCTCGCTTCCGTTAAAAAAATGAACAGATCACTGTTAGGTTTTGTGTTAAATTCAGTGGCATAAAGCGATAAATATGTGCATGAAAAATGTTGTTACCAAAAAATAGTATTAGAGCCAGTTAAAGCCAAAAATGGTTATTCTGGAAGGACGTTTGAATGAAAGCTTTTTTTAAAAAATCGGACAATTATTATCTCAAGATATAGACTAAGTTTCTAAAGTCGCTAAGTCTCTAGAGAGTATTTTTGCCAATTTACATTGAAATATTTTTAAAAATGCGATGTGAGCTTGGAGCACAAATATACATGAACTCCCAGCAAGATGGATGGGCAAGCTTTAATCGACTCAGGAAGTAGTTCTCTGAATCAGGTTCTATTTTTAAGACATCTATTTACATGACTCACAAAATTAGTGTGGTATACATACTCTAAAACACCATTCCCTACATAATTTTGCTACGAGGAACTTTTTAACAAAATCTGTATGTTTTTCCATATTATCAAAACTAGAGGCTAAATATTTAATATATAAACAGTTTAAAGCTTTTCTGAATTGGAATTTAAAATATTTTCTTCTCTTTACCCATTATTTTCATTATTCTTTAGACATAAGCCAACTAGGTTTTACTTATATCAAGCCGTTGCGGTGGCAGAAGTACGGTGAGTATGGATTTTCTTAAGATATTCGTTTCCAGTTAAAAGTTTCTTACTTGAAGTCACATTTAATCCTGAAAAGGATTAATTCAAAACAATGTTTCGTTAAAATAATTGATCTAAGAGTAAAGGGGCAATGATAAAGAAGAAGCATATTATATTTAATTTTTATTTTATAAATCTTTTGGGGCATATTAATAAGTAATTTTTAAATATAAAATATATTTGAAATACTGATTTTGTATATAAATTTCACTTAAAAACCCTATTTGAAATCTAAAAATTGTTTAAGAATAATCTTTTTAATACTTTTAATAAAAATATTTTCTTCTTTACTTGCTGGGATTTGAACCTGGAAGTTTTCGAACCAAAACTATAGCGCACTACCATCTGGACGACCAAAACATTTTGTTTTTGAAATAGAAAGATAAATTCGAAAATCCAAATAGACTTGATTTAAGAAAAACTAAGTACGGATCGGACTTAAAAATTTCTAGCACGACTTTGGATTTATTCAAGAATAAAATATTTGATTAAGGAATATATTTTTTCTGTCCGCGTCAAAATTACTAATTACCCTTTCATATGTCTGACGGATTTACATGATATTTACAATAGAAAAATTGCACTTCTAAGCAAAACCATTTGCAAAAGTAAAACCATTTTGAAAACTTTATGTAATTGTCGTTAGCAGAAACGGTAGTCTGGAATACTTAACTACTTGTAACAAAATGACAACATAAACGGCTGTTGTAACATGAATGTTTCACGCTCGAACACACATTATGACAAGTAATTAGTAAAACGATGCATAACTTTTGTCAACTATTTAGTTTATTTTTGCTTTAAGGTATTTATTTTTAATGAAGTTTAAAATTCTATTGCGTTGACAGAATGAAACTTCGTATCCACACAGTTTCATTGGATTTTTTTGATAAATTCTAGTGGCTATTTGAAGCAAGTGTATTTGTTAAATATTTAAAATAAGTTTTAAGCAAAAAAAAAAAAATTAACTTAAGTTATAATTTACAATCTTCGACATTCGAACAGTATAGGGAAATAGTTCCTTTTGGATTTTTAAAAAGTATCTATAGACATAATAATATAAATATTTTGATGACACATTTAAGTTACACCACGAGTTTGTGAATTTTTTGTTTCACCATTATTTAAGTATTGTGCTACCCAAGAAAAGTCATGTGTAAAAAGGTCTCATCACCTTCAGTATCTTTTATAGCAATTTTTTATGATTTTTTTGTATTAAATTTATTCTGTCTCAGCTTCTTTTCTACATGAATGGTTTTGGATTTTTTGGCACAATCGGTTAACAAAAAAAAATTCTACAAAAACTTATTCTCCGTAAACTAAAGTTAAAAATATTTCAATAAAGAGAATTATCGCAGTTATTATATTCACACAACATATGAACATACGTAATTGGGGACATTGCTTATACAAAGATTTTTTTAGTGCCTAAAACCTAAAGTCTGGGACTCATATTTATATATCCAGGTCGACTGAGACTCACTCCTAATTAAACCAAAACATATTTTTCTGGCTGACTGCTCACCATGTCGCTCAAAGAACGGGTAGCATTTTTTTGGATATTTTGATGATATTTAACACAGATAAGTTAAAAGTTTTATTGAAATAAAATGTGATTTTTAGCTTTAAACTTTAGGAATTACTGAAACAAATATTAAAATATTTGTTGATATATATATTTTAACAATATGTGAAAGTTTCAGTTATAGCACATGCAGACAAAATAATCATTCCCGCAAAATCCACCGAATTTCTCTTATAAAACCTTGACATTTTTATACCCTTCGCATAGTGATAAGGGTACATATCACTTTGTCATTCCGTTTGTAAAATCTTTATTATTCATTTGCGACCCCATAAAGTATATATATTCTGGATCCTTATACATAGGGAAGTTGATATAACCGTGTCCGTCTGCCCGTCTGTCCGTCTGTTGAAATCAAGTTTCCGGAGTCAAATAAAAAGATACAGATCAGTTAATGGTGTCAAACTATTGCAAATATTCCGCTAACAATCGCTATTTAAAATCAGCAAAATCGGTTCACTATTGACCGAGATACAAGCGAAAACTCAAAGTAACCCATTTTTTTAGGACAAAATCCTTGCATATATCCCTATATTTCTCAGTAAGTATAGTCACTCTTGTCACAAAGCTTGGCCCGGATACTCGTAAAGAAGGTACCTAAATAATATAAAAAGTTTTTTCAGATAAGATCAGGGGAAGGGGTATTTTTCCTACAATTGCACAAATTTGGTGAAATATTTTATGCGTTATATCTCGGAAACTATAACAGCTATCGACGTAAAATGTTCTAAAAAAAGTAGTTTTACACTAAGACCTACACTTTAAAAAAAATTTTTTTGGGTGGGGGCAGAACAAAGGGTAGCTCCCATACAAATTAACAATTTTTATCAAATATTCGATACGCTTTATCTCGGAAACTATAACAGATATCGAAACCAAATGTTCTACAAAAAGTAATAGGACAACAACGCATATGCTCTAAAGAAAAAATTTTTCGTTTGGGGGCAGAATAAGGGGTAGTTCCCATACAAACTAACAATTTTTATGAAACTTTCGATACGCTACTTCTGGAAAACTGTTACAGCTATCGACTTCAAATATTCTACAAAAATAAAATAACTCATACATTTTGGAGAAAAAGTTGGAGAGGAGCAGGGGGACTAGAACATCCTATAACATTTAACAACTTTTGTTAACCTTTTAATATGAATAATATCGAAAAATTTTAAAACTCTCGACCTAAAACCTTGTTCATCTATTCTACGAACGTTAAAATTTTGTATATTTTTCTATGGACTTTAAAACTCATACAAGATATTTTAAATATATTATCTGCAGTACAAAATAACTCAGCTGGGTATATTAAAATACCAATGTGAAGGGTATATAAGATTCGGCACATCCGAATATAGCGCTCTTACTTGTTGTAATTGAAATGATAAGAAGAGACCTTCTTATATACATATGTACAAGATGCAATAAAAAATAACGCAAGATCTACAAAGGATGAGGGGCATTAAAACAGGTTGATCACTTCCACTACCTGGGAGGCACAATTAACAAAAATGGAAAAACAGACAGAAATCGAAATCGCAGAGTGGCCACAACAGCCAAACTTGTATTTTGCGTTTAACAAAAATTTCGTTATTTAGAGAGAAATTTTAACAGGCAAAAACTTACAGTGATATATGACAGCAACTCAAGTAAAGAAAGAAGCAAACCAACGTGTTGGGAAACTATAAGCAATGATGGACAAAAAGTTAAGCTTAAAGCTTCCAAAGCAATGGTACAGGAATCATAGTTCGTTTTCATCGAAGAATAGTAATAAAAACAAATTGAAAATCGGAACATAAAGTAATAATTATTTTTTTCTCTAGAAATAATAAAAATATTTTTTGATTTTAACTTTGCTTTTTTTTTTTGGAAAGAATTATTTTTATAAATATCAAAAAAATTAATAATTTTCATTACCAAAATTGGTTTTCATTAAAATTCAAAAATAGAACTCATTTCCACTTAAAAAAAAAAATAAAAATTAAAAAAAAAATATTATAATTTTTTGATATTTGTTTTGCATTGTTAGTCCGTGTTAAAAATGCTTAAAATTCTCTGTTTGTTTTGTTTTTCTTCAGGAAATTTAACAAAAGCCGGTCAAGCCTTTACCATTGCTTAAACTTTAACAATTATTATATACATATGTATGTATGTGTGTGAATGTTTAGAAAATCATATAATATTAAAAGCCAAAACAGTTGAATTTAAATATTATTGGAACCTTGATTATTTCTAAGAACTTGTTTTTAAGCTTTAGGTTATACTGTTGAAAAACTGTAAAAAGTTTTTAAGTTGCAACTGTATGAGTAATTGAGCATGTTTAAGTCGAATTTTTTAAAAGGGATAAATAGATGAAACAAGCCGTTAACTTAAGACCCCACTTTTTTGGGCTTAATTGATCGCGACTTTCCATGGCCTTATTGTCTGGGAAAAAAATAATAAATAATATTAATTACAATAAAAAAATCAGAGACAATTTTGTTTATTTTTAAAGAATTGTTAAAGGTAGATTATTTCAATGTATTTTTTAATTTAATATTTTTATTATAAGAGTTAACGCTTTTTGAAATTTTTATTTATTTTTATTTTTTTAACCTGGAATTTTTTTAAGCAAACTGGTTCATTTCCGTTTTCTTTTTGTATTATCACAACAATAATTTTTTATTTATATTAAAAACATTTTCTTAAATAAACTGGTGCTTTATTTAATCGAACATTAATACTCATTTACTTAAGCACAACATTACAAACACATTAACCAATAACAAAATATTTTCCAAATAAATTTATATTCAATGGTTTTTGTATATCCAAATGCCGCTTATTATTTTCAACACGTTTAAACGCCACTGTTTATGAAATTTTACTGGCAACACAAAAAATAAAAACAAACCAAGCGAAAGTGATATGAAAGGAATAAAAAGGAAAATTCTGCTAAACGCACAAAATTTGTGTATCAAAAGTGAGAACAAAAACAAAAACCTAAAACATATGCTCCAAGATTGTTTTACATGAAAGTGAAATGATGATAACAGCAGTTTTTGTTTATTTTCTTTTACAGTGGGCTCTGTCGGTCTGCATACTTTAACGCAAAACATGCAACAGTTTTCTAACATCTAATAAGTAGGAAGCGCCTTTAATGCCAGAGATGGAAAACGCATTTAAAACAAAAACTGTTTATGACAAAAAATTAATATAAAAATTATTATAAATTAATATAATGATTTTTATGTTTTTTTTTAATAATATTTTTGGCAGAAAAAAATTTTTTTTAATTTCATATTGATTTTAGAAAAAAACAACCAAAAATGAAAACAAGTACCTGGTTTACCAAAAGACGATCTCTACATCATCAATATAGAGTTGATTTCGATGTTTTTTTTTAAATTCCAAAAAAATAATTATGTGCGGTTCCTGGCTACAGAATGATGAAATAAAACAAGTAACAGCGCTATATTCGGCTGTGCCGAATCTTATATACCCTTCACATTGGTCTTTTACTATACCCAACGAGTTTTAAAGTCCATAAGAAACCTTACAAAATTTTAACGTTCGTGTGGATAATAGAAATAGATGAGGAACTTTTGAGGTCGACAGTTATAAAAGTTTTCGACATTATTTATATTAAAAGGTTAATAAAATTTTTATGGGGGACTAGAAGCCCCTGCTCCTCTCAAACTTTTTTTCCCAAATTGTATGAATTATTTGTTTATTACTTTTTGTAGAATATTCGAAGTCGATAGCTGTGATAGTTTCCCAGATGTAGCGTATCGAAAATTTCATAAAAATCATCATCATCATCATCTGCCGCAACAAAAGAAAATTTTTTTAAAGCGAGGGTTTTGTTGTCCAATTACTTTGTGTTATAGTTTCCGAGATATAGCTTATCGAAAATTTCATAAAAATTGTTAATTTGTATGGGAGCTGCCCCTTCTTCTGCCCCCACCCAAAAATTTTTTTTCTTAAAAGTGTAGGTTTGATAGTACAATAACTTCTCGTAAAACATTTTAGGTCGATGGCTGTTATAATTTCTGAGATAGGGCGCATAAAATATTTCGCTAAATTGGTGCAATTGTAGGAAAAGTACCACTTTCCCTGATCTTATATGAAAAAAAAATTTACCAATATTTAGGCCCCTACTTTAAGAGTATCTGTGCCAAATTTTGTGGCAAGAGTGACTATATTTGCTCATTTTAAATAGCGATTGTCTTCAGGATATTTCCAATAGCTTGACACCATTAACTGGTCCTTAACTTTTATTTGACTCCGGAAACTTCATTTCAACAGACGGACATGGCTATATCAACTTCCCTATCTATAGGAATCCATAATATATATATATATATTTAATGGTGTCGCAAATGGATAATAAAGAAATTACGAACGAAATGACAAACTGATATATACCCTTATCACTATGTGAAGGGTATAAAAATGCATAGATCCCTGCAAATTTATTTTTTTATTAAAAAGCCTTACTGTTAAAGTTTAGCTAAGTTATTTTAAGAATTTTTAGCCAAAATCATTTTTGATTTTGTTTTGGGGGAAAAATATAGAAAAAAGTACCAACATTTTAGAAACATAGGTTTTAGTAAAAGCAGCAGTTCAATTAATTTGCCCAAATTTCATTTATGGTATTACGTTTAGTTGACCTGTTTTGATGAACTCTAAGTTATATATTAAGTAAAACAAGCTCGAGATCTGTTGTTGTTTTTAATAATTTGTAATTTAGTAAAGTTTTTATTAATACTCACATAAGCAGAACAATTATAACACATTCTTCAAAGACCTCTATGTAGCTGCATTACTTATTCTTTTACCAAACTTTCCATTCCTGTATACGCGCATTGTCTTAAGAGTAAAACTCTCTTAGCATTTGAAGAGTAATATTTCGTCTTGTTTTATATTAACTTTAACATAAGTTCCACAGGGACTACATTTTTAATTAAGATTTTTAAATATAAATTTATTTTTTTGTTCCTAGAGGGCGGTCGTTTACATATGGGCAGACAAAACCGGCATGGAAAAAGGTTTCTTCTTTTGTGTATATGAAAAGAATTACTTAAAAGAGAGTTATGGGTAACTTGCTTTAAAATAATGGTTTTAAAAATAAAAATTAACAGCTGGCGTTGACCTTTAATTTTATCTTCAGGCAAAAACAAAGATTTTAAGAAAATCAGATTTAAAACGTAAATTTGTTTTTCTATTTCAAAATAAAATTTGGCATCAAAGTTTAGTTAAAATTAGAGTTAAGAGTTAGTAAACTACATATATAAAATATAAATCTAAGCCAAATTTTTTTTCAATTCAATAAAATTCAGTACACTTACTATTCTAGAAACTCTTACAGAATATGAATAATTTTAAGTGTTGCATATAAATTTAACATTTTAATCAATTAAAAACACACTTTAGGTTTTCTACAAAAAAAAAAAAAAAAAAAATAAAAAAAATAAAAAAAACGTTCTTAACTTAACAACATTTTTGTACTGTTTTAATTTAATTTTATTTTCTTTTGTTTGTTGTTTGTCTTTAAATCTTTGCACAATTGTCAGAATCACTTCAACAATTTTTTTTCTCTTGTGGTGTTTTAATGATATGTAAAATTTTTTGTGTAGGTGTTTCCTTGTAGTTGTTTTCAGAAGAAGATGCCCACCAATGGCAGGAAAAATATTGAAAAAAACAAATTATTGAAATTAAAATGTAATTAAAAAAGAAAATAAATAAATAAAAATTTGTTAAATCTTTTTATTTATAAATTAAATATATTTTAAGGAATTGTTAATTTTTTATCTGAAAATATTTAAAATTTTTTTTTTATTTTGCAAGAAAAAACAACAAAAATTTAAGGACCAATTTATTCAAAAAAATATTATTCAATACCTTCAGGATGGTGTTCTGCACTTGAACCTGTATTTTTTGTATCATACATGCATACATATGTATGTGCGCATAACTTGCATACTCACATCCGTATTTATCACATCAATATAAAACAGTGTTGCAAAACTTGATACAATCGTACTTTTTTTGATACTATTGGATGGTGGAAAATACCGTGTTACTCCTCTGGCTAATTTGATACCCTCTTTTGCTTTTTCTAATTATTATCTTAAATGGTTTAGTTTTGCCTTCTTCTAACTATCTTTTTCTTTCCATGTGATTTTATTTAATTCTAAAGTACGTAAATATGCTCCCTTTTACGAGAGGCTGTAAATAATATTTTTTGCAATATCATTTTACAATCAAAGGTTTCGAATAGTGAATGATAAACAGGTTTATAAAACGTGACTTTTAGATTGACATATTTGTTTCTCAAATATCTTTTAAAATTGTAAATACAAGTAACATATAAATGCAATCATTTAATTTTTGTTAAAAAATTTAATGGCACTAAAATTGTTTTAAAATTTTTAATGGTAAATTACGTACGATATTAATACCCACGCAAAAGGTTAAAAGGTTTATTCATAAACAATTTTAAAATTTAAAATAAAAATGAAATACTGATTTTGTACAAAAATTTGGTTTAAAAAATCTATTTAAAAATAAAATAAGTGCAAAAAGGTAGCATGTACAAAAATATAAAGCTTTAAGAAATTCCTCCACAACAAAAAATGTTTTTACATTAGTCAATGGAGTTTTAACCATTACTTTCACAAATATACTAAATTTAGGTTACAAAGTAATCATTAGTCGTCGTTTGTAGCATTTTTTAAAGCATAAAATATTAATATATAGGTAGTTGCCTTGTCAAATGTTTATATATAAACATTTCTTTGGCACAGCGTATAAAAAAGATTTTAAACTTTTTAACTTGATGCGTGGTAACAAAAGGCGTGCAAAAAACATAATTCATAGAAATGCCTTAAGATAAATTTGACAAGTCAATGAAGAAAAAATTTTTTCGAACGGCTAACGTCAATTTTCCCAAATTAGAGGTTAGATTTTTAAAATAAATTTTTACAATAGCATTGGATGATATAAGAAGACTTTAACCCAAATTTCAATTTTCCAAAAAATATAAACAGTTCAATTTCGGTTCACTGTTAAACAAACTAAAAACACTTTAAATGTCTATATGACTTTTTTTGTATTAATTTTTTGTGGATTAAAGTAAAACAGAGAAAAAAAAATTTAGTACTATTGCCGTTAAAAAAGTACCCTCGAAACAATTTTTTGATATCCAAATGAAATTCTCATTTTTCATCACTGATATAAAACGTTCATTTGGGTTTTGTTAGTTACTCTTGCGTATGATAAATATTTTTTTATTTAAACATTTTTCATACGCAACCACTTAGACAAGAAAATTGGGAACTGGATTCTTATTCTTATCTGAATATCAGTTAACAATTTTTTATTTTTTTATTCTTCTCTGGCCTATCGATAGGCATAGGCTTGAGTAAAAATATTGTATATAACATAGAATCAAGTATAAGCGTAACAAAACCTAGGTTAACTGCAGGAAGCGAAACAATTTTTCATACCCAATAATATATTAAAAAAATTTAAAACGAAGTCCTTGAGAAAAATAAAATAACAAATTAAATTTTACAAGTACTGATTCAGATTAATATAAGATAGAAGTGCAAATAAAATGTAATAATATAATAAAAAAAAAAATAATAATACAAATAATAAAAAAAAATTATTTGAAAATTTAGGGAAAAAGTTTAGAAAATCTTTTTAAATTACACTGCACTGTGTTATATTAATTGTTTCTTACAACATCCGTTGTATTTCATCTTTATTTATTTATTAAATTGTTTCCCTTTACAGCGGTTTAACAAATAAATTAACAAGCAAATGTTAATATAAATTACAATACAATAAGTATTATGTTACAAAAACCAACATAAGGCACTTACTTTCATACATTATTAATACTTAATGCTTTGCAAAGAAAGTTGAATAAAAATTTAGTTAAATCCACAACTATCATCATTATTAGTGGCAGCTGGGGTCTTAAGCAGCAAAGGGTCTTGAAGTATATGCTGGTGCAGAAGAACCGGCAAAAAATTATTTTTTTTTATTGCTATTCAATTTTATGATTATTTTTAAGCAAGATAATTCCTCATTTAATGACTTTTCGGTTAAATGTGGATTTGAGAGACACAGAGCATGTGCGAATTTTCAATTGTTCGCTCTTTAAGAGAAAATTGTTTTCTTTGGATAACTACAATCTCTTAAATCTTTTGCCTAAGCATGTTTGATTCAGTATAGCATTAGCTGTTTTTTTGCATTTTAAATAATTTGTTGAATATGCTGGTTATTGTTTTTTTATTGATCACCAGTGTTTTATTTCATGTTTTGTTTTAATTTTAAAATAATATATAAGTAAAAGGTTATTAGTTTTTGGAATAAAGTCGCAGTTAGTCCAAAAAATTTTAAAAAGTCGTGTTAATAGTTTGAGTGGTTCAAATAGTTTGAGTATCATAGCTTAACTTACCTATATTTTTTTACTATGCAGTAAATAATCAATTTAGTCGGAGTTTGAATTGGTTCGAACCAATACTAAATTGATTTTGAAATATTTGTGGTGCTTGAATGCCCTTAATAGCTCGAAAAAATTAAATTGTTTATATGACTCTTACAACTACTTTTAAAGTTTATTTGGTGTATAGCCTGAAAATGCAAAATGTTTATGGTTAAGTTTTAAGCTTTATTACAACATATTTTTATTCAAACTATTAAACTTTAATTTTTTTTTATAAATTTGGTTATAGAATTGACTTAACACTTGAACAACTTCTCATATTTTAAGGTCAGGAATGAGTCAAACCAATTTTGAATACCTTTTTCAAAATAACCAGTAGGAGATTTTTAAACTTTAAAAAAAACTTCCTTCTAAATACTTTTAACAAAAGCTGCAATATGTGGCCACCAATTTCTGGGCATTTTTTTAGTCAGTTCTAGATTTAACCAGATAAACTGTTTTTAGTAAAAGCTTTTTTTCGTGTTTTACCAGACTTCAGTAGATCATATTGAATTGGAGAAATTGTGTTCCATCAAATGCATATTATTATCATGGATATTGAACATTGCTGTTGATTTATCTAGATGGTCGAGTTTCACATACAATCGCCCACGCTTGGGGTTGTCGTTTTTTTATATTGTATGTTATAGTTTGGTACACGCACAATTTGTTTTAATAATGTTTAAGTACTAAAAATCTAAGATATCTCTGCTTCTCTTTGCCTTGTACTTAATTTTCTAGAATTTAGATGAAATCTGTTAGTCTCTACCGTTTTGAGCTTGTTGCCTGAGAGTTTATACACTTGAAATCAAATAATTTTAGTTTCAAAAGTCCGCTAAGTGCGAAGTTTCTTTATTCAAGAATAAAATTTTGTTTTTTTAAGATGTCAAATTAAAATTACATTCTAAAATTTAAGAATATAATATTGAAAAACAATCTTATATCAGGATCGAATTGAAAATTGTATTCTTTTTAAAGATAATTACAGAATCAGTTTGCCTTCTGTAGTCATTTATTGTATTAACTTGTAGGACTAAACTTTCTTGTGCGTCTAAAAGTGTTGTGAATATGTAGTCTTGAGCAACTGCAGGCAAAGAAAAAGCAGGATCATTAAAAATACGTTTCATATGGAAATTTATATTTTTTTACAAACCTTGGTTTTCTGATTTTCATTTCTAATTTCTTTTTTTAACAATTTAAAATTTCTCTCATATCTTTTTTTTCAGTGCGTTTATTTCATTCAGCAATTTATAATATAAGAACAACACGTTTCAATTGATGTAAAGTTTTGGAAAAATCAAGGTTTTAATCTGTAGTTTAAGAATATATTCTTAAATTCAAGAAAACGATTTTAAATTAAGATTACGTTCTTCATTTTAAGAAGGCGTTCTCAAAGTTCTTAAATTCAAAATAATATATTAAAATTACGATCACAGTCTTGGTTTTAAAAACGCATTATAAAACCAAAGAATTTATGCTTAAATTCGATTGAAGTCGGAAAATTTCTTTAATCTACGTTTAAGAATTTTTTTCTTAAATCTACAATGTCATTTTTCTCTTAGTAAAGTGATATTTCAAGCTCTTGTTGTGTGAGATATATTCTTTAAAATATAATTGTTATTGATGGGCATGTTTGCATTTTAAATGGACGCTTAAGCGTTATTGGTCGTTGAAAAATTCATTTTACCAGACAGACACTTTCTCATGGTTGATTAATTTTTCCTATAAAAAATTCCAAATATTGGAAACAATTACATTGTTAAATTTCCAATGGCAAATATTTTAGAATATTTTTATTTATTTATTATAATATCTTCTAACTCAAGTGCATAATAGACTTATAATCACAAATATTCGATGTTGTTATTATTCATAGCCAAAGGCAGCAAAGGCAGCAAAAGGTGCAATAAATAGTAAAAACCAGGAGAGTAAACAGTAAAATTTATTTTGTTCGAGTTTTTTTTTGTTGAATATCGAGGTACATTGCTTGAGTTATTCCTTAATCGAAACCTGCAATTTTTCTCACTCCAACAAACGAGTAGACTAGAAAATATTGTTCGAGTGGATACTCAAACCAGAAGTTTATAACTGTTTTCTTTAAGCATAATTAATCCTTTCAACTAAGTAACAAACAATGACGCATATGCATTAGCTAACACGCAGAAAATAAGGCAATCGAGAACACACATTCAATTATTATATAAAGTAAAATTTGGCACTAATAACCTTTAACTTAAACGTAAGAAACAAAGTTCTAAAACACACAGACATGCAGATGTATATATAAGTATGTAAATATTTTAAAAATAATAAACAGTCACCAGCAATATGTTTCAGTGCTATTTAAGCCAACAGGGGGAACTTAATTGATGTCGGCTTATTAAGGCAATCTGCTATAGAAATAATATTTGCTAAGATGCCCTAAAGGAAATAAATGTTATGGAGATAACAAAAAGGAAAGAATTTAATTAAGCCTTGCAAAAGTTATTAGACTTTTTTTTAAGTAATTGTTAAAAATTTTGTTTTAAGGATATACAAATTTATTAAAGAAAGTGGGAAATAAAACCAAGGCAACTTAAACTAAGTTTTATAAGTTCATGTTTGTTGTTATTAAAAGAAAGTTAAATCAAAAAAAAAAAATTTTGAATTAGTAAGCGGCACCTGTTTAACGGATAACGGCTGTTTGAAAATCAAATAAAAAATAACACAAGTATACAAGGTTTTGGAGCTGAGCAACTACAAGTTATTGCTAAAGCTATTTGGAGCGCTGAATTCGAATCCGGGTTCCGTTTTTCCAGATTGGTTTTAGTTTTCGAGATATTGCATAATTACCGTTATTTGCGTTTTTTAAAAAAATGATGTTACTTATATGCAAATATCTTTAAAAATATTCGTCGGTTTATGCAATTATTATTTTTTATTGAAAGACAATAAACTTGCTTAAACAACCATGGGTCGTTTGTGAAGATTAGTCAAGAAATGAGTGTGTTATAGTAGACACAATTTCAAAATTCATGTAACATTTTATGATATTTTGAAATGTTGCTAATTTTTTTTCACCAGACAATTAAAAATTTTGCTATTTTATTACATAGAACATTAGTTTATTTCAATTCGCACATTTTGCGCTAAACAAGACCCAGATTGGTGCAAAAATGACAAATCTAGAGAAGATTTAGTAAATAAACCCACTTTTTGCTTCCAAATGATTGGCGGTTATATATCAGTGATTTTTGTTTCAGTGTGAAGACAGTTCCACTCCTGCAACCGCTTTTTGTTTCGATAAATCTAAATCACGAATCAAGTCATTTGCGATATTATGTGTGTTTCTTCCATGTTAAAATCTTCGGTCGGTGACGAACAGTTCACCGGTGACTAACTGAAAGTTCACCCAGAATTTGCACACACACCTGGGCAAATTGGCAAAGGGCCATTGTTCGTACGGGGAACTAGCTTGGACACTGTTGACACGTCAGCATATTTATACTTCTATAGTTTTTTTTTGCATTAAGACCGATCACAATCATCAAGCAAAAATAACAATCATCTACATGATTTTTCGGCTGTCTTCATAATATTGGGATTAAAAATAAAAGGTATACTTCTTGACCAAGTGACCAGTGTACAGTTTTGTACAAACACGCTTTACAAAATCATTTCGGCACCCACGGCTTATGAGTGTTTTCCACACAGATACCAAAATAATAAGAATATGCATCTCTCAGCGCTTTTGATATATTTTTTCCACTTTTTCCGATAATATAACTTTCCCAAACATAACAAAAACTCTTAGAATCAACTTTGCCCTTTTTTCTTTCCATTAACTCCTTTTGGAACAAAAAATAACTTCAAGCTTACAATTGAAATGGTGTTTCCCCCGATGCCAACAGCTGATTGCCGTTATTACAGTGCAGTGCAGCCAAGATGCAAGAGCCCGAAAACTAAAACCAATCTTGAAAAACAAAAACCGGATTCGAATTCAGCGCCTCAAGTAACGTTCAGATTTGTTCTCATCGGCTCAGCTCCAAAAGTTGACCGGAATTTGTAAACTTGTGTAATTTACGGGTCTGGAAAAAATATTGATGTCAGCATTTTTGTTTCTTAAATATCATGCAAAAACTAGCAGGTTTTAAAAACTAGCAGGTTTTAGGTCAACAATTTTATTATTTTGAAGTTATTTCCTTTGGTAACTTTTAAAAAATTTCTTTTTTAGCTCTCCTGCTTTTGTGTATTCTTGTTGTTTTGGAAAATCAATTTCCTGTTGCTCATTTACCGAACAAAGAGTAAGGAAGTAGCACTTTTATTTCTAAATTGAAGCACAAAATTAACATGCTAAGGCTAAAAGAAGTTGAATTACTAATAGGTTTAATTTCTTTTTGTGAGAAGTAAAGCTTAATTCTGAATCTTATTACAATCGGTTTAGTAGGTTTGCTGGTCTTAAACCATGGTACAAGGGAAAATTAAGTACTAGACCCACCCTGTCGCATTGATATATCTCGACAAATCGTTCAGCCTAATCGTAGATACATCCTCAGGCTGTCCAGTATATTATCGCCCAGGAATTCGGGCCTTTTTTTGAGAAATTTTAGGTCAAAGTTAAATTTTGAATGTTTTTTTAGCATTAAAAATGAAAGTGTTATTGATAGAAATTAAAAAATATGGTATTTTCTTACCAAAAAGAAAGGATGCATTTTAGCTCACTTATATAACTGCTATATTTCATTATGATATCTTATTTTATCACAGAGTTTAATATTGGCAAACCTTATAACTTTTACTTTTTACTCATTTACACCACAGAAATAATGATTTAAATGTTTGACATTTAATGAGACTTGCCATGTATGTGCACATGCATGTACGTAAAAGCATATTTTTTTATCTGTCATAACAAAAAAGGATCAAAGTTGCAAAAAGTATCAAAAATTTGTAAAACAGTATCATTTTTATTAAGTCGCGCAAAAAGACGCAGGCCGGAAAAAAGGTTGCAAATTACCACTTTAGTCGACGAACGGTCACGCTGAAAGGATAGACAAATTTAAAGATGGCAATATGTGTACATATATTGTTAATGTAATAAAAGATTTAAATTCTCTGTCAACATGATAGATGATTTTAATTATATATTAATTTGTTCTTTGGATGATCAAGTTTTTGTTATTTTCAGCAAATTGATTTGCATATAATTTATTTGATTGATTAGAAAAATATCCTTAAATTAGGGTAATAATTTAACGAACATAATTTGTGTTAATCTGTAAAACAAAACAAAACACTTTTAAATGTTAAGACATTGAATTCATTTTTAATATGCTTTCTTTCCTTTTTAGAATGTAGTTTTTATAAAAGTTTTATATGACAATAGCCAGTTGTCTCTTAAATACTTTTTTGGATAGAAAAAATGTCATATAAAGAAAGGGTGCCCGAAAATAAACATTTTCCCATAACTATGCAAAAGGTTTAAGTAAAAAGCGGACAACATTCAAAACAGTTAATTAGACGAGAAGAAAGCAATTAATTAAAGGTTTGCCAATAGTTATTTTCTTAGATCAGGAATGGCTGCGTCAAATATAAATTCAGCGAAAGCCCACAGGTATGTATGTATATCTACGATTAAGAAAGCTATAATCTTTTGAACTCGATTATGTTATGCACTGATCCAAAACTTATTTTATTCTTAGTTTTTGCGTAAAATTTTGTAAAATTGCCTTGACCCTCGAGGCGCCTTCTAGATAAATTAAGTAGAGAAGATTGGGCATTACTCCAGTAAGCAAGTTGTAAACATTATTAAGGGTAAAAAATAAAAGGAGTGTTAGGATTTCAGAAAAACTAAAAAAAAAACTCTCGAAACTTGCTGCAAACTGTGTCAACAATGTCATACAATTTCATATAGTTATGAAAATCAAGAAAATTAATTAAATCCTTGCGGTGCTGATGTAACAAGTGATGATTTTTGCATATCTTGGTTGACATGCAGTTTGAGTAGTTTGGTAAATGTATGTTGTACATAATGCATGTGGTGATTGCCAAAAATAATGATTGAACCGAAATTTTAAAATATCTTTGCTTTAAAAGTAAGCTAAAAAAAAAGTATTTCGTTTTTTTTAAGAGAGAGGGCCTTCGTATTTTTAAAGACGAGATTTTTTTTACTTATTAGGATATGTGAGAAGACCATTTATCGACTTAGCTTGACTTTTTGCTTCCTATAGTGAAAGAAGAACATTTCGTAATATTTTTTTTTTTAATTTTGCGTAAAACAGAGGCAGCAAGTTTTATTTTTAAATGAAAAGAAAAAAAAAACAAAAAATTATAAAAATGAACTTTTCATTTGTTTTCCCGAAAAAAAAAATCTATTTAAAAAAATGATTTACGTCCTTTTTTTGTTAAGATATCGATATATTTGATTTTTGAGAATTATCAGAAGGAGGGTCTGGCTGTAAATTCAGATAAAACCAAGTTGATGGTATAAGCGAACAAGATATCCAGTAGCCTTGGGCAGACAGGAAAAGTTGATAATCAACAGTTTTATTTACCTCGGCATCGCCATTAATAAAAAAAAAATAACATAAGCTTTGAGATAAAAAGAACAACAATATTGGCCAATAAATGCTACTTTGCAAAGCAAAGTCATCTCCAGATAAACCAGAAACACTCTCTACAAGACACTGATATCCGTGCTTATATATGGTATCTTAGTTTTACTTCTAGTTTAAATCCCTAATATACTTTGCTACTGATTCAAAAAACGGACAGATTTTCATTCCAAAACTATCTTTAATTTTTTTCTCATATGCCCATAATGTCATTGCCAACTAAATTCTCGCAATGTCGCAATACCTCATACTGGCTTACAACATATACAGTGCAGATTGAAGGATCCATGCTAATTGACCTCCTCGAAAAATTACTTCTATCGCTGCCGGGGCCATATTTTTAATATTAAATTGTCTGAAAGGATTGTTATTGCTTTGATATTTTAACCCTGATATGAAACAATAAAAATGTGAATTATTTATGTTTACCCCTTCAAGAAATTTCACTTAAATTAAAAAAACCATGCACCCTTTGAGGTAAATATTGGAGAAACTACACATTTCCTTTTTTACCCTTAAGTATAACTGACAATGCTTAAGTACTCAATAGGTGTTTTTAAGTTGTTACTTTGAAATACAACTGAATCTTTCGCAATATATTTGCTTTTGAATCAATTAATGTCAACTTAATAAAAACAAGGGAAGAAATCAATAACTGTCATAAAATTTACCTTTTGTGAAAGATTTGAATTAAAAAAATCTTCAAAAAATTATTTCTTTTAAATAATTGCCTATTTAACAAAGTTTTCAATTAAAGAAATTTCTCTTGAGATACCCTTAACCATATTCTAGTTAACACACATATACTCCTTAACTTTTAAATTTGTCCACGTTTTGTTTCTTCATTTTTAAAATATCATGAGAATATGAACATTTGTCATCACATCACAAGCACTTTAAGATAAATTAGTTTTATTTCTTAATTTTGTAAATATTGAAAGACAAACAGTAACAATAAGAAACTTAACAATAGAGTCAAAAGGAAACTTTTTACATTTTATTAAAAGGGTATTTCAAATTTAATCTTCAAGAAGAACATTTCGTCACACATTTTAGTTATTCTTAACGTTTAAGGAAAATATAAAAAAAAAACTATTTTCTTAAACAAGAATAATATATATATTAATATTACGTCGTTGTTTAAAAGCTTCCGTTTTTTAAAAAAATTTATCACAATTAGGATTAACTTAAGATTACAAGTGCTAAGGATTCTAGTTAAAAAGGCTGGCACTTGTGTACATTTGAAAGTTTTCAATAAATTAAAAACAAACACTTAACAAATAATTGTTGTTTTTTGGGGAAACTATAAAAATTAATAAATTTTGAATTTGTATTTATTTTACACTTGAGATTTTGATGAACTTAAATATAAATAAACATTAACAACTATAAAGTGGTCCTTTAGTCTTGTTTATATTTTATTTAGAAATATGGCCAAGTTTGGGGATGATTGGGATTTACTAAAAAATTGCTTGTTAATACGCATTTAGGTAAAATAAAATTCAATATTTTTGAGTCTACTAGTTACAAGTGTTTTAAGTTTGGGGGTATTTATCCCTGTTAACATGATCATATATTAATGGGCAGAGGTCAGTATTAGAATAACAAAATAAATATCCCTGAGAGGAATTGTTTGGTTATATTTATGAAAGGCGTACAGCTTTCGCTGGCAGATTTAATATGGCTTTATTCACCAGAACCAAAGTTGATATAATATATAGGGTTGTCAGTTTGCCCTTTAGAAAGTTTTCTGAGCATATCCTATATCAGGCTATATTGTAAGGAAGAGCAACGTAAAGTTTTACGTCTACAGCTAGGCAGTAGACGTATTTTGTTGTGGTTGGCAAGATATTTAGAAGCGTTTTGGATTGAACTATTACCGTTATTATCGTCAGACAATATTATGTTTCGTGGCATTGCAATTTAGTTGATGGTGCAGTGGCTCGACCCTTGAGCTTTTATGCAAGGTGGGCAAAAAGAAGTCATCCGATATTGTTTGGCTCTCATTTTTATGTAAATGAAAAACTTCGTTGCTGTTTTTTTGATTATGTTTAGCTGAACCTTTTGAGTTTTCTGGATCAAGTGAAAAAGATGATAGAGGCCAAATGGACGCCGTCACAATTTAATGCTATTTAGGCTCATTTTAATGCATTTTTGGGCTTGTTTACGTAAAGACGTGTCTTCAAAATAACCTCTCAAAAAAATTCTGGAACAGTTAAAAAGGGCAATCTTGCTGGCCAACGTGAATCGCGAGGCGAACCGGAAACGCCGCCTTTCGAATATTGGTCGTGCCTTGCGCATTGTGTACTGTTGCTCCGTTCAGTTGAAACCACATATCCTCCAGTCCTTATTCGTCTAATTTCAGCAGAAAAAACTCAGCTATCATGGCACTTTTGCGAGCACCGTTCACTGCTATTGTTTGACCAGCGGCGTCTGCGAAAAACTAAAATAGCCCGATGACTCCTACAGCGTGAGCCGCGTACCATGCAGTCGCTTTGAGTTGGCGTAATGGCTCCTCGTACATCATTCGTTGATTTTCCGCACCCCAGAAGAGATAGTTTTGCTTGTCTACCCACCCGCTGAAGGCAGCGCCTCGTATGGTCCCATACTCTTTAAGGTTGGTGGCCAAATGGCGCAGTGGTTGCGCAGTTGGTGCCGGACGACCAGCGAATAGGCGATGGAATTCAATCTGCGCAAACACCACACACGAATTTTTTTCAGGTTTATATTTTTAAATTCTTAGAATGTGTTGTGATTAATATTGAGAAGAAAATATTGAAAACGATATTAAAATAATAATTTATTAAGGAACAGAATCTTAAATGTGATCTTAAAAATCATAAAAGACTTTTCATTTAATAGCTCGGTCCTTGGTTACCTCTTTCTATTGTTTTAGTGTCAAAATTTTTTTCTCCTTTTTTTTAATGGATTATGATGAATTATGATGCACCATAACCTTATCTGATTCCAATATATGTAGGTATGTATTATTCAATTGTTCTTGCTATCAAACTCTAGACCTTTGTTGTCTGAGCCTTTTCAACCAACGTCATTTTATCAGCATGGCTCAGCCAATTCTGCCTTTTGGTGCACTTGAATATGTTGATATGGAAATATAGCTCATATTGTTTATGAACACAGATGTGGCATTCATTTCCTAAAGGATTATTTTTTTTAAAAGACCCAGCAGCAAGTGCCATTAAGAAATATTTGTAGAATAGGCGTGATCTTTGATGTTGTATCACTTCTTCGCTCTTTAGTTCGGAGTTTTTTTTTTATTATTTCTGCTGACGACTTCATTAGGGTTTTTCCTAGTTTTGTCCCGAAAAGAACTAGTTACTCCTTTACCTGTTTAACGATACTAATGTCTTTCGTATATATAAAAGAGATGTAGCCATTGGCGTTCACTCTGTTTGTATTATTGTTTTTGCTTTTTCAATATTTGCTCCCCAAGTATGTTAAAGGAGTTCCATGATAAGCTGTCATGGAGTGTGGAGAGATCGCCTCCTATTTTAACTCAAAATCTGGTGTCGCTCAAAGTCACTTGACTAAGGCTTACAAGTTTTGATGAAATCTTATATGTAGATATAATTCTAAACAATTTTTATTTTATCTGAAGCGTACCTACACTGTTAAGAGATTACGATCTTGGGGCCTAACTTACTAACGGTTTTACTTTATTGAAAAGAACACTTTTGTTTCATAAATTTTAAGAATGAGGCTGCATTTGCAGTTAACAGAAATAAATTTGCATTACGTTATTACAAAAAAGAAACAAAAGCTCAGTAAACGTAGCTTTCTTGTTAACTCAGATGCAGTTTCTAAGTAGCAAATTCGACAGGCGGCTATATTTTCTGATGCAAAGTTTTTTTTTAAATGCGAATTGTTATTCCTGTTCTGGAATTTTGTGTTTTTTTACAATTTTTTAATGGTTTGTTTTGAGGTCTTCTCTCTTGGCGGGGTCTTTCCTATCTAGAGTTTAAGTTTTTGTTTGATTTTCTCCTTCAATGAGGAACAAAAGCAAGGAAGCTTGGAATTCTTTTACCTGATGTTTTGCAAGGCCGATAATGTTATTACTTTCCACTACCTTTTACTAACGATTTACGTCGCTTAAATTGCTTGGACATTATTCACTTACTTCGATTTTTTATCCCTTATCCCGCAAGAAAAGGTTACGTTAGCTTAGGCTAGATTAGGTAAGGTGGGGTAAAACAGGAAGCTATGGAAATGATAAAAAAATAAAATGTAGCCCACTTGATTCCTTTTTTGCGTCCTATTTTTTTAAGAGATAGAAAAAGACCAGTCCCGGAGTTTTGGAGCGAAACTGGAAGTGGTTTCGGCTACGAGGGGTTACCAGTTCCTAAACTATTTGGAGTTCAACTGGAAGTAGCCTTGGCTTGATCTTGGCTACGAGGCCTGACCAGAAGCTTGTCATTCTAAATCTGGTACCACGGGTGTCAGGAGCCCCTAGAACCTCAGTTCTAGCCTGACAATGGTTGAGGTCACTTCGGGAGCAACGTGGTGGTTGTGGTTTAAACCCAAATCGCGGAGAGACCTTCTGCTCGATGTGGATTTGCATTGCAACCAGTTGCCGTGACCCATAGATCGGTAGGAGTTTTAGATAGGCTCCGTTCCTCACCAAGGGGGAAGGCATACCCAAATGTATTTCTTCGAATTGGTACCCATGGGTGATAATTTGCCATGTTGGCAAAATATCATCCATGGGGGCGTTGGTGGACGCATTGTTTTCACCTTGTGTTAAGGGCACTGTGGGATTGGGCCAACGCGGCAGGTATCCACACGAATCTTCGACACTCTGTCTTGAGTTTTTCTCTTTTGGCTGGGTCTTTGGTATCTAGAGTTTTAGTTTTTGTTTGCTTCCTCCTTCAATGAGGAACCAAAGCATATAAGATGGGCTTTCTTTTACCTGATATGTTGCAAGGTCATTAATATCATAACTTTCCACTACCTTTTACGTCGCTTTAATTGCTAAGGTGTTATTCACTTATTTGGTTTTCCATCCCTTATAGATAAGGCCGCTAACGTGAGTAAGACGTTAGGAAAGGTTACGTTAGTTTAAGCAAGATTAGATAAGGTGGGGTAAAACAGGAAGCTATGGAAATGGTAGAAGAATAAAATGTAGCCCACTTGAGTCTTTTTTTTGCATCCCATTTCTAATATTATTTAAAGAGAGGGAAAAAGAGGAGTGTAAAGAGAAATAAAGGTTCAAAAGAATTAGGCTCAAAAGTTTTGCTTTCTAAAGGTCAACATTATTTCATGGCCATGATTACTGTCCTCAAATAATAACTTTAATTTCAGATGGTACACTAGAAAGGTTTTTGTTAGCCACAAGAGGAGATAGATATCATAAATTTTCTACTTAAGTTAGTCTCAATCTACCGTTAAGGTGCCAAGTGCGGCTAAAATATCTACCAGCCTCCATTTCTCCAAATAAAAAATTCATATGAAATATTTTGAATCTATCTTCGGTCAGGTTTTTCAAGGAGCTCCATATCTAGGTTAGTTAGACCAACTGATCTTTACAACCATAACCATAACCATCATATATATCCACTTGAAATTTGTGGGAAAAAATAATAAAAATTTAGCTTTTAGAATAGTGGATTTATTGGGAAGATTTAGCAAGTTTTAAGCTCCCGTTTCTTTAAATAATATGCCACCGGTAAAATAGCTTTCCCTTGAGACCCTTTTGTATTTATCTTTAAATCGATAGATCTTAAGACTATATTTCTTCTGCTCCTTCTTTTAAAATAGCGAAGGAAAGTTTCATACGAAAAAAAAATTGAGATCAGATTTAGCTTGCCTGGTCGCACGGTAAATGCCTTCGTTCGCCTTCAGCATGTAGTTTTATTGCAGGATTTGGCACCAACAGCTGATATGAGAATCACCATATTGCACATCACCTTCTCAATATGTATACGATTTGTGGAGGAGACTTAAACTTTCCAGCAAACTTAAGCTCAAAGAAAAGAATAGGATATATCACCGTTTTCTAGAACCAACTGGCACTCCAGGAACTGAGCTACTGGGTTTTGGAAATGGCAGCATACTTCATCATATTAACGATTTTACCATCCCGGGGCTTAGCTTAAAAAGGAATTCGCCTAAAACAGTTTAGTGCAGCAAACTCTAATGGACTGTTTTCCTGCTGTCTGCTAGTGAAAATGGTAACTCTGTTAGAAAATGACATTGACATTTGCTCATGCAAAGTAATTTAACTAGCACCTTTTGGATCCTTGATCTTCTTGACATTTTCGAAAAATAAGGATTCGTAGGAGTACTGAAAGTAATAGCCTCTATACAAACTAACCGATTTGATTAGACTTTGATACGCCTTATTGAAAAGATTTGCAGCTGCTGATCTTAATCCTGTCATAGAGTATTTTTTATTAAAGTACTCACATCGCGTAAGTCAGATCAAATCGTGAGGGATTGTAACCCCGATACAAGAGACCAATTTTATAAAACTTTTGCTTTGCTTAGAGATAAAATATTATTTCAAAGAATTTTACACTATTTTTCATATTTAATGACAAATTTTTAACAAACTTTATATAAAAAACTAGGGAGTGAAAAATAAAAAAACGCATTCATTCTTCTGCTTAAGATCCCTCAAGCTTAAATAAATAAAAATGAAATTCAATTTACAATTTCAACGTTTTCCTCCTTCTGTTTTATATTCAAGACAAAAGAAAAAACGAAGAAAATTGAACACACCTGCCAAGTAAAAGCTTTTACTTTTAGTCATTTGCTTTCAAAGGCAAAAAGTATTTAATCCCAGCAGTTGAAGCAATTTTTCAATTTATTTTGCATATTCTGCTGCAATTGTTGGCACTTGTCTTAAAAGTGACACGGATATTGAAAGCTTAAATGGTTTTCAGGGAAAATTTTAAATCACCTGGAAGAAGATTTTTAAATGCTTTTGTTAAGAAGAAATATTGAAAATTTTCTTAAAAAATTTTTATCTTATTTCTTTAACAATATGTTGGGGTATTGCCTATAAACAATCTTTAAAAAAACTGTTTTTAAATAAATCAAATAGTTTCCTTAATTTTTAAAAAAACTCAATTCTTTAACACAGTTTTTAGATTTTTTTTTTAATATTTAAAAATATTTTAAATCATTGTTAAAACAAAATTGCTTAAAAATCATCTTGTTTATGACAATTTTTAATTATTTTATATTAATTTAATTTTTAAACATCAAATAAGAGAGTTTTTTTGTCCCAGACTATTTATAATACAAAAATAAATTTCATAATGAAATTAACTAATAGAATTAAAAAGCACCACAATTAGCTCTCGGTTTTCCAGACAAAACATAATAAATGGCCTAAAATGAAAAAAAAAAAAACAAAAATGAAAAACAGTTAATATGAAAATTTGCTAATTATTTATTGTTGCCACCCCTAATTGACTTTAATTACATTGTAGTACATTACTGATTACATTTATTATATTTAGGGGAAATATTTTTGGTCAAATCTTTTGTAACGTTAAACATATAAAAATTGTACGTTTAGGTTTTTATTTTAAAATGAAATTAAATTTAAAGAGTTTTTTTTTGGTTTAAAATTCTAAGCAATTATTGTTTTGTTAAATGTATCCTTTTGTTGTTCTCCTTTGTTGTTGCTTATTAATGGATGACAATTTGCTGCGACCATTTTTAACAGGAAAGACGAGAAATTTAGTTAAGGCAATGATGGTTGGTTGGTAGGTTTACATTTAACCATTTCTATAACTGTGACAAGGGTTGTTAGAAGGGAGTCTAAGTCTACTTGCGTTATTATCATGTTAGTCGAACTGAATGCTAGACCTAAAAATCATGCATGTGTCTGAAAAATCCAAGAAGCTTAGTGAAGATCTTATTTTTGATAGTCCCCAATGAAACTGCCACTGATTTCGCATAAGAGGTATTTAAAGCAAACCCTGCTATACAGGCTAGTCTGCTCTTTTATTACCAAATAAAGGGACCAGTAAGTGAAGACCCAGACTAAAATAATATTCAATTGACTTTAGTCTTCTTCTCCTTTGCCTTGGCTGCCAACAACTTATAGTGACAGTCAAATCCCGCAAATATTTCTGTTGTATAGCTGGCAATATATTTTTAAGTTAATGTTTTGGTCTGAAATATACCACATTCATTAGAGGATGTTTGGAACTAGTTCTTAGAGCCTCTGAGCGGAGACTATTTTCTGCACCACAGCTAATTTTTGACATGCCAATGTGAATTCTAGCATCATAAACTTTTACGAGGCAATTTTCATATCACTAAACCTTAAAAGGAGTTAAGAAACTCGAACTCTTTATTTAAGGCCGTATGGGGCGCAACATAGTCAGAATGTTGGTTGTGCACCAAGGGCAATTTTCTTACAACTTTTGCATGGCCATGTGTTTTTGGGTCCTAGAATTTCATTGTCCCGAATTTCAGTGAATCAATGACAGATTTTGAAAAGGGATAAATAGAAAATAAAAAGGGTCCGGTGCCTCCAAAGGACTAGAACGCAGTGCTACGGCAATGCAATGTAAGCCGCTGTTTGGATTTTGGCTAGTTGGTCTATCACATATTTTTTCCTTGCTGTACTCAACCATACCAGAGATCCTTATAAAGAACTTCACTTGCTATAGTGATGTACGTCCGTTTGCTTACCTCAGAAATAAGTCCCCATTTCTTGGCGAAAATATTACGGCAAATATAGTCATTGGCGTAACTACAAACATTTCCTTGGAAGGGCAGGAATGTCAAGTGCATGAACAAAAATTTTTTTCTTAAACAATTTTTCAAGTTTTCAGGGGTCAAAATGAATTATGGGATGGAGGGGGGGGGGGGGAAATCCCCTTTCCGGAATTGCCTTTCTACGCCAAAAAATGTAGTAAACTATCCTAGCATTACCCACTGTCTGCTGGGTGTTCAGTTTACATCATAATACTGAATTGGTGACATTATAAAATTATTTCCCATTGTCCGTTAGCGGATTTTTCAGTTTCTTTTCTTTGTCATCAATTTTGATTAGAACGGCAAATCAAAAGGCAAAGTAACGGTAAAACAAAAAAGCTCTGGGGAGTGCTTCGAGGAACTTATATTTGCCTGGTGATATCGAGCTGCCTCTCGATTAGCCAGGAAATTGCTTAAAACATGCACATGAACATAAATTTAGTGGCCATGTTGAATAAATATTGTTTAAGTTTAGGGGTTTCTCTATGACTCTTACAACCTCAAAAGGGCATTTATCGTACCGTGACCCTTAAGATAGGCCTTCTGATTATAGATAAGGTCCAGTTTTAATTTGAGTATGAGAGTCGATGAGACTCGCCATCGTTTTGAGCCAAAAATGTAGAAATCTTACCGAATGCTCGTGTAGTATCAGCGTCTTGCTGAAAGCGATGTTTGTCTGTCGGGATGTGACTTATTAAGTCAAAAAAGTCATCTATTGGAAAAATTTTTTTCTTTTTTTTTATTTAAAAACTCATTTTGTTTGTTTTTATAGTGGCGGTGCTCAGGTAAATAAAATCCTTGTAGTTTTCCATTTCCACTGTCCGACTAAGTCTAGTGGACGTTTCACTGTGCTTCGTCTTCATATAAAAAATGGACAAAAGTAGAAAAAGTTGAAAAATGGTACACCATAATAAAATGGATTAGTTAAGAAAAATTTAAATTTTTGGGAAAATTTGGCTAAGAACACGCCTACCTTTCATGAGCCTAAAAAATTTAAAGTCTAGTTTTAGCTTCAATAATGCTCCAAATTACAAAAAGTGGTCATGTTTACAAGCACATAACCAGCAAAGCCTGTGTAAATTATCATGTTCGTTGAACCAAGGACCAAAGACCAATGTCCTGCCATATATCCTTTTTATTAAAAACGTTATAAGATCTAAAAAATGTTTGATTGTTATAAAATATGATATTTAAGGAATACTTGCTAATCATATGTTTCTGTAAAATTTGAGTGGAACCAGATAAATAATGTGGAAAATAGTACAAAAATAAAATTTTTTAAAGAATGGGTTAAAAACGCTCTTGCCAAAAAATATATAAGGGTATTTGAAAGATAACAGAAATGAACACAATCAAAGCCGAAAACAGTTATCAACGTTAATAAGTTATCATAAAAGAAGCATATCGCACACCTAGCTGAAGAGTGACTTAACCGAAACTTTTATTTAAATTTATAAGAAAAGAGAAAAACATGATTTTTTTTTAATTTTTTATACTCCATCAAACTTTAGTAATTTTTGCATTTTAAACGAAAAAAAATGTTTCCTTGGAACAATTAAAAAATTGTATTTTTTCAAAACTAACGGAATTCTATATTTTCATTTAACATAAAATATATTTTAAATAAAATGTTTTTTTGTTAAGCCAATAAAACTCATTTTTTTGGTTGAGTTACTTTTGCACAACATTTTCTAAAATAATGGCCATTTCGTGGTGGTAAAAAACCTGAAGAAATATTTTTGTTATTATTTATTTCAGATACGAAGGATAGTGCATTTTGTTAGTTTTATCTTCATTTACAGCAAGACCCACTTTGGCAGATTCTTTCTCCGCGAAGTACATGTTTTGTTTTGTATATAGTGTAGGAGTCCTATTCATAACAGTTTTACTTTCTGATAGAATGTTAATAAGATCACACGAAGAGATGTTTTCGTGCCTGATACCTTGTTTGGTAGGTTCGTAGATTTTCTTTTCTATTAAACTAAAAATTGTACATTATTTAAGAAAGTCCTGTAAATTTTTAGCTTGTTGAAAGTGGCTTCGTAGTCGACAAATATATGGCTTGGAATTAGACATTGTGTCTCATACGTTAAAAGAAACATTGATATGGCTCACTTACCTCAATACCTTGGATAGTGTTTTGTTTTTTATGTGGAGGAGACTTATTTCTCTTTATTTGGCAGCTTCTATCTTGTCTCCTTTCATGTGCACAAAACATTTTACTTTAATTTTTCAATCCTCTAGTATGCGTTATTCTGGTCAGCTACCTTATTAGCGTGTCGCCTCTGGTCTTGAATTAGTTCAACTTTCAGCCTATCAGCTCCAGCTGCTATTACTTAAATTACTAGTATCTTAACTTTTTTCTTTCAAGGCATTATGACTCAATATTATCATCTGGAATTGCTGTGAAATATTATCTTTCCATATTCTCAGTACACTATATGCATCAGCCACCACGTAACCTTCCCTATTACTACAGGGGAATGTGCCTATCGGCTTGGTATTTAACCCTTTGATGGAATTTTTGGACTTAACTCCAACTACTAAGCATTAAACTAAATAAATTTTTCTTGGAAAGGTAAACGGTCTTATATATACAACTTTGGTGACCCCTACTAAAATTTCGTGACAAAAATTTTTGTAGAACACTAAAATGCTTGAACACCAAACATAAAATGACTTTTGTTTTTCCGGAAAAAAGGGTCATATTAACCCAAAACCAGAAGGACTAAGACCTCCACAAAATTTTGATAATGTAAATTTTTCAAGACATTAGCTTCCAATATTTTTTGCCTTAAGTGAAGTGCTCCTTTCGACCAAAAATTAAAAAAATTTGACGAAAATTAAAAAATCTCAGCACCAGCTGGACTGGCAGTTTTTCTGCAAATTTATTTTGCCTAACAAGTCCTTTGGAATTAAAGGGTCACTTTTGTGTTTGAACTCAAATATAAGAAATAATTTTTTAGAGTTTTTTTAATGAAATATTGCACATCATTCTGGCTATCTTTGACACCAAGGTACTTAAAATGCCGATATTAGAAAAAGTTAATTTCAGGGGATCCCTGGGACCTTAATTTAAGTAAGTTTTAAATAATTCCATTCTTGACATTTCCCAACTACTTTGTTGAACACAGTTATAGAAATTCATTTGTTTAAACTTTTGGAAACATGTTTTAAAGGGTTAAGTAAAGAATTTACTGGATTTTCCTTAAATATTATACATTTGCTTGTTACCATAAGCATTAACCCAAATGTGTTTACCAAGTGGTGATGATTATCATTTCTGCCAGCGAATATGACCTGCAGTAAGGCAATTAGTAAGTGAGGCTGAAAAATATTTACATTAAATATAAATAATTGATGTTTTCTACAAGAAGAAATACGGCACAAATTACAGACGTTTGGGGATTTATTTGTTTTATTATCAAAAGCAAAAAAAAAAACCTTTTTGAATTTATTTGACATATGCCACGATTTATTAATTACACTAATAAGCCAATTACACATTTTCTTATTAAACATTTATCAAAGACTGGTAAGCGAAGTGGAAAAAGTGGGGAAAGTGTAAAACATAAAAGTAATTTATCTTGTGCAAAGGATAAGGCAGAATGATTAATTTGATCTAGATTTTATGAAGGGGCAAGTCGGGGAATGATTTAAATTAAAAATGATTAAAGTATGGTTAAATAAATTAGAGAAAAAAGGGATTTTTCTTAAAACAAAAAAAAAAAAATGTTGTATATAATATTCATAATTGATTTGATTTTCCAATTGATATAGATATTTAAGAAAAAAAAAAAACAACTAATTACTTCCTGTAATTTTAACATTTTTTTTTATATTTTTCGTGAATTTTTGTTTAAAAAGTTCTTTTCGTAAGCGTCAAAACTTTACTCTCATATAGAAGAAAATTGAAGTTATATTAATTAAAGGGCTTATATGTTAGATGTCAATGGAATAATTGTTAAATAAGCACCTTATAAACCTATTTTGGTTTTTATGAATATAAGCAATAAATTGCTTTATGCGTGGTATTCTAAAATAAGAGAATATTTTATATGAACAGCCTTAATTAATAATGAAAGCTCTTAAGAATTTATTTTATTCCACATACACAAAATTTGAGAAACCGCAAGCAATAAAAATGTTATAATTGCAGCAATTAAAACTTGATTTATATTTCTTTCGGTTTCAAAGCTTTTCACAAAGATTTTTTTTCTATCTTGTAAAAGACCTTTATTAAAATGAATATATAATACATTATGGCAGCTCCCTAAAGAAACATTTAAAGATAAAAACTTTTACAAACTTTTCAAAAGAAATAAAAAATTAAGAAAGCAAATTGTAATATAACTTAAATGCAAAAATGTTAGGATAAGAGGACAATAGGGCATTTGTACGACTAATAAAGATTAAATTTAACTTTTCACCTGAACACAGAAAAAAAGTGCATAAATATTTATGCAAATAAAAAGTTTTTTTTTTTTTTTAAATGGTATTAAAAATAGTGTTGTGAATTTCGGTTAACCGAAAAACCGGCTAAATTTTCGGTTTTTAAGAAACCAGTTTTCTTTTTCCGGTTAACCAATTTTTTATATCTGTGGAAATCGCCAATTTCTTATCACATAGTGATAAGGGTATATATGTATCAGTTTGCCATTCCATTTGTAATTTCTTTATTATTCATTTGCGACCCCATAAAGTATATATATTCTGGATCCTTATAGATAGGGAAGTTGATATAGACATGTCTGTCTGTCCGTCTGTCAGTTTGTTGAAATCAAGTTTCCGGAGTCAAATAAAAAGGTACAGAAAAGCTATTGAAGTCAAACTGTTAAAAATATATCGCAGAAAATTGTTATTTAAAATCAGCAAAATCGATTTACTATTGACCTATCTCAGAAAATGTAGTCACTCTCGCCACAGAACTTCGCACAGACTCTCTTAGAGTAGGGATCTCAATAATGGAAAAAATTTTTTCCGATAGGATCAGGGAAAGTGGTGGTTTTCTACAATACAAATACAATACAATATAAATTTTCGATACGCTATATCTCGGACACTGTAACAGATCTCGAAATCAAATGTTCTAAAAAAAGTAATTGGACAAAAAGGTCTACACTTTGAAGAACAAATTTTTTTGGTGGGGCCAGGTAAAGGGGTAGCTTTCATACAAATTAACAATTTTCATGAAATTTTCAATTCGCTACATCTGGAAAACTATAACAGCTATTGACTTTGAATGTTATACACAAAGTAATAATCAAATAATTCATACATTTTGGAAAAAAAAGTTGGAGAGGAGCAGGGGGACAAGAACATCCCATAAAAATAACAAGTTTTGTAAACCTTTAAATATGAATAATGTCGAAAACTTTTATAACTCTCCACCTCAAACCTTCTTCATCTATTTATGTTATTCATACGAACGTAAAAATTTTGTAAAGTTTTCTATGGACTTTAAAACTCGCACAAGGTATTTTTATTATATTATTTGCAGTACAAAATAACTCGGCTGGGTATATTAAAAGAGCAATATGAAGGGTATATAAGATTCGGCAGAGGCAAATATAACGATCTTACTTGATGTGTTTAAAAGTGTGAATGTCAAAAAAATTTTAATTTTTATACAAAATTTAATTTTTTTTGACATTCACATTTCCAAATATCCGCTTAGCTTTTGATATTATTTGATTGAGTGAGACCTGTAAAAGAACGTGCCTTGCTAAGGCGAAGACGTGAATGAATACGAAGACAAAGTTTCCATTCTTTTTTTTTGTTTTTTTTTTTTTTTTTAATTGTAACATTTTTAAATTTTTCTAATGACAACTTTTTGTATAACAAAAAAATGTATTTTGCAAAAATGTGTTTTGTTATCATAAGTATTTGAAATACAAAATACAAAATACTTCAGTGTTGGGTATTTCAAATACAAAATACAATTACAAAATACGTATTTGTATTTCATATACGTATTTCAAATACAAGTATTTGAAATACTGCACAACCCTGCCGACATTAAATTAAACATTTACCAATTTAAGATCCATTCTCTTCCATTTAATCAAAAACTATAAACAAACAAAGTAGTTTACCTCGCCGGCATAGTTAATATTTCTTGAGATTTATTATATTTTTACGTAATTATTGTCTGCCCTTATTAAAAATAGTTCTCTTTCTCAAATAACTTTTAGTAGATACAAATACATTATATACTTAAGTGTGCATTATCTGAATCACTTTGTATGTTACATAAACCAGTTAAATATTCTTTGGATGTTAATGCTTTCATTATTAAACATTAATTTGCAAGTAACATGTGTTCTTGTTTTAAACCATTAAAAAAGACATAAGCGGTTTGCTGCAAAAGATATGTGTGCGTGTATGAGCATTGCATTTACACACTCAAAAAATTATTACAGTAACTTACTGTAAGTTACTTAGGAAGTATTTCGTAAAGTTGTTTTTAAATGAAAAAACTGTTAAATTTAAATACAATATTTGTTTTTAACTGATTTGAAGGGTTGTTCAAAGCTTCAGCTTAACAAAAAAACAAATTTTCAGTTAAAGTTATTTTTGTTAGTTATTTTTTGGTAACATTTAACTTTGCTGTTATTTTTTGATAGCTTGTGTTTTGCTGTAAATGACAGAAAATTTAGTCAATTTTATACGAATATGTAAGTTATTTTTTTGATATCTGAATTTAAATGAAATATTTGGTTAATTTTAATGAATATCTTGTTGGACGGTTTTTAAATGAATATCCAGTTATTTTAAATACATTTTCAGTTGATTTTACCTTAATAATTTTTTGAGTGCACACACATACATATATGCACATTTTTGTCCTTTAAAAAAATTGTTTTATTTCAAAATGTTGAAAGTAAAAATCTTTTCCCATGGTTTCAAGGACATTTGATGTAAAATTTAAATTTTTTTTGTTTTTAGAATAAATAATTTTTTTTTTCAATTTGGAACTTTTTGAAAAATGCTTGAAATAAAAAATTTTCCCAAAGTAAAAATTTTAAATGGCTCTAAGTTGTTATATCAAAACAATCATAACAATTTTTTTTAAATTTTGGTTATTTCGAGGTAAATTTTCATTTATATATTTAACTCTCTCATTTTTGGGTCTTTTTTAAATTTTAAAGTTTAGATTATTATGAGTTTTATAAAATATGAAATTGCTCTAATAAACACCACCCTTTAAAAATATTTTAAAAACATCGCAAATTTAATAAATGAAAACCGGCACCTAATCAGGTGAAATAAAAAATTTCTCCGAAAATGCTAAAAATAACCCAAATTTTTATTAATTTTAATACATTGACATTGAAAATTGTTACATTAAAAATTTTAATGCTTTTAAAAAAACTTCGACCTTTTATTCTTGCGTTTGTAAGCATTTGTGTCAGCATCGCGACAAATAGACCAACAGTATTCGACAAGCATATGCGTAATGTCTTGTCCTTTAAAGAGCTTTTCAATAGCCGCTACAAGCCCCTAAATCATCAGAGAAAAGATCTAAATGTGTGAATGAAATGGATCTTTAGCGACACTAATATGCCCATTTTGCCATAAGCCGCGCACAAAAAACTACAAAAAAAATTTTTCAAACAAATTCTTGTTCAAAATAATTTATTTTTTAAGTCAATTTATTTAATAGTCTCTAATAATATTTTTATTTGATTTTTAAATCAAACAAAATTTTCGCCTAGACAATTCAAATATTTAACCAGCTCTGCAAAATTTTTTAACAGAAACTAAAATTCTTGCAAAATTGTTTGTCTAAATTTACAACTTTTGTTGTAGATCCTCAGCCAGACAAAATATTTACTGATTCTCTGAAACTTGTTACTGATTCTACAAGTCAGTTTTTTCTGTGCGAAAACATTTCTGCGACAATAACTGCTCAATAACGACAACTGTGCCTTTCCATCCACATTGTTCGATAGCATTCAATTTTGATGAAAACTTATAACTTGCAACTCTTTTTTTTATCTGCGGACCTTTGAAAACACCTTTGATCATACACACAAAAAATTATCTAAGAAAACTTTACTTAAATCAAGCCATAGCGGTGTCAAAAGTACGGTGAGTACGGTTTTTCTAAAATCAAGTACGAAATTTCTTACTCCAAGTAAAATTTTTCAAGTACGAATTTCTTACTTTTAGCCACAATTAAGCCAAAAAAGGATTGATTTAAGTTCGGAACCGTACTTGATGTAAGCGTGAAAAAGATTGATTTAAGCCGTAAACTGGATTGATTCGGAAGTGAAATGTCATTTTTTTGACTAACGGAGCTTTATTAAAGAAGAAGAATTTTATATTTTATTTTTATTTTATAATTTATAATTAATTTATAATTTAAAAATTTCATTTTTTGTACTTACCGAAGGTGAGATTCGAACCAGGGATTGTTGTACTGCAGCACAAGCGCGTTACCTCTAGGCCACCGAGACACTTTGTTTTCAAATGTAAAATAATATATTAAAACAATAAGCTTTTTTCTGCTTAATTTGTTTAAGCAATCCAAATAGGCTTGATTTAAGAAAATGTAAGTAAGAATCGTACTTAAAAAGATTTTGGATAAATTCAAGAATAAAATTCTTGATTTTAGAAAGCGAGTTTTCTTTCTGTGTACACATCATTAAAAAAATAAATTTATTGAATGGCTTCTTAAAAAATACCTGCATGAATCTTTGCGCCACTCAATTTTGGAACAATTTTGCGCAAACTTGCAATCGCCTCGCCCTCACGATTTAGTTTTTTAACAAAATTTAATACGAGACCGAGCTTAATGTGTAGTGGTGGCAAAATGATTTGAGATGGCTGCACCAATGGTATGTTCTCTTTACTTTCAACGCCTACTTTGTAGCATGTTCGCGGATTGTACTTAAATTCAGTGTAATGCTAATCTCGTTTGCGACCTTCACATGTACACAAAAGCACTGGTGTGTTGGAAATCCACGCTTAACACCCATGAGTAATCCGGCCATTTTCAGATTGCAGCATATTTTCCAATTATGCTATTGATACTTTATCAGCTGTAATATTAATTGCATGCCTTCGTATGTTTCTTTGAGGTTTGTGGCATAAGTCACAAATGGATGTTCGTTACCGATATGAAGTGGCACCACCTTAAGGCTGAAATATGAGGGTAGCCAATTTTTCATCCATCAGGACATTGCGGCTTTAAAAGACAATACATAACGCATATGCTTGGCGAATACTGTTGGTATATTTGTTGCGATGCTGACACAAATGCTTACAAACGCAAGAATAAAAGGCCAAAGTTTCTTTAAAAGCATTAAAATTTTTAAAGTAACAATTTTTAATGTCAATGTATTAAAATTAAAAAAAAATCGGGTTTTTAAGGAACTGAAACAGTTACAAAAAAACCAAAAACGAATTTTTCAAAAAAATTCAGGAAAATTGGATAGTTGATAAAATTTTTTTTTTAAATTTGACGTGATACAGACATTTTGATTCATTTTTGATTTTTAATTTGGGCCTTTTTTTATTTTGCTTATATATAAAAATAATTTTCTGTTTATTGTGATAATTTTTCATTTCAAAAATCGAGGCCACTTTCAAATTTTGAAAATCATTTTTTTAGCGTTTTTGGGTAATTTTTATTTAAAACCGTTTTTAAAGAAGCCTTTAGAAAATGTTGAATATCATAAAATTTTGTTACAAATCCTAGTTTTATATATAAAAAAGTCTTACTGAGTTATGATATACTAAAAATAAATAAGAGATATGCGTGTACTTTAAAGTCGTAATACATGAAACCAGAGTCTTGAGTTTGATTTGCAGTAAATTCTTGACATTGTAGTAATCGCTTTAGTAAATTAAATAATGAGAATTATAATAAGTTTAAGGTTTAAGAGACAACTTTAAGTTTTGCGAGGTGCAATTATTGTTCCATTCAAAGTTAATTTCGATCTAATGTAAGTTGTTATAAATTTAAGTCCGAACAATTTTATTGTTTTAATGGTGTTATTTACTCGTATTTATACTAAAAAAAATAATAAAATAAATATTAATTCTACGCTCCGACTTGACGTTATGAAAGAGATTGATTAATTTCAATAACGTAAAAAAATGTATATATACCTATTACATGTTTCTGGACAAAACAAATTTAACAAATTTATAAAACAAAAAATATTTTCTAAAACAACAATAATTGAATAAAATAATAAAAATACACGTAAAAATACACAAGAGACAGTGCTGCATAATTGCTGACGTTAATTTATTTGTTGCTTAAGAATTATTTGCAAAAATTATTTTATTTTATTTTATTTTATTTTATTTTATTTTATTCTTTTTTATTTTATTTTATTTTATTTTATTTTATTTTATTTTATTTTATTTTATTTTATTTTATTTTATTTTATTTTATTTTATTTTATTTTATTTTATTTTATTTTATTTTATTTTATTTTATTTTATTTTATTTTATTTTATTTTATTTTATTTTATTTTATTTTATTTTATTTTATTTTATTTTATTTTATTTTATTTTATTTTATTTTATTTTATTTTATTTTATTTTATTTTATTTTATTTTATTTTATTTTATTTTATTTTATTTTATTTTATTTTATTTTATTTTATTTTATTTTATTTTATTTTATTTTATTTTATTTTATTTTATTTTATTTTATTTTATTTTATTTTATTTTATTTTATTTTATTTTATTTTATTTTATTTTATTTTATTTTATTTTATTTTATTTTATTTTATTTTATTTTATTTTATTTTATTTTATTTTATTTTATTTTATTTTATTTTATTTTATTTTATTTTATTTTATTTTATTTTATTTTATTTTATTTTATTTTATTTTATTTTATTTTATTTTATTTGATTTTATTTTATTTTATTTTATTTTATTTTATTTTATTTTATTTTATTTTATTTTATTTTATTTTATTTTATTTTATTTTATTTTATTTTATTTTATTTTATTTTATTTTATTTTATTTTATTTTATTTTATTTTATTTTATTTTATTTTATTTTATTTTATTTTATTTTATTTTATTTTATTTTATTTTATTTTATTTTATTTTATTTTATTTTATTTTATTTTATTTTATTTTATTTTATTTTATTTTATTTTATTTTATTTTATTTTATTTTATTTTATTTTATTGAAAGAAAATTTTTGACGAAAAAATAGAAATAAACAGCAGTTACGTTGTAAAAACTTGAAGAATTGGGAAAGCAAGAAAGGAAAATTTTAATAATTGCATTCAAAGTACAAATTTCCGATTTTAAGGGAGAAAAAAATCTTTGTTGCATTAAATCAATTTTTGAGAATATTGTAAAATAAAAACAATTGTCTTAAAAAGTAAATGCAAAGGTATAATTTTAAGGAGATGTGGATATATTAGTCCCAGTACAGAACGAACGGTAGCATTTGTAGTTCTGCAGTTGTAAAATGGAGAAATATTAAAACTACAATTGAGATTGTGGATGAAATTATATAAAAAAAGATAAAACAGTACGAAAACTATAATACAAATTAACATGTGTTGTTTTTAAATCATTAAGTACAAAAATTTAACTACTTTTGTTCAAGTTAAGCCACCGGTGTTGTCCAGAACAAAGATCAAAAGTTATTCCTAAATTTCTAGCATGTTTCTATTGTTTTTCATAAAAATGGTATATTAGTCATGCTTTATATGGAAAATAGCACACGCTCCTTTTTTAAGCTATTGCAAAAAAGTTTATCGGCATACTCGTTCGCTGGCTTCCACAGGTGAAGGATTTAACAAAAGGCTGGGTCAACAATTTTGAAATTTTTTTTTTTTAGTGTTAATACACAGATTTTTTTTTTGTTAAAATAGCTTTCTAATATTTATTGTTTTTTTTTTTAGGAAATATTTTATTTTATTAAAATAATTTTGTAATCTGATATTTACATCAAATAAGAAAAATCAGAATAAATATTTGTCCAGAAGCATAAATTTTTAAAATTGAAAATAAAAGCTTATTTTTCCAAATTGATTTTTTCAAAATTCTAAAAAAATAGTTTTTTTGATATCAAAGTTTTTGCCAATCAAACAAAATTATTGATTCTGTTAAAAATTTTACTGAATTTGGTTCCTTAAACTGATTTGTAGAATTCAAGGGACAATTCTAACCTCTCTACTTGGAGCATACAGTCACTCTTTCGCAAAGACAAAAAAGGTTTTGTTGCCCTTAAGTCACAAGAATCCCACATAAACCTTCAGAACCTACACAAAGTGGCATTTTGCTTGAAATCAGATTTAATTTTTAAAATTTTTTTGATGAATTTTTTTTCTTATCATAACATCAATATTATTGTTATAGGTTTTTGTTATGTCTTTGTCCGACTTTAAATGTGAGTGGCTTAATATGGGATGTGATGCGTTTAAATAGCTAACAAAACTAAACGGTTGTTTTCATCATGATTTTGTTATAAAAAAGTTTTATTTCGAGTGTGATAGTCTCTGGCAGGAACCTATGGTTGATTGGCTTTTCCAATGCAGTTCACTAAACGAGTACATAACCCCATCAAATAAAATTTGGCGTAGGGTCTCTTGTTTTGTCCAACACTTTTTTGCGTGTAAAAAACGCTTTCAGCGTCTTCTTGAACCTTTGCTCCCCATTGACCCTTAATCGTAGCTTACTTTCTAATGCTACTCTCAGGCACTTCCAGTGTCTTTTTAGTATCAAGTTTGTATTATCCAATCTTAATATATCCTATGGATCAATTTTGGTTCTTCTCATAAAGAATACAGTGAAAATACCTAAGTATTTTGCAATTAAAATGACAGCTTTGTGTTTGGCCTTGTAGATATTTTAGTGGGTCTACCCTTAAGTTTTGTGAGAATTTCGTTGAAGCCGAGTGCCCATAGAAGCGGTAAAAGCACTGCTTATGGGGAAGTTCTCTAAAAACCATTTTTTCTAGTACTGCTTTCCCATATTCTACACACATATACGACTTCATTCCAAGAGAGTGGATATCGAGTCCTAAATAGGTTAGGCGATTCCATTTCGTTCCGCGCTTTCTGTAATCATCCTCGGTTTACGGTGCTATTTAATATAAAAAATTAAAAAAGTGGTCTAAAGCTGCCAACAGAGTGCTGTGCAATAACAAAAGAAACGGTTGACGGACTAATAAAAAGCGTCTCTGATGACCCAAACTCATTATTCAAACTAACAAGAAAGCCTTCTTTGGATGTAGATTGCAAAGAGCAACAATTGCAGGGAGAAAATTGAATCGGTGCCCAGCTTTTTCACAAACAAGAGCCCTGTGTTCTCTGTACGATGTTTAACTAGATGCGTCACACTTAAGGGTGGAGAAATTGGAAATGTTAAGGGAGTTCGTCTGCGTAACGAAACTTTTCTAGACTTTTTCCAAAATATTTTTATTTTCTTGTGTTACACAACAAGCTAATCAGAGGTTTACGCTTATGAACTGCGGGATTAAAGATCTTTCTTTGAGGTCTCCCTTCTCCACCCAGCTTTACCTAACCTTAAACAAAATAAGTTTATGTGTTGTTGTTAATTTTTTTTGTTATTGTAGTAAATAATGTGTGGTCTTATATGTCTTGAACTGATTTAAAATTTTATTTTTCATAAAATCTTTTTTAGAAAACAAAACATATAAACATTAAAGCTGTATAGTTATTAGTCATATTTATATGTTAATAAAATTTTAATAAATATTAAATTAAGGTATAATTAAAAAAAAATTACGATTTATTATGGTTTATGTTTGAAATGAATGACTTTAAACATGATACAAAACTTTAAGACAAGAGGTGACAGCTTATTATAATTGGGCAAAGATCAAGTTTCTTATTTTTCTATTATATTTTGTGCTACTAGATATTTTTAAAAACTGTTTTAATTAATTGTGACGTTATAGTCCTTGATAGAAAATTGAAACATAATTAAAGCAGCATATATTTCACCTCTCTTACTTTCAACTTGCTTGTAATTCCTTTTTTTCTACGTATTTAATTTAGACTTGAATTTACTAAATGCATCAACATAGCCTCGAAATATTATGATGATGCCAAAACCGAATTAAAATAAAAAAACCCACCTGAAATAACGAAGACAACAAAAAGCATTAAGGATATTGTATAGAAGAGAAAACGTTTTTGTTTGTTGTGGCCAGAAAACCAAAAGAAAGTTAAAGAAAAATACTTTCATTTCATTTAGGCAGGTATTTAGTTAAACAATATTTCTATGTTCAAGCAAATTAGGCATCCATCAACCTTCACAGCCAACAACAACAATAAAAATATTGTTGAAATATTTCCTTCTCTTGTATTGTTTGTCACAATTGTCTTGATTTTGTTCTAAATTCCGAGGATTTTAGAAATTTGTTGTTCTATTGTTTTGTATTAAAAGTTTAAATACAATTTAAAACTACAATTTTTTTTATCTGTCGTAATGAATCATCTCTTAATGACTTTTAATTGTGGATTTTCTGAAAAATTAAAATATTAATTTTAAATGCGGAAGGAACAAATTATATTTTTAAAGATGCATACTTTTCGAATACATTAAAAATGATGTGAACGTTAATGTTTTACAAGTAACACTTATATATACACCTAATACAGAATCTCTTACTTTTAGTTTCTTAATAAACATATTTTTGTCACACTTTAAAACTTTTTACACAAATTGGGCTTTAAAGCAGATTATATCATACGTTAGATATATTGACGGGAGAACTACAAAAATGTCATATAATGGGAGAAGTGAAAGTTGTCCTCTTGAAAATTTTCCAACTTAAACTGAATTAAAATTTCTATTAAGTTCATATTTTCTATAGCCTTTTTCAATTCTTCTACACAATTGAAATTTCCGCTTTTCGAGTCGGAATTAACAAGCCTTTTATGTATCGCCTACCTGACACATTTCTAATTAGGTTTGTCTGAGAACCCCATTATGAGCATAAGGGTGATCACTTTATGATTGATTATTTTAAAGGCATTTTGTCTTGGTTCTTTGAAAAAAGTCGCTTTCTAAGCATTTGCATACTGAAAAAAAAACACATTCTTAAACTAAGGATTTTAACTTTTGCTTTTATTCAAAATCATATTTGAAGTTTTTTTATTCGATCAATTATAACGTTTTCATATCAAAGAGAAAAAAGCTGCTGTTTTTATATTTATTTTTACATTTAAAGATATAGTGTCTCGGTGGCTTCGATGGTAGCGCGATAATAATTTGATAATTAGTAATTTGTTCGCGGACTTTTTTAATCCGATTATTCTATCGTAAATTTCAATAAAACTTTTTTCATATTTATTGCATTAATTAAGTAACCCAGCAGAATCTAAAGTTGCCTTTTAATGGATTAAAGAAAGTTTGGGTATTTTTAAAACAGGGAAGGACTCATTTATTAAACTTTTACCTATATTTTGAAAATATTATAACTGATTATATTGCTCATCAAGTTTTCCCCGTCTGGTCTTCTTAACAGCGTGATTTCAGAAAAGGCTGTTCAACTATCACAAATCTACTACAGCTTACAGCTCTTTTAAAACGTGAGTATTTTGATCAAAAGCAAACTGACGTATTTTACACCAATTTTAGTAAAATCGTTGTTTACTACTACCATAAATTTCTTTTAACAAAACATTAATTTATAAGCTTCACACAAGACTGTCTAAGCTGGATTTTTTATTACCTGACAAACAGGAAGCAAAACGTTCGTTTCAAAAAAGTTATCTCTACACCTATTACCGTTATTTCTGGTGGGGCACAAGGAAGTCATCTTAGTTCATTTGTATTTTTTCTGTTCATCAGCGACTTAACAAGCAAACGAACTTTAACGTCTTACTGTATGCTGATGATGTAATATTTTTTTAGCTATAAATTATATGGCGATTACATCCTTCTTCAAAACGACCTAGAAGCTTTTTCTCGATGCAGTTGCAACCTAAGGGAATTAAATCCTGCAAAACAAAAATTAATGCGCTTTTTTCGGAAATGTCACATAAACGTTAAAACGTTTTATTCATATTTAAGATAGAATAAATCTTATTTCTGATCTGGAAGTTTTGTTAGATACCAGGCTAAAATTTATTTATTTCTTGAATCACCTAATTCACTTCTGACCCTAAAGGGAGTCCATTGTCCCCAAAACCTTTTATATTTTCCTATATCAACCGAACGCAATTTGCATAATATTTTAAATTAAGAAGTAACAAAAATTAACTTAAAAAAGCCAACATATACTTTGAACACTTTTAACCTTAAAATTACAAAAATTAAGAAGAAGAAATATACTGATTTAGTTTTTTGCAGAGCTGCATATGTATCTGTACTGCTTTAAAAATTAGATTTTTTCTCTCATTTCTTTTGAAATTTGTTTTTCCAGCGCAATTTGAAATATATTTATGTAGGTTGACTGGTGGCAAAATTATATTTTTAAACGCGATTATTTCAAAAAGTAATAAATGGTGCGGAGGAAGGGTGGCGCTGTTGAAAAAACCCGATTGTGTGGTTTTGTCAACTTCGATGTCGCAGTGGTCGAGTGAGAAATGCACGTTCGGTGTGAAGACATTTTTTAAGAGAAATGATTCTTACGTTACTGCTCGTCGATAATTTTGTTCAAAGTTCAGTATTTGGCGAATACGTGATAGACCGTGTGTAAACTTAATTCGTTCGTGGGTGCAGAGATTTTTCGCAATTGCTTTGGCTATAAAAGTCCCACGGCCAGGTTCCAAACGATCCTCAAGAACATCTTAAAACATTAAACTGGTTGCAAACAGTTTACGTTAAAATCCGCGAATTTCAGCAATTTCACTGGGACCTCTAAGATGAATTATTAAAAAAAAAAAATTAAAAAAAGAACCATTCTCAAAATTTAAATCTTTAAAAAACTGAAAAACAGTGACTTTTTCACTGTAAATCTAAGCGTCAACTAAAAACAGCCATTGCCCTTCTCCGTGAATTGGCAACGCTCGATTGAAACATCAAAAGCCATTGCATTGCCCCACGGTAACTGTTGAATGTACCTTATTTACGCATGGGATAATTGCGCCATTTTTTTCGAAAATTTTCGAGGTCAGGCGGTGAATGTCACCGGTGACAATTATCGACGCATGATTACTAAATTATATTTTCCTAACTTGCGAACTGCACAGATAGCTAGAGCTTTAATAAATTTGCTTCGAGAAAATTTCCATCAAAAACTTATCAATCGCTTTGGGTACATCCTATGTCCCCCGAGGTCGCCTGATCATACTCCCATGAATTTTTTTATGGAGCTATCTCAAAGACAGGTCTTATAATGAAAATCCCCAATCTCTTCTAGCTTTAAAGAAAAATATCCGTCAAGAAATCAGCTCATGGAATCAGGTAACTGCAGCTTGTAGCGCGGAATACAAAGCTCCATTTGGAATAGTGTGTTTAACTCGACAGATGACATCTGGATGGCACACTCCTTACAAATTAAATTAATATTTCCATTTTTTTTCAATGCTCTTCATAAAACTTTGTGTCAATCATAACGTTTTTTTTATTAAAATTTGAAAATATAAGTCTTTTACCAGACAGCCTGTACATATCTTTATAAAATTTTTGCCCTGTTTTACCTTTAAACATTGTCAAAAAATTCCTGTCTAATGGACCAGCGTTTATTTCTTAAGTATAATTAAATGTTTATTAAGTTGTGTTTCCATCTTGCATACTTCCGAAAATTGCTACCCTCTTAAAGCTTAAATTTCCCAGAATCCTATCTTAACGGAGCTTTCTTCAAGAGGGGTTCTCAAAGTATAAATCTTAAATCTCCGGTATGGGCCGTACGTATATGTTTATTATCAGTCAGTACGTAACTATTTTATACACAAAAATTAAATACAAAAAATCAAAACAAAAGTTGACTTCAAACAATAGGTTAAAAACAGAAGCTTTAAAAGACAAAATTTGTCTTTCATAATTTCAATTTAATAAAGGTTATTCAATAAAATATATTTAATTACATGCCAAAATGTCAAAACATGTGTAACATACTTTTTCACTTTTTGTTTTTAAAAACTTAAAACAATTTGCAATTTAAGTAACAATGACTGTATTGAGATAAAAAAATTCCGGAAAATAAAGAAATTTTTTTAAGGAATTTAAAATAATCAAATTTATATGTGTAAATTGAATTTATTATGAAAAAAAAAGGCAAGAAAAAAACACATGTTTTTGTTTTTGACACTTTGTTTTTTTATATTACATTTTATGTAAAGGCATTAAATTTAATTTGTTTATAAAGTAAATTAAAATCTCTGTTCTTTTAATTAATGTTTAGAACAATTTTACATCACAAATGCTGACAAAGGATTCAATTAAGTTTATAAGAGTTTTGTTTTTTTATAATTTAAAGTTTCAGATGTCCTTTGTTTAGCTTTTTTAAGGCCGTAATGAGTTTTTGTCAATACAATAGAAACTAAGGATTGAGATATGTGTATAAAATACTTATTATTAAATGAAAATTATATATGATAGTATCGAAGAAGTGTTAAAATAAAAATGCATATAAAGGTAAATCTGCTGAAATCAAAATGATCAGAACAACACAGAAATGTACAAGAAAACAAAATGCTTGGTAAATGACTTGATATTAGCAGAAACGGGAGTGCAAAATTTATAGCTTAAATATGTTTAAGAATATTTTTTTATTATTACTTTTAGCTTTCCTTAAATGTGACAGATATTTGAACTAACTATCAGGGGAAGGTAAGCTTATGTTACGAAGGGTATTGGCAAGTGCAAGTCGCCACCTTCCACCAGAGGCCCCTAGGTACATTGTGAATGCCTTCAAAAGAGTCAAAAGAGAAACAGGAGAGTCAAGAAGACAAGATTTTTATAGGTAGAACGATACAGAGACCAGAAAAGGAAGCAAGAATGCCATCAGCAAAAAGTCAGTAATCGTAGGCGCAGAACCACCTATGCACTATGCCACCCAATCCTTTTGATGGTTCCTATGATGGTCACCAGCCCAGAGCCAGAGACTTCACCGAATCCATCTCAAGAGTGCCCTCCCAACCACCTCCGTCTGCGGATCTGCAGCCCACTGCAAAGGCAGAGAAGCTGTTCTGCAGTCTCTATTTCCGCACAACCAGCAGAAATCCGAGGGGTTCGTTTCCCATTTGCTCGTTATATATCTCACATCGTAGTACCCTTTAAGTGTCCCAATAACCATATCAATGACACATAAACATTATGACACATATGGTAAACAAATGCTTGCACTTCTTACGTATACCAAAATACCTACAGCGAAGTGAAACATGAGTATTTTCACTTGCTCCACTTATAGTTTAGTGCTTTAGGTACTTGACCGTACTTAAGGGGTAACAATAGCAAATAAAATTTCTTTTTATTTTTTTTAAATACCTTAAATAGGAGAAATGCAATTTGTTTAAAAATAATGACAGTGCTGATTAATCAGTCGATCAGTAAATGCATTTTTTTTTTTTGTAACATGAACAAAAAGTTGAACACCATTTACATTGGGCATTTTGGATGTATGAATGAAATGCAAGATGTGTCAGTATATAAGTTGGAAAATTTGTAAATAAAAGTCAGTCTCAGTTTAGACACAAGAATTCATTCTTCTTTTACTGAACTCAAATAAAGGGCATCATTTGCTCGTCTGCCGAGTTTTAAAGCCTCGCTCTACAAACCAAGTCTTTCTATTGCATTAGTCGCAATTCAATGCTAATGCAATAGTAATAGATTTGTAATTGTCTTGAATATTTGAAGACCGTACCTACCAAACTTACTATACTTTATAGAAAACTAGGGCGGCTCCTAACCAAGCCCAATATCCTGGGCCGATTCCCTCCTTGCCAGTTAATGGTCAGTTTTATTGCCGGCAACTTTAAAATAACCTGAAATCCAACTGATTTTCACTCTGCGTGTCGCCATGATCGCCTTGAAAGCATGTCTACAGTCGTCCTCAAGCCTAGACCTGGCATAAAGTCCCTCTAGAGCTTTGAGCGTGCCCTGACTGCCAACGTAGAATTCCACGTCCCCTCTTCCCTCCACGTCCTTGCCTAACAATTCCCTGGAAAATTATCAGTGAAAAGAAACCGAATTAAAAACATTTTTATTTTGATTAATAAGTTTCATTATGTTAAAGGTTAAACATGATCGATTTTGATTTAAAATAAGTAAATTTTTATCTTTTGTTTAGTGCCCATTTACATGAAACATTTTCTTCGAAAAGCATTTTATTATTGTTTTTATACAATTTACGTAGTGGTAAGTATATATTACTTTGTTTTTACTTTCGTAACTTCGTTAATATTCATTTGCGATCCCATAATGTACATATTTTATTTATTTGTATAGACTAGGAAGTTGATTTAGCCATGTTCGCCCGTCTATTTCTACGACTGTCCCTTTGCTAAAATCAAGTTTCCAAATAAGCTATTTTTAAGAAAGTTTCGATGCGCTATATCTTGGAAACTAAAGCAGTTATCAATTTCATATGTCCTACAAAATGTAATTGTACAACAGTTCCTGCAATTTAGAAAGAAAATATGTAGGAGAGGATCAGGGTAAACGGAAGCCAAAGCCGTAAAACAAATGAAAATTTTTAAATAAAAAGGAAAATTTTGTTTAAAGAAACCTGGAAGTAGCATCGTCCATGCAAATATCAAAATTTTGTAAAGTTTTCTATTTTAAAAACCATAAGAGCTCTCGACCTCAAAGTTGGCACAAATAATTTTTTTTATAATATTTATGGTACGAAAACAACTTGACTAAGTAAGGTGGCTGGGTATACAACAAGGCCAATGTCAAATGTTTATAAAATTTTGCTTTGCGAGTAAAGAGCTCTCTCCCACTTTTATAAAATAAATATAAAGCAAACATTTAGTAAAAAAAATCGCAAAAAATTAATATATTTTTCCAATTTGTTATTTTTTAATAAAAAGTGCATAAGCAATAAAGTTTTGTTTTAATTTGATTTTATTTATAGTTTTCATTTTAAATTTAAAAGAAAATTTAATTAAAAAGTTAATTGATTGTTTTTAATATCTAACGATTGATTTTTTTTTAACTCAAGACCAACTTAATTAACGTAAAAATAACTCGTTTAGGCCAAATGATACGATATTATTTACTAAATAATAAACTTTTTTTATGCGAAAAATATATCAAAGTATTCGCATAAATATTTTATGTTTAAAATTTTTTAATTACATTTTACTCTGCCGCAAGATAAATTTTTATATTTTAATCCTTTATTTAAGCTTTAAATTAATAAAATTAAAAAATAATTTCTTTATTTATCGGTAAAGAGAAAGACAGATGGGAATTTAATTGTTTTGTTTAGTGTATTTTAATAGATGATTTTAGAATAAAGATTTTATTTGAAGCAATAAATGTTTAATGGTTTTTTATACAACTCAATGACAATCGGATTTTAATATAAAATTTTAAGTGACAAAAACAAGTATAATTTATTGCCATGGGCTACTGACAATATAAAATCTTCTGTGAATACAAAGTTTTTGTTTTATTTACTTTTTTTATTAAAAAAAAAAACTATAAAACTGTTTTGTTATTTTTTATAATTAAAATGAAATAGAATTGACAATTTAAAGTAATTTACTGCCCAAATTGCTTTTGTAATAAAAAAAATTGTTTAATAATAAGTTTAAAATCTAAAGAACATTGTTTTCAATTAAACAAAGAATATTTGGCACAATCAGTTAAACAAATAAACTTTTATATGCAAATAATGATATACATTGCAAAAGGCTGTTATATGCCATCGTCTTAATTATTTAACGTTATTCAAAGCATAAAAAAAATTTTGAAATAATTAAATTCATTCAAAATAAAATATATTCTTCATTGTGTATTGGGGAAATACTTTTATTTAAAAAAATTTTTTTTCTTTAATGTGCTAGGTTAACCCTTTAGGAACCCTAGAAGGGCGAATTGGTCGAGGTTTTCGGAACTAGTTACCTCTCGTCTTGAGTCGAATCCGGTCAACGCCTGCACGACGAGAGCGGAGGTTGAATTAGCGGTTGATAGACTCTCTGGCTACCTTACAGAGAGCTTTGAGGAATCCTGTCCCTTGTCATACCCAGGTAGAAGATCACAGCCAGTATGGTGGAATCGAGAACTGGGTTTTTTGAGGAAGGATTCGAGGAGATTATATAATAGGGCCAACAAGACCAAGCAAAGATCGGATTGGGACGACTATAAGGTCAGTTTCAATCGCTATAAGAGCGAAGTCAGATTGTGCTAGCTATTGCTTAAAATTATTTACACTTTTTATTAAAATCGATTCGTTTTCTTAAAAAATAGAAAGAGTCATTATTGAGTTGAAGCACACAAGGCGTATGAACTATAAAATATACCGCATACGTACTAAGGTACGAAATTAGATTATAATACCTTAAACGATACAAGCTGTGCCTTAAAGACAGTATGCAACTAATGATGAAATAATTTTAGTTAAACTTATAAAAATTTTTTTTTTGCTTATTTTTTAATTTGGCTTAAGTTCATATAATTTATTTTTATTAGAAGAAATTAATATTTTCCGTTAATGTTGAAAGAAAATGTTAAATTGCAAAAAATCAGATTTTTCTATTGATACTAGCCGAGTTGAATGCATTTTCGAAAGCAGCTACACAATTTCATCATCAGTACTCTTTGAACGGTAGTAGTGTCTTTTGGTTGTAACCATCACCTATTTAACTTACATGTAACAGAGAAAAGGATACGGTATGAGTGTTTTCCTTCTGTTTAATTTTTATAAGTTAGGACGAAGTTTACTTTTCATATACACTATGCTTTTTTCCATTAAAAGTCTCTTTGGCAACACTTGACTAACGGACAAGCAAAGAGTACTGATGAAGAAATTGCGTAGCTGTGTTCGGCTAGTAGCGGTAGAAAAACCTGCTTTTTTCAAATAAAGGTGTCTTTCAACATTAACGGAAAATATTAATTCCTTCTAATAAAAAGAAATTATATGAACTTAAGCCAAATTAAAAAAAAGCAAACATTTGTATTAAAAACAGTTCAACAATATATAAAAATAGCATAAAATTTTTTTTTTGTAGAAAAATGGAACTATTCCTTTTAAAATTATAATAAGCTTGATAAAGCAAATTCAGGCAACCTTGAAAAAAACTGACGTTTATTTATCCAAAAACACTTTCATGGAGTGCAGTCTATTAAAAGTGGTATTGATAAAACAGTGAAACGCATTCCAGATTAAGCATGAGTACTTTTTTCCGTTTTTGTACATGACTAACTAGCCCCGAAATAGAGTTTAGAGCACAAGCCGAACTTGAAAGTTGGGTTTTAAAAGAAGCACACAATTTAAATGCTAGCTTTTAGCGGTTAATTAAATAAAAAAATACAACGAAAAAGTTAAATTTATTTTAAATAATTATAATTACATAAAACGCAAGAAAAATTTATTTTTTAATTAATAACAAATGGTTTCCTGTTGAAGCAAATTTGTTTAGCGCGAAATTTTATTATGTATATGCAATATTGTTAAGTCGTTAAGCATGTCCCATGTCGTGGATGATCTCAGCCATGTTTTAATAGAGCGAAGGGTGTAAAATGTTCTTTCAGCCGTAGTACTCTTGACCGGCCTTGAGAAAAAATTATTTATATTTTTCGTATGCATGGGTAAAAAATATCTGGGTCATACCTTGCTATAAAATCTATATTATTTTCTCTATAAATTTTTCATTTATGTTTCCAATGCAAAGTTTCAGCCTTTCATTTCGATACAAAAATTTTTTTTAAAAACTTTCTTAAATTTTAGTATACGATCTGCAAGCTGAAAACTTAAAATTTCTAAACCAGCAAATGTATTAATAATTTAAGGCAGAAAATGAAGGATGGTAAACTAATGAAGGACGCCCTTTGAGAAACATGTTCTTAAGCCTTGAAACACAGATTAAATTAAGGGTTTGTAGCCCTCAATATGGTGGTATAATTCAACGTCTTGAAAATTAGTAATTTTTTTTTAATTTATACTTATCAACTAAAATTTTAATATTTTTTGCCTCTTCAAAAATAATTTTAAATTGTATTTGGGCTTCACTTCTTTTAGTCTCAAGGTACATTTATAGGGCTTTTATATGAGATGATCCTTGTTTTTTTGAATTTTTATCCTGCTTTTGTATAATTTAACTATGCGGCTGTTTAACAGTAAGTATATTATTTAGAATATATAATTCCAAAATGAATTCGAAACGTCTTAGAAGAGTTCTTAATAATAAGGCTTTTGAATCCGTATCCTTATCTTTCTACTTGTATACATTTTCCAATGCCTATACTATAAGCTTTATTTTAACTGCGAATTGTAAAATTAAATCATGACGATCCATCAACTTATTTCGCATAATGGAGACATTTTTCTACCCAGATATTTGGGCAAAACTGCATTTCGTTAAGACTGAAGTTTTTTTTAAATTTACTGGTTTTTTAAAAAGCGTTACGATTTTTTGTAATATTGGTTCCTTTCTGGCTTTCCAGATTGAGTTGTTAAGCTTTTGGAAATACCAAAGAGTGAGTTTTGCATTTTTTTGCAATATCTTTAATTATTTTACTGATCCATTTTCTATCAACGTCCAAGGACACCTGTCAGTTCCAATCCCTACACGATTTTCCAAATCAAGACCAAGGTTTTTTAGAGCTCTTAAAACTACGGATGATAGTGCGTTCGCATTAATTAGCACTTTGACATCATCGAAAATATCATTTAATGCTACTGCGGATGTGTCAAAAAAGCCGATAAATTCTTCTTTTGCTAAGTTTTTGTTTACTTTAAAATACCTTTAAGCTTAAGCAGTTTGGTTTTTTTCTAATAAATCAGGGGTTTCGTCTAAAATAATCGAATAGTATTTAGCGTCATAAATATTTTTTAGTATAATTTCTAAAATAAGATCATGGAAACTTTTATTTTTTTAATTTTGAGTTTTGTTCGAATATTTTTTGGCCTTTCTTAGGAGCTTTTAAAAATAAACAACAAAGCAAATTGTAAATTAATATATATCTCTTATAAAATATTATTAAAATTTATCAGTTTCATTTCTTTAAGCTTAAATTAAATATGCAAAGCCTCCTCGAATTAAATCTTCATTTTGGCACATAGTTCCTGCAGTCATGTTCTGTCAAGTTCTTTTCAAACTTGGAGGCTTGCTCTCCTCAAGTAATATTGACAAGAAATTTAAATTTAATATTAAATAAAATCCCAGCGAATCAATTTCTACTTTTGTTACTTAAAAACTCACTGTATATTGTTTCAAAAAAATAAATTTGCATGTTTCTTTAGACAAATGGTAAACATGTTCCATCCAGCAGATTTCGCAGTGAAATTTTTTGCCCAGCATATCCAGGCTTTCTGTATCCCTAACATTTTAACCATCTTTTGATATAGATGATGCAGCATGACTAACTATACGTTTATCTATTGCTGAGCAGCATTGGGTCATACGGGTATTTGAATTGCCACTTTCGGCAGGTTTCTATCTGCAAATTGTCGTTTAAGTTCATATTCAGCTTTACAGCCCCAATTTCTAAAAAGCGTATTCTGTTCTCAAATGAATATAAATAAAAAATTATGTATGCACTTCGTAGCAGATTTAAAGATCTATAGGAATCTATTTTTAAGAATTTTTTCAGGCTTAAAAAATAACTGTTTTTACCAAGACGAATGTCTGTATCGCTAGAAAGTATTCAATCTGTAATGGGGGAAACAAAAAAAAACATATTTATTTGCAATACATTTTATGGTTATTTATTTGAACTTTTTCTATATTTCTTATAATTATGTCTATTTATTCGGTTTAAGTTCATTATTAAAAATGTGATAGCTAAGAATGGAAATTTTTATTAAAAATGAAGTAATTCCGATACTAGCCGAGTGTAATGAAAATAAAAATAAATAATAGAAGTAACTAGTGATAAATGCAAATAGAATGAGAATAAGAGAACATAGAGTTGTATGTGATTTAGTTCGGTCTAAACAATAAAGAATATGAATAGAATTCCAGTATTCAAATTCTAATTAAAGTTTGTTTAAATAGAACAAATCAACATTCAAATTACAGTAGTACCGAATAGAAAGAGTGCTGACGAGAAATCGTAGCTGATTTCGAAAATGCATTACACTCGGCTAGTATCGGAATTACTTAATTTTTAATAAAAATTTCCATTCTTAGCTATCACATTTTTAATAATGAACTTAAGCCGAATAAATAGACATAATCATATTTATTTGCGTTCATCTGATTTGAAAAAAAAACTTCTCTTCAAAAAAATATTAAATGTCTATTTTTTTTATTACAACAATATAAAATTTTATAACTGTCTGCATTGGCTCGTTTTCAATTTCCGTAGAATAAATTGTTATTTTCACTCAGTAACCTTTTATACATCAAATAACTATAAGCAATCATTGTTAAAAAATATTGGTTTATTTTCTTATGAAATTAAAATACAGATATTCACACTTGTTAATATATATAGTTGATTTCATGTAAACGGGCGAACCACTATTACCACTATTTAAAAATATTTCAAACATACAGATGAGTATAAAGATAAATATTGTATATGAAAAATTTTACTTTTATTCTTTTGCCCCAAATCTATCAGAAAATTAAAATTTTTTTATTTAAAACTATTTTGCACAAAAAAAATGTTAAACATTCACTAGGTGTTTCTACACCTACTATGGCTCTGTTATAAATCATATTTATTTTTGCGTAGGTAGTGTATGTGTGTGTGTGCCTGTATGTGCTTGTGCGTTTTCAATCTGTTCACCTAAAGAAACAAATTTTACCACTTACATACCGTTTTGTTAAACAAACTTTAATCATACTTTGGGTATTATAAAATCAAACACAGCAAAAACCAAACATCATTATTTTTTTTTCTGTTGTTGTTGTAATTGTTTAGTGTTATGGTGTAACGGTAGGTTGTGGTTTATAAACCACTTTCTTGAAAAAAAAAGTTAATTAAACTTTTATGGTAAATTCAACCTACCAGATTAAGTTAAATATTGTTTAACAGGGCCACAAATATACTAAGCGCTTTAAGGAGTGTTTATAGTTGTGTTTAAGTTGGTGTATAAGTTTGTAGAAAATTAAAAGTAGTTTCAGTAATATTCTACCATTATTATAGATGGGCATAAAAAGCCCTTTAAATGAGTTTTGTTATCGAATCAACATTTATAAAGTAAGTACTTAAGTGTATACAGTATATAAAACTCCTGCCTTTATAACTTTTACTTCCTTCAGTCAATTATTTTGATGTCAAAATAATGCCAAAGAATACTTGTAAGTAAAAAGGGAAATGTGTGTTTTATAACTTGTTTAATACATATAATTTTGTTATGCGGTACTATGCGTTGTATATGATTTTTTAAATACTAGAATAAGTTATATTAAATGAAATTGTAACAAAGTTATTAAATATGAAAATTAACTTTAATGGACATAAATAACTATAAAACTTGGGTGGCAGTTTCGGAGACTATAAATTTTTAGAATTTTACTTTATTTCAACAAAATGTTAATTCTGGCAGATAGCCATTACGATTGGTTGATGATTTAGCGTGGGTCTCATAAAAGTTTTATAAAATGGAAAGAGTTTAATGGTATCGAAATTTAATAGATTTAATTAAGATAATTTAACGAATAAAAAAAAATACATTATTCAGTTTTAATAATTAAATAGTTTAAAAAATGGACCAGGAGCATTGTTTCATTTTAGGCTTACTTTATTACTTCTGAAACAATGTAAAGGAAACCTTTTTCAAGTTGCATTCGATCTGTCTCGACAAAACCCTTTAGTTAGTTTTTGCAAATTTGAATCCCAAAAAAGTAGAAACTCGCAAAACTTATTTTCTAAATATTTTTGCTACATTTTAGATAAAAGTACTTTTTTCATATTTTAAGTACTTTTTTGCATTTTTTGCCATGACGAGTCTATCAATATAAAACAAGTAAGAGCGTTATATTCAGCTGTGCCGAATCTTATATACCCTTCACAATGGTCTTTAATTATACCCAGCCGAGTTATTTTGTACTGCAAATAATATAATAAAAATACCTTGTGCGAGTTTAAAGTCCATAGAAAACTTTACAAATTTTTAGCGTTCGTATGAATAACATAAATAGATGAAGAAGGTTTGAGGTGGAGAGTTATAAAAGTTTTCGACATTATTCATATTTAAAGGTTAATAAAAAATGTTAATTTTTATGGGATGTTCTAGTCCCCCTGCTCCTCTCTCACTTTTTTTTTCCAAAATATATGAATTATTTTATTATTACTTTTTGTGGAATATTCGAAGTCGATAGTTGTTATAGTTTTCCTGATGTGGCGTATCGCAAATTTCATAAAAATTCTTAGTTTTTATTAGAGCTACCCCTTTTTTTGCCCCCACCCAAAAAATTTTTTCTTTGCAGCGTGGCCCTTATTGCCCAATTATTTTTTGTAAAACATTTGATTTCGATATCTGTTATAGTTTCCGAGATATAGCGTATCGAATATTTCATAAAAATCGTTAATTTGTATGGGAGCTACCCCCATTTTGGCCCCCACTCAAAAAATTTTTTCTTTAAACTGTAGTACTTAGCGTACAATTACTTTTTGTAGAACAGTTTACGAGATATAACGTATAAAATATTTCACCGAATTTGTGGAATTGTAGGAAAAATACCCTCTTGGCTGGTCCTATCTAAAAAACCTTTTTCCGTTATTTAGGTCTCTTCTTTAGGAGTATCCGTGCCAAGTTTTGTGGCAAGACTGACTATACTTACTGAGATATATAGGGATATATGCACCGATTTTGTCCTAAAAAAATGGGTTACTTTGGGTTTTCGCGTATATCTCGGTCAATAGTGAACCGATTTTGCTAATTTTAAATAGCGATTGTTAGCGGGATATTTCTAATAGTTTGACACCATTAACTGGTCTGTATCTTTTTATTTGACTCCGGAAACTTGATTTCAACAGACGGACAGACGGACAGACAGACAGACGGACAGACTGCCATGGCTATATCAACTTCCCTATCTATAAGGATCCAGAATATATATACTTTATGGGGTCGCAAATGGATAATAAAGAAATTACAAACGGAATGGCAAACTGATATATACCCTTATCACTAAGTGAAGGGTATAATTAAGGACTGTTCTTTGGAAATAAATTCTTGAGGAAGAAACGGGGAAAAAAGTTTTTTTTTAGTTTAACGTTTAAAATTTTTGCGACTATGAGCCTAGAATTATGCAAATAAAGACTACTGACTCAAATTGCGGTTAAAAATTAGATAATTGGACAAAAAGTACTTTTTCCAAGTTTAGGAATTAAGGAATGTGGAATGTCCCCAAGCCGGATAATCAGTTTTTGTGGGAAATTTTCCCGAAGGAAATTAATCGAAACTCTGTTTGTGTGTGCAGTCGCCTAAACATGTTGAAAAAACGTGTTTGAAGGATACAATGGATGAGCTCTTAGGTTTGGAAACAAACATTTGTTATCATGCATCGGAAATTTTCACCGTTGACATTCGTCGCCTGACTTCGAGAATTTTCAAATAAAAAGAGGGTCAAGTTATCTTATGCATAGATAAGGCACACCAAAAAGTTACCCTGGGGCAATGCAATGGTTTTGATGTTCCAATCGATGGGTGCGTGCTTTTGGAGATCACTAATGGCAGTTTTGCATCTTAACGTCACCGTTTAAGTGAAAATAAGCGTTGTCGCTTCAAAAAATTGGATTTACAGTGCGAAAACGTTTCAACATCGTTTCAGAAAAATTGCGTAATTCAAAGTCATTTCCTTTTAGCTCTTGAATGATTTAATTTTGAAATGATGAAACTTCAGATCCTTTTTTTTGAAGTTAATGAATAATCGCTCTTAGAAACTCAAGTGAGGCTGCTATTTTCCATTTAAAAGTCGCGGATTTGCACGTTAGCTGCTTTCAACCAGTTCAATGTTTTCCAGAGTCCTAGAAGACCGACTAGGCCCTGGCGGTGGGACATTCATAGCCGAAGAATTTGCGCAGAATATCTGCATTCGTTTCATAACGTATTCGCTGAATACCGAATTTTGAACAAAATTATTGACGAGCTATTACGTTAAAGTCATAAATCTTCAAAATGGTCTCCACAGGGAATGCGCGAAGTTCTTTCGAACACTGTGACATCGTGACTGATAAGTTCTCACAATTGGTAACTACAATGGCGTTACACTCATTCCGCACCGTTTATTACTTTTTAAAAGAATCGTATTTAAAAATATATATTTGCCACCGGACGCCCTGTATTTTTGTAACTGTCTGCTTTTTATGACCTATTTGCCTTGTATGTATTAAGCTTTAAACTTTAAAGGTTTGTGTTTTGTTGATAGAAGATTGAAATTGACAAGAAGTACAATAAGTAAAATCAGTGTTATAATTTTCACGCTACAAATATTTAAATTTGCTCCCAGTAGGAAAAGTAATAAACACACATTGTGTAAAATCTATTTACCATGTTACCACTGTTAACAAAAGCACTTGCATGTAATCAGACATAAAACCCAGCTGGCCACGTTTTCCAAGACGAAATTTTTTTTGCAATTCTTGGTGGCAATTCCAAATTTATCTTTATCTTAATCAAACTAAAGTGATGACAATGAAATAACCTATTAAGATCGTACTGGTCGTCGCTTTGTTTAAATTATCCTCAATCTGCCATTAACTGCCAACTGTGATTACACACATCATTAAATATGTGTGTTTAAAACGTGGTAAACTGGGAAATGGATTTATACACACAAGTACACACAAACACGCAACATTTTAATCTATTGAATTGTTTTGTACGAGTATGTGTGCTCATATCTACAAATAAATCATCGAAATGCGTATTTTTACAAATACCTACATTATACCTATAATTATGTACTTTTGTATTATTTATTACATACATAAGCATTTATATTGGTAGTGTAAACACCAATACATACAAACATATATTTGTAAATACATGAGTCTTCAACTTATTATTTTCGTGGAGGACACCATTGCGTTCTTAATAACATTAAGTCTTACAAAGTAATTTTTTAAATTTTTATGCTTTAAAATACTTTAATTACTATTTTGGTATCTTTTGGTTTTTTTATCGTTTCCTGCGCTCTCTCTATGTTTTTTGGGCAAAAAGAAAAAATTAGATGAAAATGTAATTGTGTATGAATGAAATGCTTTCATGTGTAAGATTAATGTGTGCTAAATCATTGTCAGTTCCATTAAACATATCTTTGCTCTGTCATTTTGATGTGTGGAAAACATTACATAACAAAACCATTTCTATTAGAAACGAGAAGGATGTTTTAGAAACAGGAAGTGTTGAATTAACATCAAAAATGGTGTATGGATGTTATGTTTTTAAGCCTCAATGAATTTTTACCTTGAAAGATTTTTTTTTGTAAATTTTTATGAATGCTGAAGATTTTCTATATCTTTTAAATTTGCTTAAAATATATTTCGGATAATTGTCAATTATTTTTTTGATCAATTAAGCGTTAATCAATTAAAAAAACATCTGGAATAAACTGAGTAGCAAAAAATTTTTTATTTGCTTTTTTAAATAAGAAGTTTTGATAGTCCCCTTTGACTAAGAGCCTAATTACGTAAAACGCAACGCATACAAATAAAAATAAAATTATGGAAAAAAAAAAAATTAAAAAGTTTTTCCATACATTTTGTTTTGGTTAAGGGCGTTGCGCTTAAGGAAATAAGGGGGTAAATTTTTGAGATAAAATATTTCATAAAATTAATTTTATAAATTTTGTTTTTATGCAAAAACGGTAAAGAAGAGCCCACATTTCGATTCCTGTCATCTAGAAACCAAAAAAACAAGCAATTTCGTGGAAGTAATTTTATGAAAAATGTCATCATGTAAATGTAGTTTTGTAAAAAAGAACTTATTATCTCTTTATGAGTAAAAAAATGTTTATTTCCTCATCACATTTTTTGTTTTTGAAAAAAATTTTTAAAAAAATATTGCATTTTACCACGTGTTTACCAAATTATATGATAAAATAAAAATTATTTAGTTTTGAGTAGTAAAACAATTTAAAACTTGTTTTAAATTATAAGATATTTTTTAGCCTGCGAAATGTTTGTGTCCTGCCATATTTACCCTACAATATGGTATGAAAGGAGAATTTCGATGTGATCACCTATAACGGTATTTAATAGGCAATTGATTCATTCCAGCTACACTCAGCGAAAAACATGGTTAAACATAGTCACGGTTATATGATCACGAACAATTTCATCATTTTATGGTTATGAAGATCACTATTATGACTGTTACAAACAAAATATTGTTGTAGTAGTATGGCAAAAAATTCCATCACAGTTACACACAAAAAATTATCTAAGAAAACTTTACTTAAATCAAGCCATAGCGGTGTCAAAAGTACGGTGAGTACGGTTTTTCTTAAATCAAGTACGAAATTTCTTACTCCAAGTAAAATTTTTTAAGTACGAATTTCTTACTTTTAGCCACAATTAAGCCAAAAGAGGATTGATTTAAGTTCGGACCGTACTTGATGTAAGCCAAAAAAAGATTGATTTAAGCCATAAACGGGATTAATTCGAAAATGAAATGTCATTTTTTTGACTTATGGAGCTTTATTAAAGAAGAAGAATTTTATAGTTTATTTTTATTTTATAGATTCTTTAAATTTATAATTTAAAAAATTAATTTTTTGTATTTACCGAAGCTGCGATTCGAACCAGGGATTTCTACACTGCAGTACAAGCGCGTTACCTCTAGGCCACCGAGACACTTTGTTTTCAAATGTAAAATAATATATTAAAATAAAAAGTTTTTTTCTGCTTGATTTGTTGAAGCAATCCGAATAGGCTTGATTTAAGAAAATGTAAGTAAGGATCGTACTTGAAAATTTCAAGAAAGATTTTGGATAAAATCAAGAATAAAATTCTTGATTTTAGAAAGCCGTTTTTTGTTCTGTGTATGATTAAAATTAACTTTATATGATTGTGAAAATCATTACTTTGATTATGGGTTACCATAATTATTTCATTGCAAAACCAGAAAGGTGTCACCAAAAAATTTATATTGGACCTACAAGTAAGTATTGAACTTGTTGTAGTTTTTGATAAATAAAGTTGAATTTTTTAAGTAATTCCTTTATACCGAGTTCATAAATGCTGATATTTAACAAATTACGATTAAGTTACCTACCGTACTTTTACACTGCCAGTGAACACAAATGCATACTTTCCTTTACGTTATTTTCAAAAGTAATTTGAAATCTTACCCCCTGCAGACTTCTAGTTGAGACATTACTTTTATTCAGGCATACACACACACACACATACGCACATGTACATACAAATAAACAAAAGTTTTTTGGGGAAAATTAAAATTTTCATTTTACAGGTCAGTAAGCACAATCGGGTTTTGCTTACATCATATTCATTTGTAATAGCTGTTATTTGAGAAAGGCCTTTGTAAGTTAAATGTTTAATTAAAGATAAATTTAAAAATTTTCTAAAAAATATTTAATTCAATATGTTCGCATATGACTGACCATAACAAGTTTGACATTTAATTTTTAAATGTCATGAACTTTTATTTTCCAGTACATGACCGGAATAAACAAGTTGACTTTAATGGTATAAAAGATGTACAAATAATGACCATTTACCTAAAGGCTGATAAAATTACATATAAAATTTTTAATATTTCAATGTGCCCCTTTAAAATAAATTTTAAAGTTTTAATAAATTTTTCCAATATGTAGCATATTTTAAAAAAAGTTAAACTTAAATAAATTTCTTAATCAAAAGATACTTAAAACAGATTAGAGCGTTATACTCGGCTTAATATTAGATATCCTTCAAAGCCCCAAACTTTTTTTATTTTCTTCCATTATTTTATATGCGAAATATTTATAATTATAAAATATTTTTTTACCGTTTTAGGGTGACTAGGAAAGTCATAGCAGTTTTTACTCTACTTTGCTTTAATTTTCTATGGCCACCCCCTTAGGGGTTGTTGAAAGGGGGTAACTATGTTCTAGAAAAATAATTGCAAAATAAATTAAGTTGGGGTCAGTCCTATATTTGGCCTATCCATGGGCACTCTGAAAGCTCCCAAAGTTTGCATGTGAGCCCTTTTAGACGGTGGAGATGAAAGGTAAGTACATATTTATTAGGAATATGTTTGGGAGGGGAAACTTATGAGGGTCGGTCGTATAGTGTATTCCCTGAGGCCGACACTGAAAAAGTTATATGCGCTTTTAGATTTTTTTTTGTAAAATTTATATGGCAACCCCCTTAGGTGATGACATCAAGGCGTAAGTGTGCTCTAGGAATATGTTTGAAAGGGAAAACTAATAGCGTCTGCGATACATTTTTTCCCTCTATGGGTGACTCCGGAGGGTTTGTAGGGGTTTTGAATATATTTTTTCAATTTTTTTACGGAACTCATATGAGGGGCTGGTGATGGAGGGAAGCATGTTTCATAAAAGTGTTTGGAAGTAAAACACAATCGGGGTCGGGCTTACATTTTTTCTTTCTAGGAGCACCTTAAAAGTTTTAAGAGCGTTAAAAAAAAATTAAATAAAAAATTAAACTTTGTATGACAAACCTGTTAGGGGGTAAGTATGCCCCACAAAAACGTTCGTGGTAAAAAATTAATGGGAGTCAAGTTACATTGCACATTATACGGGGCAACTGTAGGCCAGTTGTAAAGGTTTTTATGTTAAAATTTTAGAGAAATAAACAAAGGAAGTTTTGGTTTTTTGCTAACATGTCTGTCAGTTATCGGGCAGCTTTACTAGATTTCAAAAGAAATTTGCTTGCAGACATTTCTGATGGTCTGATACTACCTACGGGTCTATGCGATATCGAACGGCTTCAAAAAAATGATTTCAACAATAACACGGACAGACGGACATGGTTAAATAGACTTCCGTATCTATGGGAACCAAGAAAATATAAACTTCATGGAATCGACGTTAGATATTTAGGAAGGGTATAAAAACCTTTAGCTTATCCTTAAAAATAATCTTAAAAATGTTTTCGTAAACCTATTGACACACATAATTAGAAACACTCAAACACTAAATTAAGCGTATCTTCTTCTATTCCTTTGCGATTTTTTTCCATCATTGTTCAATAGTTTAGTCAAGTTTTTCCTTTATTTTATTGAGAAATATAAAAAAGCAAATGGTAGGTCTTAATAATTTAAATTAAGGGAAGGAAAGAACTAAAACAATCACACTTTTATTGTTAAGATAATAAAAAGAAAACAAATAAAACAATCTACTAGAACTACGTTAGTTTTTCTCTATGATTTTGTACCTTAGTTATTTTTATTTAATTTTTATTTTTCCGTTTCCCCTTTTTTAGTCCTTTTTGTATCCACACCTTATATCATGCGATCGTTCAGATGTTTGTATTGCCCAAAAGTAATGGTCTGACACCTAACCTTAAGAATTTCTCCTAAGTCGATTTTAGCATATCGGTCTAACTATCCTACAGTTTACAATTTTTAAGAAATTTTGATGAAATTTGGCATAGATAAGATTTTTGGCCCTGACACAGTGCCTACTGTGTTTGGTTATGATTGGTAAATTTTTTGACGCAACCCCAATACAAATGTCCTCTCATTAAATGAATCTTTGACTGTAGCTAGCTTAAATATTATTCAACTTTTACAGAATTTTGAAAACATGCTTATGCCACCAACTATTATATTGATTTCCAATATTATCGGTCTTTTTTTAAATAAAGCCCCTCATACAAATGTTCTGAAGGGTATAATATGTTCGCGACTATAACTTTAGATATAACTAAAGGTTTCACAGAATAATAGAAAGGTTAAACAAACCATCTTTTTTAGTTTAAATTCATGAATAGGATAAATAGGGCAAACATTATGAAATAAATTTGAAAAATGCAAACATATTAAAGAATTTCATTTAATTTGAAATAATATAAAAAAATCTTATATTTGTTTGATTTCTAGTTTAAAGAACTTATTGATGTAAAATTTAAAAAATAAACTTTTTCAATTTGAAAATTTTTTATTTTTAAGTTCGAGTTTTTTTTTTTTTTGCAAAAATAACATAAAATAACGTTGTGAGTCAAATATTTTTATTTGAATAAAGGCATACATATGTACATATACATATATACGTATATAATCATAAAAGTATACTTTTGAAGCCAGTAACAAAGAACAATAACATACCTTACAAATTGAAAAATAAAAAATAATTAAAAAAAAAAAATTTTTTTATTAATAAGCATGTTTACAACAAGAAAGTCAAATTGTGAAAGAAATTTAATTTTTTATTTTTCTTTCATTCCAAATTTGCCTAAAAGGTCTCATTTTCTTGTTTTTTTGTGCAAAAGGTGATAACATATGCAAATCAACTACCTTAACCATTAAGTGAAAATGTACAAAACATTTTTTGGTTTCTGGCAAAAAGTTCATAAAAAAAAACAAATTACAACAAAAACAAAGCAAAAATAAGAGTAAATTATTTATAACTTTGGGTTATTTGCACAAAAGCTTTTTGTTTTAAGTTTGCCATAAGATTTATAGCCTCCAGATAATCTGTCAATAAATAATGAGCAAAAAAGGCAAATAAAAACAATTTATAATTTAGTGCCTAATTTGAAAGAATAAAAAACTAATTTAAAGCAATTTTGAAAAAATAAAAGGCAAAAACTTATCAAAAATATTTTAATAGAGCTTCTTATTAAATAAAGTCTTAACCTTAGTCCTTAGCTTAAAGTTGGTTAATAAAAAGTTACCATAGAATTTAAAATGTTTCGAAAGACATACAGATGATTGCCGCTTGTAGTAACTTTGCATACATGCAGGGATTTTTTACTTTTAAGTACAATATTTTTCAATAAGAAACAAGGTTACAGTTGGTCTAGGACGACCATACTTTGCCAATATTTGTGATAATGCTGGTCTTAGGCGCGGCTAAAGCTCACCGGAAAGGAGGGATCTTTTTCCGTAAATTGTTCACACATATAAAAATCATGCCTTACAAATCGAAATAAAAAACAAGTTAAGAAAACACCGCAGTGTAAGAAAAGTTCAATTCTAGTTTAATATATACATAGGTTTTTACCAAAGACTTTACTTACGGATATTTTAACGACACTGTATTTGTATAACAGTTGGTGGCATAAAGATAAACATGTTTGTAAAGTTTTGAAAAGGTGAAGTAATATCCTAGACATTTATAGCAAAAAATGACGCCCCTAGAGGAATAAAATGTATCACAGGCCCCCATTGGGTTTTCCTCCAAAACGTATTCCTAGAATATATTTACCCCCTGTCTCCACGCCCTAATGGGGTTGCCATAGGTAAAAACCCTTACTTCTTCCCCGGAGTCTACCCTTGTGGAAAAAATGTATCACAGACCACCATTAACTAACTAACATTACTTACCCTCTATCATCATCACCCAAGGGGGTTGCCATACAAAATTTTAAAAAAATAGAGTAAAAGTCCATACAAAATTTGAAGAAAATTAAGGTAAAACCCCCTGCAGCTACCCTAATCAGTCAAAGAGGGTTAACACTCCTATTTGAAAACCATAAATATTTCATAATTAAGAAACTTATAAAAGTAAAAAAAGGTTTGGGGTTTTGAAAGTCCAATGAAGCACAGCCGAATATAGCGCTCTTACTTGTTCATGTTGTCACTGTGACTGACTGGCTTTATTCAAGGTATTTATCCGAAAAGTTGGCGATGGAATTTTATATTAAATTTTATAATTTGTTAAAAATCTTTCCTATCCCACTAAATATTAGGATTTGTTCCAAATTATACAAAAATTTTCCTTAATTGCATGTTGACATTCACATACAAACCTAAAACCCATTGTTAAGTTTTTTAATGTCTTGTTGGGTAGTGAAAACGTTCATTTCGTTTAATTACCGAAAGTTGTTGTTTTGTTTTGTTCTTTTGGATTTTACATTAAGACGCTATTGTTCGATTGTTTTTATTTTCCAAATAAATACAAGTCCTTAATATCCTTTGTTTATAAAAACAAAACAGAAAGTAATGCTGATATTAAGACTTTGAATAAATAGAAAATTAAATATAAAACAGAATTTTAAAAAGTCTAAAGGCAAAAGTTAAATTTATATATTTTTTGTAATATTCAGTTATAAACTGTTTGCCAAGTTGTTGGCCATTTTTATGAAAATTGCTGAATCTTTGTTATTTATCCGTGGTTGTATAGCTTTCTAACGAAGCAAAAAATTCACGATGCGCCAATAGGTCGTGCAGGTCTAGACCAAAAAAAATTTTTATTGTAGGAACCAAAAATGTAAATTTTTTTCCTGTTCAACTTTCGTTGGCTTTTTAATTATTTGCAGTATTATATCGGATTTTAAATCTTACGAACTATAAAGCATCGAAACAAAAACCTAATTAAATTGTCCGTTATAAACTAACTTTGGGCCGAGTTTGAAGTACTAGTTTTTGTAGTAGAAGCTGTTTGTATAAGCGATCCTTAATCCAGAAAATTTATTTTAAAAAGTCATAATAGTGTATTGAAAATTTTTTTAAATAGTTCAAAGAATCAAACTAAAATATTTAAATATTTCTTTAATATTGGCAATTTGTACCATCCCAACTAACTATTTGCCAGCACGAATAGTTGCATAAATACTTTTTGTAGGCAATTTGATTTTTAGTATACTTTTTGAGATATATTTTTAATAGTTTGGCATCAAAACGTGTTTCGTCCTTCTTTGATTCGCATCTGAAACATGACTTCAACAGATGGACGGGCAGGCAGATAGTCGGACAGATGGACAGACAGACATGGCTTAGTCAAATTCTTTGTCATTAAATTCAAGAATATAAATACTTGATGGAGTCGCGAATTTATATTACAGAAATTTCAAACAGAATGATAAACAAGTAAGAGCGCTATATTCGGCTGTGCCGAATCTTATATACCCTTCACATTGGTCTTTAAATATACCCAGCCGAGTAATTTTGTACTGCAAATAATATAATAAAAAACCTTGTGCGAGTTTTAAAGCCCATAGAAAAAATAACAAAATTTTAACGTTCGTATGAATAATAGAAATAGATGAAGAAGATTTGAGGTCGAGAGTTTTTAAAGTTTTCGACATTATTCATATTTAAAGGTTAATAAAACTTATTAGATGCTCTAGTCCCCCTGCTCTTCACCAAGTTTTTCACCAAAATGTATGAATTATTTGATTATTACTTTTTGTAGAATATTCGAAGTCGATAGCTGTAATAGTTTTCCAGAAGTAGCGTATCGAAAATTGTTTAAAAATTGTTAATTTGTATGGGAGCTACCCCTTCTTCACCCCCCATCCGAAAATCTTTTTCTTCAGAGCGTAGCCCTTAATGTCCAATTACTTTTTGTAGAACATTTGATTTCGATATATGTTATAGTTTCTGAGATATAGCATATCGAAAATTTAACAAAAATTGTTAATATGTATGGGAGCTACCCCTTTTTTTGCCCCCACTCGAAAATTTTTTTCTTTTAAGCGTAGCCCTTAGCGTGCAATTACTTTTTGTAGAACATTTCATTTCGATATCTGTTGAAGTTTCCGAGATATAGCGTATCGAATATTTGATAATAATTGTCGATTTGTATGGGAGCTACCCCTTTTTTTGCCCCCACCCAAAAAATTTTTTCTCTAAGGCGTAGCCCTTAGCGTGCAATTACTTTTTGTAGAACATTTCATTTCGATATCTGTTAAAGTTTCCGAGATATAGCGTACCGAATATTTGATAATAATTGTCGATTTGTATGGGAGCTACCCCTTTTTTTGCCCCCACTCGAAAAATTTTTTCTCTAAGGCGTAGCCCTTAGCGTGCAATTACTTTTTGTGAAACATTTCATTTCGATATCTGTTAAAGTTTCCGAGATATAGCGTACCGAATATTTGATAATAATTGTCGATTTGTATGGGAGCTACCCCTTTTTTTGCCCCCACCCAAAAAATTTTTTCTCTATGGCGTAGCCCTTAGCGTGCAATTACTTTTTTAGAACATTTTGTTTCGATATCTGTTATAGTTTCCGAGATATAGCGTATCGAATATTTTATAATAATTGTCGATTTGTATGGGAGCTACCCCTTTTTTTGCCCCCACTCGAAAATTTTTTTCTTTAAAGCGTAGCCCTTAGCGTGCAATTACTTTTTGTGGAACATTTCATTTCGATATCTGTTATAGTTTCCGAGATATAGCGTATCGAATATTTTATAATAATTGTCGATTTATATGGGAGCTACCCCTTTTTTTGCCCCCACTCGAAAATTTTTTTCTTTAAAGCGTAGCCCTTAGCGTGCAATTACTTTTTGTGGAACATTTCATTTCGATATCTGTTATAGTTTCCGAGATATAGCGTATCGAATATTTGATAATAATTGTCGATTTGTATGGGAGCTACCACTTTTTTTGCCCCCACTCGAAAAATTTTTTCTCTAAAGCGTAGCCCTTAGCGTGCAATTACTTTTTTTAGAACATTTCATTTCGATATCTGTTATAGTTTCCGAGATATAGCGTATCGAATATTTGATAATAATTGTCGATTTGTATGGGAGCTACCCCTTTTTTTGCCCCCACTCGAAAAATTTTTTCTCTAAGGCGTAGCCCTTAGCGTGCAATTACTTTTTGTGGAACATTTTGTTTCGATATCTGTTATAGTTTCCGAGATATAGCGTATCGAATATTTGATAATAATTGTCGATTTGTATGGGAGCTACCCCTTTTTTTGCCCCCACCCAAAAAATTTTTTCTCTATGGCGTAGCCCTTAGCGTGCAATTACTTTTTGTGGAACATTTCATTTCGATATCTGTTATAGTTTCCGAGATATAGCGTATCGAATATTTGATAATAATTGTCGATTTGTATGGGAGCTACCCCTTTTTTTGCCCCCACTCGAAAAATTTTTTCTCTAAGGCGTAGCCCTTAGCGTGCAATTACTTTTTTTAGAACATTTCATTTCGATATCTGTTATAGTTTCCGAGATATAGCGTATCGAATATATGATAATAATTGTCGATTTGTATGGGAGCTACCCCTTTTTTTGTCCCCACCCAAAAAATTTTTTTTCTAAGGCGTAGCCCTTAGCGTGCAATTACTTTTTTTAGAACATTTCATTTCGATATCTGTTATAGTTTCCGAGATATAGCGTATCGAATATTTGATAATAATTGTCGATTTGTATGGGAGCTACCCCTTTTTTTGCCCCCACTCGAAAAATTTTTTCTTTAAGGCGTAGCCCTTAGCATGCATTTTAAGTCGATAGCTGTTATAGTTTACGAGATATAGCGCATAAAATATTTCACCAAATTTGTGCAATTGTAGAAAAAATACCCCTTCCCCTGGTCCTATCTGAAAAAAATTTTTCCATTATTAAGGTCCCTTCTTTAGAAGTATCCGTGCCAAGTTTTGTGGCAAGAGTGACTATACTTACTGAGATATATAGGGATATATGCACGGATTTTGTCCTAAAAAAAATGGGTTACTCTGGGTTTTCGCTTATATCTCGGTCAATAGTGAACCGATTTTATTGATTTTAAATAGCGATTGTCTCCAGGATATTTGTGATAGTTTGACACCATTAACTGGTCTGTATCTTTTTATTTGACTCCGGAAACTTGATTTCAACAGACGGACAGACGGACAGACGGACAGACGGACAGACGGACATCGCTAAATCGACTTCCCTATCTATAAGGATCCAGAATATATATACTTTATGGGGTCGCAAATGAATAATAAAGAAATTACAAACGGAATGACAAAGTGATATATACCCTATCACTATGTGAAGGGTATAATAATGAATGAACAGAATGAAGGATATAAAAATATCCAAAAAGTACTTTATGTCCACTTAGCTGACTTCGGGCCTTAATCTGGGTCTAAAGCCCTTTTCTTTATGCCAAGAAATACCAAAAATATGAAAAATTACTTTTTGAACACCTAATTGAAATCAATCCAAAACTATTGGTAAAAGTCCTCAATTTGGCATTTCTATACTTATAACCTTAATAAATGCATCTGGATGCGAAGATGTATAAAGTAAATAAAAAAATTTTTGGGCCACCCTAACGTACAGATAACCAAAAATTAATTTGTAATCGGAAATTAAAATGCAAAAGTAATTTTTATTTATTTTCTTTGACCAGTATTTTTTTTGTTGCGATATGTAGACATTTCCCGAATGATTTTCATTCTTGCTCTTTTCTTGTTTCTTGTAGCGGTTTTGTGACATTATTATCAGCTTTCATTATCTTTTTTCTCCAGGTTTTGTCTATAACTGCATATCTGTGTGGGTATTTGCTTTCAGGTGTTGTTTTGCCATATTATATTATTTATTTCTAGTATTTAAATTAATATTTTCTTGGTCATTGTTTGGAACTTTGACTTGATAAAGTAAATACCTGAACACCTTTTGGTAAAATGTAAAATGTAAAATGTTGCTGACGCCAACACCTAATGAAATATTAAATATATATACAAAATTGATTTTCACGTACCTTAGATTAATCTTAGACATTAATTTTTACGGGTTTCTTTATCTTTCCAAAAGCATTTTAAATAACTATAAGCTATGATTTTTTAACAGAAATTTACTAAGATCTGTTAGATATTTTTTAAGGGGAGATGACTAAAGCTATATTTACACTACCTAAGTTCTCATCTGAGTTGAGTGTCAAAAAATAAGTTTAAATTTTAATGAGTGTCAAAAAACAATTTGAAATTTTAATTTTTAATATAACATTAAATCTGAGAAATTATAATAAGTCCGCTAATTCTAAAAGTTGTTAAAATGGTACAAAGTGTATGGCAATACAAAAACAAGCATTTAATCCGGTAACTTTTAAAAACTTAAATTTAAAACTCAGACGTTAAATAATTTGAAAATAGAAAACGTTCTATTTTCAACTGAGGTTAGACAAAAATACTAACAAATGAAAATAGACATGTTAGTACACTATAAAAATAAGTCCTAGTTGTGAAACTCAGATGACAACTCAGGTAGTGTAAATATAGCTTAACAAATCAAAACATTTAATTGTGTTTTGTTAGGCAGAGGTCATGCAATACACCTGTTTTAAAAGAACCTTATTTGAAACTAGGTTAGATGAATAATATGCTTCTGCAAAAAGCTAGCTTTTTTAAACTTAATAAAAATATAAGTGTTTTATTATTTTTAATGAGTCCTTTTTAAATAAAAAAAACTCTTAAAGATTTGTGATGCTAGAACCATAATTCATAAAATATTTTTTTGCATACAATTTTCGTTATATTTCTATTATTCAACAGAAAACAAGTGAAAATATGTTTATGTTTTAAGCCATTATAGTTTAGTACAATTAGAGCAATGGTCTGCAGAAAACAAAGAAAATCTCAATTGTGGTCAAATTATCTCATGATAGTCTTCACTCCAAAAAATATTTATCTAAAATCAACTTGAAATCTATTTAAAATAACTGAATGTTCATTTAAAACTCTCCAACAAGATATGAATTAAAATTAACAAAATCTAAATTTAGACTTAAAAAAATTAATTTACATATTCGTCTTAAGTTAACTCGATTTTCTGCTATTTACAGCAAAACACAATGTATCAGAAAAATAATAAAATACACAAGTTGCAATACTCCACAATCAATGGAACACATTAAAGACATCTGTCAGCTTTTTACTACAGATGGAAATGCAATATTGTTTAAATTATATAGAAATAAGTACAAAAACATTTAAATTTGTATGCATATTTAAATCAATTTAGGAATATTGCAATTACAAAAAAAGCCACCAACTTTAATCTAGAGTTATAGAACAACTGCTCAAATTATCTAATTACATAATTGCATTTACAGTATCATATAACTCTTAATATTTAAAACAAAAAGTATAAGGAGTTTAAATAAACCACAAGAAATGGCTTATATTTAAATTAAAATCAATTTTAAAGTGATTTAAATTCATAAAAAACAAAATTATTATGCCCTTCCTTATTATTATTATATCAAAACTGAACGCACAACATCGATTTTTTGCTGCATGTAAGCATTAATAAGTTATTGTATGGAGAAACATTCGAATGTATCGTTGCTTGGGATGTAGGTGAGCCAAGCAGCAATGCTTTCCTTTAAAAAGGATACCTTTATTGCTACTATTACCACTCCTACCACTTCTACTGCTTTTACAACTACAACTACTACTTCTACTACTACTACTACTACTACTACTACTACTACTGCTGTTACTCTTACTACTACTACCAAATTTAAATATGACATTGTTTTAGACACAAAACTATATATTTTTTTAAATAGTAACAAACCAGTTCACTAACTCAATGATATTCAATTCAGCTCAGAAATTTTAGCTTAAAAGCCAATTATTGTTTTTACTGTTTTCTAGTGCTATATACACATATAAAAAATGCATGACAAATTTCTAGTGAATTTAATTTGCACTATTACGTTTCTTTACTAATGATTGCTATTAATTCATGTGAATATTGGCATGTTTTATATTGATTTATGTAAAGTTTTAGAAGTAATTAAGTACTTGAAGCATAATTCTCATATATTTACAGTTGGCTTGGGCTTCAACCTTAGGGAAACTTATCTTAAAAGAATCAAAAAATTTATGAAGCTAAAAATCATTTTTACAGAACAAGACAAACAAGATTTTTTTAGAGCGATCCACATAAGAATGCGACCAGAAAAACCCTTAAATTATGGAAACCTTAAGTAAGGTAGTAACTGACCTAGCGGTTTACGCAAACCTATAAAGAAAAAATATTCACATATTTTATTTCATTGAATAAAAACTTCCTTTTCTTAATTCAAACTTCAACTTCAACAGCAAAATCAAAAATGTTGCATTTAAAAATTAAACGCTTTTTTAACTTGTTTTTTAGTTGTGTGGCGTCATCAACAAATATAACAATTAATTGAAATAACCTCCTGATAATGCCACACAACGGAGTGGCGAAATCTTGAAAAATTAAAAAAAAAATAAATATAAAAATAGACCTAAAGCTTAAAAAATAGACTTTTTTTGATACTAAAATGGTCAAAAAACTAGATAAAATAAAAAAATACAACACCAAAACAAAAACTCGAACGCTGCAATAAAAAAAATTTTACATTAAACAAATTGTAAAAGGTAAAGGTTCAGTACAGATTGAGCCAATATCTTTTTTTGTTTTAATTTACTTTTTCTTTTAAAGTTGTTTTAAAGTTGTTTCTTTAACTTTTTTATTCATTTGACGATTTTAGTTATTAAAATAGTTTTCAATTTCGATCACTTCAGATATAAAAAGACACCATCCTATCTGATAAGGAGATCAAGACTGCCAAAAAAAAAACAATTTATATTATATACGAATTGAATTCAAAGGCTCATAATTTCTTCTTAGCAATAAAAACAACTCAGGTAGCATCCTTTATTTAAAAATCCCCGAGTAGAAAAATACAAGTATTTGAGCAAACAAAACGAAACGTTTAAGGCATTTAAACCTGTGTATTTCAGTAAAAAAATTTTACAAAAAACAGTTCATCATTGTTTTGCCAAACTTTACAAAAGTATTTTTTTAAGCAACAGAAAAAAATGAAGAAAATGAAAATAAAAAACGCATGGCATTTTATTTCCTTATAGCTCTTACTTAAATCCTGTGAACTTGACATTATTCTTTTTTATGACTTACATATAATAGTTAAAGAAACATATACATTTTACTTATTTTTTTGATACATTTTGCTGTGGAAGACCAAATTTTGGTAAACAATAATGAAGCAGATGTCCAATTTTTTTTTTAAATATGTTGTTTCAACGGCAGTTTATATTAAAAAGAAAGGTTATCAATAATTTATAACAAAATGTCATATTGACATCGTTTGGTTTCAAAAAGTAATAGATGATTTTATTACATTTATGTGTTAATTCTAATAGAATTTAAAAAAAAAATGTTGAATTGTTATAAAAGATTGGTTTCGGGGGAAAATCGAACGATTAAGAAACAAGAAATGTGCAACGAACACAGTAAAGTTTTATAATTTTTTAAAAATTCTCGTAACAAAATTAAATCAATTTTTTACTACGCCAACTCTTAAGCATTGGCATGAGTGTCTAAGGCAAAAGTAGCGAAGGTTAAAACAAATATTGAAGAACAGTTGCGCTCATTGTGCAGCAGAGAAGTTTGGTGAAAGAAGTTTTGATAAACATGATTAATATATTATATGAAAAATCGTGTTTTTTTAAAACAACATTACAAATACATACATACTAATTCATAAACGAGTACATTTTTAACGTTAAACGGACAAACAGTATTTCTTATAGACAGTTATGTTATCGTAATTTTGTACCAATTTGTATTTTCAGCGTTATTAATTTTTAAAGTGCTTGTTTATATACATATACATACATATATTCAATTCGATTTAATTTATCTCTGAGGGGTTGTTAAATTGAAATAATACAAACAAACGTTGCGTATGTGAACTACTGCTGAAACAATTTTGCGTATACGCACTGGTTATCAGCAAAGTTAAGGAGAATCTTTCTTTGAGGACATACGACAACAATTGTGGCTTTAAATTTTTTGTTCCTATTTAGCAAATTATTTTTAGTTATTTTTGATAAAAAATATAAAAAAATCATTTTTTGTTGATAAATTTTAGTAACAAATCTTATCTCAAAAAAATACAGAGGGCAGAACATGATCTATAAAGGACTTTTATACTTGTTGTACTTGTTTTAAAAAAAGTGAATAAGAAATTTTGAGTTCAATCAACATGTTTGTCACTGTGAAATTACTAAAGATTGTGTATGATGAACATTTTTTTTAAAAATGCAATTTAAATTTTTTTATATTTTTTTTTGCAGCTGCATTGAAAAAATATTGACCCAATTTAAATCAATCTCAAACAAAAATTTTTGTTACCCTTTCCTTGATTTTAAATAACACCTTAAGATATACAACAGAACAAACATTTTGCTGGCTTAATACACAAAGGCTCAAAATTTTTAATATTAGAGGGTAACAAAAAACCATCAAATTTTCTTTTTAAAAAAAATGCGAAACGTTATAATAAAAGTTAATAAATTTTTCAGTACATCTAATTAAACACTATTTGAACTTTACATTTTACAGAGATCTTAAGTTAATTTGGTGACAAATTAGACTTAACGATTTTTCTCATCACTCCGAAGGTCTAATTTTTTTCTTTGTCATCAACACATTTTTTTATGTTCATTACTTCACTTAAATCTCATTTTTTTACGAAAGTGGACTTAGAACCTTTGCATGTTAAGCCAGCGATTTAATTTAAATTCTTCAAACTTGCAAATATTTTTTAGTATAAAAGAGATTTAAAAAAGTTTAAAAGGTATTACACATTTACAAATCTAAAGTCACTTAATAAAATTTAAGAGTAATTTTGTAGTATATTTTTACAGACTATTTTCCCCCGTAATTCCCCTAAAGGGGGTTTCTAATTTTTATTATATATAATTTTTATTAGAAAGTAATACTGAAAAAGTTGTTTTCCTGACACTAACTGGGTCATATGCATTTTTGGAACCTACTCAAGCACCTCTTCAGCATTCTTTGTTCGATACTTTGGTGTTGGTAGTAAGTACCTGCTAGTAATAATTGGCACAGGTTGAGTCCGACCTCAGGTTTGGGAAAAAAATTATACAGACTTGAGTAAGTTTTACTTTGTGATGCACATAGTGCCATTTTATAATTTCTGAAGATAATTTTGTAAGCTGTAGCTATTAAGTAGAGGATTAACTATTAGCGTAGTAGATTTGTAGCTAGTCAGTTAACTTTATTAAGACTTCTTTTTTTATTTGCATGACTAACAACCATAAAGCAATATTAGAAATCTTTTTTTTTAAATGACACAAATTGACTGGATTTTTCAAGTAAATTCAAGAAAATAATTTATGCAATTAAATAAAAAATAAACAATAATTTTCCCGGCATTTGACTATACTCGTAGGGTTAAACATATTAATAATTGTTAGCGTATTATTAAGTTGTTAAAGCTATATTTACACCACCTAAGTTCTCATCTGAGTTGAATGTCAAAAAAATAAGTTTAAATTTTTATGAGTGTCAAAAAACAATTTAAAATTTTAACTTTTTGTATTACATTGCATCTAAGAAATTATAATAAGTCCGCAAATTCTAAAAGTTGTTAAGGTTAAGGCACAAAGTGTATGGCAACACAAAAACAAGCATTTAATCCAGTAACTTTTAAGTTGTAAAATTCAGATGACAACTCTATATAGCGTAATAAGTTATGATTACAAAGCAAAAGGTGTTGCATATTTTTAGGCATTCCACATTTAATTACAAAAAGATTAAGACCTGGACAGATTTGAGGGAAAACCCCCGGACTTTTCCGGACATCAAAAATTTTTCTTTTGTGTGTTTTTTTTTTCAAATGAAAGTAGCAAAAATATAATTATTGTATCTCAAAAAAAGAACTTTTTGTCAAGAAAAGAGGTAAAAATTACCTACTTTGCGCCCTTGGTAATAATATTTTTTAAGTCAAAAATTTTTTAGTAAAATGACTACACCCTGATTTAAAGTTTTTTCTCTTAAACATGGTAAAGCAGTGAGGCATATTTAAAAGTATTTTCTTATTTTTTTCCGCACAATAAAAAAAAAGTTAATATTAACTTTTTTGCTAACAAACATAGCTTTTTCCTTAAGCGGCAGTTAGTCTTAAAAAAAGCAAATTTTAAAGTTACAACAAAGCATATTTTCAAATCAGAAAATTATTTTTGTTGTTATTTCCAACTAATGCTTTTACCATAGTTAAATAATTTATCAACGTGGTGTTGGGATTATTACTGACCTTAATAACGCAATTTGCTTGCAAGTAAATAATTTGTCATGATAAGCCCTTTTAAATTGAGTTCAAAGTTCTTAAAGAATTATTTTTAAAATAATTGAAATAATAAGTAACCACTATATATGATTGCTCCTGATTTAATTCTACATATTTATTGAAGTTAAGTTTAAATTTTACTTAATTTTATTGATATTGACTGCTTTATTTTTATAATATTTGTAGTTTGAGAATTTTATCATTTTGTTGCAGCATTTTCATTACAATTTGTCTATAATAACAATTTTTATCAGCAGCGGTTGAGATAAGAATTTTTTTATATTTTTTCCCAGGTAAATATAAGAGGCAAGAGTGTAAGTGAATTTTTTTACACAATTATACTTTAGGTAGCTTCTGATTACATATTCGAAGTTGTTAATAGAAAACTTAACTTTAATATTGAATACGAAAAAGTAATTTTTTAACCATGAAGGGTTTTTTCTAATTTTAAAGTAGACTACAAATACTGATTTTGTATAAAATTTCATTAAAAAAAAAACTATAAAAAATTAAAAATTTTGTTTTCATATGCCCTTTAATTGTTAAGTTAAAAAAATTGTTTGTTATTTTTTATGGCAAAGCAAAATTTTATTTTATTTTAATCAAAAACTATTTGAAGGGAAATTTTGTTTTATATATTTTTGAAATAAAACATTTTTAATAACTTATTTTATTATGTATTTCTACATTTTATTTATTTTTACTCTTGGTAATTGGAAAAAAAATTGGTAAGAAAATCATATCTAAAGGACGCACCCATTACAATGGAATTGTCTATATGTAAAAACATAAGCGGGCACTTTTCAAGGTGTAACCGTTTTTTTTATAATTGCAAATCAGTAAAATTTAACAAACTAAAAGGGGATATATTTTTTATTAAACTTGTAGATCTTAATTTCGGAATCAAATTCTATAGAAGTCTGCACCTAAATATATTTTTTATTTGCTTTCAAATTATGTAAGCATTAGATTCAACTATAAAAATTTATTTTACTGCTTTTGTGTAAACAATTAAAATGTTCCCTAACATTATTACAAATAATTTCTTTTAGTTTTATTGACTCATAAGATATTATCAAGTTAATTAATTTATAAACATGTCTGGCTATAAGACATGGGGGTAATAACGCATATTCAAGATGTCAAAATATCATGTCATTAAAATTATTATTTATTATTTCTTAATATTTTTTTTTAAGTATTAAACAACTAACTATTTTTATTAACGAACGTTTAGATATTTGTTTCAGGCAATAACAAGGTCAAATAACTCATCAGGTCGTAGTATGAGAGAATATAGTTTAAACATTTCTTTTTTTTTATTAAGAGTGCAATCCCAAACGTTTTTTTGTAAAACTTCATATAAAAATAGAAAGAGTAAGAGAGGCTTAAACTATTTTCCCTCATTGCTGCGGCCTACAGCGTTGCCAGTTGGCAACATTAGTTACATTTTATGTAACATAGGCGAAAACCAAAACGCAGTTTGCTTTGCATCACAAAATTTCAAGTTTTTCCTGAAAGCAAAAATGAGGTTTTTGATGGTATCTTCTATTTCCAAATAAGTTTTTACAGCTATATTAATGTCCTGGAAGCAAAAAACGTTGTCAAAATTGTAAGGAGTCTATAAGGGAAGAAGTTGAAAATTTGTAATGCAAAGCAAACTGCGTTTTGGAATACAGCCATGTTGATTATTTTAATTAAATTTTTAAGGAAATTATTTATGAGGATGGAAGCACTTTAAACTACTATGGGTTTGATTTTATAAATTTGGAATTAAAAAAATTTATTCAAATTAAGAAAATAAGTTTCTTCGTTTTAAGCCGCATTACATTGAACCCTCAAATACGAATGAGTAACAAAATATATGTAGGGAAAAATAAACACTTTTATTAGTTTTTAATAATTCATTTATTTATTTTATTTATATTAATTAATAGTTTTACAAGTATTGTTTAGAGTTACTTTTACGCTTATATGTTGACTACTTAAAATTCTGCTGGACAACTTGATCTTCTTAAATTCAACTTTTAGACTTCACTTTAGCTTTATCAACTTAACTTTCATTTTAAAACTTAACTTTTAGACGATAAGTTCCGTCCATTTATACTAGAAAGTTACTCGTTCTTCTGTTGTAACTTTCTAGAACAATTCGGCCAACAATGCTCTTGTTTTCTTTTCACCAACGTCATGTCTTATTCAGTCAGTAGTCAGTTCGTAACCCTACTCGTCAATATACCAGGAATTTTCTTGAATTTAACAAACGGAGATTAACCCAGACATTCCCAAACAATCCTTTCTGTTCAATTAGAATCTCATCCCACATATAAGTTAACACATTTGGTAAATACTCTAATTATCTTTCTACGTAAGCACATTCTATAAAACAACAAATGCAATAACCCAAATATTTAACAAAAAGACATCCGACACACTTAACAACAAACACAACAACTTCTTTAGAAGTTTATACACAAGTTAACGACAAATGCAATAATGCAAAATATTTAACTAAAAGACATCCGGCACACTTTAAAACAAACACAACAACTTCTTCAAACCCAACTGAATAACAAAATAATTAATTTAAGAGTAAACATATTTTTTTGTAACTTATTTAAGTTTTAATAATAAGCAAAATTGTATTTAGGCTAAGAAAATTGTATAAAAGAATATGAGTGACAAATAAAGTTTTTAGTTCTGTTCTGATATACAAATAACATCGTTAACTTATATGTATATGAATTGTGGCTTACGTCACCATAAATTTATAGTTTTTATATTTTTTTTTAAATACTATATTTATTCTTACTTTTTTTTTTGTTAAATTAACTAAAAATGATAAACTTTTTTTAGTTGGTTTTTAATTTTTTAAAATAACTCTTATGAAAAAACCTAAATTTTTGGGTGAAAATATGTAACGTTTTGTGGCTTTCTTTTGCAAAGCTAACGACTTGTTGAGTTATTTTATCACTGATAATGGATTCTTGTTAAGCATTGTGACCAGATATGTTTAAATTCTTAAAAACTGAAATTGTTGAGGACGCACCTGTCAAAGACATCTAGTAGCAACTATGAGCGAAAATCATAATTTTTAAGGGTCTTCTTATATTAAAGAGCATAAAGACTTGTTAAGACAACAAACTTGAAATTTTTAAGATATAATCATAAAATGGAATCGGCCATATATGTTTTAAGCAAACAGTAATAATTAAAAGAAAATAAAAGCAATAAAATGCGTTTTTCGTACTTTTGGCGGCATAATAAAACCGAGTGGTACAAAGAATTTCATTCTAATGAGGCTGTTTAAAAGCTATTAGATTACAAGACGCTATGCAATATCAATGTCAATCAATTTAAAGAACATAAAATAAGTCGTTTTGGTCATTAAATATCAATTTAATTGTTTAATGGAAATTCCCTGTAAAATAAAAAAAAATTATATGAGAAAATTGACCTTAAATATTTTAATTAAAAGAAAATCATTAGCCAATGACGCATGATATAAATTTTTTCTAGTTTCTAAGGAAATGGATAACGCATTATGTAATTATAATTTATGCTGATAAATTACTTTTGGTAAAACATAAAAACATTAACAAAGTCTTGAATTAAGACACTAACTTTGTGATTGGTATGGCAACGTTCTTTAAAATTACAAAAGGTCTTTATTATGCAAAGAAATTTAAAACTTTTCAAAACAAAAAAAAAATTAAATTGGAATAATCATTTCAGCATTAAACATTTTTGCGTTTTGAATATCGAGTTTATTTTAAAATATTTTTTTCTTTATGTAATAATCCATCGTAAATGAAATAAAATTTCTTAAAAGTTTTTACATTTAGAATTTTAAAACTTGAAGTTATCTTTCAACATACATGTTTCATTTATGTATATACACTCATATTTATAATAGTTAAAGAAGCCTTATTAAGGGATTATTTGTCAATTATGGCATAGACATCTGTTAAATAAGCGCTTAATAATCCCATTTACATTTTTGTGAATAATATTTATCATAACATGTACGTACATTAATATAAATATATTCTTTTTTGTTTTGTTTTTAAGCTAACATTAATGCCTTTAATGACTTTTTATTATAAACCTGTTACCCCAAATAATTTTTAAATTTCTATAAAAAATTAACATTGTAGCTTTCGTTTTGACTTATTAAAGGGCTACAATTACATTAAGGACCCAAATGTATCAATGCAGTGTTTACTGTTTTTTTTTTTTTTGATTTTCATAAATTAAATACATAAAACAAAATAAAAAGAAATATTTACAAAAAAATATTGCAAATAATTTATTAGAAAAAATTATATATAAATATATATTTAATCGCATGAGTCTGGAAGATATGAACTGCACATACAGCTTCGGATGTACAAATACACTTAAATGGGATTTCGGAATTTTCGAAACCAAGGGGGTAAAAATGGGACAAAAATAAATAAAACGCAAATTTGGTGTTTTTTTAACAATACTTCAAAAAAAATTAATTAATTTTCGTCTTCAGCTTCTAAATAATAAGATCCGTGTTAAATATTTTTTTGCACATTTAAACCCTTAACGATACGAAGAGTAAAAATTTTATTTTGCTTCTTTTAAGGTGTTTTCTATGCCTTTGTCACTAATAGAGATAAAAGCAAAATTTAAAATTTTTCTAGGTAATATTACACACAAAAAACTACAAAAAAATTTTTTTAAACAAATTCTTGTTCAAAATAATTAATGTTTTTAGTAAATTTATTTAATACTCTCTAATAATATTTTAATTTGATGTTTAAATCAAACAAAATAATCGCCTGGACAATTAAAATATTTAACCAGCTCAATAATTTTTTTTTATCTGAAACTAAAACTATTATTTTTTCAAAAAAATTCTTGCAAAATTGTTTGTCTAAATTTACAATTTCCGTTGTAGGTCCTTAGCCAGACAATTCGTATCTGATTCTACAACTCAGTTTTTTCTGTGTAATATATTTTCGGTTTTTTAAATAAACAATAAAATAAATATTCGTTAATGAAATTGTGTCCAAAAAAAAAAACGCAGAAAATAACTGAGATTTATAACAATATAAGCATTTTCGCCCTTTTGAGTGTGAGTTTGAAAATATGAAATTAAGGGATATTGACTCTGTAGAATTAGAAAATACAAAAAGTGGACAAAAATTATTTCTTTCACATTAATTGTACTTCTACAAATTTTCTTAGATTCTGATTCTAAAAAATATGGACTCAGTTGAAAAAGTTTTCTTCATTACAATTAAAAAAATTTTTACAGTCACTGCCTGTAAGATATTTAGGAAGTGTTTGGTAAAGTCGTTTTTAAATAAAAAACAGTTAAATTTTAATACAAAATTTGTTTTTAACTGGTTTATATAGAATTTTAAAGACCTAACTTCACGAAAATACTGATTTTCAGTTAAAGTTAATTTTGTCAGTTATTTGGTAGTAATATTTAGCTTTGTTTTTGTTTTTCCTGATACTTTCTGTTTTGCTGTAAATGACAAAAAATCGAATTAATTTTAGACGAATATGTTAATATTTTGATGTTTGAATTTAAATGTTAATTTTAAGGAAAACCAGTCCAATGCACAAAGGCCAAACCAACCAACCACACAACAGCAAGTGCCAACAAGTGAACCAACTGGTCCCAATTTTAGCCGCCTGGAAGCCGTAATTGACAATATGGTCAAACAATTTACGCAGATAATGGCGCAAATGGCTAGCATGATGCAGGAGATGCAGAAAATGCAGTCTGCTCTTCTGCAGGCCATGCTTAAAAGACCATGAACTGCCTCAGGGCTTGTTTCTGGAACGCAAACGGCATCCGCCAACACAAAAACGAGCTCGAATACTTTTTAACACACCAAAAAATCGATGTCATGTTGATTTCCGAAACTCATATGACATCTAGAAGCACTTTTAAAATAAGTGGCTATACTTTTTACGACGCAAAGGATCCTAGGGAAAGATCATGTGGTGGATCTGCTATATTAATTAAATCAAGAATTAAACACCAATGGTTGGGTGGCCTATCCGAACCTTATATTCAAGCAACAAACGTCTGTATTGATGAATTTTTCCATAATCTCGTTATTTCGTCAGTTTATTGTCCGCCCAGATTTTCCATAACGAAAGATCAGTACACCAGTTTTTACAAATCTTTAGGTCCCCGCTTCATAGCTGCTGGAGACTATAACGCCAAGCACTCTTACTGGGGCTCCCGCCTAATTAGTCCCAGAGGTCGCGTCTTGTGTGATTCCATGTCTGAAATGGGACTTAACGTTATTTCAACTGGACAACCAACCTACTGGCCAACGGACCACAATAAAATTCCAGACGTAATAGACTTTGGCGTAGCAAAAGGCATATCACCGGAGCTTATTAAGGCCCAAGCCTCCTTGGATTTATCTTCTGACCACTCACCCACAATAATCACTATTTGCAGTCCTCGCCAAATTGCAAGTAGTGAGTTTTTATTAAATAAAAGTGTAAACTGGTTAAAATATAAAAAATATATCAGCACCCACTGCTCTGAAAACCAACCACTAAAAACACCCGGAGACATCGATGATTGTCTGAACGGCTTAAATGAAAACATTATAAAAGCCATTGAACATGCTTCTTCTACTTACCGTCAGGCCAAGTACAACAAAATTTATTCTGCCGATGTGGAAAAACTTTTATCTGAAAAAAGGAGAGCCCGAAGAGAATGGCAAAAGCATAGATCACCTCAACTTAAAGCCAAGTTGAAGGAATGTACAAACCGATTAAAAAATTTGCTAGAGGTTCACCGATTGGCATCTCTTAAGGAACACCTCGAAGGTCTAGACTCGACCCCTCAGACGAATTATTCACTATGGCGATCAGCGAAATATCTTAAAAGACCCGTTATCGCGAAGCCACCCCTACGTAATCTGAGAGGATCGTGGGCAAGAAGAGATGAAGAAAAATGTGATCTGCTCGCAAGTCATTTAATAAATGTCTTCACTCCAAATACATGCACTGACATGAGTAAATTACCACCTGTTGTTGCTAGATGCCCTATGGAATTACGTTTTCAGTTGTCAGATGTCGTAGAGGCTATCAATAATTTAAATGCTAAAAAAGCTCCTGGCATTGATGAAATCAGCAATAAAATGCTTATGGAGCTGCCATGCACAGCAAAAAGAATAATTCTTTTTATGTTTAACGCCATATTACGGCTCGAACATTTCCCGCCAGTATGGAAAGTTACCTTGGTAGAGATGATCCCTAAGCCGGGAAAAGATCCTTCAAAGGTGGAGTCTTACAGGCCTATAAGTCTGTTACCAACTATGTCCAAATTGTTTGAGAAATTGCTTAAAAACAAGCTGACTCCGATCCTGAATGAAAACAACTGCATTCCAGATCACCAAATTGGGTTTAGAAATCAACATAGTACCATCGAACAAACCCACAGATTGGTACAGGTTATAAGAAAAGCCTTTGAGGAAAAGAAATACTGCTCCGCGCTCTTCATAGATGTCTCTCAAGCGTTCGACAAAGTATGGCATGAAGGCCTGTTAAACAAATTAAAGCTCAACCTTCCATCTAATATTTTTAACCTACTAGAAAAGTACATAGCCGGTCGACAGTTTAAAATCAAAGAGGGAAACCAAATAAGTTGTTACCAACCAATAGGGGCTGGTGTACCTCAAGGGAGTATCCTTGGTCCAATCTTGTACTTGCTTTACACGGCAGATATGCCAACAAACAGTTTTACGCACACGTCTACATTTGCTGACGATACCGCTTTTATCAGTATTCATAAAGGCCCTAAAGAGGCCACAAAACAACTTCAACATCACGTATCCCAAGTTGAAAAATGGGCAAAGTTTGTAATGTACAACTTTACAGTGAGAAAATCTTTCACAAAATTGGTTTTAATCAGTTCGTCAAACAGAGATCAGTGCTTAGAAGTATTTCTATTTTTTTTAAATATTTATATTATGTTTGAGATGCTCTTTTTATTTAAGTGTATACGCATTATCGTGCAAAATATCCCAAGCTATAAGAACTAAGTTGTTTCTTTAAGGTAGTTAAAAGATATGGTATTTCTAAATTATTTTATAAAATTTGAAAGTATGTATACATATTTCTCTGTTAAGTAGCTTTATTTATACATTGCTTCAAATTAACAGAAGTAAGAGTTTGATTTTGTACATATGAACATTTGCTGCTCCTGTTAAATGTTTGTTTCCATGTTATACGATTGAACAGTGGTAACTGATATTAACAGAATGGAATTAGATGTTGCAAATAATAAATTGTTGATCATGTAAATCAGAAGAAGAAACAGAAAAGAAGAATTTTCTAAGTTGTTGCATTGTACTGTTGATATCTTCAATGGGTTTTTGGTAATATTTCTTTCACGCATTTGTATAATGAACATAAATTTGATCATGACATTACTGGCGATTGTCAGATCAGGGTTGGATATATAGTTCAACAAATTGTTCAAACATTTGCTTGAATGGTTTTCAATCACTTGCTTAGATTAAACCATGTGAACGGAGGTCTATTGAAAGCAAGTTCCGGTAGACATCATTCTTTTCTGGCCGACTGTAAACCAGTTCACATCGTTCGTTTTCTCTCCTTTAATAAAAATCCAAGAACTATAATAAAACAATTTAAAAAAAATACAAGTCTTGTGGTTTCAATAAAGCCAACACAAAAAAAGGTAACAAAATTAGTGTTAATAAAAGTTGGGAATTGTCTTTAGAGCAAAATAACTAGTTGTGATTTGTAGTGAGGCGTGGAAAATCGGATTCTTTCCTAAAGGGAACATTTGCTCTAAAGAATAGTGTTTTCTCCCAAAAGCACTCCAACGAGCATTAACCTATTTTATTGGTTAACTAAAAGCCACATCCTGCTTGTGCCGCATTTGTTTTTACCACAAATTCATCCTAACCCTACAAGCCCAACAAAGGAAATTAATTCGTCCTACGTAAAACCATTGTTATCCAGTAGTGGACTCATTATTTGAGCCACTACTGTGTGTTTTTTTTGCTGGTTGTCTATCCACTTGATTACAAAGATCAATACTTATATTTGTTTGATCATTGCTTCAACACATGGTTGTACACTTTCATCAAAGAAAATAAATTAGAAGCAAAGAAAAAAAGTGAACACAAGTGCAAACAATTAAAATTAAAGAAAATTTGACTCCAAAGTGCTAGTTTTGGATAAGCAATGAGCATAGTGATCTTGTGCTAGGAACGCCAAACTATTGAAAAGGGGAAAAAAACGAGCAACATACCTATAGGTCTCCAGCCCCAATCACTCAAAGACCAAAAAATCTACATACCCCATTGTTCATCGGCCAGAACCCTCCTGGAACAACAACTAACAGGAGCAGAAAAGTGTATTTATAATTATATAAAATTGGAAGATATAATTGTTATAAATCTATTTTCATTTTTACTATTTAACATAAAATTTTTAATGCCTAGATCTGCTGTTATAACTACTATAACAACAAAGTAATATACAATCGGGAAGAATTAGTGTTTGTGATATTTTTAAAAACAAAAGTTAAACTTAAATTTATTAAAAACCCTAGTAATTAAAAATGGAAAAAGTATTAAAGTAAATTCTTGAAACCCTTTAGAAAGAAGGCATTAGTAATTTTATGTTTCTAATTCGTTAAATAATACTAATTGTTTACTTTTTATTTAGACTAAATATATTTATCTATGTATGTTTGCATGGTACCTTAATTTCATTTTTTTCATCCCATATTCTGGAGTACATACATATCTATTAATGTACCCGTTAAGAACCAGCAATTGAAGAGGCCTCATCAACAGCTGCTCTCAACATTATTTTATCGGTGAGTGATAACAACATTGTATCTATTACTTATTTAAAATCAATTATTATAATCAATAATATTTATCAGTGATATAAACTTAAAACATGTATCGCAACATGTTGTAAAAAAAAATATTGCTGTAAACGATAAATCATGTTCTCATTTGTTTTTTTGTCAACATTATCTGTTGTTAACATATGTTGATTATTGCTCACTCTATTGTCGGTCCGAAAGTATTCTATGCTTACTTGTTCTCTCAATATAATTTGTTTATTAACTTAAAAAAACCCAATACTTTCTTTTCGTTTTTTTTAATAAAAATATAATAAAAAAATAACGTAAAAGTAAGAAAAAATTAAAAGTTCAATATTATTGTATATATGTATATTATGTGTATTGTAGTCAAGTGATTTATCGAATAATGAAAAAAGAAACATATTGACTTTTATTGGTTTAATAAATAGTTTAGTACTATGGAAGAGTAGTTTTCTATTAATAATTACGATGTGAAGTGTATGCGAAAGTGGTAGGTACGTTTGTGGGATTTTAGTTAATATAATTGCGCAACTAAAATCAAAGGTAGGGAGGGTACAGACGCGCAGATCTATCGAATAACAACTTTGATAGATCCCAATGCTTGGTATGGTTGACTTTTTTTTCCAGATCTTCGTTGATCATAATAAGGGTTCTGTTAATATCTCGTTTTTATGTACTTTGATCAACTTTTTTATTCCCGGGAGTCTATAATAACATTTATGTTGAACGTTATAGATATTGTCAATCGAATTTAATGAGGACAAGAACCCACCCAACCGACTGACCGCTAGTGGTTTGCAATGGCTCCCATGCGTTCTCTTAAATTCTAATTAGAGCACTTTCTGACAATAGAACCTCTACAGCGAACTTATACGAAATCGCTTATTTTTTTTTTTCATCTAGAGGCTACAGCAAAACCGTGTTCATAACATAAATTGGCGCCCAACGTGGGGCCCAGAAGGTTTCGTTTTTATTTATAATAAATTCGACTTTCTTTGCTCTACATCAATTAACTTGTAAATTTCAGTAACATACGAAATAATTACCTTTATGAATAATTGCAGCCTTATTTTGAATAATTCTTAGTCTTATGTGGATTTCGATTATCTGAGGTTTTAAGGTTCGGATATATCGACCAATAATAATCTAATTATTCTTTCAAAGTTATCGTGAATATTGTTTATATGGATAATAATTTTTGTAGAAGTTTTAAAATTTTGCTTATTTTTTTTTTTTAAAATTTAACTTAGCTATCGATATCCTGATTTAATCCTGGATTTACAATATAATTGCTGCTTGCGATTTATTGTCCGGAAAAGTCAGTTTAACTGTCAGTTTTTAAGTTGCATATCGGTTTGTTATTTTTTTAAATGACTGAGTAAGAAAATTTAAACTCCATAGCCCAATTTGAGTTCTATCAACCATACCCCAAAGCATATATTTTTACTACCCTTTCAATTCACAACATTCATCGTAAGAAAATAATTAAGTAAATTGAAACGTCATTTAAAAACTTGTTTTACATATATTTTGTTTATTATTATTTTTTTGCAAATAAAATATAAAATAACATATTATATTATTATACCTTATATCATACATTTAGCAGATATATCAATTTTTTCAATTTTCTATTACATATTTAAATTAAATTTATTTAAAGCTTCCTATATAAGTGACTTTAGCGTTTTTTCCATAACTTACTTTTTTGTTATTGCAATAAACCAGTTTAAACCATAAACTGGAAGCTAAGACCTTGCTTTTATATTTGGCTTTGCATTTTACCTAATCTAAATCTAATTTATTGATAATAATAATTTTTTTGATATACCTTGTTTTAAGCTAAACTCATAGTTTATTATCGCTTTTTCGAAAACTTTTCTAGTTCTTATTTTTGTACAGTCTGACAACTAGTACACTTTTTTTTCTTGCCTTTAGATCTTTCATGCAGCGTAAAACCTAATTGGTTTTGAAATCGTGCACGCATGCGCCTTAAGTCTTTTGTTTTTCACGTAGGTAAAATAACATAAATTTATTTCCCTTATTTTACGTATATAGGATTTCTTTTGTTATTTTTGGTTTTTGCAAACCTTTTCAATTAGTTCTTTTTATAGCCAGAAGGTAAGGCTATATCAATTGTTTTCACACTTTTTCAAGTAATTATCTTTCCCTCTGAATATCACCATGATGGAACATTCACCTAAGTCCACTCCATCACAAGCTTCAGCTGTGAGTGTGAGCAATAGTGACCTAAATTGTTTACTTTGTACTGAGAAAATGACGGAAGGACAAAGTTGTTTAATTATCTCAGAATGCTATCATGCTTTTCATCGAAATTGCATTGAGCATCATTTGTCTAACTCAGCCGAATGTCCTTCGTGCAAGCGACCTTGTACCTTGGCAGAGCTACGAATAATTAATATTCAAGAATATGCCCAACTTGGCCAAAAATCTAAACAGAATAATCGCGGTAGACCCCGTGGTGCAATTTCTAAGCAGTATAATACTCGAAGTAGTAATAAAAGTTTGTTGAATGAGTCCCAGGCACTTTTATTTGCCCCAACATCAAACTCTAATAGTTTACTGAAGGAGCTGCAGACTTGTCAGGACAAACTTACAGCTGTTTGTAATCAAAATGCTTCCCCAACAAATCGACAACCTACTTTTTCTAGAACCGCTCCTGAAAATAATTTACGAAATCTTGATTCTTCTCAGTTAAATTCAATGGTTGAAAATACCGTTACACGTCTTTTACAGAATTTAAATTTTGCTACACGAGCACAAAATAATATACCTGATCAACCCCAGTTACCATATAATAGACCAAGACCTATGTCAAGTATGGCACAACCACGTAATAGTTCTCGTCCCGCTTTAAACAATTTTTCAGTAGATGAAAATTTTGCCATAAGAGCCGATAAAATAACATCAATTATCCAGAACTGGAATATCAAATTTGACGGCTCTAGCACAGGGATAAGTGTGGATGAATTTTTGTATAGGGTGCGAAGTTTGACCAAAGAAACGTTTAAAAACGATTTTTCTCTAATATGTAGAAATCTGCACATTTTGTTAGCAGGTAGAGCACGAGATTGGTACTGGCGGTACCACAAGCAAGTTGAAGTGGTAGAATGGCAAGATTTTTGTGAGGCAATTACGTACCAGTATAAAGAGTTTAAATCTAGTTTCGATATACAGGAGGAGATTAGGAATAGAAAAATGAGACCTAATGAAAGTTTTGATTCCTTTTACGAGTCAATTTGTAGCATGTTGAACAAACTTTCAACTTCTATACCAGAGGCAGATTTAGTGGAAATTCTAACCAGAAATCTTCGGCCCGAAATACGTCATGAGCTACTCTATGTGCCAATATACTCCCTAGCTCATCTGAGAAAATTAGTGCAGATGAGAGAACACCTTATGGATTCTGAGTATTTTCGCAAAAATGTCCAAAATAAGTTTCCCCAAAATTTTTATGGTAAACGGCAAGTAGCGGAGTTAGATGGCTCCAGCGAAATTGATACTCCTGTTTCTCAAGTAGCAGGCGAGTTGGCTGTTGATGCAATTCAGCAAAATATCACACTTTTTAAGTGTTGGAACTGTGATCAAGCAGGTCATCACTGGGAGGATTGCATAGAGAAAAGGAACATCTTCTGCTATGGGTGCGGTATGAAAAATACATATAAGCCCCAGTGTACCAAATGTTCCAGCCGAAAACTTTTTCAATCAAAAAACCCCCTAGCTCAGAACCGTCCTCGGAATCTTCCGTAATACCAGACATAGTAGATAACTCGCTAGTAAATACTGAAATTGAAGTAACTATTTTAAAACGTGAGACAGCTAACGATCGGAAAAATTATAGCATAAAATTGAACTATGAAAGAAATAATAATAATGACAACTACCACAAATTAAGTCAGCCAATACTACCTTACCATATTAAATGGAAAAATTATTTAGAAAAACGCAAAAAAATTTTTGAAGTGGATGCCATTTATACATTTTGCCCTAAAAAGCCAAAACGCTCAACAATACGAATACGTAGGTATTTCAAAAATCGCAAAACCACGTCCAATTATATTTTATCTTCGATAGTAACTAATACATCTGATAAACGTTATTATGCTTCTGTAAAATTTTTAAATTTGACAGAATTTGGTTTGTTGGATACTGGCGCAAATGTATCATGCATTGGTTCAGATTTAGCAAATTTCGAGTTTACGCAATTCAAAGAATTTAGCCCTCTGAAAACATATGTAAAAACAGCCGATGGTAGTATGCAAAGAGTTCTAGGTCATTTGAATGTTGATGTAACTTTTAAAAATGTAATAAAGAAATTAAAAATTCTAATAGTGCCCTCAATTACCCAAAGGCTAATTCTGGGCTTAGATTTTTGGAAATCTTTTAGTTTAGCCCCAGAAATTTTTGAAAATGTTGTGTGCACCTCTGAATGTGAACACAGTCCTAAATCTGTGTCCCCATTGAAAAGCACCAATTCTATTTTGTCCGATAGTCCGTCCGACATCACTGATATGAACAAATATCCATTAACTTTAAACCAAAAAGAGCAGCTTGATGCCATTGTAGCCCTTTTTCCTAATTTCGAAAAACAGGGGTTAGGTCGAACCAGTTTAATTGAACATACTATAAATGTTGGCGATGCAAAACCTGTTAAGCAGCGGTTTTATCCCGTGTCACCCGCCGTTGAAAATTTAATGTTTAAGGAAATAGATAGGATGCTTGAGCTTGGAGTGATTGAGCCTTCGACTTCACCATGGAGCTCCCCGATGAGATTGGTGATAAAACCCAATAAAGTGAGGCTCTGCCTAGATGCTCGAAAAGTAAATGAGGTTACTATGAAGGATGCGTATCCCTTGCCCAATATTGAAGGTATATTTTCAAGATTACCCAAAGCGAATATTATTTCGAAATTAGATCTGAAAGACGCCTATTGGCAAATCAGTCTATCAGCGGAATCAAGACCCTTAACTGCCTTTACGGTCCCCGGCCGGCCGTTATATCAATTTGTGGTAATGCCTTTTGGGCTATGTAATGCCCCGTCAACAATGTGTCGTTTGATGGATAGTCTTATCCCCCCTGAACTTCGCCATTCAGTATTCGGTTACCTTGATGACCTTATTATCGTATCAGAGGATTTTACTTCCCATTTGCTAGTACTTGCTCGTATAGCTGATCAGTTCAAGAAAGCTAATCTAACATTGAATATTTCGAAATCAAAATTTTGCGTCACTGAAGTAGAGTATCTAGGCTATATAATTGGGCACGGCGGTATAAAAACTGACCCCCAAAAGGTAAAATCCATTAAAAATTGGCCAGTTCCTAGAAATTTAAAACAGGTGCGTGGCTTTCTAGGCATAGCAGGCTGGTACCGTAGATTTGTGGCAAATTTTTCGTCAATTGCAAATCCTATAACTGAAATACTATCGACTAAGCGTAAATTTTGTTGGACTGAAGAGGCCCAAAAATCCTTTAATTTAATAAAATCTTTACTCACCTCTGCTCCTGTACTGTCCAATCCAAATTTTGAGAAGAAATTTTATCTACACTGCGACGCCAGCGACATTGGCATCGGTGCTGTGTTGGTGCAGATGGACGATGATGGTAACGAAAAACCAATTGCTTTTATGTCCAAAAAGTTGAACTCTGCCCAACGCAATTACAGTGTCACCGAACGCGAGTGCTTGGCAGCGCTAGAGGCTATCAAAAAGTTCAGATGTTATCTAGAACTTCAAGAATTTGAGGTCATTACCGATCATTCGTCATTGGTGTGGCTTATGAAGCAGCAGGATGTGACAGGACGATTAGCAAGGTGGGTTTGGAAGCTTCAAGGTTACAAGTTTACTATTAGTCATAGAAAAGGCAAAAACAATGTGGTACCAGATGCTTTGTCTAGAATAGCTTTTGAAGAAATTGCTGATGTTGAACTAGTAGAGCCAGAAGTCGATTTAAATTCTCCCCACTTTCAAGGCGTCGACTATACAGAACTTCGAAATAAAATTATTGCAAATTTGTCTAAGTTCCCTGACCTCAAGGTACTAGATAACTACATTTACATTCGAACTTCTCATTGTACCGGAGATATGGAACAAGATAATGGTACCTGGAAACTTTGGATACCACAGAATTTTAGAAAGTCAATAATTACGAGGTTTCATGACTCCCCCACAGCGTCCCATGGTGGTATTGTTAAGACGCTAGAACTAATTCGCCGCAACTTTTACTGGCCAGGAATGGTTCGGGACGTTAGGAAATATATAAGTTCATGTGAAACATGTAAAGAATGTAAAGCCCCAAACGTTGTTTTAAAACCTAACATAGGAAGCCAGATTATCTCTGCAAGACCGTTTCAACGATTATACGTAGACATTTTAGGACCTTACCCAAGAAGTAAGCAGGGTAATATTGGTATGCTAATTGTCCTTGACCATTTAACCAAATATCACTGGTTATGCCCCTTGAAAAAGTTTACCTCGTCTATTATACAGAAATATCTTTTGGAACAAATTTTTCATGTCTATGGTGTACCAGAGACCTTAGTTAGCGATAATGGCTCCCAATTTAAAGCTAATGAATTTAATGCATTTTTGACAGAAATGGGCATTCAACATACCTATACTGCCCTGTATTCACCACAATCAAATGCATCTGAAAGAGTCAATAGGTCCATCATATCTGGAATTAAATCGTATTTGAAGAAAGATCAAACTCTATGGGACAAAAATCTTAGTTTCATCAGCTGTGCGCTGAGAAATTCGTTTCACCAAGCCATCCAAAGTTCCCCATACCATGCGGTGTTCGGTCAAGAGATGATTACACACGGTAGCTCATACGCGCTGCTCAGAAACCTTAATTTGCTAAACGAACCGGTTGTACAGTTGGCCCGAGACGATAAAATTCAATTAATACATAACCCTCTTAAAAAATGTATTAATATAGCCTATGAGAAAAGTAAAACTCAATATAATTTGCGAACAAGGCCAATTTCCTTTAACGTAGGACAATATGCTTTCCGAAGAAATTTTGCCCAATCTAACTTCGAAAAAAAATTTAATGCTAAACTTGCCCCCACCTTTTTAAAATCTAAAGTCAAGGAGAAAGTAGGAAATAACTATTATATACTTGAAGATGAGAATGGTAAGATTGTAGGCACCTATCACGCAAAAGACCTACGTCAATAAGCTTGTTTCCCCCTAATACTGTTGTCTATAAGACCAGTATTATTCGGTTTTGTAATGTACAACTTTACAGTGAGAAAATCTTTCACAAAATTGGTTTTAATCAGTTCGTCAAACAGAGATCAGTGCTTAGAAGTATTTCTATTTTTTTTAAATATTTATATTATGTTTGAGATGCTCTTTTTATTTAAGTGTATACGCATTATCGTGCAAAATATCCCAAGCTATAAGAACTAAGTTGTTTCTTTAAGGTAGTTAAAAGATATGGTATTTCTAAATTATTTTATAAAATTTGAAAGTATGTATACATATTTCTCTGTTAAGTAGCTTTATTTATACATTGCTTCAAATTAACAGAAGTAAGAGTTTGATTTTGTACATATGAACATTTGCTGCTCCTGTTAAATGTTTGTTTCCATGTTATACGATTGAACAGTGGTAACTGATATTAACAGAATGGAATTAGATGTTGCAAATAATAAATTGTTGATCATGTAAATCAGAAGAAGAAACAGAAAAGAAGAATTTTCTAAGTTGTTGCATTGTACTGTTGATATCTTCAATGGGTTTTTGGTAATATTTCTTTCACGCATTTGTATAATGGACATAAATTTGATCATGACATTACTGGCGATTGTCAGATCAGGGTTGGATATATAGTTCAACAAATTGTTCAAACATTTGCTTGAATGGTTTTCAATCACTTGCTTAGATTAAACCATGTGAACGGAGGTCTATTGAAAGCAAGTTCCGGTAGACATCATTCTTTTCTGGCCGACTGTAAACCAGTTCACATCGTTCGTTTTCTCTCCTTTAATAAAAATCCAAGAACTATAATAAAACAATTTAAAAAAAATACAAGTCTTGTGATTTCAATAAAGCCAACACAAAAAAAGGTAACAAAATTAGTGTTAATAAAAGTTGGGAATTGTCTTTAGAGCAAAATAACTAGTTGTGATTTGTAGTGAGGCGTGGAAAATCGGATTCTTTCCTAAAGGGAACATTTGTTCTAAAGAATAGTGTTTTCTCCCAAAAGCACTCCAACGAGCATTAACCTATTTTATTGGTTAACTAAAAGCCACATCCTGCTTGTGCCGCATTTGTTTTTACCACAAATTCATCCTAACCCTACAAGCCCAACAAAGGAAATTAATTCGTCCTACGTAAAACCATTGTTATCCAGTAGTGGACTCATTATTTGAGCCACTACTGTGTGTTTTTTTTGCTGGTTGTCTATCCACTTGATTACAAAGATCAATACTTATATTTGTTTGATCATTGCTTCAACACATGGTTGTACACTTTCATCAAAGAAAATAAATTAGAAGCAAAGAAAAAAAGTGAACACAAGTGCAAACAATTAAAATTAAAGAAAATTTGACTCCAAAGTGCTAGTTTTGGATAAGCAATGAGCATAGTGATCTTGTGCTAGGAACGCCAAACTATTGAAAAGGGGAAAAAAACGAGCAACATACCTATAGGTCTCCAGCCCCAATCACTCAAAGACCAAAAAATCTACATACCCCATTGTTCATCGGCCAGAACCCTCCTGGAACAACAACTAACAGGAGCAGAAAAGTGTATTTATAATTATATAAAATTGGAAGATATAATTGTTATAAATCTATTTTCATTTTTACTATTTAACATAAAATTTTTAATGCCTAGATCTGCTGTTATAACTACTATAACAACAAAGTAATATACAATCGGGAAGAATTAGTGTTTGTGATATTTTTAAAAACAAAAGTTAAACTTAAATTTATTAAAAACCCTAGTAATTAAAAATGGAAAAAGTATTAAAGTAAATTCTTGAAACCCTTTAGAAAGAAGGCATTAGTAATTTTATGTTTCTAATTCGTTAAATAATACTAATTGTTTACTTTTTATTTAGACTAAGTATATTTATCTATGTATGTTTGCATGGTACCTTAATTTCATTTTTTTCATCCCATATTCTGGAGTACATACATATCTATTAATGTACCCGTTAAGAACCAGCAATTGAAGAGGCCTCATCAACAGCTGCTCTCAACATTATTTTATCGGTGAGTGATAACAACATTGTATCTATTACTTATTTAAAATCAATTATTATAATCAATAATATTTATCAGTGATATAAACTTAAAACATGTATCGCAACATGTTGTAAAAAAAAATATTGCTGTAAACGATAAATCATGTTCTCATTTGTTTTTTTGTCAACATTATCTGTTGTTAACATATGTTGATTATTGCTCACTCTATTGTCGGTCCGAAAGTATTCTATGCTTACTTGTTCTCTCAATATAATTTGTTTATTAACTTAAAAAAACCCAATACTTTCTTTTCGTTTTTTTTAATAAAAATATAATAAAAAAATAACGTAAAAGTAAGAAAAAATTAAAAGTTCAATATTATTGTATATATGTATATTATGTGTATTGTAGTCAAGTGATTTATCGAATAATGAAAAAAGAAACATATTGACTTTTATTGGTTTAATAAATAGTTTAGTACTATGGAAGAGTAGTTTTCTATTAATAATTACGATGTGAAGTGTATGCGAAAGTGGTAGGTACGTTTGTGGGATTTTAGTTAATATAATTGCGCAACTAAAATCAAAGGTAGGGAGGGTACAGACGCGCAGATCTATCGAATAACAACTTTGATAGATCCCAATGCTTGGTATGGTTGACTTTTTTTTCCAGATCTTCGTTGATCATAATAAGGGTTCTGTTAATATCTCGTTTTTATGTACTTTGATCAACTTTTTTATTCCCGGGAGTCTATAATAACATTTATGTTGAACGTTATAGATATTGTCAATCGAATTTAATGAGGACAAGAACCCACCCAACCGACTGACCGCTAGTGGTTTGCAATGGCTCCCATGCGTTCTCTTAAATTCTAATTAGAGCACTTTCTGACAATAGAACCTCTACAGCGAACTTATACGAAATCGCTTATTTTTTTTTTCATCTAGAGGCTACAGCAAAACCGTGTTCATAACAAGTTATGGGGTATTAAAATAAATGAACAGAAATGCACCCACGTTACTTTTACGCTACGCAAAGAAACGTGCCCCCCAATTCTTATTAACAACCATACGGTGCCTCAACGAATTGAGACGAAATATCTTGGCATTCATCTGGATCGCCGCCTCACATGGAAGCATCATATAGATTCGAAGCTGACTCAAATGAAACTTAAAGCTGCTCAAATCCACTGGCTAATGGGTAGAAACTCTGTGCTAAGTCTGGATTGTAAACTTCTACTCTACAACTCGATTTTAAAACCAATTTGGTGCTACGGTATACAATTATGGGGTACTGCTTCCGCCTCCAACATAGAAAAAATACAACGTCGTCAAAATAAAATCCTAAGAATGATAACTGGTGCTCCTTGGTATGTTAAAAACAGCAACATCCACAAAGATCTGAAAGCTCCACTAGTTAAATGCGAAATTTTTAATTATGTGGACAAGTATTTAAACAAGCTGGAAATACATCCAAATCCGCTCGCTCGAAACATTTTGCAACATAGTGGACACACCCGTCTGAAAAGGAGGGATACTATTGCGCTTAGATGAAATTATTTATTTCCTTATGATAACTTAAATTTTAGTCTGGCACTGGCCGGACTAATATTAAATATATAGCCCTAAGATTTTAATACTTATTGTTAGTTCTCCAAAGGCGGAGATTCAATAATAAAAAATATGAAAAAAAAAAAAAAATTTTAAGGAATATCTTTTTTAAAGGGATTTTAAATAAGTAACTTGTTATTTTTATATGATTTCCAGTTGATTTTACATAAAAAATTTTTTTAAATGTACTCTTGATTTCTTTATTGTTTCAAGGTTTAAAAAAATAAAAATTTACGAAATTATCACATCGGTCGCAGTCAGAAGTTTGAGTCTAAATATATAAAATTAAGTTAGCTTTAAGTGTGGTAAGGCTACCAGGGGTTCGAAGTGGGTTGATCGCCAGATAGTCAATCATGTTGGCTCACTGTAGTTTCGCTACGAACACACAGAATAAGCAGTCCCTGACTGAGAGCGACAGAATCCGATGTGTGCTATAAAAGGTAGTAAAGAATAAATGAAGATGATGTGACGTTATAAATGGATACCATCACAAAAAAAAGTAGCTCCCACCCAAAAGATGCCCTCAAGAGTGAAGTAAATAAGATCACGATCTGCTCCTGAAATGTACGATTATTGTACAGACTAGGTTCACCCATTTAACTGGCAGATGCTGGAAATAAGTGCAAGTCCAATATAACCGAAAATGCAGCTGAATGAGCATGGCTTCACTAAAGCGTCGTAATGTAACATATGTATGTATGTATGTATGTATGTATGCTGTCATAAAACAAAGCATGAAATTCGATGCGGGTTTTTTGTGAACAAAACTATTAGACATACTGTTTCCAGATTTACACCAGTAGAGCAAAGGCTAGCAATTTTATATATCAACATGAAATTTTTGCCTAAATAATCACTTTCATACATAAGTTTCGTCCTAATGGCAAAATATTTAACTGAGGCCAATTATATTTAATGTAAAAATGCAATCTGTATTTTAATAAAAACAAGTAAGAGTGCTGTATACGGTCGTGTGGAAACTTATATAACCTTTACAATGTTTAGTTATGCAACAAATGGCAGAAAACAATTGTAAATTAAGAGTATTAACAAACGGTCAATTGACTTTGCTTTAAACTTAAAACTGGATATAACAAAGACTTATTCAGGCGCTATGAAATTTTTTCATTATTTACAAAAAGATTTGGAGCAAGATCTTCTAAAAAAAACTTTCTATTAAAAGTAAATTAATAAAACTTTTTTCAAACTTTGTACGCCAAATCCCCTAGAAGGTGGAGATAGGGAGCGGGTAAGTATGTTTTAGGAAAATGTTTGCAAAAAAAAAAAGAGGTGTAGTCAGTTCTGAATTTGACCTATCAATGGCCACCCTAGAAGCTGTAGGGGGGGGGGGGGGGGACTTATAACATTTTTCGAAACTTTGTATGGAAGCATCCTTAGGCGATGCAGATAGGGGGTAAGTATGCTATTGGAATATGTTTGAGATGGGAAACTAATAGGGGTCACTCGTACGCTTTATTTCTCTAAGGGCGAATCTGGGGAAGATATGTAAACATTTACATAATTTTTGTAAATTTTGTATGGCAACCACCTTAGTTGATGGGGATAGGAGGTAAATATGTTCTAAAAATATGCTTAGAAGGAAAAACTAATGGGGGCTGTGATACATTTAATTTATATAAAGGCGACTCCGGGGACGTTGTAGAAGCTGTTACTCTACTTTTTTCACATTTTATGTGGCAACCCTGTTATGGATAAGCATCTTCCACCAAAATATTTTTAAGGAAAAATAATTTGGGGTGGGTTTTACAATTGGCCTTTGAAGGAGCACCCTGGAAGCGTTTTAAAAAAAATAAACTTTTTATGGGAATTTTTGTTAGGGGGCGAAGATAAGTTGTACATATGAATCATTTAAATGTTTGTTAGAAAAAATTATTGGTAGTCGGTTTTTCATTACCCCCGTATAGGGGCAACTGTTTTTGTGTACAAGTTTTAGAGGAAAAAAAGAGGAAGTCGTAGTTACTGGCTTATATCTGCGTCAGTTATGGGAAGACTTTGCTAAATTCCAATAGCAAGTATCCCTTATGGAAACAAACCACAAACCGGCCCGAGAAATATCAAGAGGATTAAGAAACTTGATTTCTACACAGATTAACGGACAGACATACTTGCGGGCAGACGGACATCACTAAATCGACTTTCCTATCTATAAGGATCAAAGGTACAAGCGCGAAAAGGGTATAATTACTTAATTTACGTTTTAAATGAGGTAAACTAAATATTAAAAATATTTACCTGTAAGCAAGAAAGTAAATATTTTTAACAAGTCTAGACATAATTAACAAAAATAACAATAATAACAAATTTTTAAAAAACAAAAATATTTATTTGTAATTAATTAAAAATAAACAAACAAAGTTTTTTAAAATATAAAATATTTGACGCAGTTAACAACAATATTAAAACTGCCTGGCAATATTGAATATAAGAAAACTCTACACAAAATTACTATTTATGAGCAGTTTTTTACTAATACCTTGTAAGGGCTATCGAATGCCCGTGAGGAGATTTGTTACGAATAGAAGCTTAACTCCCCTTTCAAAACCGGCAATAATTTTGTATGGTTAATTCCATCTTTAAAGTTTTACCTTAAAAAATTTGTTTTACTGAGATGTTTGGGGATTAGAAAGTTGTGGAAACTAAAATGTATTTATTTGTGATAAAAATAATTTTAAATAAAAAACAAAAAGGATAAGATTGTAGCTCCAAATTTAAAAAAAACTAATGCGGATTTTGTTGGCCCATTAAAATTCCGTTAAAAAGAATTTTTTAAATTAAAATAAATGTTTGCACAAAAAAACGGAAACAAATTGAGTCGAAGAACTAGCAATTTAATTTCAATTATATTATACTAATTGCAAAACAATTGGAGACTGGATCTATTTCGAGTGCACTAGTAGTCATTTTAAAAAATCAGTTGAGGAGAAGAAAATGAATATTTTTACTCCTGAAGCAAGTCAAGATAATTTTCTTAAAAATAATTAAAAACAAACATTATTTTAAATTCCATTAAAAAAACCTCTTGTTTTTTTAACTCTATTTAATTTAAGGTACGTAAATTATTTTTATCAGTTATTTTCGTTGCTAAAGCTTTAACAAACATACGGGTGTTTCCTTGTAAAATGGCCCAATATTAAGAAAAATTAATTTTTATATTGAAAAAGTTGATCTATTTACAGATAAAAAAACATATAAATGATCGAAATATAAACATGATTTGTATTTCCTTCTAATTTTTATCTATTTGACAAGGGCTAAAGAAGCTCACTGCCCTTCATTTTAATATTTTTAATAAAATGGCATGTCTGACACATTTTCAAGAAGGTGTATCTTTTAAAAAAAATTGCCTTTCTAGAAGTAATACATTAAATGCAATTGAGAATACAATGCAAAATACGATATCATAGTCAAAAATATTCAAAATTCAAATTTGTAAAGTCACATCCGTCCCAGTCTTTGAATGGTTAGTGTGAAGAGAAATCATGTTCTTTCTTACACTTAAATATCAAAAATACATTGGTGAAAAGAGATTTTTTTTTTGGTATGCGTAGGTGTTTTCAAAAAAATCTTCTGGCAACATGTCTACATCTACCAATTGAAAGAAAGCTAAATCAAGAAGCAAAAGTAAGCATATTTGCCCATTATTTATATATAAAAACCTATTTTTTATTATTCTAATTTCAGAATTTTTAAGAAATTTATAAAACGGGGTGACTAGCTTTAATTAAAAATGTCGTTTTTCGGTTGTTTTGGTTGGCGAATATTAAACACATCTTTAAATAAGATTTTAAACATTTTATTAACAATTTCCTGCGCCGGAAAGGTAGAAAAAAATTTAAATACCCCTTTTTTACTAGGTTTTTCATATATATATACTTAAGTTATGTCTGAATGCCTTTCCACATTTATTTTAAAGGGTTTTAAAAGGTTGAAACTTTGTGGCGTACCAACGAATTATGTTAAAAGTGCTTCCAATATACTCAGCCTCTTTACATTGTAGGGTAATAAGTTAATTTACAAATAAATTAAAAGAACTAATTATTAAAAAACATATTTACCGGGTACACAGAAAAAACTGAGTTGTAGAATCAGTAACAAATTTCAGAGAATCAGTAAATATTTTGTCTGGCTGAGGACCTACAACTAAAGTTGTAAATTTAGACAAACAATTTTGCAAGAATTTTAGCTTCTGTTAAAAAATTTGGCTGAGCTGGTTAAATATTTTATTTGTCTAGGCGAAAATTTTGTTTGATTTAAAAATCAAATAAAAATATTATTAGAGACTATTAAATAAATTGACTAAAAAAATAAATTATTTTGAACAAGAATTTGTTTTAAAAATTTTTTTTGTAGTTTTTTGTGTGTAAATATTTTTGACGAACTAAACTAACGAGAATTAAAACAGTGAAGATTATTATAAATAATAAACAAATAAAACATTTTGAAATTGAGAATATTTGACGAAATTAAAAACAAAATAAAAATAGTTTTGGCATTGTTGAATACTAGGATACCTTATAGCAAACTTATTTATATGGAATGATTATTGCAATTATAAAAACATATTGATTTTAAATTCTTTATGACATATGTTGCTCAAATTAACTTTTTTATATAATAAACGACATGCCGTATATGTCAAATATTTTAGTGCTTTATAAAAACGTAAAATGTGCAATTCTATTGTAAGGGGTATTATAATTTTTCTAAAACTTTTTATTAGTATTTGAACATTTCAACTTGTAATCTAATAGTAAAATTTAATTGCAAGGGATTGTATGTTATTGAATATATAGTTGTGTGCCAACGCTGCCAAAATGTCGTTACTGGTCATAATTGCAACTAGAAAACTGTTTCAATTGACCTTAAAATTTGAGTTTAAAAGATGACTACTTACTTACTTACTAATTGAGAGGGCTATTATAGAACGTTTGTTCCATTAGCCGAACTTAGAATCGATCTCCAGGCTCAGATTGGTCCATTGGTTTCCGTCAATGCAGATAGGTCCATAAATATTCTGAAGAATCTTCCTCTGGAAAACTCAAAGCAGATAAGGCAGCTTTTGTAAGTATCAATGGTTCTGAGCCACAAATAAGCACGGATAGTATTAGTATCTGGTAGAAAGTGATTGTTGTTTGTTTCATGTAGCGAGGGATTTTGGTTTGTCGGAATTTGGCTTTACTTTTAAACTGCTTGCTTACTCCAACGTAGCATTTTTTGGTCAATATTGTTTTTTCTTTTTATCTCAAAACTAATTTTATTTGTTTTGTTAATGACAGGGCTAAGGTAGATAAAATCGTTGACCATTTCAAAGTTGCAGTTTTCAACTTCCACTGTCTGTACTGGACGTGTTGTGCATTGAAACCATCAGCTTGGTTTTATCTGCATTTAATGCCAAACCCACTTTGGCTAATTTTTTCCCGACTTTTTTTAAGGTGGAAGTTACTGCTCGCAATGTTTGCCCCATGATGTTGAGGTGGAGGATGATATTTCAAAACTAGGTGTCAGAAATTAAAGAAGAAGCACAGAAAACCGAAATGGAAATTAATTATTTTTTGGCTAATAGAACAAAAGTTCTGTAATAGCCCTCCAAGTAAGTAAGTAAAAATTAATTGGCGTCTATCTATTCCAATTGCCAACAAAAAAACTGAAAAGCTACTCCAAAACTCTTAAAGCTTTTACCTTTATGGTGGTTAGACTTTTTAATATATTAACACCTCAATCTTGCCCTCAATATCCCACTTGCTGATAAATCTGTAGATTTATTCATTGGCAACGCTTTTTTTCATAGTAAGACTGGCTAAATTCAAGGATACTGTTTTGCGTTATTTTTAAATATATATGTTTCATTTGAGGTGCTCGTTTTTGAATGGTTTTCTTAATTTCTATATCCAGCTTCCATAAGAAATCAGAAGTGTAATGGAAAAATAAGTTCGGAGTTTATATTTTTCAGAGGTAGAAACTAAACTGCGACTTTATAAATATTTTCTTAAATGTAACCAAATCTAGTCAAGATCGTTTTTTTTTTTGAGGAAAGTTTAAAGGGGAATTGTTACACAGGCTTGAGGCTTCAAAAATTTTTAATATATTTGCTTGTTTCGCGTTATAAATGAAGTATTTCTAAAGTCCTCTTTTATTATCTAAGTAAACTTGTCAGTTTTGATGCATTTCCTTTAAGCATTTGGAATATTTTTTTTCTAGTATCATCGTCCACCGTTTTGTTAAACCTCAGTATTGGGCAGGCATAATAATACAAAACTAAAACTCTTTTAAATCTTTTCAATATTATTATTTTTCCTAAAATTAGAAAAAATGGTTTTATTTGAGTTAGAGGGTCAAACGAATTAAAAAAAATATACAAATAGTAGGACAAATCGTACTAACTCCTGCCGATAAAATTTTAATTTATAACTTTAGTTGTTCAAATTATTTGAAAAATATTTACTAGAAAACAATTAAGTAAATATTTTTTAAAATTTTAAACTTAATTAACTAAAAAACAAAAATTAATTATTATCCGGAAATATAAATAAAACAAATTAATTAAGCAACAAAATTAATATAACACCTGAAAAAGGGAGCGTAAATATCAAATTCTAATCAGCTATTCGATGAATGGCCTAACTACGTGATAAGTTGCACGTAAATATTAAAATGTGTGATTGCGTTGACTATTCAAATACCCTTCAATAATCTATTTTATATGTAACAATTTTAGTGATTTTAAGATAAGTATTTAAAAATTTTCAAGTCTCTTTTATGATAAAAGACAACAATTTACACAATGTAATATAATACGTCAAATTTAAGAGTTAATTATTTTTTGTACTTTTGAAATTTTAAATTTTTTATGAAATTGTTATAAATAAATTTTAACTAGATAATAAGAATAAAATTTTAAAAGAGATCGTTAGATTCATTTTAAGATCGGCTTTTGTGGTTTGTTCGGAAACAAGTTACAAACGCTGTGAAAGTTATAATATATTCGTGTAATATATTGCTTTTAAACAGAAGCAAATTAGATGTAAATAAAACTATAGGAAATGTAAAAATATTTAATTAAATGTAAACAAAAGTATAGGAAATGTAAACAAAAGTCAATTTAATAAAAAAAAACTTGTGGTATATATATGGGCGCACAAATATTGTGAGTTCAGTCGTAAGTTTCTTACAACCAACAATTTAAAAAAAAGTTATAAAAAAAATTTAAACCTCTGTGTGGTGATTTGGGTAAGTTTTCTTCAAAGGACACACTTTGTGTGACAAGTGCAAATAGTTTTTAATGTAAAGCTAAAAATTAAAAGGAAAGGGATTAGTAAAAATGAAATTAATTCAAAAGATATCCAAAGAAGAAAATTTGTGATCTACGAACTTGTTAAGAGCGACAAATAGTGTAAAGAAATATAAAAAAAATTAAATTGAAAGGATAAGAAGTAAAAAAAATTGCCTATGTCCTAAAAAGACTGTCTGTAAGGACGGTAGGTAAAAATAATATCCTTTATTAAATAGTTTTTTTTTTGTATTTAAATTAATTTATTCCTATGACTTTCAGGATCTTTTAAATTCAATTTTATTTACTTTATTTAGGCCCAAGTTCAATATTTACTTAATTCTCCTTTTATTGCAAATGAAGAAATTGATATTTTTTTTGGTTTTACTACTGTATTAGCGTTAGTTAAGAAAGGAAAATTGTAATTGAAAAAACAAGATTTTTACCGATACTAGCCGAGTAGAATGCATTTTCAAAAAACAGCTACGATTTTTATCATCAGTACTCTTTGTTCGGTTGGTAGTTATTAATTCGGTTGTAAACATTAGCCGTTTAACTCACTGAAATAAATGATTGATTAACAAGAAAATTTGAAACCAAATACAGATAATGCTTTAAAACAAAAAACAAAAATTGACAAGATGTTCGAACAACGTCATAGTTAAAAAAAAAATCGAGAAAAACGCGTTTAAAATTTTTAATTTTTTTGAAGAAACAATTTTATGATGAAATTTTTATTCAGTATAAAGCACGACATAACCAACAATTCTACATCATTAACCCAAAAAATGTATTTTTTGAATAACATCATTGCTTGAGCAAATAAACGGTGTTTTTAAAAAGTTTTATTAAAAACAAAAAATATTTCAGCCCTGTTTTTAGTAAATAGGTTTTTTGGTATAATAAGCAAGCTTATTGAAACTGGTTATGATCGGTCCCTTGATATATGAGCATCCATACTAACTAATATTCGCAGTTATAACTTTGAGGTATAAATGTCTTAAATATAACAAAATTTTTCATGTGTACAAGGTGGGCCAAAAAAGTCAACAGACCGCAGCTGATACATAGACCGGACTTTGTACGAGATCATGCGCAGTTTTTTGACCAAAATTCGCCTTAGAAACAACCAGCTGATGGCTTATTGCGAGGCACGGCAGCTGGTTGATGTTACTGGCGATAGCTCGATATCCTCGAAAACTGTGGCGATATTCTCGGCAGAACGGGCGCTCAGTGACCAGCCATTTTTGTCATCGTCTCATGTGGCCCCATACTCTTTAAGGTTAGTAGCCAAACAGTGCAGAATTTGCATAGTCGGTGCTAGACAACAGGAAAATCGGAGACGGAGTTCGCGCTGCGCCAAGACCATCAACAAATTTTTACTCATAAAAACATACACGATTGTTTCACGTTCTTGGGGAGTGTATCGCTGGTTTACTTGTATTTCACATCTTTTTAGTTTACAAATGTCAAAACAGATTTGAAATTAGCTGCTATTGACAAAAATAAGGGCATCTTCCAATAGGGTGATTTCTTTTATCCCACCTTGTACACGGCCTTGTCTGTCCGAGATAAACACTTTCAAATATTAGGTTGAAAGAAGAAGACGTTAAAGGCCTCAAGTTCCATAGGAAATACACCTAAGCCAGTGGTCGTCTAGTTGGGAAATCCTAGCAAGAAATACTCTCAGGAAAGAAATTCACACTTACACCTAGCAAGTGAGCGTTATCTGGCAAAACATTAGACATTAAATATCGGACTCTAAATCTGCAAAAACTGGGCAGCGACATATGAAATGTTCTATCGTTTCGATGTCCTCCCTGCATGCCTTAAACTCGCAGACCTCCAAAGGAATTGTGATCGTTAATTCGAGAGACCCATCATCTTTAACACTACTAGCTTCCCAAGTTCCAGAATGCCCTTAGTTTTGACCTCATTTGTGCCTTGCGACATGCGTTGCAGCAAAAGGCTTCGAGTTGACCAGGTCAACCTCCTGCTGTCTTCTATCCCCAAATACCAAGTCATTCGTCCATTTATTTCCACCCAAACTCTGATAAGCAGGTTCCCATTTTATGCATTGCAACACCATCCTAGATCCGTTGTTTGCAGACATAATTGCCCTTATAGACGCTTTTCTATTTTAAAAGATGTTAACATCTGCTGGATACGCGTAAAGCCTGAGCTAGGACAGATATTCTTTGATTGTCCAGATCTTCGCTTCAAGAATAAATCTGTGGTCACGGAGATGAAAATGAATCTCGGTCTCTGCATGCGATTTTCGTTTTTCTGGCAAAGAGACAAACCTTAGTTTTATCCACACTCACACTCAGGTCCCTAGGCGAATAGTGAGGGCCTCCTTCTCTTTTCTACATAGCCGCTTCGGATCCCTTTCCCTCAGAAGTATAACAACATAATTCGTCATCATCATCTAAATGATTATTTGGGAAGAACATTTGTATGAGGGCAATGTCAAAAAAGAGACCCATCATCACCAAAATCAATAGGCTGTTTGCTTTTTGTTTTATTCAAATATCTTTATAATTTCGAACTGAAGCATGCTCTCAAGAATACATGGACGTCCAGCCAGACGGCTGGCCATACGGACATGCTTTAATCGACTTTGAAAGTAAATCGTACGGTATGCTTGAAAGAGGGTTTCAGAGCCTTATTTTTTGGCGTAACAAACATCTGCACAAACGCCACTTACGTGGTAGGGGTATTTTTTTATATATATTTATGCCTGTTAATTATGTAACATGATTTCGCCTTCACTCTGTTTAAGGTATTTTGCTCATAATATAGTATAAAGGTAATTTAAACATTTGAAATACAAATTGCATTGGTAGGGCACTAGAGTTGTAGTCGCAGAAAAACTCTGAGTTTAAATTTCAGTCACGGCAGTACAAAAATTATTTTTAAATAAAAATTGTATTTTTGAATACAATAAAGAATTAATTTTCTTTAATAAAGGCTGTAAGTAAAAAAACATATACATTAGGCTGGGTCCAACTTTAAGGACGACAAAAGCTGATAAATTTTAAAAAAAAATCCAAGGTAAGTCAAAAATTTCCACAGGTTATTCAGGACTTGATCCCAAATTTCTTTGTCCATTTGTATAGGGTTTGTTGTTGGTTAAGTTTGTCTACATGCATTTCATTGGTTCTTACATTAAATCATCAGTAGATTTCAACCAAATTCTTAAAAAACCTCATGAATATTTTCTAACTTTATATAATAACCTCAATCAACATATTGAGAATTACTATACACAAGCTAAAACCTTCAAGAGTTTTTTTAGGAACCCAACAAACCATTTTTCGCGATGAATTCTTTTTTTTTTTTTAATTTTTCAAAAAAATCTTACAAAATCATGCAACGGTTTGAATGGAAATTAATAAATTAAAAAAAACTTAAAAATTTAAAATATCTCGGAAAAAATGTATAATATTTTTATTTGTTAACTTTTTTATTTTAAATATTAAAAAATATTTTAAAAAGATCAAGTAACTTGTTTTCAAATGCCGTTTAAAATTGGTTTAGAGATTATCGGGCTACAAAGCTTAAGTAGGCAGTGCACATTGGGGTAGAATCGAAAAATTGTGAGCATTAAGAGGAAAACTATGGTAATGCCTTGCTTATTTTTAAATGTACAATTTTATGTCTAACAATTTCAAAAAAGTTAGACTTCTTTGAGAATGCATAACTAATTTTGCTTAAGATATATTAAACTACAAATTTTAAAAATAAAAATTTTTCTGCAAAGCCAAAGTTTGATTAAAAAAGAATCCCCTATTTTAGAAACCCTTATGTATATCTCTAAGAGCGGGGTAAATTATTTTGTCATACCCACCCTAACTGTGGGCGTTATGTAATAAATGCTTAGGAATCCAATTTTGGGATTTTTGTTACAATTTTTAGGAATTGTGGGATTTTCTTTTCCTAAATTTTCATTTATTTTTCTCATCTTATTATTGGTTTCCTTATGCGTCATATTTCATGCCAATATCCTTACTGTAATAGCGTTTTTTTAATAAACCTATATAGTTTATAGAATATTGGAAGCATATTATAATTAATAATATTTAATCGCAGACTTATGGTTTTGAAGCAATTTTTTAACGGCTTAAAAATAAAATGTGCCCCTTTTTGGCTTAAATGTGATGAAAAGTGAGACATTTGTAACAGAAAAATCGTTTGTGCCTTAAGAAAATTCGTTCTAACCGTTATTTTGAAATGGCAATGCCTTGCTTGAAGTAAAGATTATTTCGTTTATTGTTTAGGTGTATTTAAGTTATTATTTGAATATTATTTTTTTTTCTGTCCATATTATGCAAAGGATCCTCTTAAAAGTCTGGAAATCCCACTTAAAGCATGTTTGTAAGTAGTTGTTTGCTTATGCTGGTACTTAATATTAAATAAACTTTGGTGTAGGGTGCTTTTTTGTTTGCTTAATCTTACATTTTAAATTTTATACTATTGAATTTTTGTTATAGATTTTTATTTTCATCATGCGCAACTCTAAGTTAATTTTGGGCCTTATAATTTTGATATTTATGGCCATGCCGGTTATTAATACCCAAAAACCCCCGACAGTACAGGAAGCATTTTGTAGATCAGACACAGGTAAGTTTTCTTTGAACCCTTTTTATCATACACATCCCAGTTAGATCTTTTTTAATTTTTTCCAAGGTAATAAGGTTTTTACAATAGAATAAGGACATATTGGTAAGGGCCTTATTATTTACTAATTATTTGAGGAAAAAGTAACAAGTATTTCTGCACATCAAATATAAGTTGATAATTTACTCGGCAAGCAAAGGTAAAAAGCAAAGGGATAGTGAAAATAAATTAAAATATAAAGAATATTTATTTAACTACAAATAATGGGAGTGGACTCTGCAATGCTGCTCTCAGAGAAGCGCAGCCGTATACACATAAATAATTAAAATATATAGAAGAATTATTTTTCATAATTTTTGTAAAATGTGCTGCTATTTAGTACGTTCATATTGAAAAGTAAAAATCTCCGGTATGTTTTTCTTGATTATTGCTTTAAAGGAGATATATGTGGGTATTAAATGCTATAATTTTTCCGAATTCATTTATTTCATTAAAATTTTAGTTTATTGTTTTACGGGTAAAATTTAGGGTTAATTATTTACATTTGTAACAAAAAAAAACTTAAGCTGCTGCTGGATAACTTCACGATCTTACTTCAACTTCTCAACTGTCCGCATTGAAATGGCCCATCTATCGATAGATTTACGCGTTACTCTTCCGCCTGTCGAATATTCCAAAATATAAGTTCGTCGATAGTAATATATTTGTCCTCTTTCCACCTATCCACTATAATCTGTCATAATGTTAAACTGTTTCGTCAAAATATAAACGTCAGTCTAAAATAATCAAATATCATCTAACCCGATCCCACATATATACAAAGCCAACATATATTTGAAGCAAATGGAAGAAAGTAAACAAGTTGAGGGTATAGAATTTTCCGTTCAAGAAAGCCTTTTTTAACTGGTTATCATTTTGTCAGGTGTCAAGTGGTCTATAATTAGTTTGTTTTGGTTTTTTATCGCAAAAATACGGACGCCTAGACAACGCTTCTAAATTATGCAAAAATTTTTTAAATCATATCGCACTCTACGCTTTTTTTACAATCAATTTTTTGATCCATCAGAATAATACAATCGATTAACTATGGAACATTTTCGCACCAAATAATAGAAAGACCCAAATTGGTCTATCCACCATCGTAAAGTGGACAAGAATTAGATATTAGTCCATCAATTTGATAAAAGATTTTGCGAAAAAATCTGGACTTGTGGGCTTACAAGATCCAACTTGTGCCACAATTAAGGCCACGCGATCACCTGGTCATTGGTTCATCGTTTTAGAAACGCTGCTCTTTAGAAAGTAACAGGCAATTGTAGCGGCAATAGAGCCACGATTACTGGAATTCTTAATTATTGGTTAAATAAGCAGGATGTGCAGGGGCTGTGGTGCGTTTCAAACACATCCGAAAATGGGTTGACATTGGTCATTAGATGCTGTTAGCATACAGGAGTCAAGGAATAAGCTGTTGGGTTTTCAATATTTTTAATATTAACGCATCATTTAAAATTTATCAAATTTATCAAATTTATTTTTTTGTTGTGAAGTGCACTTTTTCGGTTAGAAATTAATTATATTTTTAAACATATGGCTGCTGCGGCTGAGATCACAGCACCCTTTTTTGCACGAAACAGTTTTCGAACACTTTTTCCAGTACTCAGCGTTGTATTGGGCTTCAAATTTTAAATTGTTTTTGAATTGTCGGCATAATACTTGTCTTAAGCGGCGCTCCACAGAAAATTGTCCAACGGGGCCAAGTCGGATCTTCTATGTGTCCAATTGACCACACTATTTCGGCTAAATAAAGTGCCATTGAAAGTTTTACGCAATAAATCAAAGACACAAAATGTGTGGCAAGTTGCACCATTCTGTTAAAACTAAAAAATGTTTACAAAAATACCATGAAGAGCGGACCAACGATTATTTCGCTCCTCAAGCTTCACCAACCAGTCACTCATAATAGGTGCATTGGTTTCTTTAGGGCAACGTTAATGTTTTCTGAAAGCTATATAAGGCAATTAATTTTCCACATAAACGTGCCGAAAAGATGTTTTTTATTGGAAAAATCGACACAATTGTGCAGTCTTCCGTGCCCTATCTGGAAAAGCATTTTTGTAAGGCGTCATACCGAAATCTTTTCGCAAAATTCGGCGTCATGTGTGAATTTTTTTATTACTGACAACGATGACGAGTTGATGATGATGTATTCTCATATACATTCTCTGCCACAGCCTCGATATTTTTGGCTGTACGCACTGTACAAGCACGCTAACGTGTTGGCGCAAGAACAATAGAACCAGATGTTGGTTCTTCTCTGCTACCAAAATATGTAAGACATTTTCAAGGTATTGCAAAATTCGATATGGTGGCTGGTCCACCCGAAATTTACTACGCTATTTCTGACCTTCTTCTGCTGTGTTAGTTTCCGCTGCCTAAGCGAAAATTTTAATGATATGCTTCCGGTGGAAGGAGAGGTGGTCGTAGATGTGTACAAACATAATATTTCAGGCGTTGCGGTGCAGTCTGGCAATATCAATTCTATCAGAGTAAGACGTTATCGAATTTAGCGTAACAAAAGTTATATCCCCGGAATTTACTAAAGCCCAAGCCTTATTGGATTTCTCCTTACACCACTCTCCCACTGTAATACTATTTTAATTGGTTAAAATAAAAGAAATTTGTCAGCTCGAAAAATCAACCGCTAAAAACTCCCTAAAACTTCAGTAATTGTCTGAGCAGCCTTAATGAGAATATTAAATAATATCATTTAATATGCATCTTCTAACTTTTGTCAGACTAAATACAACAAAATTTTTTCAGCCGATGTGCAACAGCTTTTATCAGAAAAAAGAAGAGCCCGAAAAGAATGGCAAAAGCACAAACCACTCCAACTTAAAGCTAAAGCTGAAAGAATGTTTAAACCAATTGAAAAATTTGCTAAAGGTTTACAGAATGGCATCCCTTAAGAAGCACCTAAAAGGTCTAGACTCGACTCCTCAGATAAATTATTCACTATGGCGATCAGCTAAATATTTTAAAAGATCAGTTAATGCAAAACCACTACTACGTAATATAAGAGGATTCTGAGCAAGAAATTATAAAGAAAAATGCTCGCAAGTCATTTAACAAATGTGTTCACTCTAAAAGTATGCACTGACAATAATAAATTGTCTCAAGGGAGTATATTAGGCCCACTTTTATATTTTGTTTACACAGCAGATATGCCCACAAGCAATATTACTCATACGTTGACATTTGCTGGTGATACTCAGTAATCATAAAGACCCTAGTGAGAGACCTCAAAATAACTTCAACATCACGTATGCCAAGTAAAAATATAAGCAAAATTATGGGATACCTTTACTTTACGCAACGAAACGTGCCCTCCAATTCTCATTAACAACCATACGGTGCCTTAACGAATTGAGACGAAATATCTTGGCATTCATCTGGATCGCCGCCTCACATGGAAGTAACATATAGATGCGAAGTTAACACAAATGAAACTTTAAAGGGACCAAATCCACTGGCTAATTTGTAAAAACTCTTTGCTACGTCTTGGTTGTAAACTTCTACTTTACAACTCAATTTTGAAACCAATTTAATGCTACAGGTTACAATTATAGGGCACTGCTTTCGCCTCAAACATTGAAAAAATTCAACGCCGTCAAAATAAAATCCTTAGAATGATAACTGTTGCTCCTTCGTACATTAAAAACAGAAAAATCCACAAAGAACTATAAGTTCCACTAGGTAAATGCGAAACGCTAAATTATGTGGACAAGTTTTTAGATAAGCTGGAAACACATCCTAATCCGCTCGCTGGAAACATTTTGACACATAGTGGACACACTCGTCTGAAAAGAACGGAAGCACTTAGATGAAACTACTGAATTAATAAATTTTATTATGAGAACTTAAATTTTAGTCTGGCACTGGCTGGCCTAATATTAATTATTTAGTTTATAGGGTTTGTTGTTGGTTAAGTTTGTCTATATGCATTTCATTGGTTCTTACACCAAATCATCAGTAGACTTCAACCACCCAAATTCTTAAAAAACTCATGAATATTTTCTGTCTTTATATAATAATCTCATTAAACAAAATGAGAATTACTATAAAAAACCAAAACGTTCAAGTTTTTTTAAGAATCCAACAAACCATTATTCGCTATTCGCTTGTTTTGATTTTCTTTTTTTTTTTTTATAGTAATTCTCATTTTGTTTAATGAGATTATTATATAAAGACAGAAAATATTCATGAGTTTTTTAAGAATTTGGGTGGTTGAAGTCTACTGATGATTTGGTGTAAGAACCAATGAAATGCATATAGACAAACTTAACCAACAACAAACCCTATAAATTAACAAGAAAATTGGGATTAAATCCTAAAAAATTTAAAAATTGTGTTGATTAATCATTTAGTTTTAAGATTTTAATATTTATTGCTATTTTATCAAAGGCGAAGATTTAATAACAAAAATATATAAAAACAAGGAACAGCTGTTACTAACAGAGGCATTAAAGAACTTTTTACTAAAGTTTACTCAAATCCAATAAAAGTTATTTTCCAATTCCTTTTTAGAAATAACATATCTATTCAAATAAATTAACAACAAATTAATTTCTTTTTTTTTTTTGTTTTAATAAATTTTCCGATTAGTATTACAGTTTAAAACATGTTTTATTTCTTCTTAGTTTTACAGTTGTATGCTGCGGAGAATGCTGTAAACGATGGAACTAAAATGAACATAATAAAAATTTTAAAAGTAAGTTAACATTAGAATTTAATACAGTATTAACGCCATATTAATGACTTTTTAAAGAACTCTACCTCCGGAGCACCATGGGTATCCAAGCATTTTTATACGTATAAACGTAACTGCAACTATAATCTGAAACTGAAATCATGGTATTTGTTTTTCGAGGCTGGTGATCTTACATGCATGTGCGATTATCTGATGGAGATAACTGCCAATTTCAATTATAATTTCGATAAGAAGAATTGTGGACCTGATGATAAGCATATAGGATTAAAGGAAACCAAGGGCAACAATGGAAATTGCAAACCAATAGTATTAAACTAATAAAAAAAAAAATCGCAAAGCTCTTTGAAGTAAAAACAAAATTTTGTAAACTTAAATATTTATATTTGTTTCAAAATGCACTAATGTATCTGCCTACGCACGTTTTAAGTATTTAAATAGTTTTTGTTTTTTTCTCTTGTTTGTAATTCTAAAAATATTTTTGCCATAAACTAAAAATTACTTTTAATAAACCAATTATTTGCAAAAAAAAAAACAATTATAAAGGTCGATTTACTTTGGTATGCATTACTAACACATTAAAATAAAATTTTGGAAAATTCTTATTCAAAATAAAAGTCAAGCTCGAGGTCTGGTTTCATATAAAATAACTTTATTGTATCTCAATATTTCGTCATTCACTGGATGACATCTTCAGGAGTTGTTAAAAAAGAGTAAGAATATTCAAAATATTGTTACGGAGTTAAATGTTGACTGGGTATGTCAATGTTTACCGGGTATGTAACATGATTGGCGGTTGTTGTCTGTGCTAAGAAGTTATTTAAATGTAACGGCCATTCGCTAGAAAGTTCTAGGGTGTTATCGAATCTTGTGGAACATTACAGCGTATTACCAACCACTATAAATAGTCGAGTAACACGAATGCCGCAAGCAGTTTAAGTTTAACAGTTGAGTTGAATAAGTGAACATTCAAAAGGGCTAAATAATAAAAGTGAATAACTTTAAGTGTCTTATAGAAGATTGTATACGACAGTGTGTTTAAGCAAATAAAGTTTTGTACTGTTAAAATAAAATTTCAAGTGTTTATTATTACTTTGGCAATAAAAAGAATCCCGGTTTATTTAAAGGAAATAAACCAACGTTTATAAAAGGTATAAACGTAACAATTGGTGTCAGAAGCGGAATTGCATTTTAATAAACATGAAATTCGAGGAACTTAAAGTTGAGCAGCTCAAGAGAGAGTTGAGCAAGCTGACATTACCTACAGCAGGTAATAAGGCAGAGTTACAAAAAAGGCTGATTGAGGAATTTAAGCGGCGTAATATCGACATTGATGTTTATGAGTTTGACGAAAAGGAAGAACTGGAGGTTGTTACCTGTACAACAACAAACAATGTCGATATAGGCACAATGCTTGCTGCTATGATGGAAAAAATGGAAATGAAGTTCCAGGAAGTTCAAGAAACTTCTAAAATGAATTTCCGAGAAGCTCAAGAAACTTCTAGAGTTATTAATGAAAAAATAGAAAGGAAATTCCAAGAAGTTCAGGAAACTTCTAGAGTAAACAATGAAAAAATAGAAAAGAAATTCCAAGAAGCTCAGGAAACTTCTAGAATGAATTTCCAGGGAGTTCAGGAAACTTTTAGAATTAATAATGAAAAAATAGAGATGAAGTTTCATGAAGTTCAGGAATCTTCTAAAGCTATGGAGTTTAAACTTCAAGAAATTTCTGAAGCTGTAAACAACAGAGTAGAGGGCATAGTAAAGGAAGTCATTAAAATCGATAAAAAACTATCTCACCTTGAAGATGGCATGGTTGCGCAAGCAAGTGACTTTAATAAGAAAGTCCAAGATGTTGACGAAAAATGTAAAAATCTAGAAACAAAAATTAATAGTCTTCAATGTCATGAGGTACCAGTGCGAGTAATTCCAGAAATGTCGAACAGAATAAAGGCCCCTACTTTTGACGGTAGCGCACCATTTAATGTTTTTAAGTTCCAGTTCGAGACAGTTGCAAATAGAAATGCGTGGAACAATGAAGAAAAGGCCTTAGAGTTGATTTTGGCCTTAAAAGGTAACGCAGCGCAAGTTCTAGAAAGCATACCTATTGGCTGCAGAGAAAACTTCGAAGAGATAATGGTTGCACTACAACGCAAGTATGGCGGTGAGCACAAACGAGATATATACCGAATGGAATTGCGAGGTAGAGTACAGAAAGCCAACGAATCGCTACAAGATTTTGCAACCGAAATCGAGCGGTTGGTGCAGTTGACATATCCAGGCGAGAACCATCCATTTTTGGATCAATTTAAAATAGAAACGTTTGTGAGTGGAATACGCGATCCTGAAATCAAGCACGCGGTGTTTGGCACACAGAAGTCTACTTTTGCTGAAACCGTATCATACGCGCTGACACAGGAGACCGCAAAATTACTGTCTAAGCCGCAAATACATAAGGTAAGAAATCTCGAAATTACCGCAGAAAAAGACAGAAATATTGTCGATGAGTTAAAAAATGCAGTTATGCAGGCATTGGAAGAAAAGCGAGGCACAGTTCGAATCAAATGCTATAACTGCGGTAAGAGCGGTCATTTTCAGCGAAATTGTAAAGCATCAAGAAAGCGGGCTAGATCTGTTTCACCACCTAGAAACAGCAAACGCGTAAACACCACAGCAAACGAGTCTCCGTTAAACTAACACGAGCTAGCACTACGGGGCAAGAGCTAGCTCCCATAACCGAGGGCCCCACAATCTCCATATCAGTCATGCAACAGAAAAATAGCAACCTAACTGCTTGTGGGTATATCAATGGTCGAAGGCATATTTTTACTATAGACACAGGAGCATCGCAATCCATTATCAGACCTGATATAGTCAAGAAAACAATTGAACCGTTATATGGCGTAAGTCTACGAACAGCAACTGGAGAGCCTGCTACTGTCTATGGTAAAATAAACGTAAAAGTAACTATTGCCAACATAAGTGTGAATCATGTATTCATTGCTGCCGATATTGTGGACGAAGTAATCATCGGTGCAGACTTTATGATCAATCATGGAATTAGTCTGCATATGGGGCAAAAGACCATGATTTGGCAGAATATTGAGATACCCCTAGATGTTGGTTACGAAGATAAATCGCCTGTAAGGAAGCTGTTTGCTATAGAACAAGAGAAAATACCACCACAGTCAGAAAGTGTAGTATGGGCGCGTATAGAGGGAGATTGTGTCGACAACCGGTTGTGGGTGATAGAACAAACAGATAGAAAAAGTGACTTAATAACAGCAAAAGCCCTCGTGAGAACCTGTAACAACGGAAGAGTCCCTGTTAGAATGCTAAACCTTTCCACGTGCGAAAAAGTCGTCAGGCCGAATTGTGAAGTGGGCCAGTGTGCTACAGCTGAGGCAATAATAAATTGTGAAATGGAATCGGGTCCTGTCTGTATGTCAAACAAAGAGCAGGAGATTCTATCGGAGTGCATAGAAAAATGGGTTAAAGGGTTATCCTCGTCCGATAAAAATAAAGCAAGAAAACTGCTTAGAAAGCACGCCTCCATCTTCGCCTTGAAAGGACAACAGCAAGGAAGAACATCACTGGTGAAACATCAGATAAATACAGGAGATGCAAGGCCAATAAAACAAGCTCCCAGAAGTATTCCTCTAGCAAAACGCAATGAAGTAAAAGAACTTGTCAGCGAAATGGAGCGGAGTGGAGTAATAGAACCTTCTTCAAGCCCTTGGAGCTCCCCGGTAGTGTTGGTTAAAAAGAAAGATGGAAGCACCAGATTCTGCGTCGATTATAGAAAACTGAATGACGTAACCAAGAAGGACAGTTACCCGCTACCAAGGATAGATGACACGCTGGACACGCTAGCTGGAACGAAATGGTTCTCCACATTAGACCTGCAAAGTGGTTATTGGCAAGTTGAAATATCTGACAAAGATAAGGAGAAAACAGCTTTTAGTGCAAGTGATGGGCTGTGGCAATTTAACGTAATGCCGTTTGGGCTATGCAATGCCCCAGCCACATTCGAACGGTTAATGGAGCGTGTATTGAGGGGACTACATTGGAAGACATGCCTGGTGTATCTTGATGACATTATTGTCATGGGTAAAAGTTTTGACGATCACCTGAAGAATCTAGAAGAAGTCCTCAAGCGGATATCATTGGCTGGACTTAAATTGAGTGCGAAGAAATGTGCATTGTTCCAAAAAGAGGTTAAATATTTGGGCCATCGCGTCGCAGAAAATGGTATATCAACTGACGAAGATAAAATTAAAGCTGTGAAGGACTGGCCTCGCCCAAACAACCTGCATGAGTTACGCAGTTTTCTTGGTTTTTGTACCTACTATAGGAGGTTTGTGCCAAATTTTGCCAGTGTCGCTGCCAGTCTACATGAGCTTACGCAGAAGTCACGACCGTTTCTGTGGGCGGACGCACAAGAACAAGCATTTCAGAAGCTCAAGGAGCTATTATGCGTAGCACCAGTCCTGGCCTATCCAATTGCTGGAGAGAAATTTGTGCTGGATAGTGATGCGAGTGGCTACGGGATAGGTGGTGTTCTTTCACAAGTTGTCAACGGTACAGAAAAGGTCATAGGCTACTACAGTCGAACACTCTCAAAGCCTGAAAGAAATTATTGTGTTACACGGCGAGAGCTTCTGGCAGTGGTAGAGTGTGTAAAACATTACCACAAGTACCTGTATGGACAACACTTCGAGATAAGAACCGACCACTCCGCACTCAGGTGGTTGCTACAATTTAAACAACCAGAGGGGCAGCTAGCCCGTTGGATTGAACGTCTCCAGAGCTACGATTTCGGCATCGAGCATCGAAAAGGTACTAAGCATGGAAATGCGGATGCACTCTCCCGAAGACCTTGCAGATCGGAATGCAAGTATTGCCTAAAAGCTGAAGAAAAAGAAGGCGTCGTTGATGTTCGACTCACACGCATAGAGACAAGTGACGACTGGTCAGTGGCACAAAGGGACGATCCCGTACTGGCGAAAATTATTTCGGCGAAGGAGGAAGACAAAAGGCCAACCCGTAACCAAATATCAGCGGAAAGTCCACTGATGAAATCATATTGGGCGCTGTGGAATAGTCTGCAGCTAATTAACGGGTGCCTTTATCGCCAATGGGAAAGCGCTGATGGTAAATCGAAAACAAATTTAATTGTGGTGCCATCCTCTAAAATCGAAGACGTAGTGAAGGAGTTTCATGATGGTCCTAGCGGTGGTCACCTTGGCGTAACAAAAACCGTAGAGAAGATTAAACACCGCTTCTATTGGGTTGGATGTCAACAATCGGTTGCTGATTGGATAGCAAACTGTGGACGATGTATCGCAGCCAAGGGCCCAGTAAGAAGAAGTAGGGGACCACTGCAGCAGTACAATTCAGGTGCTCCCTTTGAGCGAATAGCGATGGATATAGCAGGACCTTTTCCTATCAGTGAGGCGGGAAACCGTTACGTCTTAGTGGTAATCGACTATTTTAGCAAATGGCCAGAGGTATACGCTATACCAAACCAAGAGGCTAAAACTGTTGTAAACACGTTTGTAAACAACTGGGTGTGCCGCTACGGTGTTCCGCTAGAATTACATTCTGATCAGGGGAGAAATTTCGAATCTTCGATATTCCAGGAAATGTGCGAGCTATACGGTATCCGAAAAACGAGGACTACACCACTTCATCCACAGTCTGACGGCATGGTCGAAAGATTTAACCGCACGTTAGAGGAACACCTGAGAAAAGTGGTCAGCTCACACCAAAGGGACTGGGATGAGCACATACCTAAATTTCTGTTGGCATACAGGTCAGCCGTTCATGATTCTACCTCAAGAACACCTGCAAAAATTATGTTTGGAACTGAGCTAAAGCTGCCAGGTGATTTAGAATTCGGTATTAAACCCACAACAATAGATGAACACGAAGACGACTCTTCAAGGGAACAAAAAGATCTTAACCAAGTTCATGAATTCGTACGTGGCCGAATAAAAATGACCAGTGACAAAATGAAAGCCAGATACGATCTAGCAGCGAATTCCGAAGGTTTTAATGAAGGTCAGCTAGTTCTACTATATAACCCACAACGGAAAAAGGGATTGTCTCCTAAACTACAAACCCATTGGGATGGACCATATAAGGTGATAAAAAGAATAAATGATGTCGTTTATAGAATTCAAAAATACAAAAGCCCAAGATCAAAGATGAAAGTGGTTCATCTCGAGCGCCTCGCCAATTATGGAAAAAGTGAATCTATGCCTGTTCGGGACGAACAGGCTTAAGCGGGCGGTAGTGTTACGGAGTTAAATGTTGACTGGGTATGTCAATGTTTACCGGGTATGTAACATGATTGGCGGTTGTTGTCTGTGCTAAGAAGTTATTTAAATGTAACGGCCATTCGCTAGAAAGTTCTAGGGTGTTATCGAATCTTGTGGAACATTACAGCGTATTACCAACCACTATAAATAGTCGAGTAACACGAATGCCGCAAGCAGTTTAAGTTTAACAGTTGAGTTGAATAAGTGAACATTCAAAAGGGCTAAATAATAAAAGTGAATAACTTTAAGTGTCTTATAGAAGATTGTATACGACAGTGTGTTTAAGCAAATAAAGTTTTGTACTGTTAAAATAAAATTTCAAGTGTTTATTATTACTTTGGCAATAAAAAGAATCCCGGTTTATTTAAAGGAAATAAACCAACGTTTATAAAAGGTATAAACGTAACAATATTTTAAACTTAATGCTTTAAAAGAGTACAATAGAGAATGTTAAAGCATTAAGTTTAAAATATTTTGAATATTCTTACTCTTTTTTAATAACTCCTGAAGATGTCATCCAGTGAATGACCAAATATTGAGATACAATAAAGTTATTATATATGAAACCAGACCTCGAGCTTGACTATTATTTTGAATGAGTGTTATTATAAAGGTCAAACAAATATACAACAAAACTCATTTTGGAAAATAATTTTACACCAGAGTTGCCCAATAAAAGAAAATGATTTACGAGAATGTATTGGGTGCTTTCTCACTGTTTTTATTATTAAAAAAACAATGCAATATCTACTTGTGTTGTTGTTATTATTTCTGTTTTATTTTTCTCCTTCTAGTTATGCTTTTTTACAGCCACTGGTGCGCAGCGAAGCCAACTTAGTGCTTTGAGCACTATTTTTGGTGCTTTTGTATACCTCAAAAAGCCAAGATTTTTATTTTGGTACCAAACTGAGAAAAAGCACTATGCTGGTGCTTTCTACAAGATTTAAAATTTTCAGCAATTATTGTCTGCAGTGACTATTCTCTCAAGTCTCACGAATGGGGGTTTAGCCTAGAAACTCTTTATTTATCTCACAGCATAGTGGTTTATTTTATCAATTCACTTTATTATTTTTTAGTCAAACTTTAGAAACCGAATATGCTTAAACTCTTTTTCAAAGCGGCTGCATTTCATTAGTTCTTACACCAAATCATCAGTAGACTTCAACCAAATTCTTAAAAAACCGCATGAATAGTTTCTGCCCTTGTATAAATACTTTCATAAACTTATTGAGAAGTACTATAAACAAACCAAAACATTCAAGAGTTCAAAAATCGAACAAACTATTTTTCGTTATTCAACTGTTTTGATTTTTTTTCCCCTTATACATCTGAATAACCATTGGTTACCACTAAATGTATTAAAAGGGCTACTGTAAAAAAATCTTTTCGTATTGCAATAATTTCTAAATATGGGAAAAATTGAGATCAAATTCTGGATAATATTTGAAAATTGTTGTAAAACTGAAGGTCTTAAGGGGGACGCATGGTGTATAATGGATAGGATTAAGTTTAAAACAAGGTTATTATGATATTCAACATTTTGTGGAGGGTGATATTTTTATCAGTTTTAGCCCCAAGAAACAAACGAACAACCAGTCGGATGAACGGACAGATCGGCAAGCTTTAATCGACTCAGTCTACCGGCAATTCCTTTAGGGCGATATAAACATTTGCACAAATGTATGGAATCCATTCGACGTTTGTAGTGTGTGTATAATAAGTTAAGTGCTTTTTTTACGTTTTTAATAGAAAAAAGCATAGTGTATATGAACAGTAAACTTTGTCCTAACTTACAAAGTAAAAACGAAAGAAAACAGTCATACCGTACCCCTTTCTCTGTTACGTGTAAGTTAAATATATTATATATTTTATTATAAATTATAATCTTTAAGTGTCTTATTACTATTAATCCCTTAAAAACATACTTTTGTTGAAAATTAAATCGTTTTTTTCTGAATTAAATATCTTAATATTATAAGCAAAAAGCCAAAATCCAAGCAAAATAGTCACAGGCGTTACAGTGGAATTGCTCTGATAACCAAATAAAATCAATAAGCTGAATATATTTAAATATAGAAATTATTAATATTATTTTATATTTAATATGCAATCACATTTAAAATTTTTTTTTATTAATAAATACTCGTACCAATGTATATTTATTATCAGCTCAAATGCAAACCCCCCAGAACAAGCAAAAAAAACCCATATCGATAATTTACTGTATTTGAATGTATTTTAATAAAATAAATATGGCATTACATTCCCCAGAAAAATACTTTGGCCGCTCAGGAAAAAAATTAAAATTTTTTATTCGATTTTTGGTTCGATTATGTATTTTCAAAAAGTTTCACTGGCAAGTTCAGGTACAGTTTGTTTAACAGGTCTTTATGGCATATTTTTTTAAAAAGCTTAAGAGACAAATATAAAAGGCGTGGAGCAATACTTCTTTTCCCCAAAGGATTGTTCTATGGTACTATATTTGCTTTTAAGGCTAAATTTTTGGTTGGGAATGCATTTGTTCACATTTAAGGTTGGGATCAGTTTGGTTTTAAGCAATTTCTCGAACGATTTCGAGACAGTCAATAACAAACTAATAGGCTTAAAGACTCCAACTTCGAAGGCTCAGGAATCATCTTTACTAAGGCAACTTGTGCTATTAGCGAGAAATATTCACGCTATAATATGGCATTAAAAATGCTGTGCAACGCAGCTCTAAAGGCATATTGTTGCTAATGTTATCAAAGCCAGGAGCTTTTTTAGAATATAAATTATCGATAGCCTATAGGGCATCTAGAACTTCTAAGCGTAGCTCTTTAGGACGTCTAGCGACAACAAGCGGTAATTTACCCGTTTTGGGGAGAGAACATGTTCTTTAAATGATTTTCTAAAATATAACGTTTTTTTGCCATTTCGTGTACAGGATCCGCTCAGATAACGTAGTTTTGGTTTTCCGATAATGGGTCTTCTAAAATGTCTTACTAATCACCACAGATAGTCTCAAAAGTAAAGTATAAACTATTTTCTCTTAAGAGATGCCACTCTGTATACCTCTAGGAAGTTTTCTAATGGGCTTGTAATTTTAAATTTATTTTTAAGTTGGACCAAATAAAGCTGTGATGCGATTTTTACGTTAAATAACGAAGAACCCAAATGAAAAATTTGTCGTTTGTTAAAAAAATTAAATTAATCATTAGAAAAAAACGCAATAAATCCAGCAATCGAATTGAGTTTGTTCAAAGCTCATTGCTTAGAAAAGCTCACTTTTGGAAAACGTACATGAAAAAAAACACTCTATTAAATAACACTCAAACAAATTGATGAAAAAATCGAGTATTTAAAAAAGTGATTTATCATTTTGGTTTTTATACATCCAGCACTGGCGCTTTGGGGTCAGCAAGATAATCGATTTTACAAAAACAATAAATATTTTTTGGGCTTTGGAAAAAAAAATTCTAAATTAAGTTTTAAAAAGCCAATAAATTACAAAATGAAATAATTCAAATATGTGCAGATGCCGTGTAAAGTATCTACCTATAAATTTAAAAGTTGCTAAAACAAAATATTTTAGGGAAGAGCCACTTTAAGATTTGCCGAACATTTTGAGATCAATAAACAATTTTTCGGTTCACCAATATATTTTTTAGCCCCCCTTAGAAAAAATTTGTAGCTACGGCAATGTCATCATGGCTTATTATCTTATTTTTCTAAATATGTGAAATGATTTAAAAGGGAATTTTTAATTCGAGATAACATTTCTAAGTCAAAATAATATATTTTTTTAAGTAAGACAATACGACGAATATGATATCTTGTAAACTGTCCAAATATTTTGTAATAAATTCAATAATTAATCTAAATATTGACTTTAATTTATTGATGATTTTTTTATTTATATTAACGAGTAAATTAAAACAATAAATTAATTTTATGTCCAAATGTTCTTATATATAAGAAAACAGAGGCATAAGGTAATAAAATACTATGTTTTACATCGATATAAGTACCCACCCAGGCAGAAATATACGATTCTAAAACGATGGTCCAAAAATGTTGTACCACCACAGTCCTGTAAACACAAAATTTCGACTCTTTCAAAATATTGTACCGTTACAGTACTGTATATACAAAATCGCAGCCCTAGTTTATAAATGTTATAAATGTAAAAGATAAAATATGCTATTCTTATACCAGAAATTTAAATTTCCGGTATTAGAATAACATTTTTTTTTCTGTCTTAGGAGTTTGACCTGCTTTTGTTAAAATATTGGACTTTACTACTTTAGGCTTTTAATAAGAGATTTCCTTAAATAAATATGTTTATAAGTAGCAAAATAAAACATGCAAAAGACTTTCTAACGCATCTTAAGAATTTTTTAATTTTTTTTTTTACGTTTATAAACTTTTTTAAATTTCAAATATAAACATTTTTTATTTTGAAAGCAAATTTGACATTTACAAACTAGGGTTGAGATTTTGTGTATGCACTACTGTAATGGTACAATATTTTGAAAAAGTCGAAATTTTGTGTTTACAGGACTGTGGTGGTACAACATTTTTGGACCATCGTTTTAGAATCGTATATTTCTGCCTGGGTATTTTACATTGACTATGCACATATGTTTGTTTTATTATAGGTCGATAGGAGTCATAAATTACATTCTTATTTATTAAACGAAAACCTTTATATTTATGACTGACTTATAAAACAATAGCGTCTAAGAGTTTCTGGCGTAAATCGAGTTTTCCAGCTTCAAAAAATATTTATGTTTTTTTGATTTATTATAAGGTCATACTTCATTTATAAAAAATAAAAACGAATTTTCTGAACGGCATTTGCCTTTTCTAACAAACCACAAAGTAGCAAACTAGTATGAAAAAATAAAGTTACTTAAGCAAGTTGAGCAAATATTTTCTAATGCATTTTGCAAATCAATAAACAAAAAAACTAAACTGGTTAATGGCCACAATGGTAGCGTCATTTGGTGACACAAAAGCTTGGTTATGCCATGAACGCGCCTACCGCGTTGGCCATATGCCCAACATTACATTAAATATTAAAATAACATTAAGTTGTTATTACAGCCGATTGGATGGATATTAAAAACGTTTTGCTTAGTTTTGTTTTAATATCAATTTATTCGCCTCTATAAGATACATTCTCTACATACCAATACGTATGACACAATTAAAAAGTATTACCCTGCAAACCGGAAGTCAAACAAAAAATTATTACTTAATCGAGGCAAAGCAAAGTTTCGAGATTCATATATAAATTGATTTATTTTAACATTTTTAAAAAGTAACTTACTAAATTAGAAATATATAAGAAACTATGATCTTCTCAAAATAAGGATAAATTCGCTTCTTTGCTTAGAATTTACTACAGTTTTTAAGTTATTCTTAAAACGTTTTTTTATGTTTGTCGTTTGAAAATAAAACTAATGTGAAACAAGCAAAAGCGCTTTATTCGGCTGTACCAAGTCTTATATACCCCTCACATTGGTATTTTTATATGCCCAGCTATCTGATCAAGCCGATTTATTTCGTACTGCAAATATTATAATAAAAATTTGTTTAAAATGTATGTTTGCAAGTATGTACGTTTATATATCTCAACATACATACATGTATTCATACATATGTTTTTACATACATACATCCACATCACAATACATACCTACGTCCAAGCACACAAGAAACTTTTTGTGTACGAAAATAAAATATATGTTTAACATTGTTGCCAGTGTTCACTTGTTACATATTTTGTATGGAAATTTTGTTCTAAAAAAACAAAGGCAATCGCACTACTTTGCCTGTATCTCGGTCGGTAGTTAAGCGATCTTGGTGATTTAAAATAGCAATTGTCTCAAGCATATTTCTAATAGTTTGGCACCAATAACTAGACCGTATTTCTTTATTTGACTCCCGAAACTTTCTACAGACGGACAGACGGACATGGCTACATCGTCTTCCCTATCCATAAGGATCTGGAATATATTTAATTTATGGGGTCGCAAATAGATGATTAATAAGTTACAAATGGAATGACAATCTGATATATACTCATATCATTTTTTGAAAAGTATAATTAGCAGGGACAGTATTAAAAAAATTAATCTCAAAAAACTATAATTATATTTTGATTTAATTGTTTTGCCAAAAATTATTTATTATTCTTATACCCTTCACATAGTAACAAAGGTATTTATTACATAGTTTGTCATTCCGTTTGTTATTTCCTTATTATCTATTTTTGACCCCATAACGTATATATTATCTGGATCCTTATAGATATGGAAGTCCAAATTTGCGACCTCATATTCTATCCATATTTTGAATTCTTAAAGAGTCGATATAATTGTTCAAATGTCGTGAGTTTTCTGTTTCTAAAACAACAATAGTTATGTTCTTTAAGCCAACCACAAATAATTTGTAATATTTACAGCTCAAAAACAGTTTACCTAGATTAGTCGACTGGATAAACAAAAATGCCGATGTGAAAGGTATATAAGATAAGATTCGGCAAAACCGATTAAAGCGCTTTAACTTGTTGGATTTTAATTTTGTTTTGACAAAAATAATTATTCTTTTCAAGTGTTTATAAAAATCAACTTTAGTAATTATTAATTGTAAGTTTTCGAAATATCTACCTAAATACCATCAAGATGGTGTACTTCAGTTGTTGATCCATGTATTCCTAGTAAATGTTTTTTGTTTTATTTAAAATTCAAATTAATAATATCTTAAAGCCAAAGCTATGGTTTTGCTGGGTATATACGTGTTGGTATAAATAAGTATGTGCATGGAAGATAACGGTTAAACAAAATAAAGATTTAGTTATTAAGCACATACATATAAACCTAACATGTGTGTATATACCCATACGTAGGTATTTTAAATTAACCCTGTCGAGCATTTTGTAGTCGACTACAAAAGTAGCTCACTTAAAGTTAACTTTTATTGACTTTAGTCAGTCAGCTGATTATAAAGTTATACAAAAGAGCCTCGAAGTGAAAGCGCATATAAGTGGTGTATTTCTTACATATCATCTATTTTTTCATTTGAGCTGAACTTTATTTAGAATTATGTATATTAAGTATTTTATATAAAAATATTTGTATGCAAATGAATATGATGCAAGTTTAACAATCTGAGCGCAAAGGTTCTACTCCCACTAGTGACTAAGGTTTGTTAAAAAAGCTAAATTTTATTTTAATTTTTTAAAATATCTGCTCAATATTTATTGTTTTTTTTTCTCGCTTTCTTAGCAAGTTAAAAGTGGAACAATTATACTGGTCCAATAAACTGTTTCCTTTTTACTAAGAAACTTAAAAAACTAAAAAAAAAACATTTCGAGTTAAAACAAGTTAGAGCGCTATATTCGGCTGTGCCGAATCTTATATACCCTTCACATTGGTCTTTAAATATACCCAGCCGAGTAATTTTGTACTGCAAATAATATAATAAAAATCCTTGTGCGAGTTTTAAGGCCCATAGAAAAAATAACAAAATTTTAACGTTCGTATGAATAATAAAAATAGATGAAGAAGATTTGAGGTCGAGAGTTTTAAAAGTTTTCGACATTATTCATATTTAAAGGTTAATAAAACTTGTTAAATGTTCTAGTCCCACTGCTCTTCTCCAACTTTTTCTCCAAAATGTATGAATTATTTGATTATTACTTTTTGTAGAATATTCGAAGTCGATAGCTGTAATAATTTTCCAGAAGTAGCGTATCGAAAATTTTTTTTCTTCAGAGCGTAGCCCTTGATGTCCAATCACTTTTTGTAGAACATTTGATTTCGATATCTGTTACAGTTTCCGAGATATAGGGTATCGAATATTTTATAACAATTGTCGATTTGTATGGGAGCTACCCCTTTTTTTGCCCCCACTCAAAAAATTTTTTCTTTAAAGTGTGGATCTTTGCGTACTATTACTTTTTGTAGAACATTTTATGTCGATAGCTGTTATAGTTTACGAGATATAGCGTATCGAATATTTTATAACAATTGTCGATTTGCATGGGAGCTACCCCTTTTTTCGCCCCCACTCAAAAAATTTTTTCTCTATAGTGTGGCTCTTTGCGTAAAATTACTTTTTGTAGAACATTTTATGTCGATAGCTGTTATAGTTTACGAGATATAGCGTATCGAAGATTTTATAACAATTGTCGATTTGTGTGGGAGCTACCCCTTTTTTAGCCCCCACTCAAAAATTTTTTTCTTTAAAGTGTGGATCTTTGCGTACAATTACTTTTTGTAGAACATTTTATGTCGATAGCTGTTATAGTTTACGAGATATAGCGTATCGAATATTTTATAACAATTGTCGATTTGCATGGGAGCTACCCCTTTTTTTGCCCCCACTCAAAAAATTTTTCCTTTAAAGTGTGGATCTTTGCGTACAATTACTTTTTGTAGAACATTTTATGTCGATAGCTGTTATAGTTTACGAGATATAGCGTATCGAATATTTTATAACAATTGTCGATTTGCATGGGAGCTACCCCTTTTTTCGCCCCCACTCAAAAAATTTTTTCTTTATAGTGTGGCTCTTTGCGTAAAATTACTTTTTGTAGAACATTTTATGTCGATAGCTGTTATAGTTTACGAGATATAGCGTATCGAAGATTTTATAACAATTGTCGATTTGTGTGGGAGCTACCCCTTTTTTAGCCCCCACTCAAAAATTTTTTTCTTTAAAGTGTGGATCTTTGCGTACAATTACTTTTTGTAGAACATTTTATGTCGATATCTGTTACAGTTTCCGAGATATAGGGTATCGAATATTTTATAACAATTGTCGATTTGTATGGGAGCTACCCCTTTTTTTGCCCCCACTAAAAAAATTTTTCCTTTAAAGTGTGGATCTTTGCGTACAATTACTTTTTGTAGAACATTTTATGTCGATAGCTGTTATAGTTTACGAGATATAGCGTATCGAATATTTTATAACAATTGTCGATTTGCATGGGAGCTACCCCTTTTTTCGCCCCCACTCAAAAAATTTTTTCTTTATAGTGTGGCTCTTTGCGTAAAATTACTTTTTGTAGAACATTTTATGTCGATAGCTGTTATAGTTTACGAGATATAGCGTATCGAAGATTTTATAACAATTGTCGATTTGTGTGGGAGCTACCCCTTTTTTAGCCCCCACTCAAAAATTTTTTTCTTTAAAGTGTGGATCTTTGCGTACAATTACTTTTTGTAGAACATTTTATGTCGATAGCTGTTATAGTTTACGAGATATAGCGTATCGAATATTTTATAACAATTGTCGATTTGTATGGGGCCTACCCCTTTTTTTGCCCCCACTCAAAAAATTGTTTCTTTAAAGTGTAGATCTTTGCGTACAATCACTTTTTGTAGAACATTTTAAGTCGATATCTGTTACAGTTCCCGAGATATAGGGCATCGAATATTTTATAACAATTGTCGATTTGTATGGGAGCTACCCCTTTTTTTGCCCCCACTCAAAAATTTTTTTCTTTAAAGTATGGATCTTTAAGTACAATTACTTTTTGTAGAACATTTTATGTCGATAGCTGTTATAGTTTCCGAGATATAGGGTATCGAATATTTTATAACAATTGTCGATTTGTATGGGAACTACCCCTTTTTTTGCCCCCACTCAAAAATTTTTTTCTTTAAAGTGTGGATGTTTGCGTACAATAACTTTTTGTAGAACATTTTATGTCGATAGCTGTTATAGTTTACGAGATATAGCGTATCGAATATTTTATAACAATTGTCGATTTGTATGGGGCCTACCCCTTTTTTTGCCCCCACTCAAAAAATTGTTTCTTTAAAGTGTAGATCTTTGCGTACAATCACTTTTTGTAGAACATTTTAAGTCGATATCTGTTACAGTTCCCGAGATATAGGGTATCGAATATTTTATAACAATTGTCGATTTGTATGGGAACTACCCCTTTTTTTGCCCCCACTCAAAAATTTTTTTCTTTAAAGTGTGGATGTTTGCGTACAATAACTTTTTGTAGAACATTTTATGTCGATAGCTGTTATAGTTTCCGAGATATAGGGTATCGAATATTTTATAACAATTGTCGATTTGTATGGGAGCTACCCCTTTTTTTGCCCCCACTGAAAAATTTATTTCTTTAAAGTGTGGATCTTTAAGTACAATTACTTTTTGTAGAACATTTTATGTCGATAGCTGTTATAGTTTCCGAGATATAGGGTATCGAATATTTTATAACAATTGTCGATTTGTATGGGAACTACCCCTTTTTTTGCCCCCACTCAAAAATTTTTTTCTTTGAAGTGTGGATGTTTGCGTACAATAACTTTTTGTAGAACATTTTATGTCGATAGCTGTTATAGTTTCCGAGATATAGGGTATCGAATATTTTATAACAATTGTCGATTTGTATGGGAGCTACCCCTTTTTTTGCCCCCACTGAAAAATTTTTTTCTTTAAAGTGTGGATCTTTAATTACAATTACTTTTTGTAGAACATTTTATGTCGATAGCTGTTATAGTTTCCGAGATATAGGGTATCGAATATTTTATAACAATTGTCGATTTGTATGGGAACTACCCCTTTTTTTTGCCCCCACTCAAAAATTTTTTTCTTTAAAGTGTGGATGTTTGCGTACAATAACTTTTTGTAGAACATTTTATGTCAATAGCTAATATAGTTTCCGAGATATAAGGTATCGAATATTTTATAACAATTGTCGATTTGTATGGGAACTACCCCTTTTTTTGCCCCCACTCAAAATTTTTTTTTCTTTAAAGTGTGGATGTTTGCGTACAATAACTTTTTGTAGAACATTTTATGTCGATAGCTGTTATAGTTTCCGAGATATAGGGTATCGAATATTTTATAACAATTGTCGATTTGTATGGGAGCTACCCTTTTTTTTGCCCCCACTCAAAAAATTTTTTCTGCAGAGTGTAGATCTTTGCGTACAATTACTTTTTGTAGAACATTTTAAGTCGATAGCTGTTATAGTTTACGAGATATAGCGCATAAAATATTTCACCAAATTTGTGCAATTGTAGGAAAAATACCCCTTCCCCTGGTCCTATCTGTAAAAACTTTTTCCATTATTTAGGTCCCTTCTTTAGGAGTATCCGTGCCAAGTTTTGTGGCAAGAGTAACTACACTTACTGAGATATATAGGTTATATGCACGGATTTTGTCCTAAAAAAAATGGGTTACTCTGGGTTTTCGCTTATATCTCGGTCAATAGTGAACCGATTTTGCTTATTTTAAATAGCGATTGTTAGCGGGATATTTGTGATCGTTTGACACCATTAACTGGTCTGTATCTTTTTATTTGACTCCGGAAACTTGATTTCAACAGACGGACAGACGGACAGACGGACAGACGGACATCGCTAAATCGGCTTCCCTATCTATAAGGATTCAGAATATATATACTTTATGGGGTCGCAAATGAATAATAACGAAATTACAAACGGAATGACAAAGTGATATATACCCTATCACTATGTGAAGGGTATAAAAATATCAAATTAGACAACTAACTACCGTCCAGAATATCGATATATTAAAATAGTTAGTTGCTAACATTAAGATTTAATTCAATTGTCAGTCACTGTTAGTTAGCTAAAAGTTTACTTTTTGTCCAACAGGAAATATCTTTATTAACACCAAAATAGAAAGACATACATACATATCTTGGACGTAATTATTAAATTTTATATGGTTTTACAATATCAAATCTTAATATTAATGTATGTCCCTACATGATGCGAATACAATAGAGAATGATTACAAACATAAAAATTTGTCTACGAAGGCATGAATGCAGTTAATTGTTTGTCGCTCTAGGGTTTCGATGCCTTAAGATTTCGTTTATAATTGTTTTTAGTTTTATATATATGTTTTAATATTGTAACGTATTTTTATTCATTTAGATTTTCTTTAATAAACATATTTTGTAGTTAAACTCTAATGCCAGTAGTTTAATTTAAAAAATGTGTGTGAGTTTTTTTTAACTAAATATCTAACTAACTACCCAATTAACAGTTTACGTTAAGGCATTTAAAATTTTAATTCAGGTACGAATGGCTCCTGTTGGTCTGCTTCATCCTATTTTTCTTTATTTTTCAACCTTGTTTCGCATAGACTTTTCTTCTATTTTAACTCTTTTTATCTTATCTTTAAGCAACTCAAAAAACCGAATTAGCTGACTCAAATGCGCTGTGTCCTTTTCTTTAACGGCTGCTTGTTTTTGTTAACCTCACCTAGGGGTGTGTTTGTACAAAATAATATTTAAAATGTTCCATCTTTAAGGTTAGGTTACGTTAGGTTAGGTTAGGTTAGGTTAGGCTAGGTTAGGTTAGGTTAGGTTAGGTTAGGTTAGGTTAGGTTAGGTTAGGTTAGGTTAGGTTAGGTTAGGTTAGGTTAGGTAAGGTATAACAGGCAGCCGTCAAAGGAAAGGATACAGTTCACTTTGATCTTCTTAGCTCGGTTACTTTGTATTTACTGAAAAGCCAAATAGAAAGGACGAAGATGGAAGAAAAGAAGAATTTTAGAAAAGGATAAGACAGAAAGAAAAGTTGAAAAAGACTAACCAGGGTCTCTGCTGGATATCGAAACCACATCTCCCCGACTGGTAGACTCGGACACTTATCACTGATCTACCGGGGCTCCCAAATTTTAATTAAAAACCCAAAAATTTATTTTACAATTAAAAAAATCTAAAATGTATTTGATATATGTCAGCAAAAGCCAAAACGATATTTTTAAAAAATATCGAGTAACACCTTTTTTATATTAAGTCATCGCACCGACAAGCCCAAGACATTATCTTTACTTATTAATTAATAAACTAATTTGTGCATAAAATTCTGCATCATCATGTTCAAAGTTAATGTTAACGGGACTTAAGTGTTGACACATTGACGTCAACATATTCAAAATTTATGTTACTTTAATTTCAAATTTAAAATAACATTTACTACTAAGTAATTTTAATTGACATTAATTTCATATTTTTGGCATCGAAATCTCGAAAAACGCAAAATAAATTTTAATGTTAAAAAGTACTTTATGTCCTTTAAGGTTAACTTATACGTGACTTAACCATATCACAGAAAACAGCTGTTCAAACTTAACTTATGGGCATCAGTTTATTTGATTATAGGTGACTTACCATTACGCCATAACCATAACCTTAGAAACCAAATGTGTTTACCAAAATATGAAAAAAAGTTCCAAGAGGTTATAATAGTACTTTGTTACAACTTAGGTGCCCTTCAACCTTATTCTGAGTCAATAGTCCTCTAACTTGTATTTAAACAAGCAAAAATCTCAAAACCCCCAAAAAAGTACCAAAATGTGCAAAAGTACTTTGTGTCACCTAGTCCCAATATCCTTGAGACCAAACTTCAAGTCTAACGCGTTACACGCCTGGGCCTTACAATGATTTTTAGTAATTGTCATGACCAATTGGGTGTTTTAATTGCTTGCTTGACATTTAAGGATTAACTTCAATTAAACACACATGTTGCATTACAATTGTTGTGAAAAGGAATACTTATTATAACACGATTATCACTTGAAACTTTGACATAAAGAGCAAATTTTACAAGAATTTCTTCAGTTTCGTGAAAACTTTAGAAAAGCAGGTTGCATTATTTTATTCAATTCAACACTGCAAAATTCATCAAACATTCTCACAAATTATTTTCTCCCTTTGGTAGACAGAGCTGCTTTAAAGGTACAAACTACAAAAAAACTCTAATTTTTTTTTAAATAATTATTATTTACATAGACCTAAAAATTAAAGTAATTGTTAAAAAATTCTTGCTAAGTTTTGTCTTTTGTTCAAATGGTTTTTTAAGGAAATTATTTGTTTAGGTTAAGGGATTTGTTTATTTCAATAAGGCAGGAACAAGCAATAAAGTGATAATAAAAAGTGTTTTTGTTTGTCCATAATTTTAAATGAAAACTTTTGTTTTAAATCATTTGAAAGTAAAAAGGAATAACGTTTCCAAGATGGTAATTTTTTTGTTAAAATAAATTTATGTAAACTTAGTAAAAGGCCAAAGTTCAACAATGTTTTTTTTTCTTCATTTGGGTGTATAATTTAGAGCAAAAGTTGAGAAAATAAACAAAATCGCAAAATAAGCAAGATTGGTTTACCACGGACATAAATACGGGCTTAATACTGTGGTTTGCCCAGTTTCCCAGTTTTCTTAGAGCAAAATCCATACAAAAAATGTAAAAAATGTCACAAGCTGGCAACGCTGTTAAGGAAACATATAGATTCATTAACTCTGTATGTATGTTTGGACGTAGGTTTGTATGATCATGTTTTATCGATTTCGGCACACGTTTGACAATTCAAACGCAAACAAGAGTCAAGTAAAGTGAAAGTTTTTGCATAATTTGTTTTCTGTTTTTTTAAAGCCACAGTTTTTGTGTGCTTGTTATAATACCCTTTACATTTTAGTAAGGGTATATATCAGTTTGTTATTTCGTTTGTAATATTTTTTAATATCCATTAGCGGCTCCACAAAGTATATACATTCTGGATCCCTAAAGATAAGGAAGTCGATACAATTGTTCAAATGTTGTGAGTTTTCTGTTTCAAAAATAATGAAAGTTATGTTCTTTAAGCCCACCACAAATAATTAAAACATTTACGGTTTAAAAAGAACTTGCCTAGATCAGGTGACTGGGTAAACAAAGAGACCAATATGAAGGGTATACAAAAATTCGGCATTGTTGAGTAAAGCACTTTTACCTGTGTTTTATATTTAGGCTGCACATTAGGGCTACAAATTTTTTTGGACTTTTTGTAACATTTAAGCCAAAGAAAAAAGGATTGATAAATTCGAAACCGTAAGCTAAAAATGTTGATCTAAATGTAAACGGGATTAAATCGAAAATGAAAACAAATAACTTTTGACGAAGAGAGATTTATTAAAGATTAAGAATTTTATATTTAATTTTTTAAACATATTTAATATTAAATAAGACTATTTTTTTAAGCTTTAGGTCTATTTATATGTTTATTTTTTTGCAAATTTTTTTCAATATTTCGCCACTCCGTTGTGTGGCATCATCAGGAGGTTATTTCAGTTAAATATTAAAGTTGTTATTTTGGTTTTAAAATTGGCTTTTGGCTTTTCGAATAACGATTATAATATTAATATTTAATATTTTTAATTAAAAAAAGTGGTTTTCTCTACTTGCCGGGAGTCGAACCTGAGGCTCTGCAAACTGCAACACCAGTACACATTGCTTATAAATAACTAGCTAAGCCCCGGTGTGCTTCGCTACCCCAATCATAGTAAAATTATTCAAATATGTTAACACAAAAGAATTTATATTTTTTTAAATTTATTGGTTGCCCCACATAAGTTGCAATAAATAATAAGTCAGCCCTACTATTTACCTAGCTCATAAAAATTGGAAATTTATCAGGCTTACAGTTTTGGATATTCAGAAAGTTTTAATAAGCAAAAATTATTTATAAACTTCTATATGTAATCTTAGCCCCTTACTTCCAGACTTTAAGTAACTCGCTGTAAAAATTTCAAAAAAATCGATCCACTGGTGTGGACAGCTATAAATTACAAACATACATACATATGTATGTACATACCTACATACATACATGCATACATACATACATACATACATACATACATACATACATACATACATAAATACATACATACATACATACATACATACATACATACATAAATACATATATACATACATACATACATACATACATGCATACATGCATACATGCATACATACATACATACATTCATACATACATACATACATTCATACATACATACATACATACATACATACATACATACATACATACATACATACATACATACATACATACATACATACATACATACATACATACATACATACATACATACATACATACATACATACATACATATATACATACATACATACATGCATACATGCATACATACATACATACATACATACATACATTCATACATACATACATACATACATACATACATACATACATACATACATACATACATACATACATACATACATACATACATACATACATACAGTATGCGACAAAACATATGCACGAGATTGTACTTACAATCAGATATCTTTATAATGTAGAAATTTTCATTCGTATTTTTACTTGCGTTATTTTTTTGTAATGATAATAGAGTCCTCTTACTAACACAAGACAAAAACAAAGAAAAAAATGATTAACAAAAAAAAAATTAATAATAAACTTACAAAACCGCTATTTTACATGCGACAAAACAAATGCACGAAGTAGTTGGAATTTATGTTCTTCATTTTTTCTAACAAATTACTAACAAAAAAAACCGTTAAATGAGATGCACAATTTTTTAGATATAAACGGAATAATTTGAAACATTTTGCACTTGTTTATTAATATTTATATTCTTTCAAAGTCATCGGTCATAGTTTGCAATATTTTAATAAAAGAATGGCTTACAGCAAATATTCCGATCATATAAAAAAAAAATTATAAATGATTATAATGAAGGGGAATCAGTAACGTCGATTGCAAATAAATTTGGAATTCACCACAGTGTCATTTTTTGCATTGTAAGCCGTTTCCGTTCATCAGGATAGTTGGCAACCGTACCCAGAGGTGGTAGACCCCGGAAAACCAGCAAACGGGACGACCAGGCAATACTGCGCTTAATAAAAAAGCATCCAATTACCTCAGCAAGATCTATTGCAAGACAGTTAAACCTAAATGCCTCGATTAGATCCATCCAACGACGATCTGTTGAAGGCGGATAAAAATTATATAGAAGTGAAAAAAAACCATTTATTTCTGCTAAAAACAGATAAGCCAGAATCGAATTTTCAAAGGAGCACATCAACTGGACCACAACCCAATGGAAAATCGTACTCTTCTCTGATGAGTCTAAGTTCAATCTTAAAAGTTCTGATGGAATTAGGTTGGTACTTAGACCAAAAGGACAACGCTTTAACCCTCGATATACCAAAGGTACGGTAAAACATGGAGGAGGAAATGTATTGGTCTGGGGATGTTTTTATGGCCATAGAATCGGATCAATTCATAAAATAAATGATGTAATGGATCGATTCGCTTACAAGGATATCCTACAAAGCATAATGCTACCACATGCAGAGGAGGAAATGCCGCTTAAGTGGAGGTATCAACAGGAGAACGATCCTAAACACACGGCTAAATGCAACAAACAGTGGTTTCCAGTTAATAAAATAAATGTTTTTAAATGGCCAGCGCAATCGCCAGATCTCAAACCGATAGAAAATCTATGGGATATTGTAGATCGTAAAATTAACCGTGATAATTGCGGAAATAGGGATGAACTTTTCCGCCAGGTGGAATTTGCTTGGAATGAAAATTCTGGAGAAATTTTATCAAACCCAATTGAGGCCATGTCACGAAGATGTGAAGAAGTTTTAAAAAATAATGGCTACTCAACTAAATATTAATATTTTTTTGAGTTTCCTCAAGACGTGCATATGTTTTGTCGCATACAAAAAGCTGTTTTTATTGTATAATATGAAATTTTTTAAGTTTTATAAGAATTTTCATTTGTTTTTTTTAAATTTTATTGAATTTAGGTTATTAACTTTATAAAAAAAATAAATAGGACCAAATCCAAATGTGTTTGCTTTTGTTTTTGAGACATATTCTACTTAACAGAAGTTCGTGCGTATGTTTTGTCGCACACTGTACATACATACATACATACATACATACATACATACATACATACATACATACATACATACATACATACATACATACATACATACATACATACATACATACATACATACATACATACATACATACATACATACATACATACATACATACATACATACATACATACATACATACATACATACATACATACATACATACATACATACATACATACATACATACATACATACATACATACATACATACATACATACATACATACATACATACATACATACATACATACATACATACATACATACATACATACATACATACATACATACATACATACATACATACATACATACATACATACATACATACATACATACATACATACATACATACATACATACATACATACATACATACATACATACATACATACATACATACATACATACATACATACATACATACATACATACATACATACAACCTTTCTTTATATAATATAGATACAGGGATCACATATCAAATATTTTTCAAAAGGTGTTCAAACTTCTCTTATATTGTAATATTCAAATTTTATTATGCTTTTGTGCAAATTTTTGTGCCTCACCAAAGAAAAAGGTCTGAGACCCATCTCCAATTATACCGATCGACACAGAATCACTTTCTAAATCGATTAAAACCTGTCAGTCCATCCGTCCGGCTGGGAGTTAGGTGGAATTCCAAAACGCAGTTTGCCTTGCATCACGAAATTTTAAGTTTTTCCTGAAATCAAAGATGATGTTTCTGGTAATATCTTCTACTTCAAAATGAGTGCTTACAGTTATATTAATGTCCTGGAAGCAAAAAACGTTGTCCAAATTGTAAAGAGTGAATAAGTGAAGAAGAAGAAAATTTTTAATGCAAAGCAAACTGCGTTTTGGAATTCAGTCTTATTAATGTATTCTTGTAAACAAAGTAGAGACCGCATTTTTGCAGATATTTCGATGAAATTTGGAACAGATAAGTTTTTTGGCATAAGAAAAAAGCATGTTGTTTGTCTATCTTTATGCCACCCATTTTTGTACCGAAAATAAATATTATCGGTCTATTTTTGAGCTTCATAAAAATTGCAACAATAGAAGAACCAGTATGAAAACTTACATTTTTGTGGGCGCTGCAATCCTCCATTTTTTTCCTTTATAATTTCGGAATTAGAGGCCTTCTATATGTGTGCCAATTTTAAAAAATCAGTGCAATAAAAGTACCAACATAATGAGTTTAACTTTTACGGGCGTGGCACCGCCCACTTTTTTACCTTCAAAATTTTAACTTTAAAAGCCGCTTATGTGTAAACTAATTTCCAAAAATCGGTCTGGAAGAGGAATTTAAATTATGTTTCTATCTTAATTGATTTTAAAGTTACAAAAAGTACTAAAACCTAATTTTAACCCTTTCTTGCCCTAAGGATTAAATAATTAAAAAAGTATCTAAAAACGTACTCATATTTTTTAGACCTGTTACACTTAATTTGAATAATGTTCCTATCGTTATTGGTTTAGAAGTTACAAAAAACGAATAAAAAAATCAAAATATATTTTTAACCCTTTTTTTACCCTTTGGGCCCAAAATTTGAAAAAAGTACGAAAAATGTAATTATATTTTTGTAAAACCTATCGAACGCAATTTGAAAAATTTTTCTATCTTTATTGGTTTAAAAGTAACAAAAAAGTACCAAAAAGTACCAAAATATAATTTTAACCCCTTTTTTCGCCCTTTCGGACCAAAATTAAAAAAAAAACTCCAGATACCTGTCTGTTTATTTCTTAAGGAAAACGCTAAACTTTTTAAATTTTGTTTCTATCTTATATACATCAAAAGATAGTAGGTTACAGATTTTTCCCTTTTTGTCCCCTTTTTATCCCTTTACGGGCCCAATGTTTAAAAATTCATGTGCATTTAAACAAACATGTAGAGCTTAACACGTGTTATAAATTTCATGTATTTAGCTCTACGCGATTGATTAATATGGCATTGGGTAATTTTGTTAGGCCATTCATAACCTAACCTTCCCACACAAATGGGCGTGTTGTGGGCGTGGCAGCAATAGTTTTTAAAAAAAAAGTAGCCTATTGTTCCTTCCAGACTTGAGATAACTCCCTGTAAAAATTTCAAAAAAATCGGTCCACTGGTGTGGCCAGCTATAAAATACAAACATACATACATACATACATACATACACACACACCCCTTCTTTATATAATAGATTAAATATATATAAGAACAAAAGTTTTTTTCTGCTGAATTTTTTTAAATAATTAAGACTAGGCTTGAAATAAAAAGTCCTTAGTAAAATTTTTGATTTCAAAACTTTTTTCCTGTATATATTTATTTACTTTAAGATCTTTCCGCACAAAGTTTATATCAAATTTGTTCAGCAGTTTTCGCCAGATGCCTTTTTTAAGGTGACTCACTACAAAATGTTAGACAGACAAAAGTTCCGTAAATGGCTTTTGTTTTTTAGATCGAATAATAGCAAATTTATACAGGCGCCTTAGTACCGCATTTAATATCGAATAAGACATCGAACAAAAATAAAACTCGATACCTATCGAGTTGCCACCTAATGGTTTTCGATCACTATCGAAACTACTTTTAGAATTTATTTTAAAAGAATTTAATAATATTGTAAAATAGTCAAATCACACGATTACAAAATATATAAACAAAAAAGTAGAATTTTTGCAATTTTTATAAAAAGTTCATATATTTTCAAACGTTACTTAAATATATTTACGTTTTTATATTTATTTTTGTCGAAATGAGATTATAAGCATTATTTTGTTCGAATAAAAAAACAAATTCGAAAGAACAACAGCATTCTATTATCTTTGTCACTATTATAAGTGTAAGAATATATTTGAACAGCTGTACTTACTTAACGCCACAAAATATTCATTTTTATTCAAATAAAATTTTTGAAACAAACACACACACACACATCCAATTATCAAAATATTTTAAAAACTCTTAATATTTTAAATATTTTATGACTATATGATAATCGGATTTGTATATTTTGTAATGTTTCAATATTGTTTTTAATGATTTATAAACATTTAAATTAAACTTTATTCATTTATCTGCAAATTTTGTGTAGTTTTTTTAATTAAATTTTAATCCTAAGCTAAGTTGTTATTGTAAAATTACATAATAAAAATTTTTTTAACAATTTTAAATTTTTTAAATCTTTTTCGTTACAAATATTTATCTATTTTTGTGTTTATGTACATAATCTTTTGTTGATTTTTATTTTTTTTTAAGTAAATATTTAGAGTAAAAAAGGCTTAAGTTAACAATGAAATAGAAATTCTTATTTATTTACAAAAATTTAAAAATAAACTAGTTTTTATGGTTCAATATTTTTTTTTGTTTAACAGCAACTTGAGCATCAGACACAGCAACAACAGACACAACCATTAAATGTCAACATCTGTTTCTAAAACCATTTTAGTTTTTGATGATAAAAATTATATTAAAAAATTCAACCAATTATAAAAACAATAAAATACTTTTGTAGGTTTCAAATTCTTTAAAAAAATTTTCAATAATATGTGTATGCCATTATTAATCAATTTAAAATAAAATCGGTATTCTTTAGCATATGTATGTTTGTATGTTATTGGTATTACATAAGTTCTGTTTAACCTAAAAACTTCCAATATTCACATGTAGTGAATTCTAATCTTTGCTGCAACTATTAAAAAAGAAAAAATCAAACTGTTAGCAATTTGCTTAAGCAATATTTAAAAAAAACACCTCACTCCATCACAGGTTGCCGAAAACAGATATTTGTTAAGAATTTTTAGGTCTTGTGGTTAATATATAGAGATGAGCCAAGCAACTGTATTTCTGTATGTTATTTCTCGGCTTCAGAATTATTTACAGCTTTAAAGCCACAAAAATTTGCTGCCATATTTTGTGTTCTTTTATAGATACTTATATTCAAGATAACTTTAAATTGTTTTGTGGGTAATATTAATTATTAAGCTTATACTATTCGTAGAATAAGAAATAAATTGAAGTAAAACTGTCGTTAATCTAGGCACAGGCACCCTATACATTGACATTTGTAATAACGTGTGTCTTGTTCAGACTCTCCTAAAAAAACTCGCTGTTATTGTTTATTCCAAATTGTTGTCAGTGTCATTTAAATAAAACGCGAAAACACAAGCAGCCTTTTTTAAAGTTTTTAATAAGACTGATCAAGGATTGAAGGCAAATTACGGCATTCGATTCGAATCGAAATTTGAAAATTCTTATTAGAATTCCTATATAAAACGCATTGACAATTCTATCGATCGAATAGATCACCGATTCGAAACGAATGCCATAATTTGCCCCCTGATTTATCTCCAAAATGTGTGCACTTACTTACGTACCCTACAAATAATATTGTACTACTTGGTCCATTTTAGATGTTGTAACTAGTCCACATCATAGTCATTACATACAGTGATGGACCATGTCATTGTCAAACAAGAGCTTGTTGTTCAGCGGCAGGGGTTCGTGTTTTAATGCTCAAATATAAAGTTATCTATGGTGTACATTGGTAAAAAAAATTCCATTCTAAGAGGGGAATTGCACCCCCAAAACCCATTCTGACACCCCCCCACCCCCCACCACCCCCAACAATTAAAAAAAAATGTTTTTTTATTAATTTGAGATCAGTTTTTCACTCGCAAGCTCGGCTAAAGTATGTTTAACAGGCTTTCATGACATACTTTGTGAAAAGCTTTGAGAGACAACAACAAAAAGCGCGAAGCAATACCTCTTTTCCCCAAAAGATTTTTATTTAACCTGTACTTATCTGTGAGTTTGTTCGATGGTACCTTGTTGACTTCTTAAGCCAAGTTGGTAATTTTAAATGCAGTTATATCATCAATCGGCATAGTTCGTATGGGCTTAAAGACTCCATCATAAAAATATCTTCTCTAGGCTTAGGAACGAACAACCTTTGCGAAGGCAACTTTCCATGTTGGCGGGAAATATTCAAGCCGTAATATGGCGGTAAAGAATTAATATTTTTTCTATGGATGGCAGTTCTTAAATCATTTAGTTAGTTATTTAATCAAAGCCAAGAGCTTTTTTAAAACTTAAATTATCTATAGCTTCAAGGAGACCTAGAACTTGGAAATATATTTCGTTAAGACATCAAGCAACAACAGGAGGTAATAAACTCATGTCAAAACATTTATTGGGAGTAAACGCAATCCCTAAATGATGCTTTTCTTCGTCATTTCTTTCCCAGGATCCTTTTGGATCAATTAGTGGTGGTTTTGCGATAACGTGTCTTCTTAAACATCTAGTTTATCGGAATAGAGAGTCTCAAGTACTTAAAATTATTTCTAAAATAAAAAACCCCAGAAAGTTTTTTGAAAATTGCAAAGAAAAATGTAAAAAAAAATTTCCAAAAGCCAATACATTTTAAAATAAAATATTTCAAATTTGTGTGTTATCTAGTGACAAAGTTTAAAATTAGTAAAGTGAGATGTTTTAAGGAAGAGCAGCTTTCTGTTACTTTAAGGTTTGCCAAAATTTTCTAGGTCGAGAAACTTTAAGTTTCTGCCCCCTTTGTAGCTACGCCAATTATGGTTTACCTTAGACTCCGGTGTAATTCAAAGATGGGTTAAGTAGTCCAGCCATAGGACATTATAATGTTAAATAGACCATGTTTTTTTACATACAATAAGGTAACTAATGGAAAACTTCTTTTTTTCTTTATGGAGAAGTCCATACACCCATGTATGTTCTAGTCGCATTATTAGCAGGATAAGTTAAAAGAAACCATAAAGGCGCGGTGCCTTTACCAACGCGCTTAAGTATGTAACAAAAGCATGTTATTAGTTTTTATTATCATTGTTTTACGTTTTATTTACATATTTTGAATTTACACATTTAAGTTTTTTAATCTTTACATAATATATATTACAAATTTTTAAGACACTTTATAAAAATTCTTGACACCTACATTAGCGTTGATGTTAATGATATTTATAGTGTTGTTGTCACTGTTGCTTTTGCTATGTCAAACTGATGTTGTAATAATTTAACAACATATTTGAATTCGTTGTCATTACCATTGTCACTTAAAACAATTACGATGCCAAAATCGTTTTCATTGTCATAATCGTTAGCACTGTTTAAAGGTTTTTTTTTCGTTATGGTGGGAGATTATGGTGATGATGATTAAATACGAAATATGTTTTGAAAAGCAAAATTATTTAACGTCTTTTGTGATTAATCTTTAAAATTCAAAAAAAAGATGATGGCTTTCTTTCAGCCAGTTGCTGCCAACAAAAGCGTTGTTCATTTTGGTTTAAATTTAAAATGTTATAACGCCTATGACTTTATAACATGGAATTAAGAAATGATTTTGACACTTGATTTGTTATGTTGTTGTTGATAATGTTGTTTCTTGAATTGTGTCATCTTTTTTTTGTTGTTGTAAAGCATTTTATGTTGTCATTATAACTGTTATCATCACTATTATTATTATTATTAAAATAATTATTATTTATTATATCTTTACTTTTCGCTGTATTTTCAATTACTGCTCCTGCCATTTCTATACTATCAGAGGCACTGACACTTACAGGTTTCTCCTTTTATATTTGGGTGAATATATTCTGGCTTAGTAAAATAGAAATTGCTATCAGTACCACAATTATTTTTATTACTATGTGTTTGACACTCATTATCAAAGTTGATGTTGTTCTTGGGTGTAAACTTACTATCTAAATGGCACCTACCCTCGGTATCGTTAATGGTTACTGCCTTAACATCTTTATTAAATGGTTGCTTATTGTTTTGTTGTAGATGCTGAGGTTTTTGCTACACATTTGTTACCTGCGTTGTTGTATTGAAGTTTTGCTCCCCCATTACACTTTTACTAAACATATCACGCTGTATTCCATTAGTACGACCCCCACTGCCACCCTGACGTGGACTATTATTTTCCCCATGCCCCCTTGCACCATCCTCAACACCAACCCCAGCCATAGTCTCATCATCTTGAGCGACCGGTAGCCATTTATCCAAGAACTTTGGTCGAAACAATATAGTAAATGTTGTACGAAATTGTCTGCTCATCGAACAATACAATATAAAATTAATGCTCGAGTTTATGAGTGCCAATATGTCCATTAGATCACCTGCAGGATAGAAGAAGAATGTTGTTAATAAAATAATCAAATCTATCTTTGTTTCTCTATTATAATTAAAGAATATTAAGTACTCAAAAGACATTAGTGGTAACGAAAAAAATTCATCTCTTAAAGTATTAGTGTTAACATAAAGCAATTAAGTAGCTGAAATAGAACAAATATAAAAAAAAATCCAAAAAAAAGTTTATTTAATTTCGTTTATTGAAAGAAAAAGAAAAAATATATGTTTGTCATTAATCTGTTTAATATCTTAGGATGAATGTTATTGTCCTTAGTGTCAGATTAATGTACAAAAAATCCCATTTTGTCCAGCAGCTTAAGTGAATTCCTATAATTAAATGATGACGTAGCTAATGCTGAACTATCGATGACACTCTTAATAAAAGCCCAAATAATCCAAATTTATTTTGATTAATTATTTATTTAGTTAATTTGCTTTAAATTTAAGTTAATTAGTAAAACTGATTTATTAATACGAGTTTTTTCAATGCACACAACAGCCACTAGCAGTGCTTTTAAACTTAAATTCTTTTCATGTTGATCGTTTTGCAACGCTAGCGATACGCATTTTAACACAAATAAACTACTCTGAAAGAAGTAGAGTAATTAATGCTTTTAATTTAAAAAATTTTTGTTCAAGTAATTTTTTTGAAAATACAAATATTTGGCTTAAATTTTGTAACATAATTACATTTTTAAGCACTTGTTTGAAAATTTTTCTAATCAGGTTTTTTCAAGTGAACAATTTTAGTTTTTCATAAAAGTTATAAAATTTTTATTTGATTTTTTTAAAATTCAAATAAAGATAGTTCAAATTTTACTTAGATTGAAATCAAAAATCTATAATTTTAACGTTTTGTTTTTAAAGAAAAGCATTTCAAACATAAAAAAACTATTTTTTTATAATCTTTTTTTAGTTTGAAGGAAGCAAATGAAACAAAATTTTAATTTAACTTTTATAAATAAATTCCATAAATATATTATTTAACAAATAAATTTTTTCGTTAGAGTTATTTTAAATAAGGAAAGAAGTTCAAAATAGTTTTAAAAATATTAATACTTTTTATGTTAATTACAACTTACAATTATGCTTTTCAACATTTATAAAAATAATTAAATTTCAAATTCCACACCTCCTTTTACCATGAGATTTGTGCGATTTTAATACTTCATTAGCTTTTATTTTTTTTTTATCGTCTTAATTATACCCTTCACATAGCGATAGGGTATATATCACTTTGTCATTCCGTTTGTAATTTCTTTATTATTCATTTGAGACCCCATAAAGTATATATATTCTGGATCCTTATAGATAGGGAAGCCGATTTAGCGATGTCCGTCTGTCCGTCTGTCCGTCTATCCGTCTGTCCGTCTGTCCGTCTGTCCGTCTGTTGAAATCAAGTTCCGGAGTCAAATAAAAAGATACAGACCAGTTAATGGTGTCAAACGATCAGAAATATTCCGCTAACAATCGCTATTTAAAATCAGCAAAATCGGTTCACTATTGACCGAGATATAAGCGAAAACCCAGAGTAACCCATTTTTTTTAGGACAAAATCCGTGCATATATCCCCATATATCTCAGTAAGTATAGTCACTCTTGCCACAAAACTTGGCACGGATACTCCTAAAGAAGGGACCTAAATAATGGAAAAAGTTTTTTCAGATAGGACCAGGGGAAGGGGTATTTTTCCTACAATTGCACAAATTTGGTGAAATATTTTATGCGCTATATCTCGGAAACTATAAAAGCTATCGACATAAAATGTTCTACAAAAAGTGATTGTACGCAAAGATCTACACTTTAAAAAAAAATTTTTTTGAGTGGGGGCAAAAAATGGGGTAGCTCCCATACAAATCGACAATTGTTATAAAATATTCGATACGCTATATCTCGGAAACTGTAACAGCTATCGACATAAAATGTTCCACAAAAAGTAATTGTACGCAAAGATCTACACTTTAGAGAAAAAATTTTTTGAGTGGGGGCAAAAAATGGGGTAGCTCCCATACAAATCGACAATTGTTATAAAATATTCGATACGCTATATCTCGGAAACTATAACAGCTATCGACATAAAATGTTCTACAAAAAGTGATTGTACGCAAAGATCTACACTTGAGAGAAAAAATTTTTTGAGTGGGGGCAAAAAATGGGGTAGCTCCCATACAAATCGACAATTGTTATAAAATATTCGATACGCTATATCTCGGAAACTGTAACAGCTATCGACATAAAATGTTCTACAAAAAGTAATTGTACGCAAAGATCTACACTATAAAGAAAAAAATTTTTTGAGTGGGGGCAAAAAATGGGGTAGCTCCCATACAAATCGACAATTGTTATAAAATATTCGATACGCTATATCTCGGAAACTATAACAGCTATCGACATAAAATGTTCTACAAAAAGTGATTGTACGCAAAGATCTACACTTTAAAGAAAAAATTTTTTGAGTGGGGGCAAAAAAAGGGGTAGCTCCCATAAAAATCGACAATTGTTATAAAATATTCGATACGCTATATCTCGGAAACTATAACAGCTATCGACATAAAATGTTCTACTAAAAGTGATTGAACGCAAAGATCTACACTTGAGAGAAAAAATTTTTTGAGTGGGGGCAAAAAATGGGGTAGCTCCCATACAAATCGACAATTGTTATAAAATATTCGATACGCTATATCTCGGAAACTGTAACAGCTATCGACATAAAATGTTCTACAAAAAGTAATTGTACGCAAAGATCTACACTTTAAAGAAAAAATTTTTTGAGTGGGGGCAAAAAATGGGGTAGCTCCCATACAAATCGACAATTGTTATAAAATATTCGATACGCTATATCTCGGAAACTATAACAGCTATCGACATAAAATGTTCTACAAAAAGTGATTGTACGCAAAGATCTACACTTTAAAGAAAAAATTTTTTGAGTGGGGGCAAAAAAAGGGGTAGCTCCTATAAAAATCGACAATTGTTATAAAATATTCGATACGCTATATCTCGGAAACTATAACAGCTATCGACATAAAATACTCTACTAAAAGTGATTGAACGCAAAGATCTACACTTTAGAGAAAAAATTTTTTGAGTGGGGGCAAAAAATGGGGTAGCTCCCATACAAATCGACAATTGTTTTAAAATATTCGATACGCTATATCTCGGAAACTGTAACAGCTATCGACATAAAATGTTCTACAAAAAGTAATTGTACGCAAAGATCTACACTTTAAAGAAAAAATTTTTTGAGTGGGGGCAAAAAATGGGGTAGCTCCCATACAAATCGACAATTGTTATAAAATATTCGATACGCTATATCTCGGAAACTATAACAGCTATCGACATAAAATGTTCTACAAAAAGTAATTGTACGCAAAGATCTACACTTTAAAGAAAAAATTTTTTGAGTGGGGGCAAAAAAAGGGGTAGCTCCCATACAAATTAACAATTTTTGTTAAATTTTCGATATGCTATATCTCGTAAACTATAACAGCTATCGACTCAAAATGTTCTACAAAAAGTAATTGTACGCAAAGACCTACACTTTAAAGAAAAAAATTTTTGAGTGAAGGCAAAAAAGGGGTAGCTCCCATACAAATTAACAATTTTTATAAAATATTCGATACGCTATATCTCGGAAACTAAAAAAGATATCGAAATGAAATGTTCTATAAAAAGTAATTGGACAAAAAGGCATACGCTTTAAAGAAAAATATTTTTGAGTGGGGGCAAAAAAAGGGGTAGCCCCAATGCAAATTAATAATTTTTGTTAAATTTTCGATATGCTATATCTCGGAAACTATAACAGATATCGAAATCAAATGTTCTACAAAAAGTGATTGGATATCAAGGGCTACGCTCTGAAGGAAAAAATTTTCGGATGGGGGGTGAAGAAGGGGTAGCTCCCATACAAATTAACAATTTTTATAAAATTTTCGATACGCTTCTGGAAAACTATTACAGCTATCGACTTCGAATATTCTACAAAAAGTAATAATCAAATAATTTATACATTTCGGAAAAAAAGTTGGAGAAGAGCAGCGGGACTAGAACATTTAATAAGTTTTATTAACCTTTAAATATGAATAATGTCGAGAACTTTTAAAACTTTCGACCTCAAATCTTCTTCATCTATGTATTTCTATTATTCATACAAACGTTAAAATTTTGTTATTTTTTCTATGGGCTTTAAAACTCGCACAAGGTTTTTTATTATATTATTTGCAGTACAAAATTACTCGGCTGGGTATATATAAAGACCAATGTGAAGGGTATATAAGATTCGACCCAGCCGAATATAGCGCTCTTACTTGTTTTTAAATAACTATGTTATCTCAAACTTTAGTTTAATTGCAGTTTTTCTTTTATTTCAGTTAATTAGAATTTTAATACAAAATATATAAAAATATCAATAACATTTGTACTTAAGGCTGGCACTTATATGATTATGTCAAATCTCTGTCTTCTGTCACTCTTCAGTTACACATTAAACCATAAAGCAATAATAAATTATTTCATTAAAAAAACATTTCCAAATATACTTGGCAGCAAATAGAAACACACATTTTTACATATGTCCTTTTAATTGAATGTTACAAATTAACTACAGAAGTCATATTATTGAGGAAAGCTTAATATTATTCATACTGCATGCTTAATCAAAAATAATCACAACTCAAAATTCCTTCATTTTCTTGAAAACCTTCTGCTGTGCTTTTAAAAGCCTAGTTTAAACTGTAATTGAATACTTTAGAGTATTCACAAATGAATAAATGAAAGTATGTAACATTGGTTGCATGCAAAAAGACAATAGAAATAAAGTTTCAAACGTAATCAGTTTTAAGGAAATAAAAATTTTTTGTAACGCTCAAAATTAGTAGTTTGACAGTCGAACTAAAAACACTTAATGAGTAGTGGCTTGCCTTTTTATTTTTTTGTTTAACTTACAGTCAATATACTACAGAGTAAAATAAAATCTCGATTGGCAGCACTGTTTTACACTCATATATATTTTCTCTCAGTTTTCTCATTCGCCGCCTACTGAAATAGAAATTATCTTAATCTGGCCACAGCTACAACTGTAGTCATGTTGCGGTGTAGCTATGATGTCAAAATAATTTTGTATATACAAATACATGTATCTTAATATTGAGAGAATGTAGTCGGTAGCTTGCTGTGGTCAATGTGTTTATAGCATCAGTAGTTGTTGAACAAGTTTACCATTGCGAAAGTATTTTTACACCATGACATGTATTATTAAATATTTATTTTTATTTAAGTGAATTTATTTAACAATTATAAATTTTTAAATCTTTATTTCATTTAATTTCACGCTTAACTACAACACATACATACATGCATATGAACATTTTACATACTTACTCAGTCTCATATAGCACTGCATAAAAAAGGCATCACCCAACATGGTATTAAGCAGCCCCATTATGCCCTGCGGAAATTCCGTTATGAGAAACAGCAACAGCACAGCCAACAGCATTCTTGTCGTACGATCTGTTTGTTTCTCCTTCTCCAACATTTTACTATTCTTACGTGACCTTGACTGGTCAGTGACTTTACCATTGTCATTTGGTTTCTTACCATTGACCGTATTGCTAATAAGTTTTTTACGGCGACGTTTTGCCTCCAGCAAAGCCATAATAAGACGTACAGATAAAATGGTTAAAGCAATGCAGGGTATTAACTTAATTAGCACGCTGTATATGAGAAATGTGGTGTTGTATAAGGTTTTATTATGCAAAGCCAAATCACTATGATAGAGACGATAAACGGTTACGTTGCGTATCAATGTCATATCTGCAGGCATAGAACTGTTTGATAGCAGGGGGAGAATGGTAGTGGTGGCAGCTGTAATTGCATTGGATGTATATGCTGATGAATTAGTAATACCAATGGACATTTCCGCTGTAGCTTGGGTGAAATTTATGTTAATGCCATTAAAATCTGCTGTTGTTGCTGTCATTGATGTCTTATTCATTAAACTTTGCTGATAATCAATCACGTATTTTGACAATGCTTTCGATTTAAATGTCTTGCCGTTGGCATCTAACATTTCCAAAAATTCTGCTATGGATGTGACCAGATAAAGCGAGGGTGATACCACTAACACACATACCACATAGGCACTGGTTATAGTTTTAATGGTCGTTTGCATGCCGCACCATTCACGATTCTTTTGAGGATAACCAACGGCTATGTAACGCCAAACGGCCAGTGTCACTGTTAACCAAATCGAAATGGTATGCAAAACTTGAGCAAAAATCGAGTGAAACTTAATGAAACAAGCCCACGGATAACTAAGTTGTTGTTCGCGTGGCAATCGCTCCCACAGTATGTAGTCATGTATTGTATAGGGTATGTATTCCAGCATAACGGCCAAATCAGCCACCGCCAAGCCAGTCAAGATGGCATTTGTCGGTGAGCGCATTTCACGGCGTGTCAGTACAATAATATTAAGGGTATTCGCTACGGTTCCCAGTATGCAAACAATTAATGATATATAACCATGTAGATTTTTGTAGCTGCAAAAAATTAAAAAAAAAATTAAAAGAGATTTTTTTAATCTCATTTAAAACAATCAGCTTATTTGTTAAAATGCTTCATTAAAACAATGTTCTTTTATTCTTGTAACATTTATAAATTAATTAGTTGCATTAAAACCACATCATATCATTGTTACTTTAACAAAAGCGCAGTTAAATATTTAAATATAAAATGTAGTTAAACAGAAGCAAAAAACTTTAAAGAGGATTATATTGAATTTTCATAAAAAATAAATTAAATAAGAGCTGTTTTTTTTTTCAATTATGAAGTCCTTACACGCCTTTCAATAATATTTAATAGCAATTGCTTCACTGAAGAACATTTTTTCTTTATACTCAAAGATTTTTTAAAATGTTTTATAAACGAACTAAAAATCTTTTTTAAGTCTAAAAGGCAATTTAATATTTGCAAATTATTAAAACACAATAAGCCAATTGGGAAAAAGTCGTAATAAAAAGGACTTTTTGGTAAAGAAGTTTGGTTAAGAAATTATTCTAAACATGAAACCAGCGTGGAAGGCCCAATTGGAATATTTGTCGAATAGTGTCATATGGGCTTTTTATGACTGACAAAGACTGTTTGGAAGGACATGGAGCCTTAATAAAAAAGTGGTTTAGTGGTCTTTTGGCACCTTTGTAAAACCTATGATCACTTATGCGTCACTGACAAGGTTAAACATGTCGGCGGCAAGAAGGTTCGCATTCTTCGCCTTGTCTAAATTTGTCTGTTATGGACACGGCTCGCTCTAGTGCTTTACGACTTCAGGAAGTTAGTAGCCTGAAATTAGAAAACTTGTGAGATATTTGAAGACTATAAGAAATCTGATTCGTGACTCCCTATTCAGGGTTAGAGCTACTATCCCGCAAGCTCAGGTTTTTACCAGACTCTTCAATGTAAAAATCTTGTCCGGGTTATTTGGGCCCAGGGGTCATGGAGTCCTGAGGAAGGAGCTCAGGTCTGGTACACGGATGGCTCTTATCAATCTAATGGCGATACTGGTGTGGGTAGTTTTGGTCCGGAATTACCAAGGACCCTGCCTATGGGTAAATATCTGTCAATATTTTAGGCTGAAATTTATGCCATTTGCATCAGTGCTTATGAATCTTTGAGAAGAAATGTATGAAAGACCCTCATTTATATCCTCGGGGGCCCCGGTAGATCAGTGGTAAGTGCACGAGTCTGCCAGCCTGGGGGTTGTGAGTTTGATTCCTACCAGAGACCCTGGTAAGTTTGCTTCATTTTCTGTTTTTTTTTTTATTTCTTACCATTCTCTAAATTTCTTTACTTCCATCTCAACCTATTCTATCTGCCTCTCCAGTTAACACAAAGGGGCCGAATTAAGCGGGCCCAAGTGAGCTGTATCCTTTCCTTAAACGGCTGCCTGCTCTATCTAACCTAACCTATATCCTTTTGGATAGCCAAGCGGCCTTAAAAGCTCTTGCGGCTTTTATGATGTCAACTCGGCATTTGTGCTGAAATGTATTAACGTCCTTAATTGCCTTGTTATTCCCAACTGGGCTCCACTTTTTTTAATTCCGGGTCATAACCGGGAATGTTGGTAATTAACATGCCGGCCACCTTGCAAGCTGTGGGGCGAGCTGTAGAATAATTGGCCCGGAGCCTTCTTGTGTTCTACCTTCATGTTACATTAGGGGGGGGAAAGAACTATTAATCATCCTTAACGCTGCGTTTACTTCTCAGTGGCGATCCTGGTCCAAATCTAGGGAGCTTCACTCCCGAGACAAGAAGGACCTGAGATTATTGTCAGCTTTTCTGTCTGGGCATTAAGTAAAACCGGCCGGTCAAATGTAGTGACATGCAGGTTTTGCGATATGGATGATGAAACCGCTGAGCACATCGTCTGCAATTTCCCAGCACTTTGCCCAAGAAGAATACATTTTCTTGAGTATGGAGCTAATTCCCTAGTATTTACTTAATAGTTTGCCAGAGAATTTGCCACAAAAGAAGATTTTTTTTATAACTGCTACTTCAGTTTTGAATTACCTATGACAAATCGAATTAAAACATTAAGGCAACAACAAACTTCTTTAATATAGCTTGAACACCCAAAAAAATTTTAACTTTAAAGTTAAAGTATTTTAAAATTAAGTTTTTCTTTCAGCCAATACACTTCTTAGCCAATTTGTTGTTGCCATCAGGCAAATTTCGCTCCACCCTTTTTGAATTGCAATACGGAATCCCATTTAGTTCTAATTCTAGACATTAATTTAATGACCAGCAATTAACATTTGCCACTGAACAAACACAAAATTCCACAAACCAAAAGACACAACTTGTCGGTGCAATTTTACAATGCGTGTTTGTCATTTCTAACAAACAATAATTACTTTTTACACAAAACATACATGGCCTTTTGCAAAATGTTTCGCTTCAATTGACTATTTGAAATTTAAATATAAATGCAAATGGCAACTAAAATTTGTTTTCTACTTTTGCATAAATTAACTTTAACAATAAAAGGCAGAAATGCAGGGCTTAAAACACTCTTAATTCAGAGGTTCCAATTTAACCATATATTAGTGATTGTAATTATAGTAAAGGGAAGTAAAAAGAAGAAAACATTTAAAAAATTTCAAAAAACAAAGCAAAAAAAATATGATAAAAAACCAAAATTTTTCCTAATTTATTTTTTTTTTTTTGATTTAATTTTGTATTCAAATATTTAATTTGGTTTTTAGCTTTACATGGCAGTAAGCTTTTTACCAGCAAACTCTTAGGAAGGACCTTAAGTGATCCATTCAGCTTTAACACGATTGTACCACTCGGGAGGCATATTGTGTCTCAAGTCCTATACTTGAGCCTACAGCAAGTTAAAATTTTTTTGTAGAAAATTTAAAGCCAGTAGTAACAACAACAATTTAAAGTAACAAGAGTATGATAAACACAAGCCCATAAACAAACAAGTAAGACCGCTATATTCGGCTGTGCCGAATCTTATATACCCTTCACATTGGTCTTTTAATATACCCGAGTTATTTTGTACTGCAAATAATATAATAAAAATACTTTGTGCGAGTTTTAAAGTCCATAGAAAAATATACAAAATGTTAACGTTCGTATGGATAATAGAAATAGATGAGGAACGTTTGAGGTCGACAGTAATAAAAGTTTTTGACATTATTTATAATAAAATGTTAATAAAAACTGTTAATTTTTATGGGATGTTCTAGTCCCCCTGCTCCTCTTCAACTTTTTTTCCAAAATGTATGAATTATTAGATTATTACTTTTTGTAGAGCATTTGATTTCGATATCTGTTATAGTTTCCGAGATATAGCTTATCGAAAATTTCATAAAAATTGTGAATTTGTATGGAAGCTACCCCTTGTTCACCAGCCACCCAAAAAATTTTAACTTCAAAGCGTAGGTTTTGTTGTCCAATTACTTTTTGTAAAATATTTGATTTCGATATCTCTTACAGTTTCCGAGATATAGCGTATCGAAAATTTTACAAAAATTGTGAATTTGTATGGGAGCTACCCCATATTCACCCCCCACCAAAAAAATTTTTACTTCAAAGCGTAGCTTTTGCTGTCCAATTACTCTTTGTAAAACATTTTATTTCGATATCTGTTATAGTTTCCGAGATATAGCGCATAAAATATTTCACCAAATTCGTGCAATTGTAGGAAAACTACGACTTCCCCTGATCCTATCGGAAAAAAAATTTTTGCTTATTTAGGTGCCTACTTTAAAAGTATCCGTTTCAAGTTTTGTGGCAATAGTGACTATACTTACTGAGATATATAGGGATATATGCACGGATTTTGCCCTAAAAAAAATGGGTTTCTTTGGTTTTTCGCTTGTATCTCGGTCAATAGTGAAGCGATTTTGCTGATTTTAAATAGCGATTGTCTCCAGGATATTTCTGATAGTTTGACATCATTAACTGGTCTGTATCTTTTTATTTTACTCCGGAAACTTGATTTCAACAGACGGACAGACGGACATCGCTAAATCGGCTTCCCTATCTATAAGGATCCAGAATATATATACTTTATGGGGTCACAAATGAATAATAAAGAAATTACAAACGGAATGACAAAGTGATATATACCCTTATCACTATGTGAAGGGTATAAAAAAGCGAAAATTATAATACAGTGGGAGGAAATCAATATGCGAGGCATTAAAAATTCAACATGCAAAGAAAGTTAAAAATATTAATTCGTGTTGGCGTAATCTTTGATTTTAGTATTATTAGACTGGAATTATTCAGCCATAAGCAGATTTACTAACAAAAATTATCAAACATAAATACAACAAAAACAAAATTACAAGAGAACTCAAGCTTATATACATGTGTGTGTGTGTGCTTGATTAAGCTTACCTTGTATGAAAGTTATCCATGCCAGAACCGCAGTAAAGCGGTTCAGATTCATTAACGGCCATATTGATTGAATGCTTTTGAAAATGTGTATTGAAAATTGGATTTTTTTTTTTCTTTTCCACTGCTGCTCCTTCTACCAGTTTATATCATATTTAAAAAAATTTAAGTGGAAACCAGGCAACAGAGCTTTTAACTGTAAAATCAAAAAGAAAAACATATATTAAATAGTTATAAAAAAGAAAATTTTAACTTTAATAATACACAGTAAGAAAAACCTTATTCTAAAATTAAAAATTTTTTTATTTTTTGTAAAACCAAGCCTATACGGATTGCTCCAGCTAAATCAAGCAGAAAAAAATCTTGTGGTTTTAACATATTATTTTGCATTTAAAAACAAAGTGTTTCGGTGGCCTAGAGGTAGCGCAGTGGTATTGTCAGCTCGTAGAGTCCCAGGTTAAAATCTCAGCTACAGGAAGTACAGCAAAAAAAAATTAAAGATATAAATGTATATAAATTTTTTTTCATGATTGTTTTATTATTTAATCTTCACTTCTGTTAACTAACAATGAAGTCTTAGTGTGGCTGTTCTTTTCCGTTTTGGAAGCCGCGGATTTTCATGTAAACTGTTTTAAACCGGTTCAGTGTTTTCGGGAGTCCTTGAAGATCGACTGAGACCTGGCCGTGGGACATTCATAGCCGAAGAAGTTGTGCGAAGTCTCTGCATCCACGCACAAATTAAACTTACACTTGGCCAATCACGTATTTGCGGGTGCCAAACATCAAACAAAATTGTCGACGTGAATTTACACAAGAATTATTACTCTTAAAAAATGTCTACATAACGAACGAGGATTACTCACTATGACTTTGCCACTGGTAAATTCACACAACCAATAATTCCGATTGCGCCACCCTTACTCTGCACCGTTTATTAAAATAATCTTTTTAAAAAATTTAAATTTGCCACCAGACACCCTGTATTAAAAGTACTTTGGTAATTGAAAAACTTTGACTGACATTTGTATCTTAATTACACCTTTCAATTTTTAAAGAAATTTATAATAAACGATGAAGGCCACCCTTTTTTCGAAATCAACTTTTTATTTGCGTTAAAAAGGAGCTGGGCTCATGATCAGCTAAGATTTGTTTTTTTACTATTGTTTCGTGAAAAGCATTTCATCTGAAGTGGAAAAGTATTTTACAGAAAGTTTTTTCATTTCCCCATATAGCACCTTGTTGCTACCTTTGTTTGGAGTGTTTCTACTCTAAACATAATGCGTTCTTTTGAAAATTAAACAAGACTTTGAATGAATATTCTCTTTCAAAAAAGTTTATAATGGCAAACTTTGCTACTTTTGTCAATAGTAGAAAAAGTTGGCAAAAATGTTTCTTTATTTCAATGGCAGAAAAATATATAATAATATGCGTTACTTCAACTACAACTAATAAAAAAACTGTTCATTTGTCTCGAGGGTATACATTTTCTTTTTTTTTGTAATTTAAAGGTTTTAAATTGTGTTAGGTTTTTTTGATAGAATAAGTTCTTGACATATTAATAGTTTACGCAAATACAGAAAGTAGAAAAAGGCAACCATGCACAGATTGTACCTTTTGCAAATTTAAGAAAATCTTATATCTTTATTTGCATACAAACATATCTTGAAGTGAGAATGAAATTAGTAGAAGTTAGCTGATGTTTTTTTTTTTTTGAGGCAAAAAAATTTCTTTTATTTTATTTTAACTTGCCCTTATAATCCAATGTCAAAAAACTTTGTCGTTTAAATGTTCTCATGAGCGTATGCCAACAATTTTTCTGGAGAAATGTGGTTACTTTACAGTTTTAGCCTCAATATTTTTTTGGAACAGTTTTACGTAAAGATTGCAAGTAACAAATATTTTTTTTACTTCCGGGGGTGTGCAAATGCTAATACAATTTTTTAATGATATCAATTGCTTCAAAAAAGCCCCTCTAACAGTCCAATTCTTACAATTTAGTAATAATAAATTTTGACCCAAACGATTGTTTTCATCATGTAACCTTCTTTTTGTAACCTTCTTTTTATACTGGTTGCTATGCAATACAACAAAAGTCAGCAAAAGTGGTGAAAAACCATTGAATAAAAATTTATATAAAAAAATTTTTAGGAATACATACATATGTACAGGATATCTGACATTGTTCCTCTAGTCAATCTTTTACTTCAAATTGGCGTTCAAGTTTATTACATTTGCGTGCGTACTGTGTAAGGATAAACACTAAATTATTACTAGGACCTCCTGCCACTGTTGTGGCTAAAATAGACCTTGCTCCGGGGTATCAACATAAAGGTCCAGTCTTGTTCTATCCTCAGCCCTAGAGCCACACATAAAAACATTTTTTTACGCGGGCATTTTGTTAAGGGTAATATATTTTACTAAAAAACTTTTAATTCTTCTTTGGAATATTTCAAACAAATTTTTTTAATAATTAAACTTACATATATGAAATCAAAAAAATATTTTCAAGCAAAGGTTTTAAAATTAAATTTATTTTTTTGTAATAAAATTGTATATAAAACAGGGTTCATTCAACAAAAAATTTTCCAATATTTTTTATTCCAAACATCTTTGCACAATTATCCTCTGATGTTTAAATCAACAAATTAATGTTTTATCCATAAAAAATTTAAACAATTCTTGAACTTCTTTTCACTGGTCACGAGCTTGAATCACATTTAATTCAGTTTTTAATTATTTTGGGTAATTCTTAAGACGTTTTGGTGTTTTGAGTAAATATTTCTCATTTTTATAAAAAAACTAGCTAAGCCCCGGTGTGCTTCGCTACCCCAATCATAGTAAAATTATTCAAATATATTAACACAAAAGAATTTATATTTTTTTAAATTTATTGGTTGCCCCACATAAGTTGCAATAAATAATAAGTCAGCCCTGCTATTTACTTAGCTCATAAAAATTGGAAATTTACCAGGCTTACAGTTTTGGATATTCAGAAAGTTTTAATAAGCAAAAATTATTTATAAACTTCTATATATAATCTTAACCCCTTACTTCCAGACTTTAAGTAACTCGCTGTAAAAATTTCAAAAAAATCGATCCACTGGTGTGGACAGCTATAAATTATAAACATACATACATATGTATGTACATACATACATACATACATACATACATACATACATACATACATACATACATACATACATACATACATACATACATACATACATACATACATACATACATACATACATACATACATACATACATACATACATACATACATACATACATACATACATACATACATACATACATACATACATACATACATACATACATACATACATACATACATACATACATACATACATACATACATACATACATACATACATACATACATACATACATACATACATACATACATACATACATACATACATACATACATACATACATACATACATACATACATACATACATACATACATACATACATACATTCATACATACAACCTTTCTTTATATAATATAGATACAGGGATCACATATCAAATATTTTTCAAAAGGTGTTCAAACTTCTCTTATATTGTTAAATTCAAATTTTATTATGCTTTTGTGCAAATTTTTGTGCCTCACCAAAGAAAAAGGTCTGAGACCCATCTCCAATTATACCGATCGACACAGAATCACTTTCTGAGTCGATTAAAACCTGTCAGTCCATCCGTCCGGCTGGGAGTTAGGAGGAATTCCAAAACGCAGTTTGCTTTGCATCACGAAATTTCAAGTTTTTCCTTAAATCAAAGATGATGTTTCTGGTAATATCTTCTACTTCCAAATGAGTGCTTACAGTTATATTAATGTCCTGGAAGCAAAAAACGTTGTCCAGATTGTAAAGAGTGAATAAGTGAAGAAGAAGAAAATTTTTAGTGCAAAGCAAACTGCGTTTTGGAATTCAGCCTTATTAATGTATTCTTGTAAACAAAGTAGAGACCGCATTTTTGCAGATATTTCGATGAAATTTGGAACAGATAAGTTTTTTGGCATAAGAAAAAAGCCTGTTGTTTGTGGTGATGATCAGTTAATTTTTCGACAGAGCTCCCATTCAAATGTCCTCCCGGATTAAGCGTTTTGGGCTATAACTGGCTCAAATATGGCCTTATCTTCACATTATTTTTCACGTTTGTCTATCTTTATGCCACCCATTTTTGTACCGAAAATAAATATTATCGGTCTATTTTTGAGCTTCATAAAAATTGCAACAATAGAAGAACCAATATGAAAACTTACATTTTTGTGGGCGCTGCAATCCTCCATTTTTGTCCTTTTAAATTTCGGAATTAGAGGCCTTCTATATGTGTGCCAATTTTAAAAAATCAGTGCAATAAAAGTACCAGCATAATAAGTTTAACTTTTATGGGCGTGGCACCGCCCACTTTTTTACCTTCAAAATTTTAACTTTAAACGCCGCTTATGTGTGAACTAATTTCCAAAAATCCGTCTGGAAGAGGAATTTAAATTATGTTTCTATCTTAATTGATTTTAAAGTTACAAAAAGTACTAAAACATAATTTTAACCCTTTCTTGCCCTTAGGATTAAACAATAAAAAAAGTATCTAAAAACGTACTCATATTTTTTAGACCTGTTACACTTAATTTGAATAATGTTCCTATCGTTATTGGTTTAAAAGTTACAAAAAACGAATAAAAAAATCAAAATATATTTTTAACCCTTTTTTTACCCTTTGGGCCCAAAATTTGAAAAAAGTACGAAAAACGTTATCATATGTTTGTAAAACCTATCGAACGCAATTTGAAAAATTTTTCTATCTTTATTGGTTTAAAAGTAACAAAAAAGTACCAAAAAGTACCAAAATATAATTTTAACCCCTTTTTTTGCCCTTTCGGACCAAAATTAAAAAAAAAACTCCAGATACCTGTCTGTTTATTTCTTAAGGAAAACGCTAAACTTTTTAAATTTTGTTTCTATCTTATATACATCAAAAGATAGTAGGTTACAAATTTTTCCCTTTTTGTCCCCTTTTTATCCCTTTACGGGCCCAATGTTTAAAAATTCATGTGCATTTAAGCAAACATGTGGAGCTTAAAACGTGTTATAAATTTCATGTATTTAGCTCTACGCGTTTGATCAATATGGCCTTGGGTAATTTTGTTAGGCCATTCATAACCTAACGTTCCCACACAAATGGGCGTGTTGTGGGCGTGGCAGTAATAGTTTTTAAAAAAAAAGTAGCCTATTGTTCCTTCCAGACTTGAGATAACTCCCTGTAAAAATTTCAAAAAAATCGGTCCACTAGTGTGGCCAGCTATAAAATACAAACATACATACATACATACATACACACACACCCCTTCTTTATATAATAGATTAAATTTTGCACTGTGGCGCTCTTTGGCAGTGAAGTGAGGTAGTATGTTTATTTTATAAATGTTTTGAGAGTAAAAACCTAATGATAGTCAGTCTCATATTTTCAACCTCCGTATGCACCCTGTAAGCACTACAAGCGTAACATTTTATCTGTAATTTTGTTTTGTAGAACTCTAAATGTTATCTGGATTACGTTAGAGATTATGTAAAATTAAACATAATTTAATATCTATTTTCTGCTATTTATTTTTTCCTAAAAACTTTTATTAATATTTTCATAATCATCAAAAGGTACAAAAATATTTGACTCAAGTATTAAGTATATTTGAACAAATTTTCATATACTTTAATTCAGTCAAAATTTTTTTTTATTATCTTGAAAATCTTGTGACACTCATATATCGCCATAAATATAAACGAGTTTTTGTTTTGTTTAACGGTGCGTATGAATTGTAGAAAATAACAATGTTTTGGCGTATCACTCATACGCACCATGATACACATAATACAAAATCAAAATATTTGATCTTTATGAGTGTTTAAATAATTTAATGAAATCCTATAAGCAGCTTATTATTAAAACCCAAAACAAATGAAAAAAGTCATAAATATTTATTTTGTTTTAACTTTCTAAACGCTAGAGTGTGTTTAGAAAAAAAATCAGTAAAAATAATATAAATTAAGAGACATCTGACAATATAATAACAATTTTTAATATAATAACATTATGATTTTAAAAGGATACTTAAAGTATTTGTATTATTAAAAGGAAGTGAAGCAAAATGAGATCATAAGCATAAAGGAAAAATTAATTATTAAACTTAAAATATTATATTGTTTTCAAATATTATTTCTTTAATAGAAATAAAAAATATGTTTCTTTAGGAAGACTTGTTCTAGTTTTTATTTTTTTTTTTTTTTCAATTCTCTTTTGCATTCCATAAATTTGGTACAACTAAGTATTTTTAAGCGATTTAAATATTTTGCATACCCTTTTAACCATTATCTACAACACTTTATTTAATTAATTATAATTAAAAATTTAATTAATTTAAACCACAAACACAAGCAGCTACACTTACGCACGCAAACAAACAAACCGTTTTTTTAACCAACTTTGTAGCACTAAATTGGTTTGGTTTCTTCTTTATAAAACTACAATATAAATATATGTACACCAAACTTAATTTACACATGCGTTTGTCTTAAGCCACAGCAATAACAATGAGGGGAATATATTTTAAAAAAACTTACATGCTAATGATTTATATAAAAATTGTTCAAGGGAAAACCAATAAAATTTTATGCACCTGAAAACTTATATAAAACACACTTAAATTAGTTTAAAGTTCGGCTGCTTACATACTCTCAACATTAATTAAATTTATTTGTTGATTTTTGATAACAAGTTTGATAGAAAAAAACCTTAACAATGTCTTCAATAAAACATGTGTATGATTATGATTCTGTAAGAGTACTAGCAAAATTAACAAAGAAACACGTGTAGACTTTATACTTTAGAAATTCATTTAAGGCAGAGAGTAACTTTTGTTTAGTCAAGTTCGAACATATTACATTCCACACTTCAATGAATTCTATTTTACATCTTTGTAATAGGCATAGGAGTTATATGCAATTTAAACTGATTTTTAAAAGCGATAAACTATAGGTAAAACATGGTTAGCTATAGTTCACCCTTCGATAACTTCGAAAGAAATTTTTCAAAATAGAAAAATGTTAAGAAATCTGTGACATTCAAATTTCGAACAAGGTTTCTCAAAAGCATATTTCAATATCTTTTTGGTAAAACCATAAAATATATCTCACAAAAAGGCGATGCTATTTGTATTGGCATACCCACCTGAGCTGGTAAAATGTATTCCACTTCAGTGGGATGCAGGTGATATAAGCATTGAAAGTATTGGAAAGCAATTCCTCCCTCATTTTACTGAAGTTTCCAGTTTAAAAAGAGATGAGTTTCTGCTCCTTTTAAATTTAAGCATTCCAATAATACAGATAATGTGGCATGATAAAATGTGTGTTAATATATCAGTGATCAAAATTGGGTCTTAAGGATTTCAAAATTACCGCTTTTTGAAAAGTTTTAATCTTAGATCAACATTGTATGGAAGTTGGGTTTGTTGTTAATGGTATCACGGCATAGCCAGAAAAAAAAGTAAATTCAATACGTATGATAAATTCTGCAACAGAAATATGCAAGATTTAAAGTTTTCTATAAAGGCTCATTAAAAAAAGGGAGGAACAAAATAGAAGAATAGGCTGAGACTTGCGAAGCCTGACGTTGCTCCATCCTGTTGGATCTACATGTACTCCAGTCCCAATTAGTTCGATTGCGGCAGAAAAAAACTCGGCTAACATGACCATATAGCGTGCACCGTTCACTGATATTGTTTGATTAGCGATATCCTCAAAAAAGTGGCCCGATGACCTCTACAGCGTAATCAGCGCACCACGTAGTCTCTTTGAGTAGGTGTAATGGCTCCTTTTGCATTACTTGTTGATCTTCAATGCCATAGAAGTGATCATTTTGCTTGTTCACGAACCAGCTCAGGTGGAAATAAGCCTTATCGCGCATTATCCTTTTAGTCGAAAAAATGTTTACTTTGGTGGCCTCGAGATTTAGAATGGTTTGGGCGTAAGTGAAAAGCGTTTAACGGTGAATATAAATCAGTATATGCACGGACCGGTCTTTGTTATGGAATGTACGCAGGGTTTTGATCAAAATTCGCCTAAAGGACGACCGGCTGATGGCTAATTGCAAGGCACGGTATCTGGTGGATGTTTCTGGCGACAACTCGACATTCTCACCAACAGCGGCAATATTCTCGGCAAAACGGGTGCTCCGGGGACAATCACTCTTGACAGCGTCTCGCGTGGTCCCATACTCTTCAAGGTTAACGGCCAAACGGTGCAGTGTTTGCACAGTTGGTGCCGGTCGACACACACAACAACACACGAATTGTTACGCCAAAAAATAGACACGATTATTATCAACCAGCAGCTTGTTCACCTGTATTCTACATCTGTTTGATACACAAATGTCAAAACAGATTAATCGTTGGCAAAAAAACAAAGGTATCTTCAAAAAAGGGTGATTTTTTTGGCCCACCTTGTACACACATACACATACAAAGAAACTTATTAAGTTTAAGCAGCAACATGTTTATTTCGAAGAAGGCAGACTCAAAACATTTTACTCTATCATCCTATCCCAAGAATGTTTTTAATATTATTGTGAACTGAATCTTGCCCAATCAATAATCTATTTTTTGCTCCAGTAAAAAGTCCCTTTTTCACCGGATGATGCTTTTATATTTGATTTGTAATTTAAATTAATTTATATTAATGTGGACACTTTAGTTTATTTTATATCCCAAATTTATTCAGTATTGATGTCCACTGGGTAATTCTAGAAGAGTAAAAATTAATTATTAAGAATATTATTTCTGCTAGAACTACCCTTAAATAAATCAATATTTCTATTAACGTAACATCTGAAAGTGAAAATTAAATCTCACTGTTGCTGCAAATATATACGTAAATACACACATATGTACAAGAAGCGTGCTTTAAAATAAAATGATTTAATTGCTTAAATCGCAATAATTTCTTGATAATTATTTGCCTAGCACCATGGGACATAAATAGCTAAAAGTGAATTAGTATTTTCAACTTCGTTATCATAATTAAGCCAAAATATTAAACTTAAATTATTGGTTTGCATTGCATTTTTTTTTAAATGATTAAATAAGTTTTTTTTAGTAAAGTGGATAATTTACAGAAGTAAAAAACTTACACTAACAGATGATACATTCCGTTTCTAAATTAAGTAAATAGTTTTTATTCCGAAACGAAAGTTCAATACTATTTGGGAAAACTTTATAGTCCTTAGCTTTGTCTGCGGTGAAAAATTTTTGTACCAAATTTCGTTTTATTTATTATATATACAAACAGGTTTACGCTTAGCATGGCTAATAGAGATCTGCTTTCACTTTTCTGACTATAACGGGAGATCATTTGAGCATTCCTTACTAAATGTTTGTACTGTAGTAACCTACAGAAGAGGTAAAAATATAAACTATTTGGGGCTTAATGTTTTACTATGTCCTTAATGGTAACATCAAACAATAATCACACTGTCTTTCTGTTTTCTTTAATACGATTAATCCATTATCCCAGTGATGGCAAGAGCTCAAAGTGGTAAAAAATTTGGTAAACGTGCTAGTTCGTACATTATTTAAAGTTCCCTAAATGTCAATTCATGCTAAAAAAAGTATGGAGTTTGTCATTAAAGGATTTTTCTATATAACGTCTGCACTCGTAAAGAGCTATTTCAAATGTTCCTTATTATGAATTCTGCTTTTAACCATGTCGTCCATTACTCGCTTCATGGTTTTTAGAAGAAAGGACTTGAGCCTGAGGGGCCGAAAAGATTAATGGTTCATAGCTCTCCACGCCGGGCTTTGAAATAAGCTCACCTACTTAAATATGAGGTTTACAGGTTTTGGGTCAAGTATTTGAATATGCTCGAAAGATATTTAAATTTTCTCACTACAACATGCTGGAAACACCCGTTAAAAAAGAAGGACATTAATGAAAAACCATCGATATTAATGTCTTATTTATTTTGAGAATTTGTGCTAACAATTACCTGGAATAGACTAAGTTTTATAAATTTATTTTTTTCTTTTTTAGGTTTTAAATACTTATTTTTAGTTTATGGGAATGAAGATTCGAATAAAAATCAAATTTGTTAGAAAAATTTTTAATATTTTTAAAACGAAAGCTCTGAAGCAATTTTTTTATAAAAAAATCCCACTGTGCAGCCACATTTTATACTTTATAGAAGACAAAATGCTTCTTTAATCAAAAATTCAAAACTTTCTATTAAATAGTTAAAGTTTCCCCGTTAAACAGCCACGATGACCACCAAATACTCTTTAATATTCAAGAATTTGTTTAATGTTACTCGAATATTCTCAGAAATATGTGGAGTTGATGTTGTAAAGGAAAATTATAAAATTAGCTGGAAAAAAATTGTGTGTTTCATATTGGCGAATTTAGTACTTGCTCTTGCAGCCAGTACCACCTACAATGAAGTTGCTTTTAAAGGAAATTGGTTGAGTCTATTAATGACAACATCAGTGATAGGCACTTGTTACAGGTAAAGTTTCTTTACAGTTGAGATAAAATAAATACTTTCTAATCAAAATTAATTGAAAAACTTAGGGCTATGCCAAACTGGTAAATGTTTTGAAGCAGGAAAATAATTTTCGTTTCTTGTACCAGGAGATAACAGATATATATCAAGTATACGAAATGAAATCCTTGGTCTATAGAAATTGCCTAAAACGTACTATTTTAATGGTGAAATAGCTATTGTGGACTGTGTATATAATACTTGCTGTAACAATTATTGGCGTAACTATGATACCCGTATACATGTTAGTCTTCAAGCAAACACGTGTCTATATTTTGCCTTTCTTTGTTCCTTGTGTTGATATCACTACCGAATTTGGATATTATCTAAATAGTTTCTTGCATGTTGCTTGTGTTGCTATTGGGGGACTGGGTAATTGTATAATTGATTCTTGACTTTTTATTTTTGCCGCTCATGTGCCGTTAATAAAGAATATACTCAAGTGTAAATTCGATGAACTAGACAACATTTTAGAACAACAATCAAACAGTTTGGAAAAAGCAAAGGCCTCCTTAATTGATATAATAAAATGGCATCAAAAATACATGAAGTAAACACAAGTTTGGATATTTTAAATTTTAAATAAAATTTACACTTAATTCGTTTTTCTTTCTTTTGAGATTCTGCAACACTCTTAAGAAAACGTTTTTCTGGGTCATATTTGTTCAAATGTGCTGTAAAGTTTTTGGAATTATAGCAACAATTGTTTGCATGTTTCTTGGTATTTGGTTACCAGCACCATTATATCTGCTTTACATATTATCTCTCTTTTATTTCTATTGTGCCGTGGGTAATATAGTGGAAGTATCGGTAAGAATTTCTTTACTTGTTTGAAACAAATATAAGGTTTTTTTGTTGCTTTAGAACGATGATGTCATAACTCTTATTTATAACTGCGATTGGTACAAGTTGACAGTTGCGGAACAAAAACTGCTTTTGATCATGCTGAGAGAAGCTCAACAAGCCACTGGTATCTCTATTGGTGGTATGGCGCTGCTATCGTTAGGCACTGCTTTGCAAATAACTAAAACCATTTACACTATAACAGTGTTACTAACGGAGTCTTTTAGATAATTTTGATGGTCACATATTAAAAAAAAAATTTTTTAGTATTTTTAAGCCAAGGAGGTTGCCCACTACCACCTAAATTTAAAAACACAACTTGCAATTTAACAAAGGTATACAAAACTTATTTTATACCAAAAAATGTTTATATATTATGCTCGTATGTATCTAAACACATCGGAAAAATATAATCTGTATAATAAAATTTATATTTGTTTCGTTTCCAAAAAGAGTTGGTTCATGAGCTATTTCTCTGTGCTTCAATTTCCTCTGTTTTCATAAAACAAAAATTCTCTAGAGTCACGCAGAGAAAAAATGTGGTTTAGTATGGTCATGGGAATAAGATCACAAACAGTTTCATTAATTTGTGGCTACGGAGATTTTTACTATGACCGTCACAACTGTCACTATAATTGTACTAAGAATTTGGCGAAAATTCAATAATTTGTTTGATTAAACATGTAATTATATTTTTGTGGTAATTTTTATTTTGGTCAGGCAGTCATTATTAAGATTATGGATTCTCAAATATATGACGCTCTTAGATAACCCATAATCACAATTATGATTACCTGAAATCAAAGTAATAATTGCCGCAAACATATAATGGTAAATTCAATTGTAACTATGATGGAATTTTTTGTCAGAAACATAGTACAACAATAGCATGGTTGTGACAGTCATAATAGTAATCTTCATAACCATACAATGATAAAATTGTTCGTGATAATATTCCCGTGAACATACGCAACTATGTTTTTTAATTGAGTGTACAATTCGAAAAATATAATTTTTAAGATCATATGCTATCAAATTGACTTTAAAATATTTGGCCAAACAACCGTGTTTATGCTTCACATAAACCAAATAAAGTTTCCTTAAGCAAAAAACTTCTGTCTTTTAGTTAATTTTGTCAAATATTTGCCAAATCTAAATAAAGTTTTAATTTTTCAATTCAAAATTTTACTCTTTAATTTGGCTTTAGTTCATAGATTTATATATGCGTATGTTTTAGAAAATAAATTAAAGCAGGTTGCCATGAAAACTATTAACTTGTAGATTTAGTTATCCATAAAACAAAATTTTATTTTTATCGATATGCTAATGCATTTCCTCCTACTTCCGCCAAAAGAAACTTTATTTTAAATAAACATTTTGTATTTAACAACGCATTGCATATGTGAATGTGTGTTAACTGCAGCAAAACTGTGCAAAAATTTAATTATTTTTTCATTTAAACAAAATGTTGACATTTTCATTTCATTTGCCACTGCTGCAGTTCAAATAGTTGAGTGGTAAATCGATGTTTTTGTAAATATTTATTGAATTTGTAAACCATTTTCAATTTCACACATTAAAAAAAAATAGCATTCAAAAATTGTATTTCTCATTTATTTAGTTTCATTATGTGCATTTCGTTTACATAAATTAATTTTTTTATTTGTTTATTTTTCTTTATTTGTTTATTTCCTTGTATGTCAGCAGTGGTCAGCAATGAAAATAAAACGTGTCCAATAAATATAAAAAGTAGAATTCAATTTTAGTTAGTAGATATATTTATTGCTTGCGAGAGCTAATTTTCAAGGCAGACAAGGTTTTTAGGTGGCATACAACCAGATTTAAGAAAACATAAATTTCAAAATGTTAATAAAAATTTCTTTGGGAAATCTTTTATATTGTGGCACTGTTTTAACATTTCATTTATTGTCATATTAGGGCACTGAAAAAATTATTTATATAAAATCAACTGGAAAATGCTATTTAAAATAACTTGATTTTTATTTAAAACCCCTCCATATATTAAAATCAAAACAATATTTTATTAAACTCAGATATTAAAAATCAAGTTAAATAAATTTCTAAAATTAACTATATATTCTGTCATTTGCAGCAAAACAAATTATTAGGTAAAACATTAATAAAGTGAAATGTTATTAAAAAAATAACTGAAAAAATTAACTTCAACTAAAAATCAGTATTTTCGTGCAGTTAAAGCTTTGAATAACTCTTCAAACCAGTTAAACAAAATATTATTTTAAAATTTAACTGTTAATAAATAAGACTATTTTTTTAAGCTTTAGGTCTATTTATATGTTTATTTTTTTGCAAATTTTTTTCAATATTTCGCCACTCCGTTTTGTGGCATCATCAGGAGGTTATTTCAGCTAAATATTAAAGTTGTTATTTTGGTTTTAAAATTGGCTTTTGGCTTTTCGAATAACGACACAACGCCACACAACGGAGTGGCGAAATATTGAAAAAAATTTGCAAAAAAATAAACATATAAATAGACCTAAAGCTTAAAAAAATAGTCTTATTTATTAACATTAAAAACGTCAAAAAACTAGAAAAAATAGATAAATTTAACTGTTTTTTTCATTTTAAAACAATTTTACTTCTTAAATAACTTACAGTCAGTTACTGTTATTTTAATTGTTTCGATTAGATTAGAAAAAACTTTTCACAGCTGCTGTATTAACAGCCCCTCAGAGAGGGGTAAACATTTAAAAAAAATCTTAAAAATAAAATTTAGACACGTGGGTAAGAGCGCTCTGTTGTTGGTTATATTTGCTTGTAAATTTCAGCCATGCTACCCACTGTTGCCGAAAATGCATTCAAATTCTTTTTCCAAAAAAAATTTCTCCTTTTTGACTAACGCCAATTAAGTGAAAACTGAACAACTAAATTGGAATTTAGTAAGTATTATTTTTGAGCAAAAAGTAATAATAATAAAAATGCCTTAAATCAATGGTTTAACTATAAATAAATAAAAAAAACAAGTAAGAGCGCAATATTCGGCTGTGCCGAATCTTATATACCCTTCACATTGGTCTTTAAATATATCCAGCCGACAAATTTTGTACTGGAAATAATATAATAAAAAACCTTGTGCGAGTTTTAAAGTTCATAGAAAAATATACAGAATTTTATCGTTCGTATAAATGATAGAAATAGATGAAGAAGGTTTGAGGTCGAGAGTTTTAAAAGTTTTCGACATTAATCATATTTAAAGGTTAACAAAACTTGCTAAATGTTATGGGATGTTCTAGTCCCCCTGCTCCTCTCCAACTTTTTCTCCAAAATGTATGAATTATTTGATTATTACTTTTTGTAGAATATTCGAAGACGATAGCTGTAATAGTTTTCCAGAAGTAGCGAATCAAAAATTTCATAAAAATTGTTGATTTGCATGGGAGCTACCCCTTCTTCACACCCCATCCAAAAATTGTTTTCTTTATAGCGTAGCCCCTGATGTACAATTACTTTTTGAAGAACGCTTGGTTTCGCTATCTGTTATAGTTTCCGAGATATAGCGAATCGAAAATTTCATAAAAATTGTTAATTTGTATGGGAGCTACTCCTTTTTCTGCCCCCACTCAAAAAATTTTTTCTTTAAATCGTAGCCCTTGTTGTCCAATTACTTTTTGTAGAACATTTGATTTTGATATCTGTTATAGTTTCCGAGATATAGCGTATCGAATATTTGATAAAAATTTTAAATTTGTATGGGAGCTACCCTTTGTTCTGCCCCCACCTAAAAAAATTTTTTCTTTAAAATGTAGGTCTTAGTGTAAAACTACTTTTTGTAGAACATTTTAAGTCGATAGCTGTTAGAGTTTCTGAGATATAGCGCATAAAATATTTCACCAAATTTGTGCAATTGTAGGAAAACTACCACTTCCCCTGATCCTATCTGAAAAAAAATTTTCCATTATTTAGGTGCCTACTTTGAGAGTATCCGTGCCAAGTTTTGTGGCAAGAGTGACTCTACTTACTGAGATATATAGGGATATATGCACGGATTTTGTCCTAAAAAAATGGGTTACTTTGGGTTTTCTCTTGTATCTCGGTCAATAGAAAACGGATTTTGCTGATTTTAAATAGCGATTGTCTCCAGGATATTTCTAATAGTTTGACACCATTAACTGATCTGTATCTTTTAATTTGATTCCGGAAACTTGATTTCAACAGACGGACAGACGGACAGACGGACATGGCTATATCAACTTCCCTATCTATAAGGATCCAGAATATATGTATATACTTTATGGGGTCGCAAATGAATAATAAAGAAATTACAAACGGAATGACAAAGTGATATATACCCATATTACTATGTGAAGGGTATAAAAAAATTAAAAATTTCAAAATCTTACAAAAGCAATTAAATCACTATCCAGTTAAATAAATCCAGTTTAACAAAGCATTCTTTCTTCTTCGTTTTCCATACATGAGTGACAAAAAAGCACTTGGCAAAATATTCCTAACAATCTTCAAAAATTTTTGAAAAATCTCATAAGCTTAAATTAGATACAGGGGTTATACAGTTTAATAAAGCATTCTTTCTTCTTTGTGTTCCAAACGGTCCATTTTTGGCAAAAGTTAAAAAATATTAATTAAAATTTTAAGCTTAAGTTATCAAAAATGGAAAAGCTTTGTAAGTGTAAGTTGGTTAATTAATGTTATTTTGGTCAGCTCAAGAGCTGCTTAAAAGTCTTAGAAGGACTAGGTTATAGCATGATCATACTACATGCTAAAACCAGTTTTTAGGCCAAGACTTGGTCCAGAGATCTAACAGACTTTTACTTTCATACTAAACTAAGTTCATCAAGTATACAATGAATGAAAAATCCTTGAATTGTGGCACCTTAGGCAGGGCATTCCCAAAGAAGGATGAAAACCCATTTTCTCCTTTTGATTTCATTATTTAGATTTACAATATCAGCAAAATTGTTTAATAAAAAAATATTTCATTATGAATTTTACTTTGAACATATAAGACATTATGTTCAACTAAGCCTTAAATTAAAAAAAACTACGACATCAAATTTTAAAATATTTAGGGTATTCACAAGGTAGTCATAAAGTCATTTGTTTTAAAACAATTTAACGAAAAAATACTACTATTATATATGTCCGCTCATTATCAAGTGTGCCATTATAAACTTGAATCAGCTGCTGGAGAAAACAGAAAAACAAGTAATTTCATAAATATTTTAAAATTAATGACTGCAAACTCGTTTATTATATCAACGGCTTCACAAAAGAGTTTCGGCCGTCCGGCTTAGGTTTCTACTGTTTATGACAAAACAATAAACACAGTTCAAAAAGTCTTATTATTATAGAACTTTTTTCTTTTAAGCACAACAACAATTTTTTTAAACTATGGTAAAATATTAAAACTTTAAGATAATATGACTTGATAGCATACCGTTTGAATACCCCAATAATTTCAAATTATTTTGTATGAATTAGGAGAAAGATTTACATAAACAAAAGCTAGTTTTTCAATCAAAAAAGTGCCCTTGAGATATTAAAATTACAATTTCTAAGGCTTATTTTACTTCACTCTGCTAAAAAGTATTAAAAAAAATTTGCTTAAAAACTACTTTATGTATGCCTTGATTTGCGTTTGTGTGGGTGATTAATTTTACAAATTCCCAAATATGGGCAGTCAAAACTCTCTGCTTAACTAAATTGATTTTGTTATTTTTTATTAATAAATTACCTTTGGGGACAAAAACTAATGCTCACGAATACCTTTCAATATAAAAATAAGAAAAATATATTTCAGGTTGACTGCCCTTTAAGAAATTTAAGTTTATTAAAACATCTTCCTGTCATTTGCCATTAATAATAAATAGTTCAGTTTTTTTTTTTTTGAAAAAAACAACTTTAATCAAGTTGTTCTAGAGAACCTCTGCCTACTTATAAAACCTTTATTTGTATTTTTGTTTATTAAATATAAACATAAAAATTATATTAAAGTACTTCTGATAGGTTTTTCACGTTCACAAGTAGGGAGGGCAATGTGGCATAAGAAAGCAAGGCCCATTAAAATATAAAACAAGACATGAAGACAAAAGAAATAAATGGAATATTTAATAGAGTTGATTTGATATATTTGTGTTATATAATTTATTTTACTTTGAATGAACATTGGCATTAGCAATGAAGCATAAACATTAAATAAATGTAACCCAAGCTTGCATATATTCAAAAGCTGTAACTGTAACTAACTTTGTGTGCCCTCATTCTGAATATTTATTATATATATTTATATTATATTTTTTTGGAAATTAAAACAATTTTAATTAATGAATATTTGTATATTTAAAGAAATAATGTAAATGATTAACCGGTTGTCTGACTAATTTACTGACAAATCATCGTAGAAGCCAAGTGTGTACATCTGGAGACTTTTTATTTGAACTGCTGGTACCCCTACATTAAAATCAACAATTTTGAAAATTTGTACCATAAAAGGGCAAAAATGTTATTCTTTTTCAATCTTCCTTTTGAACATTTCAAGTTGCCATCAATAGGTCTGAAACAATTTAAAAAACATTTTTAATACTCTTTTGAAATTATTTTTTGCCACTTTTGCGGTACTTTTTTCTAAGTTTTCAAACAAATTAAAAGTATCATTCAAACTGTGGTTAACAAGCCTCTTGGAAATATGAATAAATTTTTGGTATTCTTAATAAATATATTCCTTTATTTTGTACCTATTTTTAGTAATTTTTCCAGTCGAATTAATTTTGAATTTATAAGCAAAAAATGTTTGTTAAACGATATTAGAGCCCTTTTGCCCTATATTTTGGAGCGACGAGTCACATCGACATTCAAAAATTACGTTACTGCCCCAGAGTAACTGCTTGGTGTGCCTTATCCGTGCATAAAATAATAATAAGACCATTTTTTCGAAAATTCTTGAGGCCAGACGACGAATGTCAACGGTGAAAATTATCGACACATGACTACGGAATTAATTTTGCCAACTTGTGATCTTATCTATCGTACCCTTTACAAGCGTGGTTTCAACAGGATGGGGCGATCGCACTCATAGCCAGAGCTTCAATGAATTTTTTTCTGGAAAGTTGCCCATAAAAACTTATCAGTCTCTTTTGGAAAACCCCATGGCCACTGAAGTTGCCCGGTTTAGCTTCCCGGTTTAGCTTCAATGGGGTTTTTGGGGCTACCTAAATTATATGGTTTATAATAACAATCCTCAATCTCTTGTGGCCTTAAAGAAAAATATTCGTCCAGAAATTAGCTCAATTGAACCAAGTTTACGGCACTGTGTAGCGCAGAACACAAGGCTCCGCTTTGAACAATGTGTTCAGCTCTGTCCTCCGTCAGGATGATATACATTTTGAGAATTAAAACCCCCCAAGTCCATTCTATCGTTAAATGCTCTCAATAAAACTTTAAATCGATTAATGAGTTTTTTTTAATTAAAGCTTGAAATTATAAATATGCCACCAGACATACTGTATAAATCCTTTAAAGTATTTTTAAAAAAAATACTTATGGCACTTTTAAAAGTTCCCAAAATTCTCGAAAGAAAAATGTTATTCATAATCCTATCCAAAAAGCAAAATGCCACCGAAAAACTATTGTATAGAATTTTCTTTTCGTGCTTATAAACTTCCTGTTTCGTTTATTAAAATTACAAAACTTGTGTCTAACTGCTCACTGAAACAAAAACTAAATTCAACACAAAAAAAGTGTAAAAGTAAGTTAAACCAAAAGATGGGCGCCAATTCCGGTTATCAAAACTAAAACATCTTTTTTTTTGTAGTTACAAACACAAAAAAATACAAAATACTAAAAATTATTATTTTAAGTTGAGTATTTATAAAAATGTTTCCTTCACTACTTATTTCCTTCCTTTTGTAAATAATGACACTTTAAAAGAGCTCACAAAGAATTTTTGAAAAAAAATTTAGCCTTCTGATGTCTCCTAGAGGAAGTTTTTTCTTAGATTGTATTTAAAACCAACTTGCTTTTCTGGCATATTAAATGTAACATTTGGAATCTGAAATGCACTTTGCTATTTTGCTTCTAGTGGCCTCATTACAGCAGCTGCAAAACTCATGAAGTATAAATTTTCATTATAAGTGGGTGTTAAAATTGTAACAAGTGTATGTCTTGTTTGTTGCTTATATATCCTTTAAGGTTTTTTTTTGCAAAAGTTTTCCTATTTCTTTGCCACAATTTCTTTCTTGAATGTACGTAAAAATAAATTTCTCTTTTATATTCTTTTGTGTAAAAATTTTTTTGTTGTATAAAGTGTTAATGCTAATATCCGTTTGAATATCTAGTGAGCGTTAATGTATATATGTAAATGCGAATGTTTATATATGAGGTCTGCAGTGGATAAGGTTTCAAATAACATTTGATATTTGTCGTAAAAGAGAGTATGCAGTTGTATTCGATCGCAGTGTGAGATTATGGAAAATAATTTAACTGTGAATTGTTAAGTTAAAAAATTTATGAATTTTGTATAGAAGAAAACCCTAAGAAAGTATACGTAACTAAGAAAATACTACAAATAAAATCTACAACAAATTCTTGTGCCAATACTTGTTTGAACAATCTGTTTTTGTTTTTGTAATGAAATAATATGCTGCTTAGGGTACTTTAACATGGTTATACATATATTACGACTTGTCAGAATATATTGTAGAATAATATATAATCTCATCATGCACCATTTTAGAAAATTGTGTATACCTATCCAAGGCGAATTCATACAAGGTGGACGCAGGCAAAAAATTCGTACCTAAAATGTCAAACACATATATGGCATCATTAAAAAAAAAAAAACACAAATTATTTGCAGAAGAAAAACGTTTTTTTTTTTTTTCATATATTTATTATTGAATCTTCGCCTGTGGCGAACTAACAATAAGTGTTCAAATCTTAAAACTAGGTAGTTAATATAAGTCCAGCCAGTGCCAGACTAAAATTTAAGTTCTCATATTTATTATCAAGCTTCATATGAGCGCAATAGTATCCCTCCTTTTTTTGGTCTAGGTGAATACCAAGATATTTTGTCTCGGTTCGTTGAGGCACCAAATGGTTGTTAATAGTCATTGGAGGGCACGTTTCTTTGCGTAAAGTAAAAGTTACGTGAGTACGTTTTTGCTCATTAATTTTTATTCCCCATAATTTTGCCCATTTCTCTACTTGGGTTACGTGTTGTTGCAATTGGCACGAAGCCTCTTTAGGATCTTTATGAATACTGAAAAAAGCGGTATCATCAGCAAATGTAGACGTATGCGTAAAACAGTTGGTTGGCATATCAGCCGTGTAAAGCAAGTACAAAATTGGGCCTAATATACTCCCTTGAGGTACACCAGCCCCAATTGGCTGAGAAAAACTTATTTGATTTCCCTCTTTGATCATAAATTGTCGACCGGTTATGTACTTTTCTTAAAGGTTGAAAATATTAACTGGAAGGTTAAGCTTTAGTTTGTTTAACAGGCCTTCGTGCCATACTTTATCGAATTCTTGAGAGGCATCAATAAAAAGCGCGGAGCCGTACTTCTTTTCCTCAAATGTTTTTCTTATAACCTGCACCAGTCTGTGAGTTTGTTCGATTGTGCTATGTTGACTTCTAAAGCCAAATTGGTGATCTAGAATGCAATTGTTTCCATTCATGATCGGAGTCAGCTTGTTTTTTAAGAGCTTTTCGAACAATTTTGACAATGTTGGTAAAAAACTTATAGGCCTATACGACTCCACCTTCGAAGGATCCTTACCAGGCTTAGGAATCATCTTAACTAAGGCAACTTTCCATATTGCCGGGAAATGTTCAAGCCGAATTATGGCATTAAAAATAAAAATAATAATTCTTTTAGCGATTAACGGTAGCTCTAAAAGCATTTTGTTGCTTATTTTATCAACACCAGGAGCCTTTTTATCATTTAGGTTAACGATAGCCTTTACAACATCTGAAAATCGGAAACGTATTTCCATAGGGCGTCTAGCAACAACGGGCGGTAATTCCCTCACGTCAGTACACGTGTTGGGAGTGAACACGTTTCTTAAGTGACTTGCGAACAGATCACATTTTTCCTTGTCATTTATAGCCCAGGATCCTCTCAGATTTCGCAGTGGAGGTTTTGCGATAACGGGTCTTTTTAGACGTCTGGCAGCTCGCCATAGAGAATAATTTGTCTGGGAAGTCGCGTCTAGGCTTTCTTAATATTTATTCAGTGATGCCACTCTGTGCACCTCCAACCAGTTTTTTAATTGGCTTGTGCATTCTTTCAGTTTATTTTTAAGTTGAGGCGATCTATGCTTTTGCCATTCTCTTCGGGTTCTCCTTTTTTCAAATAAAAGCTTCTCAACATCTGCAGAAAAAATTTTGTTGTACTTGGCCTGACGATAAGTAGACGAAGCATGTTCAACGGTTTTTATTAATTTTTCATTAAGGCTGTTCAGACAATCTTCGATGTCTCCGGGTGTTTTAGTGGTTGGCTTTCCGAGCAGTGGGTGCTGATATATTTTTTATATTTCAACCAATCTACTCTTTTAGTTAAGAAAAAATCACTAGCTGCTATTTGATGAGGACTGCTAATAGTGATTATTGTTGGTGAGTGGTCAGAAGATAAATGCAAGGAGGCTTGGGCCTCAATAAGCTCCGGGGATATACCTATTGCTACGCCAAAATCTATTACGTCTGGAATTTTATTGCGGTCTGTTGGCCAATATGTTGGTTGTCCAGTTGAAATAACGAAAAGTCCCATTTCAGACACGGAATCATACAAGACACGACCTTTCGGACTAATTAGGCGGGAGCCCCATCACGTGTGCTTAGCGTTATAGTCTCCAGCAGCTTTAAAGCGGGGCCCTAAAGATTTGTAAAAACTGTTGTACTGATCCTTTATTATGGAGAATCTGGGTGGACAATAAACTGACGAAATAACGAGATTATGGTAAAATTCCTCAACGCAGACGTTTGTTGCTTGTATATAACTTTCGGAGAGACCAACCATCCACTGGTGTTTGATTCTTGATTTAATTAATATAGCTGAGCCACCACATGACCTATCTCTTGGATCTTTTGAGTCGTAAAAAGTATAGTCACATATTTTGAAAGAAAAACGTGAATAAAATTAATTTTACAGTGTTTTTTTTTTGCACAAAGCACAAGAACGCATCTTTTGGTTTTACTATTTGTTAATTAAAAACACTTTTTTAAACTTTTAGTTTAAAAATCTAACCGACGCGTAATTTTTTTTAAATCAAGAAGAGGCACATATACAAACTTTTGACACATTACGAGGAAAATTGCACGAGCAAAAAATAGTCAGCTGATCTGTCAAGACCACCTTCTCATGAATTCGCCTTGATACCTATCACATCATAGGTGTGAAAGATTGGCAGCACTTACAGCATCTAGTGAAGGTGGCTACACTTAATGAAACAATACACAAACAATAAAACCAAAGTAGAGTTTTTTCATGTTGTTTTTGTTAATATTGTAGAACCTTAACCATATGGCGTTACCCCAACATAATACTGGCAAGGAAATAACCACTTTTGGTTTTACCAATCTCATCCGTGTAAGCGTGAAAAATACTTAAAACAGATTTTTATTCTCTTTTCTTAAACACGGAGAGAATTTCCTAATATTTTGATTATACAAAATCTAAATACTTTGTATTACCATGTAAAGCCAACTTTATATGTATGTGACCCTGTGTGATATTTTGTGTAGGCTTTGTTATTAAAAAAAATATCAGGCTATATTTTCACTATAATTTCTTTAAGAAATATTGTGCATGTTTTGTTATTGTATCAAAACCAACCGCCATATTTAATTTAATTTTGCATACACATACAAACGCACCAAAAACAAATGAAAAACCAACATAACTAAACTAACCACTAAATGTAATTTGCGTTTGTTCCTGATCAACTGCTTTTTGGAGAACGAACAATGCCATCGTTGATACATACTTTCATCATCAACTTGAATTTTCTCGGCAAAAAGGAAAAGAGAACAAGAAATCTTAAATAAAAAACTCTGTCAAGAAACAGCGAATACATGTTGAAAGTTATGACGTTCAGCAATTATTATTATTAAGAGCCCCTACGAATAAGAAATCATCCTTCAAATTACTCAAATATATAACAAGTTCAAGTATATTTGTGCAGCTTTCTAATACAAATACATCAAAAGTTCGCCGCAAACTTATAAAAGAATAAAAAAAACTTTTAACGGCAGATAAAATATCTGCTCTTTATTATTGTTTTCCTTTTTCTGTTCTATAAAAGAAAAAAATATATTATTTAGGGTGCTACTTATGTCATGTAAAAAACTGTATTATATGAAAACTTGGGAATTAAAAAATATTTAATCTTCCCCTGAAAAACATTTAATTTGATTTTTTGTAAATAAAAATAATTTTTGTTTGAAATATTTCCCTCAACTAATACTCACATACAGTGGATGATCAAAAGTACTTACTTTCTTTTACAAGAATTTACAATAGCACGAAAAGTAAGACTTTTGCAAAGGCAGTTCTTTAGTAAATCATAAATCAAAAAATTGTATTTTTTTTTATAAAATATGCTTATTTTAGGTTTTTCACTATTATTTTTTTTTTCAGTTTACTGTCAAGTCTTATGATACGTACAAAATCAGCAAATTTCTTAGGAAAAGAATAAAAATATATAAAGGACGATTGAATAGAAAAACCTCCTTATGAAATTTGTAGCAAGTATGGATTAATTGTGTCAAGCCGTTAACAATTAAAAATACTAAGAAGAAATTGTAGTCCAAATATAAGATTTTTCCAACATATCGAAAATACCTGACATTATGTAATTCATACTATTAGACGTCCACTGTATATGCGAACGTATAAACATTTTTACACAAACACGTACGCGGGTGCAGACATACATGTGTAAATATTTACATACAAAGAAAAGTGCACAAATATAAGAATATTTCCATTTTTCTTAAGTGTTTATAATATGTTTTTATAACATTAGCAAATATTTACATATTTTTTTTAAGTCCCCTATTCCAGTTTTCTTGGAAAAATATACTCAATACACTTGTTACTTATCTTTTAAAGAAAATTGAAAAATATTTTAATATAACACAAACTCTATTAAATAGATATTATTTTTATATTAAGAGCAAAACAGTACCAAAAAAAGTTTGCAAGAAATGCAAATTACTTATATGTAAAATGTGAGGGTTTTATTACAAAATCCAAGTATTGAAAAAAGGTGTAACCACTTGAATATGTAGATTTTTCAGGTTATAAGTAATGATAATCTTACAAATATGTATGAACAAAGTAAAAGCATTGGTGGCTGACAGACCGGCTAATCGTACAGTTCGAACGCGTTGAGCTAAAGAACTAAAATTTGTACTTTGGGCACCTCTTCATACGCATACACCCACTAAAACAGTTCTTTGGTAAATTGGGATTCAAATGAGGTAAAACGGGGCAAATATCAAAATCAGAATCTTTATACCTCAGAGAATTTACTTTTTTTTTAATTTGGAACCTTTAGCGGTTAAGCAATAAAACCCCAAAATTTTGATAAAGGCTATCTGGTGGCAGATCTATATTTTAAACTTATATAAAAAACGTAATAATTGACCCAAACTTTAATTAAGAGTATTGAACGATTGAACGTAACTGCGATTTTTTTTTTATTTTAAAGGGTATTTCATCAGATGTCTTCCGTCGAGTTGAACAAAGTGTTTAAAACAGAGCCTTGTGTTCTGCGTCACACACTGCAATTATATTTCCTTAAGGCAACAATAGATTAGATATAGTCTGTATAAACCTTTTTTTTGAGGAAGACCCATTAAAAACCCATGAGAGCTAGATCGGGTGACCTCGGTGGCCATGGTGTACCTACCCCAAGGCGACTAATCATTTTTTAAGCTGGGTGTGCAGTCTCAAAAAATGTTAAAACCACGTGTATGAAGACTACGATGGATGAGATCACAGGTTTGGCAAAAAAATTCCGTAATCATGTGTCGATCATTTTCAAAATTTACATTCGTCGCCTGGCCTCGAGAGTTTTCGAAAAAAATGGTCCAATTATCTAAAATAAGCACATCAAGCAGTTACCCTGGAGCAATACAATGGTTTATAATGTTTCAATCGAGGGCTGTGGGTGTCTGAAGACCAGTAATGGCAATTTTGCTTGTTGACGTGGCCGTTTAAGTGAAAATGAGGCTGGTCGCTCGAAAAAATTTGGTTTACTATGCAAAAATGATCCAACATAGTTTCACAAAAGTTTTTTAGGGTAAATAAAAGCCACTTTCTTTTATTTCTTGAACGATTGTAATTGTTAAAGGACAGATCTCTAGATTCTTCTTAAAATTTCAAGAATAATCGCTCTTGGAAATCCCAGTAAAGGCTGCTATTTTCCGTATTGAAAGTCCCGGATTTTCACGTAAACAGCTTTTACCCAGTTTAATGTTTTCGGGAGTCCGTGGTGATTGACTTGGTCCTAGCCGTAGGACCTTAATAGCTGTAGCTATGAAATTGATTTTTGTCACAGCCCTCAATTTTATATTTCTAGACTCAAAATCTTAAATATGTAAAAAGTACTTTTAGTCCACTTTTTTGACTTTTAAGCTTTATATGATTCAACAGTACTAACATTAATAATAAAAAGACAAACAAAATCAAAAATAAAAAATAAATATTTTGTCCAGTTAGTTTACTTTTAAATAACAGGCTGCAAAAAAATTATCAAAACCTTAAAAAAACTTGTCTAGTATCGAAGATAAATAAAATACTTTTTGTTCACAAGATTGAACCCAGTTTCATATTTCATAATATCAGATGCACAAAAAAATATTAACAAGTACTTTTCCTTCTTCTAGTTAACTTACTGCCACTATTTAGGCAAATTTATATTTCTACACTAATTACCTAAGAAAACGCAAGACGGTACCAAAATCGTTTTCATCACCTGCGGGAAATGGGTGTCAATTGTTCGGCGTACTCGTCCTGTTACAGGTACAAAACATGAGTTGGACAAAAGTTTTTGTTTGTGATCGGTTTAAAAGGCTGGCTTAAAGGTGTTAAAGAAGTTAGGGGGAAAAATGGATATACTAGTCCATACACATAAACATATATCTGTTTATATATATACACACGCTTAAAAACCAATAAAGTAAATTAAACAGGACCTTAAACAATAAATGCAAAATTTGCTTGTATAGGATTGGCCTGTGACCCGTTCTGAGGTGTTAGTTTTGAACCAATTGTCCCCTACAATGAAAACGCAATGTAAAAGTGACAGATTCTCTTCATATAAAGCGCAAGAACTAGAACCAATCCCTACCCTAAGGAACCGTTCACGTAAATAGTCTTGGACCAGTCTACTGCCCCTGTCAATTTAATTTATATTAAGTACTTTTACTTAAAGGTTGATTTGAGTAGATTGCGATTTTTTGAAACCTTGTTTCTATCAAATAAAATTTTTTTTTTCTTTTTGACCAATTTTTACATCTTTAAGTCCCAAATTTTCCAGAATTCTTTTTTAGTAAATCCATATATCCGAAAAAGTAGCTGCAGTATTGATTTAAAGTTTGTTGTTTTACAAGTTTGGTTTGCGCGATGATGAATCATTCAGTTAGTCAGCTAGTAATGTTAAGTTGATTTAAAGGGTGGGACATTTTTGGAGACTCGTGGTAAATTTTGGGATTATTATTTGTAAATTCAGAATGAAAGCTAATGGTATAAAGCCCCAAACAGTTGCAAAATTATGTGTCTATAGAATAGTAATTGTGGCAGTTATACCCAAAAGTATTTCTTTTGGGATGGCATTTAGCCAGGGCTTTGTGAGATAATAGATCGATCATCCCCAGTTTAAAAAGGCTTTGTTTTTTAAATAAAAAATTTGCGACTTATACTTTGATTACAAAACTCTTGGACAATTAGACGGTCGGATGGATATGCTTTAGTCAATCCAAAAAAGGTTTTGAGTTGGTCTGTATGCTAAGAGAACGTAACAAAAAGTTTGACAAATGCTTAAGGATATGTGTGTGTGCGGGTAAAAAAATATTTTCAAAAACTTTTCTCATAATAGATATTTAAAAATGCTGTTCAGATTTTTGTTGCTGAAGCAACATTCAATAAATAAATAATTTTCTATAAATGCAATTTCCTAAAACCTTTATAATTAATATGTGCAAAATTTTTAATAAATTTTTTATTTTTATTTTTGTCGTCTTTGTTATAAGTTCATTTAAAACACACAAGTGAGCACAACTTTGATGAGTCATCTGTTACAATTTATTCACAAAATCGCTTTATTACAAATTGTATGATTTAAAGTTTGCCACATCCTAAATGTTTTCCATAATTTTCTATAAATTATTATGCAAATTGAAAAATCTTATTTAATTTAAAAATTATACAAATATTTATTTCATCTCTGCAAAAAAAAATTAAAAATAAATAAATAAATAAATAAAGAATTATAGTAACAAGGTTGAAGCAGTTTTACAATTTTAACACAGATACGTATTTGTTGTAATAAAACTGCGTAAATAAAAATTTGCATATTTTTATCATTACTTGCGCATTATTTATGCAGTTTTTTTTAAACTTTTACCCATACAAATTTGATACGATAAATTAAAATATTGCAGGGAAAAAGGTTTATTCAAGTTTTCATTTTTTTTGGGGAAAATTGTTACTTTTAATTGCCTTATTTGTGCATAAATTATTTTTGATACGGATTTAAACAATTAATTATTACAAAAAAGGGTATGTTTCATATTTTTTGTGTCAATGTTTTTGGAGGACATTTGCCCTAGAAAAAAAGAAAATTAAGACACAGTTTTTTTTGGTAATTAGTGCCACTACAGAACAGGCAAGTGGTTTTTACAAATGAACTGATAATTAACCTTATTTAAGGGTCTTAAGTAACGTTATTTGAAATTTAAATTAAAGTAAGAAAATTTTAATCCTATATTTGGAGTTACCTCTTGCTATTCCCCAAATGAAACAGAGCTAAAAGAAAAGAAAAAAGTTTTTAGTTTTTGTTTCAATTTTCTTTAAATGCTTAAAAAATATATGCCCTTAAAAGGAAGAAACATTAAGGTATATATTGGTTTGGTAAAGTCCAGAAATCGGCGCGCATTTGAATTACTGCAGCCCTTCAGATACAGTGAATACTATACTGCACCTGGCCATATCTCCTAGGAGCTCAATGAGAGTCAGGGCTTTGGGATTCTGAAAACCAAGGACAAATAGACATGTGGGGATTTTGAGCGTGTAACACAAAAAATGGGCAGATGGCCTCACTTAGCTTGGATCGGTTTTTATAAGGCATGAGCTGCAATTCTAGGGGGGCAATGTATGAACATAAAATTGTTTCTCGACCTTGAAATTTTTTGCAAAACTGAAAGTAATAAAAATTTTTTTTTCCTTGAAACATCTTGCTTGATCAAATTTTAACTTCATAAATACCTAACAAAATATTACCACAAAATTTATAAAACAAAACAGCTACAGCTAACCCACCACTGCGTAATTTGAGAGAATCCTGGAAAAAAAATGACGAAGAAACTTGTAGTCTGTTCGTAAGTCATTTAAATAACTTTTTTGCTTCCCAAATACGCACTGACATAATTAAATTGCCACCTGTGTTTGCTAGACGTTCTAAAAAAATACAGGCTGTTGATGTCGTATAGGATACCGACAATTTTAATTTTAAAAGAGCTCCTGGTTTTGACAAGATAATAAACAGCATGCTTTATAGCTGGCTTGCACAGCAAAAACAACCACTCTTTTCCTTTTTAACGCCATAAAATAGCTTAAATATTTCCTGGCAAAATGGCAAATTTCCTTAATAGAGATTCCTTAGCCTGGAGAAGATCCTTTACAGATGGAGTTTACAGACTATAAATCTGTTGCCAACTACATCGAAGTTTTTTGAGATACTGCTTAAAGACAAGTTTTTCCTGAATTCAAATGACAACAACTGCATTCCAAACCAAAAATTTTGGTTTTGAGAGCAAATATGGTACCATTGAACAAGCCCACAGATTAATATTGGTTTTAAGAAAAGCCTTTGGGAAAAAAATACTGCCCCGCGCTCTTTGTCTTTAAATCTTTCGAGTAAGTTTGCCATGAAGGCCTGTTAAACAAACTGTATCTGATTTTGCAAGTAAAACTTTTTAAAATATAAATTATCAATCCGAAAATCTGATCTAAAAACTTATTTAAAAAACCTTTTTAATTTTTTCTGCCATTACATCCCTTCACCCCCCAGAATGGTCGTCCAACGCTTAAAGTAGGTGGCATAATCTGAATAATCTGAACACGTTAAAGGCCTACATATTGATGTTGACCTCTTTATATATTAGCGTACGATGCGAGGTTGATATAGGTCATAGCGAATCACTGGAAACTTGGTAGACAGGCGAGTAGATTCAGACACTGACATAATTTTTATTTTATTTGCGAACGTCCTGCCTAAGCAACCAAGAGGTACAGATTTTCTGGCGGTCGTTTAGTGGATGAACTTAGTAAGGTATTACGGTGCAGGCGGAGTGGCCTACTTAGATACCTCTCAGCCACAGGTTTAAAATAGAATTCCAGATCTTGATAAAGGTACGGTTTCTTGGGTACGTTATGTTACCCCTGAGACTTCTCCGGACCTACATGTCAGCTCTTTCGCACTATGAAGGCTACAATGAAAACCAACCAGCATATGCCCCAAATATTTTTATTTATTTTACATAATAATAAAAGAAACAGAAGTATGAAGTTTAAGGTAGTTTCTAGAAATAAAACTTGCTTATTTTTTCCCCTCAAGGTTTAAAATTGCAAAAAAGTACCAAAAAATTTTGTATACCCACATACACATACGTGGTATTACGTGCTTTTGTAGAGGTTTGTAATACCCAAAGGTAATAGTCTGTTAGCCACCTTCAATTATACCTTTCGACTATGAATCATTCCCTGAACTAACTAAAGCATTTCCATCTGTCTGTTACAAACTACTGTTTGCTTTTTTAAAGATATTTGAACGAAATTTGGCATCGATCAGAGTAGTTTGTGCGAACAATTTAATCATAATCCTTATCGTAACAATATTTTTCACCAATTTCTTCTACTGCAAAAACCGCAAACAAAATAATTACTTGCCTCTATGAGATCCTTGCTATTTAGGTCTCTTTCTTTGGACTTAGCTTTCTTAGAAGTTAAAAACTTATAAAAAATATTTAGCAAATGTTTTGTTTAGAAAATAAGTGGATTTATATTATTGTCCTTAAAAACTAACAACTTGTTATGCGACTATGATAGATAATGCAATTATTAATTTTATTTCTTTAAAACATGCACACAAATTTAATAGATTTAACTAAAATTACTGCTTGACATGCTTTAAAATTATGTTCACAAAATTTAAAGAAAGAAAATTTCTTATAAACATATTTTTTATAAAAGCCCATTACACGTAAATAATTTGTTTCAAGTATTTTTTTTTAAAGGAATATTAAACTTTACCCCCAACTAAAGTACAAAAATAGCACAAAGATTCATAGTTGTTGGTTTTTTTAATTAACTATTTCAGTGTTTATTTAACAAAATCATGAAAAGTCTCTAGAATATAGTTTTATTTCTTTAGGTGGTGGCTGTTTGTATTGGCATGCCAAGTTCAGTTGTCGTGTGTTTGTTTTCCTTAAGAACATCAGAATTGAACTGCCTTTTACTCCATTATTCTGTTCTTTTAATAACACTTAACTATTTAAAATACAAATCTAAAAATTTTTATTTTGAATTTAATTCCGCCTTAGTTTCTTATGTGAGAATTAACAAAACTGTATATTGGTTTTATGTTCATAATATTAAAAGAAATAGTTGTCGCTTATGTTTGTGACAACACACACAATGTTTATATGTAATGTTCTTATTTAAGGGCATAAGGTTTAAGACATGCTTTGCTATTTTTGCTGTTTTCATTGTTGTTTGTAGGACGTTTCCATTTTTGTGGCATTTACAACAAAACATTGGCCCAGCTGGGATTTTTAATTTGCAGTCATAACCATTTCATTTTTATTCCCTGCCTCTCAGTAAAATGATGTGAAATTTACAGTTCAAACAATCAAAATGCAAACACAAAAGCTCTATTTTTTTGTTGCCCTTTTGTTTGGTTAGTTAAGGGTATTTGGGATTTTAAAATTAATTCTTTGGTCTAAACCCACAAGTAAAGGTAATGATATGAAAAAAGAAAATATGTGACCAACAATTAGTTGCCCCTAATTGAATATTACAAAAAATGGATAATTAAAATTTAACACTCTTAAGAAGCTTACTTATTCTTTATTTAAGAAAAAACTTCCCCTAAAATAAATAATATTTTGGAACACCACATTATTATTTTTGCTGACATAGCTTTTCAAAATTTAAAAGTATTTGAAAAACCTTTTTCAATAAAGGGTTGGTTACGTATTTTCCCATTTGTTGAAGTTCGTTAAGTATTTCTACTTCATTATTTTAATGGTTCAACAAAACGACCAAGTTTTTTTTTCTGGTTTAAAATAACACAGGCCAACAGGATTTATAAGACCCGTATTTTTTACTCAATTTGTACTTATCATCAATGCATATAAGCCAATTTGTTAAATTAAATCTGAATCCTAAGATTTTTCGATTTGAAAACAAGAGGATGCTGCATCACATACCTGCCAGTTTCTGGAATATTAGTTTTTAAATTTTATTCAAAAAAAGACAAAAAGTTAGACTTTGTTATAAAAAGTGGTGTATCTCAAGAAAATGCTAACATTTCGGTCCGCGGTCAACAAATTTTGTTGATTTTTAAAAGAGATTATTTTAGAAATGCTTTTTAAAACTTGGTACTAGGTTGCTTCTTACAAACAGAAAATGGACACAATTTAATAGACTTCTTTGCCTATGTTAAGTTACTATTTTTTACATTAAAATACAAGCAATTTACTGAAAATAAATTTAAGGTAAACCAAATTTAACTAAAAATTTTTTCTTTTAAGCTAAAAAAAGTAATAACAAAAACATTTCAAATTATTTTTGGAAAATTAACTTTTGTTAAAAGTTGACCTTCTAAGCTAAAGCCTTCGGTATCCTTGCAATATAAATTAGCACTTTTAACAGTTTTAACTAATGAGTTATTTGCACAATCAATATTTTATTTTCTTTTAATTCCTTGGGGAAAACTTTACCTTTTAACTACCCTTAGTGTATATTAAAAAGGCAAAAAAGCAATAAAATTCAACCCACATATATAACAACTAACTTAAGGGGATTTACATGTGTTTTTGTTTTTATTAATTCTTGATATTTTTGTTATTTTTTTGGTGGGAGTTATTGTCTTTAATATATTTTTTTATTTTTTTAGCTTTAGTTGTTTTTAAATCTTTTTTAATTTAGAAGAATATTTTCCATTAAAATTGAAAGAAACTTTATTTGAAAAAACTAATTTTTCTACTGGTACTAGCCGAGTAGAATACATTTTCGAAACCTGTTTCATCATCAGTTCTCTTTAAGCGCCAGAAGTGGTTTTGGGTGTAGACGACACCGGTTTAACTAATATTGGAAGAAGCTGCGTGCTAGTAAGTTTGTTACAGCTATAACAGCATACTAGTTATCACCTCTGCTTAAATTGGTGATGAGACAATTTATAAAGTAAAAAGTAAATAACCGAGTGAGGGTGATCAACCGTATTGTTGTGACTTACTTTACAATTAACCAATTAAGTGATTATCTAAGTCGATCTATGTTTTTTTTTGTTTTTTTTTTTTTTTTAAATAACTAACTTAATAGAAAAAGTAATATAGATGTAAATTTTTTTAAATTTCACACAAAAGAATGTTTTTCCCAACAAAAAACTAAACCAAAAATGTTAAATTTATTTTATTACATTTTTCTAATATGAGGCAGGCAGTTCACAGAAAAAAATTTAAAAAATTATTTATATAAAGTTTTGTTTTTTTATTTTAAAAAATGTTGTCATAACGTTCTACTGAAAAAAATATTTTTGCACACCACACTTCTCTTCCACGAGAAAACAAAAAATTTTAGAACAACATTTTATTCCAATTTAAAAACCTGTTGAAAAACTTAAATACCGCATATGGTTTTATTAAAAAAATTTTATTGTTTTTTGCTGTTAATATTTTGGATTTAACATTCAGTTTTTGACAATTTTGTCACCAAATAAAATTTTTTATTAAATTCAGTGTACTGCAAAAAGTTTTTTTCTAGATATTTGTTATTAATCATAAATATGTAAATATAAAATGTTATCTGTCATGTTGATAAAAAATAAAAGAGAGATTAAGTGTGTTTTATGATTTCAACATTTATGAAGTTTTTATCTCTTCCTGCGAATTTTTTCCTAACAGTTTATTTGGTATGATTGGAGTGCATGTGTTAATCAAATGTTCATGTTAATTTTTTTATATACATATGTACATATATAAATTTATTTAAATCAGTTGAGATGCATGTACACAAAACGTATGATTAATATTTATAAAAATCACTTAATTGAATATTAAGTATTCGCATAGTAGTTAGTATATGTGCATAAAAATATAAACTATGCCTATGTTCAGGGTGTATGGTTCAAATGAAAATTCAAATTTTTAAATACGATTAATTCAAAAAGTAATAGATGGTGCCGAGAGAGGGTGGCGCCGTTATAATTATCGGTTGTGCGGATTTGTCAGTCACGATGTCGCAGTGGTCAAGTGAGCATAGCGCGTTCGCTGTGGAGACATTTTTTAAGAGCAATGATTCTTACGTAATTGTTTGTCTACCATTTTATTCAAAGGTCGGTATACGGCGAGAACGTGATGGACCAAGTGTTTATTTAATGCGTTAACGGGTGCAGATATTTTGCCCAACTGCTTCGGCTATGAATGTTCCACAGCCAGAGTTCAGTCGATCCTCAAGGACTACCGTAAACATTGAACTGGTAACGTAAAAATTTGCAACTTTTAATATGGGAAAAAGCAGCCCCGGTGGGACTTTAAGAGCGATTGTTCATGAAATGTTAAAAAGACTTTCCATTTTTTTTTAAATTTAAATCGTTCAAGAACTTAAAGAAAGTGACTTTAATTTACGCAAAATCTTTTGTGAAACGATGTTGAAGCGTTTGCGCATTGTAAATCCCATTTTCTTGAGCAACGAGGCTCATTTTTACTTAAACAGCCACGTTCAACAAGCAAAACTGTCGTTACTGGTTTCCGCGAACCTTTAAAAAAAGTAAAACCGAAAGTTTATGATCATTAAAAAGAATCACTTAAATTAACCTCTACCAATACGGCCAGCATACATCATGCACTGAAACACTGCCATCAGAGTTAAAGTTCTGTTAAGTTAAAAACATAAATTTTAGTCTTGCTCTGGCTGGAATTACATCAATTTTTGTTTTTTTAATATAAATTTTTCTCAAAATATGCAGAAAGCAAAAAAATACACAGACGGGATAGTAAAGCTTCGATCTTACTTTTAAATGGTATTTACTAAGGCTGAAAAGTTTGGTCATCGTTTCTTCAATGGGATTAAACTAAAATTCGAAAACCCCTTCGAAAAAAGGCCGTCATCAGTTTTTGCTCAAGATCTCATTCAGATTTTTTTATGACGACCGACAATTTTTTACGAAAAAAAATCCTCAAATTCCTTTAAGATAATTTTTTTTCAGTTTTCGTTTTTATTTATTAGTTGAACTATTTGTTTTAAGACAATTTTATTTTCTTTATCAGGCTCAAGTTCAATACTATACTAAATTCTCATTTATTTGCAAATGAAGAAATTAATATTTTTAGTTTTTACTACTTTATTAGCGTTAGTTAAGAAAGGAAATTTTATTGAAAAAACAAGATTTTTACCGATACTAGCCGAGTAGAATGCATTTTCAAAAAACAGCTACGATTTTCATCATCAGTACTCTTTGTTCGGTTGTTAGTTTAATTTGGTTGTAAACATCAGCCATTTAACCCACTGATCCTTGTGGCGAGGTGAGTCGGCACGAAGTTTTTTCCACTTAAACCAACTAAACCAAAGCTTTTTCTTTTTTTCCCTTTTTTGTCTTAAAACAAATAGTTCAACTAATAAATAAAAACGAAAACTCATAAAGCACACATGGCACGGTGATATATGTATAACAATTTGTAAAATTGTACATATAAAAAATATGGTAGCTCTTAATACCATCTGATAGATGGTTAAGGCTGCGCTACGCTAATTAGTGTTAAAACTAAATAGAGATGGCGTTAGTAATAAGAAATGGAAAAAAAGAAAAAGCTTTGGTTTAGTTGGTTTAAGTGGAAAAAACTTCGTGCCGACTCACCTCGCCACATGGATCAGTGGGTTAAATGGCTGATGTTTACAACCAAATTAAACTAACAACCGAACAAAGAGTACTGATGATGAAAACCGTAGCTGTTTTTCGAAAATGCATTCTACTCGGCTAGTATCGGTAAAAATCTTGTTTTTTCAATAAAATTTCCTTTCTTAACTAACGCTAATAAAGTAGTAAAAACTAAAAATATTAATTTCTTCATTTGCAAATAAATGCGAATTTAGTATAGTATTGAACTTGAGCCTGATAAAGAAAATAAAATTGTCATAATTTTTTTTCTATTTTTAGTTTCTTTTTTTAGTTCTTGCAAATCAGTACTATTTTTATATTTAACTTCTGTAAAGCCTTTTATCATACTAATCCGTTTGCCCTTAAGTTAAAATTTTTAACATATATATAAAATTATTGCACTCAATTTTATTGCAATAGTTCTCCCTTAAAAAAAATTAAGTAAAAATTACTATAAAATATATTTTTTTAAATAAAACAGTTTCTTTTCCTAACTTATGAACAAAATCACTGAGCTAAATTCTTTCCTTTACTCTTTTACGTTTATTTTCAAAAATAAATTCAAAACTTATTTCTGCAGTTTTCAAGTATCAATTTCCAAACTTAAGTATTTCATACACAAAGTAGCAGCAAGATGTTTTTGTTTAAAAAGCAGTGCGCTCAATGCTTTTCTTATGTATTTTTCCCATTATAGTTTTATTTAAGTTTTTGTTTGGTGCATATTTTAAGCGATTTCTGCTTTTTAATATTTTTTTCTGCCAGAAAAATTTCAATTATGTTATGCTAAATTGTGAAATTGCAAATGTTTTGTTATTATGTTTTTGAATGATGTTTTGTCATGCAAAAATGCAAAATATATTGTAAGCAAAAGGAGTGAATATACAGGGTGTCTGGTGGCAAATTTATATTTTAATACTTAAATAAAAAAGTAATAATTGATGCTAAGTTTTATTAAGAGCATTGCACGATAAAAGTAAATGCGCATTTTTTATAGAGCATGTTATTCAGATATCTTCCGTCGAGTTAAACAGACTGTTCGAAACGGAGCCTTGTATTCTGTGCCACAGGCTGTAATAAACTTGGTTCAATTTAGCTAATTTCTCAAAGGCTATTTTCCTTCAAAGCCACAGAAAAAAGTGATTTTCATTATAAACCCTCTTTTTAAAGTAGCTGCATAAACAAAGTCCATGGGATTTAGATTGGGTGACCTTGGTGGCCATGGGGTTTCCCCAAAGAAAAAACTCTTGAATGCCCTGGCTGTGTGTGATGTCCCCCTTAAATTTAAAAAAAAAAATGATCCATTTATCTTATGCGTAGATTAGGTACACCAAACATTTACCCTGCGGCAATGCAAAGGTTTTTGATGTTTCAGTCGAGGGTGGCGGGTTTTTAAAAGCCAGTATTGGCAGTTTTGCTTGTTGATGTAGCGTTTGAGGTAAAACGAATAACCGCTCTCAGAAACCCCAGTGAGGCTGCTGTTTTTCGTATTGAAAGCCAAAACAATAATTTATTTATTTATTTATTTATTGTCTATAGATTACAATCCTTACAGACTAAAGTGAGATAATTATAAGTTCAAAGAAAAAAAAGAAGAAAAGATATTTCAAAATTAGCGATTCAAATACAGAATTAAATTTCTTTTTACAATTTCTTTACTTCCATTTAGGCCAACAAGGTGATAGTAGTTGTTAAAGTTTTTACATATATGACGAAACGGATCATTATTAGCATAGTTAGATCTGTAGTATTTTATGCTAAGAGGACGGAAGTTTCGAGTTGGTCTAGATGGAACATTAAAAGTAAGTTTACTTAGCAGGAACACAGAATCTACATCTCCTTTAATTAGGCCCAGCACAAAAGAAAAACTCAACATTAAACGTCGACTTTTCAAAGTTGGTAGTTTTATAAGACAGAGTCTGCTTTCATACGGGGGTAATAAAAGAGAATTCCATCCAAGGCCACGCAGACAAAAAATTAAAAATTTCTTTTGTACGGATTCAATACTATCGATATGAATATTATAGTAAGGATTCCATATAACTGATCCATATTCTAGAATAGGTCGGACTAAAGATGAGTATAATTGTTTCGTGATGTAAGGATCTGAAAGTTCTTTGCTCCATCTCTTCATAAATCCAAGTACACCATTTGCTTTGTAAACAATTAACGAAATATGGTCACGAAAATTTAATTGGTGATCAAGCAAAATACCAAGATCAAGAAAGTTTATAACTTTATCAAGTTTATTTCCATTAACGCAATAAAATAAATCAAATTTTTTAGTTCGAAAAAAGGACATATGTTTACATTTTTTTATATTTAGTTCCATTAAGTTTATATCACACCAATTGACCAGTTTGTCAATATCCGACTGAAGTAAAAATTGATCCTCAGGATTATTAATAGAACGAAAATTTTTTACATCATCAGCATACATCAATGTATTAGAGTGCTGTATGACTGAAGGAAGATCGTTTATAAATAAGGTAAATAAGATGGGGCCAAGATGGCTACCTTGCGGAACGCCTGAAGGAACCTCAATAAGAATAGATGTTGCATTTCCGAACTTAACTTGTTGAATTCTATTGGACAAGTAAGAACTTAGCCACTTAATTGTTTTATCCGTAAATCCCATTAATGACAATTTGTTAAGTAAAAGATCGTGGTTTACTTTATCAAAAGCTTTACTAAAATCTGTGTAGATGGCATCAGTTTGCATATTGTATCTGAAACCCTCATTTATAATAGTTGTTAGTTCCAAAATATTAGTCGTTGTAGAACGACGTTTACAAAAACCATGTTGACACGGCGACAATATTGAAGAAATTCGATAGTATATATTGTCAGTTAAAATTTTTTCAGAAAGTTTGGGAATAGCACACAGCTTAGCAATGCACCGATAGTTAGGTATTTCAGTTTTGCTACCACTTTTAAACAACGGAATTATATATGATGATTTCCAAATCAACGGTACGTACCCCAATTTAATGGATTTGTTAAAGATAGCAGTAAGCGGATAACATAATGTTGCAGCACAATTTTTAAGAATGCAATTTGGTATTCCATCTGGACCAGCATTGAAGGAATTATTTTGTGATGTCAAATTCAATAGGATCGTTTCATAAGTAATATAAGAAAATTGTACGCCTGCTGATTGGGGTATAATAAAGGGGTAGGATCTGTTGTTATCATATACTTTTCTAGAGTAGGTTGTTGAAAAAAATTCAGCAAACAGATTGGAAATAGAAACGTTATCATCAGCTACAATTGACCAATATTTTAGACTTTTGGGATTAACGCAAGAGCGACGTTTGGAGTTCACAAATTTTTAAAACGATTAAGATTTGAATTCAGTTTTGATTTAATACGAATGATATAGTTTTCATAAGCAGTTTTATTGGAAAAATTGTATTTAGAACGAGCAATACAGTATTTGCTGTAATCCACAGGTGTTCCTGACCTTTTATATTTCTTATACAATTTGTTTTCAAATTTGTTTTTAAATTGTTAAATTTTATGAGGTTTGATTTTGTTAACTTTTGAAACAGGTGAGTTTAATAAGCAAAATATTTCCAACTTTAATGTAGGATGATAACGATCTTCGGGGTAAGTAACAGGAAGTGTTTTATGTAAAAATATATCCATTGGCTGGTTGACAAACGCAAGATCAAGAAATTTTCCATTAACATTACTTGCATGGTTCATTTGAAAAAGACCATAACTTAATAGCGAGTCAACAAATTCGTTTGTAACTGTTGGAATTAGGTAGTTTTCTTCAGAAGATTTATTCCACAATATGTTAGGTAGGTTAAAATCTCCCAGTAAAATAAAAAAATCAGATGGGCTAGATTGTTGCAAAACAAAATCAATTGCCGAGATGTGATGACTGTAGATATCTAGCGAAGAGTTTGGAGAAATGTATGAGCAAGTAATGTACATATTTGCATTTTTAAGACGAATTTTTTACAGCTACAAATTCGACATTATCATTAAGTAAAACATTGATTTCTTCACAAGACAAATTGTTAAGCACGGCAATGAGGATACCTCCACCCAGCTTATTCAATAGATCACGCCTGAAAATTTGATATTTTGCTGATAACACTTCGTTATTATGTATACTTTTTTTCCCATTTAACCAGGTTTCAGTAAAGACAATGATGTGGTAAGAAAATTCTAAACTATTTGAATAAAGTGCAGTTAATTTTGTATTAAGGCCTCGAACATTTTAATAGACAATATTAATGAAATTATCAGCAGAAAAATTGTTTAGTTTTTTTGCGTGTTACTTTGGGTAGGTAAATAAGCGATATCACCGCGAGAATAATTTTTATATTCATATTCACGAATAATAGCCTTGGGGGGCCAAAAATCTGGATTTACAATAATTTCAAATAATTCTTCTGGGACAATAATTTTAAAGGAAGATATACTCCGTTTTTCCGAATAATTAAATTTAAAAATAGATTATTCACAATCATATCCAAGTTTAAATTTTATGTAATCAGCAACAGCATTTGTTGTAGTATCAGATGAAAAGCGAGCAGCAAAAATTGTTTTCATTGGAGAAATAACTTTAAGTATTGCTTGATTATTTTTGCAGATTAGAGGCCAGAGCAGTAGAATGTGAGCTTATTGGTTGAATGTTTGGACAAATTTTTGTAACAGTTCCCAAAACACAATGATTGTCCTATACATTTTGTAGAAAATACTTCTGTTTACTTACTTTAACTAATTTCACACAATTTCTTATTTTAGAGGCAATTAAATAAATAATGCTTCGACTTTCATCAAAATTTTTTGGATATGGCTTTTAGCTTTTAGTGGATTTTACTTAACTTATTGAAATGGTATCCAAGCAGGACTTTTACATAACTAAGAACAACATGTTATTTACAATGCCTCAGAAATTAAATAAATCTGAAAAACTGTGTAGAACAGTTGGTCATTATATGGTACTGCTGGGTTGTCTATAAAACCAACAAAATTTCCAAGATTTATTTAAGCACCAAGAAAATTAAGAAAAGCGTTTACAAAAAATAACTTGAACTTTAAACTTATGTAACTTAAATAACTTTTACGTGTTTATTCATTTATGAAGAGAAAAATTTGTATAAAGAACTTAAACTATTTGGTAAAAATTTTTCATCGGAATGGAATTGTATAACTAAATTTTGGAAAATGTAAAATATAAAATCTGTTTTAATTATAAAAATTTGCGAAAGTTTTTTGTTGGAGGAAAACATTAAAAAACCAAAGTTTTGTAAAACAGTTTTAAAAACAATATATTTTTTTTTAAAAATTTGAGTAAAAATTTTAAACAAATTATTGTATTTTAATTAACCTTGTTGATTTTGTTGGATAATTTTTTTTTAATTTTTCAAATCTAAAAAAAATTAGAATTTTCTGCCCTTTAGAGGTGTGAAAGCTTTTGTAAAAACGACGCAATCTTCCACTCTTTTTACCAACATATCAACATTTCAAAAAAAGCTTGTATAAAAAAACAATTTTATTAATAAAAATGGGTAGATTTGAAATTTTTACAAAAACAAAAACATTAAAATATTTTATTGCTCTTTTTAAGGAAAAAATATTTAATCTAAAAACAATTTAATTTTCTAAATGAGCAAAAACCCAAAACAACAAGAGGAATGTTGAAACAATAACAAAAGCTGTTATGATAACAGCCCTAACAACATATTGAACTATAGCCACACAAACAAAAATATGCAAATGGATACGGAAAATCCCCAAAGTTTTCTTTGATTTCCCCAAGCAATTAGAAATAAAGTTGATAGTTTCTTAACATGTTTGTAAAATAATATTGAAAAAAGCACCAAAAGTAAATTTAAATTTTGGAAACAAATTTTTATAAAATATATACAATTTTAGTTAAGAGATTCAATAGAACCTTAGAGAAATAAAACATAAAAAATAGCACAAATTGGCAAAGAAAAATTTAAATTAAATTAATTAAGTTTTTTTTTTCGACAGCTGCCCAGCTGTCCACTTTTTATGTAAAAAGGGTGTGAACATTTAACACAAAAAAAATTTGTTTGTTGGGTTTTTAATAAGATTTAAGATTTTTTATATGGTATCCTAATAGCTATGGCAGACATATTGTTCAAAAATATTTTGAACCAAAGACCTCCTTTTTTGGTATGTAGTAATTTTAAATAAAACTCGTTGTGTGTGTGTATGTATGTGAATTTAAGTTTTTATTTATTTTGAATGTTCTCTTATTGATTGACAAATAACTAGTGAGTTTGAAATTACAAAAACTTCTTATTTTATATTATTTTTTAAAAATAACGGTTAGTGGAATTAGATTGGTTAATAGAATGAATGTTAAAGTAAAATATTTGATAATTATGTTGTAAAGAGAAAATATTTGATAATAAGATATGAAAATGTTATTTAATAAAAATGTGTAATAAAGTAAAAGTAATAATGTGGATATTCATAAAGTTTTAACATAAATAAAGTAATATTAGGAGGGTTCATATATGTTTACATATAACTATGTGGTGTGTCTAGGGTGACCATTCGCACTGATTTCATTGGTACATGTTTAGATATTTAATTTGGTGATTAAAAAGCCGTTATTGTACTGAGTTTTTAACATAATTTGAAATTTTTTTTTTTAAATAAAAAGTAAAAGTAACGCAAAGCTGAATAGTTTAATACTTTGTCATCAGCATAAGAAGTAGTATGAAAATATATCCCTGAAATTTCTACTGACGTTTTACATAATCGAGGGTATTCAGCAATAGTATAAATTTTATAATATATATTTTATTTTAAGCATATGTTCATTTGAATTTAAAAAAGTCTAGACTGAAAATATTTCTTAGCAAATTATGGTTACATAACCATGAACGGAGTATCAAATAATATTATTGTGAGAGTGATTTTTTTTTGTAAAAAAGTCCAGCTGTTGAATATTTTTTGTTGACACAGATTTTTATTTTTAATACAGCCGAACGGTAACCCATTTAAAAGGTGATTTTAAGTTGGACGTAAGAATTAAATTTTTCACAAAAGAATTCAAAAGCATAACGATTTTTAACTAGAAATGAGGTCACCCATTGTATGTCACTCATATTTTTATTTGAAGCTTAAACAGTCATATTTCCTCTATTTTAAGAAGCCGGAGGAAAAGAGGGTAGAGGGAGTAGTGTTCCTGGACATTTCAATTAAATTCCTCAATATTACTTTGCCAGAAGATACATCCTTAGGAAGCTTATTCCACATTCAAACTGGGAGAAAAATTAACGGAATCTTTTGAAATTTGTGATATAGTTTATTGGTCAGTCGACTACAAATTCATGTGTTCTTCTTGAGATACGCGTATTTCGTACAAAACCCCTGGTTTCAGTAATTAGTTTCCTAATTTCTCTAGATCATATTCCATTACCATATCGATAGAACAGCAAAACACATCCCATGTTACAACGGAGCTCGGGTGAGTCAAGACGGTTGCGTACCTTCGCCCGTTCTTAAACGCTGTCAAGCTGCTCCAAAAAAGAGGCTTTGGAGCACCTTCCCACATATGAGAGAGAATGGTATTCTAATTTTAGTCGGATATAGGTGATATTAATGTTAAGAAGATCGGAGGGCGTAAAATAATTTCTACACCGTTTTCAAAAACCGAGACACTTGGATGCTTTTTTTGACACTAGAAAAACGTGTTTCATCCGGACATCGCCCTGTATTTTCATTCCCATAACATTTAAAGCTTCCGTCTTTTCAACATTTAACCATCTAAAAGTGCATGCGATGAAGCATGCTCCACTGTGCGTTATATATCAAAAGACAAAATTGAGTCTAACGGGCATTTAAATGGACCCTGTTTGTAAGGCCTCAATCGGACATCAGCATTAAATTACGGTTTGGTGTAACATTCTGACACTGCATCATAGCTCCAATCCTACAAAATCTAGCCCTATAGCCGAATGAAAACGAATGGCATATGTTGCGATCGTCTGCAAAGGAATAGTTAGGAAATCTGATATAGAAGGTCATTCAAAGGGATAAGAAAAGAGTAGAAGAGAGTGTGGAGCCTTAAGGGATCCTTTCATTGATTTAAAATTTATGAGAAGACATCTCAGCTATAACAACACAAATATTGCGAAATATAAGAAAACTCGATATAAATCGCAAACGGCTTAGAAATATCGAGAAACGCTACTTTACTTTCGCCATAATGATGAATGAAGGTAAAGCATTTTCCTGTCATTAGGTTTTTCAAGAACTTGGTTAAAGTCTGTTGTAAAAAGCTTTGGTTTGTAAAAACGATACACTTTTTTTACCAATATATTATCAACTCGAAAAAGAGCTTGTATAAAATAAATGTTATTGAAAACATAAGTTGATTTGAAATTTTTAAGAAAATGAAAACAATAAAATTTTGTATTGCTCTTATTAAGGAAAAAATATTAAATCTAAAAACAATTCATTTTTTTAATAAGCAAAGAACAAATTAAATGCATATAGACAAACTTAACCTGCAACAAACCCTTTAAATAGTGTCTTATTTTTAATGTTCCTTTATGTGTAGTAGAAGGGTATCCTATCTTTAAATACTAAATTAAATATTAAATTTTTTAAACTAAATTTCATTTTAATTCAAGCAAAAGTTACCAAGAAAGTTTTTTAAAGTGGAACACTTTTTTCAATCTTAATTAAAAAAAGACAAAAACTATTTTTCTTATTAAAACTTACAATACTTTTACATAAGTAATATTCTATTTTCGTTATGAAAATAAAATTGATACTTTCACTATATTTCAGAAGAAAATGTACAAAACGAAATTGCTTATCCCTTTGCGAAGTAATGGTCTGTAAACATTAATGTGATATCATTGCAAATTCTTTGAAACAATTTTTTTCTACCGAATATCTTTACTCTTAGTTAATGTTCTATATATGAATTAGGGAGGGTCAGCAAAAAAATAAAATTTTAAGTTACTGAAATCCTTGAACATATATTTATTTTGGTCTTTAACATTGCAACGAATGTAGTCTTTTTTGTAAAAATATCTTCATTTATATGAAAAAAGATTTTTTTTTAAATTTTAAAAAAGTGAGAGGAGCACAAAATTAGAAATCCTTCTTTGCATTTCTTTGAAATAAAAAATCTAATATTTCACTCTTTTTTTTATAGCAATAAGCTATTTCCTTTAATCTAGCAATAAGTATCGTTTGTGTAATTTACTTGCCATCGCATACTTATTAGCATCTTAGATGGAAAATGTTATAAGGTTTTTCAACTAAATAAAGATCCTAACGAGTTTCTGAGCAAATGAATTCCTTTTCCACTAAAATATGTGGTGTATGCGAAATACATTAAGAAATAGTCAAAGAAAATCTATTTTCCGAAGATAGTTTCAAACTAATTGCTTTACCAAATATAAAATTTCCTAAAATTTTAGATTTAAATTAAAAACGCTTAACTAGTAGATAACTTGTAACATAGAAAATGTTTTTAATTTAAATAGAACAAAATTCTTTAATTTGAGTTAGATTAATTAAAGAGAAACTTCTTTACACTGAAACTGGAAACTTTTGAAAGTAACGAAAATAAAGAGAATTAATTTCAGGAAACTAAAAAGGGGTTAAATATAAATGCTAAAAACTAGAAAGAGAACTAAAGAATTTCACGAAAAAATACCATAAATTTATATTTTGGTCACAAGGTTGATTTTTTGTCCCAACGGTTAAATACGGATTTTATTTTTTTTTAATTTACTTAGTCGATGCTATTAAACAAATATTTGTAGACTCATAATTTCAAAATATGCAAAAAAAAAACTGGAGTGTTTAGAAGCATCTTTTTCATTTAACTGGCATTTGAACCCAGTGTATGTTAATGTTTCTTATTTTCATATTTTTGCACAATCTTAAAAAAAAGAGCAAAAAATTCCTGATATGTGAAGAAGTACATTTGTGAGGCAAATTTTTGGTTTATATTATTTTGGCTCTAGTTATACCCTTCACATAGTGATAAGGGTATATATCAGTTTGTCATTCCGTTTGTAATTTCTTTATTATTCATTTGCGACCCCATAAAGTATATATATTCTGGTTCCTTATAGATAGGGAAGTTGATATAGCCATGTCCGTCTGTCTGTCTGTCCGACTGTTGAAATCAAGTTTCCGGGGTCAAATAAAAAGATACAGACCAGTTAATGGTGTCAAACTATTGGAAATATCCCGTTAACAATCGCTATTTAAAATCAGCAAAATCGGTTAACTATTGACCGAGATATAAGCGAAAACCCAAAACAACCCATTTTTTTAGGACAAAATCCGTGCATATATCCCTATATATCTCAGTAAGTCTAGTCATTATTGCCACAAAACTTGGCACGGATACTTTTAAAGTAGGCACCTAAATATTTTTTTCAGATAGGATCAGGGGAAGTGGTAGCTTTTCTACAATTACATAAGTTTGGTGAAATATTTTATGCGCTTTATCTCGGAAACTATAACAGTTATCGACTTAAAATGTTCTACAAAAAGTAATTGTACAATAAGACCTACTCTTTAGAAAAAAATTTTTTTGCGTGGAGGCAGTAAATGGGGAAGCTCCCAAACAAATTAACAATTTTTATGAAATTTTCAATACGCTATATTTAGGAAACTATAACAGATATCGAAATCAAATGTTCTACAAAAAGTAATTCGACAACAAAGCCTACGATTTGAACAAAAAATTTTTTGGGTGGAGGATAGGCAAAGGGGATCTCCCATACAAATTAACAATTTTTATGAAATTTGTGATATGCCACATCTGGAAACTTATAACAAATATCGACTTCGAATATTCCACAAAAAGTAATAATCAAATAATTCATACATTTTGGAAAAAAAGTTGAAGAGGAGCAGGGGGACTAGAACATCCCATAAAAATTAACAACTTTTATTAACCTTTTATTATAAATAATGTCAAAAACTTGCATTACTGTCGACCTCAAACGTTCCTAATCTATTTCTATTATTCATACCAACGTTAAAATTTTGTAAAGTTTTCTATGTTTTTAAAACTCACACAAGGATTTTTATTATATTATTTGCAGTACAAAATTACTCGGCTGGGTATATTTAAAGACCAATGTGAAGGGTATATAAGATTTGGCACAGCCGAATATAACGCTCTTATTTGTTCATATTTTAGTTTGTTTTATATAGAAATAACTAATATTTTCCATCAATATTAAAAATAAACTTTTTTGAAAAATCAAGTTTTTTAACCGAGTAGAACACTTTTTTGAAACCAGTGCCTTGTTTCTGTATGGTATGTGAGAAGTTCTTTAGTCGAAAAACTTAAAGTCGCCCTGTCAAGGACAGAATGAATCAATGAAAAACTAATATAAATTTTTAATGTTAACTTGCAATATATTAAAATTATATGACTCGCCCTGTTAATAACTGGAACACTTCTATAATCTTAAAAAATTTCTCGATGCGAAAACTTCTCGCAAGTTACAGAAACGAGGTACAGCTACATTTGTTGCAAAGAGTGTCCTTAAACTTAAAAATGTACGTTTTATCTTTATATACCTTTTAAAACTTTCTAGCTTTCAAATGCATTATGTTTCTTTCTTTGTTGGCTTAAAAGTACACAAAAATTCCCAAAAAGTACCGATATTTTATTTTTACCCTTTTTTAACTATTTGGGCGTAAAGTTCGAAAATGTTCCAAAAGTTTATTCAAAATTGTTTGCTAAAAACTTTTTATATTTTAATTGAGATTTTTTTTGCCGGCTGGTTAAGAAATTAGAAAATAAGCCTCACCCCATTGTTCTTTAGGGGGGGAAAAGGCCGTCCTTTTTGTCAGGCCAGAAATATAAAAATAAGACTATCAACCCAGATTTAGGCCGAAATTCAGCTAAGTGGTCAAAAAGTACTTTTTCAAGTTTTTGGTACTTATTTATTTTTTTTTTAATATTACTGGCTTTTGAATATATAACTAAGGCAATTTAACCCTGATTTAACTAAAAAATCATTGAAGTGGTCAAAAAGTACTTTTTTACATTTTTGGCTTTTTTTGGATTTTTGGCTAAAAATATAATACTAAGGCCTTTTTACCCACACAGAAGAAAACCCCCATTCAAAAATATCGAAATCAACAACATCTGTGGTCAAAAGTATGCTTAACATGATTTTTCTCTATTCAGCAGTGGATGGTGTAAATTTTTTGGAACACGTTTCTGCTAGTCCGCCAACCGTCGTTTCTTATTTGGCAACAGAGCGTTCTCAATTTAAAAACAGGGTGTTCAGGGTGTTTATTAATTTGTCGTTATATATCTAACCACAGAGCGTTTTTGATTAGAAAAAATTATTTTTGTTTCTTTCTTGATTCCATACCACTTGGCTCTATACTTTTAATCAAATGTCCTTAAAAAATTTAAAACAATTTGTTCCCTATTTAGCGCCAACCGTGTCTGATTTTAGAACTTCTTTTCTCTTTGTGCAGATTTGAAAAAAGTCCATTTAATGTTCAAACTGTTTTTTTCCAATTTCTGGTACTTTTTTATCATTTGGTTCCTTTTCTTATAATTCTGGAAATATCAAATTAAGGAATATTATCTTAGACTAATGTCAAAACTCAATTTAGTACCTTTTTGCATTTTTTGGGGTTTTAAGTCTAGAACAAAAAGTCAACTAAGTGTTAAAAGGCAATTTTTAAAATTTTTGATACCTTTGTAAAGATTCGCCGTCTAGATATACATTATCAATAGCAATTACACCAGATCAAAGTCGAAAGGCAACTATTTTAAAAAAGGACTTTTTTGCATTTTTTGGTACATTTTTATTTTTTTGAAATTTTCTGTATAGATATATAAGGCTTAGAACTATTAACCCAGATTAAGGTTGAAAGTCATTGAAGTGACAAAGAAATTTTATTTCACATTGTTTCCAATAAACACACCTTTGCCATTCATTTAGCTGGCTTTTGTTTCCTTACTCTACCGAAACTCAACTTAAAGCATTCCAAAATCTTTCAAGCTTGTGTCCGAATTTGCTCACAATTATTTCTTTTTATTTTTTTATGACATTAAGTTTAAGAAGAAACCAACTATTTAAAATATTTCAGCTATTTAGCATAATTTTACTTAAAAAAACATAAAAAAATATATCTTACAGTTGAATAAGTCAGATAATAAGAAGTTTTGCTGCATAATCGCCCCCTAATTGACTTTATTTGTACCCTTTTTTACGCTTCATTAGAAACAATCTATGGCAATCTAACAATGTTACTCCATTTACGGATATTTAATATATTTTTATAATCTCTAAGCAAACACTGCATAATCCTGATTCTATTTTTATTCATAACTGTTGATAATGTTTCAAATCTGCTTTCAATTTGATTGTTACAAATTCCTTTTAAAATCATGTTTTCAAAGAAAGACACAAAACAAAATAACACGGTCAAAAGCTTAAGAGTATTTTTTGAATTAAATTTTCTTATATTTTTTTTCGTTATTTTCAATAAATTTATGGTTGAAAATATATATTAAGTTATTGTCTAGATTAAATCTTGACATCTGCTAAGCAACCCATAACACAACTCCGCCTCCTTGACCCAAACAAAAAAAAAACATTCAAACATTTCGTTACAGTAGTTGAAAAAAAAGGAAAAGAATAAGAAGTTTAGGGAAAATCATAAAATAAAATAAAAATGTATGTAAGTGCTGTGGATTATTGTGTTTGTAGACTCATCTAACTCCCACTTGAACGTCCTGCTACAATTTAATATTTATGATTATGATGATGTTTGGTGTGGTTGAAGATGCGGATGCGGATGCGGATGTGAATAAAGCAGTTCCTAGTTATGAAGTAATTTTTTTTTTTGTTTTTGGCTTTTCTCTTCTTTAGCCTTAAAGGATTTTAGACAAAAAAATTTTTTATGAATTCCTAGCACACAATGGCTTTTTCTATTTTTCGCATTTTATTTCAGAAGTTTTTGTTTCTTAGATTTAGTTCTTTGCTACTTTGCTGTAGCAAATGATATAGAAAAATTACTTTATTCAGTTGATTAAAAAATATTTTCAATGACTGGCCACAAGTTGTTAATGGACTTCGTTTTTATTTGTAACTTCTATTTAAAATTACATATTCAAGAGTAGAAAAGGTTTAATGCTCAACAGTTTAGCATGACCAGGCAAGGGGACTTATTCTTTAACTTTTTACGTATGACTCACAAAACTGTCAATTTTTTTTTAAACTGCTCTGAACTGTTCTAATATTAAAAATGTTTAAATATTTTTTAGAAAAGAAACGCAAAAAAGTCTGTAGATAATACAGCTAATTACTTTATAAGCTTTCATTATTCCTTTGATTTTGTAAGTATTAAAATTTCAATGGGGCAGCCGAGAAAACCAAGATAAGTAAGTTTATTTTTTAGTTGTTAAAAAAAGTTTTTATTTTTATAAATCTAATTTTTTTTTATAAACAAATTTGAACTGAATACAGTTCTTATTTTAAGTTGTAATTGTTGGCAGAAAATTTTTCGTTTTTTTTTATTTTTTAGCAAATTTATTGTAAAAGCAAATGTTATTACATTTACTAGAATATTGAGGTAATATTTCTGAAACAAAAACCAGCCATCTGTTAGATGCCTGCATAAACTTTAGCTTGGAAAAGTCTGTAGTCGATAATAGCTAAAAGGGGTGCAAAAAAATATTTGGCTGCAAATTAGAAAAAAGAATAAAATATTTTTTATTTATTTATTTGTAGCTCTTGGCTTGTACTGAATTGATGGCATTAAAAACAATGTTATAAAACATAACATAATTAATCTCTTGTGGGTGCTAAAGTTTTTACACAGAGAAAACAGCTTTAATTGTGATAATGTGACCACTTCTTGGCAGCATTATTGGTTGTAGCCAAAAAGTTTTTTAGTTTTACTTTATCTTAATTCATTATAATATTAAGAACCAAAATTTTAAATCACGACAACAAAGAATCATCGATTCCTTGATATAAATATTACAATTCGAAATTTTATCAAAACTTGACATTTTTATGATTGCAATTATCAAACTCTGTACCTATAACTAAAAAACTTGACTTTAGAACCAAACATTAAGGTTTCGGTTATGATAGCCAATATAATATTCTCTATGTAAATTATTTTATTGTTATTTGCATTTTTTAATTAATTCCACAAACATATAATGGTTATTTTAATCATAACTATAATTGAATTTTTCGCCAAAATTTTACTACAACAATAGTATGGTTGTGACAGTCATAATAATGATCTTCGTAAACACTAGACATCTGCATGATTATGTTCATTTGATTGCCTATACACAACAAAAACAAAATTCATTCAAATATTTTTTGTTCTATGGGAGATAAATAAGGTTAAACCAGTAACAACACAAGAGAGAATGTATTGTGTGTTACACTCAATGATACAAGAACAACACATTTATTTTACAGTTTTCGTTTTGAATGTGTATAAAACTCACTTGAAAATACAAAAAACATAGCAAAGTCTCATTACAGTTAGAGTTTTTATAAAAAACATTCGGGTGTTTTTTCGAGTTAATGAATGTTTTAACAACAACAATAACGACAAATTTGCAAACACAAATGAATACGCTCAATAATAATTTTTTACACCAATCCTACAACAATATTTACATATTCTATTCAGTATTTATTTACATGAATGTATGAGTAATATTTTGTTTTTGGTTGGAGTTGTTTTTTATTTGCTTTCTCTTGTGGGTTCATTCATTTAGTTTGTTTAACATTGAATGAAAAATACTATGTGGTTGAAAAACCAACGAATGTATTTAAACGGTTTTTGAGTGTAGTCACGCAGACGTCTAGTAAACACACAGTGATGAAATTTTTTGTAATCAAATTCCCGTGACCATACTCAACAATGTTATTAAAAAATTGTAAATTATTTCAGAGAATAACTTAAGAATTTGTTCATACACGGTACGTTTTGTTATTTAATTTTAAAATATAATTGATCATCTTCTAACAAATTCTAAAATTATTTTTTTATAAAATAAAAGTTTGCTAAATTTACATATATTTAGGTATTGCCATTCAATTTCAAACAACTCTTGAACAGAAACTATTTAAATAAAATTTTGGGGCCTGTTTAAACATTCATATCGTGAGCCTATATTCAATAAATGCCAACTCAAAAAAGCTAACTTTTCAGGAAAGCGAAAAAAATAGTTATTTCGCTTACTATTGTTAAAATAAACAATCTACCTTCCAGAAGATATTTTGAATATTTTTACTAGATTACACCTTTAAACAAAATATCACATTTTGCACTCGTTTGCGTATTTTTTGGAGCATATTTTAGTATACTAAAAAAAAATATTTTTCCAGAGTTAGCATATTTTGTCGGATAATAAAAATAATTGTTTTTTTTTCAAAATATTTTTTACTTAACCATTTTTAAACCAGATTAATTATGTTGTTATTAAAATTTTTATATTAATTGCATTAATTTAAATAAATTAGGAATCGTTTCATATTTTAAAAATTAAAAGCTCTGAAAGTCTTTTCCATCACGAGTCGCTCAAATTTGTCACTCTCTAACTGACGCTATATTGTAACGACGTCCATTTAAATTGAGTGTTTTGAAAGCTTATATAATTAGCTTTAATCGCCCCATACATAATGTTTCAATCCGATAAATAGTTTAAAAGTTACATATACATATGTTAGCAATTTTTTCTTCAAATTCTATGTATTAATATTTTAAAAGTAACCATGTCTCAAAAAGTAGCCATTGGATATAACATTTTTTTTACCAGATTCGGCCTCAGCACGCCAAATGCAACATGATATGAAGTCGATTTATAAAAAATTATTAGTTTTTAAAAATTTTGAAAATTTACAATGGAAGTTAGCATTTATTTTCACCAAAAAAATGTACTTTGAGGTAGCATAATAAAAAAAAATTTTATGAAACGAGAATGATTTTTTTTTTGCTTTGAAATTTTTACCACAGAGGAGACATCTGCCATCGAAAAGTCATTTTGGCCAAAAATTGAGTTAGCATATTTTGAATATAGGCCCTTAAAATGCTTTTGAACAAAAACTGATCACATCAAATTTCGAGGCCTATAAATAGAAAACGGTCATCAGTCTTACCATACTTAGCATAGTGTTTTACTTTTATTACCTTTTATTTGTTGAACCAAACCAATAGTTTCAATAAAAAAAAATTTTCAAAAAGCATCAACTTGACTTGAGTTGAGTAAAGTTTTGTTAAATAAATACCTTTTTTCAGGAGCTTAGATGCTACTTGGTGGCCTTGACACATTAAGATTATATTGATGTGTGAATAGCAATTAAAAGGTGGGTTGTGAATATTGTTATACAAGTTTTGGATTCCCTGTAAATTTTTCGCATAAAAAAAATAATTTTTATCACTATTTAAAATTAAAAAAGTCGAGAAAAAAACTTTTCTTCAAAAATGTTAATACTTTATTATGTCGGGTCTTAAGCATTATAACTAATTCTGAGTCAAATTATTAATTTTATTTATTTACATTTTTTTGGGATTCAAAATGTCACCAATCTCGCTAAACTGAATAAAGAAAATAGAATGAATTCGTTACTATCAATTTTTGTATTTTTCATGAAATCTTAATTTTTTGTGTTATGTTTTTATTTTAAGCCTGATATATTACTACTTTTTAACACTAGTTGTATATCTCTAAAATATTTAATAAGAGAAAGATTTTTTTAAGTGGGTTTTTTTCTTAAAAAAAGAAGGAAAAAATGTTTTAAGTATTTCCCTGAGTTAATACCAAATATTCTCTTTAAATTCAATTCAAACCTTGCAAGCATTTTTATGTAGGTCAAATTATATATTAAGTTTTTATTATTTTACATCATTTTCGCTCTTAAAAGGTTTATGTTTAAAAACGTCCAATATATTTTTAATAAATATAAAAACAAAATTATAAAAAATTTACCACCACCAACTTCTTCGCTTTAATGATAAACTCATGTACATATGTATGTACATATATATGTATGTTCCTGTCTTCAAATATGTGTTCAAACTTATGTTTCAAAAACATAAAATAAATAAAACTTATAAATATTTATATCAATGTAAAAATTAAATATTAAAAAGATGCTTAAATGCGTTAGAGCTTTTAAAAATATTTTTTTTGCACACAGTGAAGGGGGTCAACATACATATGAATATGATATTGAAAAGTTATAGCTCTTTCGACTTCGCTTAATAGGTACAATAAAAATTTATTGGCAAAGGCGCCAAATAACATAAATGTTAATACATACGGCATAGCATACTTAAGTTGTATATTTAAAAAAAAATTGTTTTTAACGCGAATTAAAATTTTTTAAAGCTTAAGGTTTTACCTAATGTGATAAATAAATAACATGTAAATGACTTGGCGTAATATTAAGTTAAAAAATTACACTGGCCTGCAAAAAAGTCCTTCAAGAATTATGTGTGTACTATAAGTATATAAATGTGTTTGATTCAAATCCGCTTTCAGTTTTTTTCTATCAGGTTCACTATTATTTTGCCCACCTTGCTAATACATTTCATTAAAACTTAAGAACAAATGATAAAGAATAAATTTTTTTTTAGGTCAGCTTAACAACATTTTTTATATTTTCAAATTCTTAGGAAACATCTAGAAATTATTGGGAATAAATTTCAAGCAAAATCAATACTGTATTTAGCTTCTTATCGTAATTTAAAAATTATACAGGGTGTTTGGTGACAGATTTATACTTTTAAACTTAAATAAAACACGTTATAACTGACACAAAGTTCTTTAAGACAATTGAACTATAGAATGTAAATGCGGATTTTATGTTTTAAAGAAAATGTCATCCATATGTCTTTCGTCGATATTAAAAACGAAGCCTTGTGTTCTGCCCAACACGCAGCAGTAAACTTGGTTCAATTGAGCTGATTTTTCGACTAACATTTTTCTTTTAAGCCACAAGAGATTGTCATTATAAGCTCCCTCTTTAAGGAAGACCCATAAAAAATCCATGGGATTAGAACGTGCGATCTCGAAGGCCTTGGGGATGTCCCCAAAGAGACTGATCAGTTTTTGGGAAAAATTTTTCCAAAACAAATTTATCAAAGCCCTGCCTTTATATGCAAACGCTCCATCCTGTTAAAACCAAGTGTGTAAAGAATCCGATAGATGAGCTCGCAGGTTGGGTAAAAAGAATCCCCTTATCATGCGCCGACTATTTTCACCGTTGGCATTCGTTGCCTGGCTGAGAGAATTTTCAAAAAAAAAAACGGTTCAATTATCTCATGTGTGCATAAGGCACACCAAACAACTACCCTAGGGCAATGCAATGGTTTGTAATGTTTTAATCAAGAATTGCGGCTTCTTGAAGTCCAGTAACGGCAGTTTTGTTTACCAGCTTGGCGATTTAAATAAAAATGAGCCTTGTCACTGCAAAAAATACGATTTACAGTGCAAAAACACTTCAACTTTGTTTCAAAGAAAATTTTGCGTAAATTAAAGTCACTATCTTCCAGTAATAGAGCGGTTAGAATTTTAAAAGGATGGAACTTCAGATCTTTTTTTAAAATTTCATTAATAGTCGCTCTTAGAAGTCCCAGTTAGGTTGCTCTTTTCTTTATTGAAAGTCACGGATTTTCGTAAAAACTGCTTTCAACCAGTTCAATGTTTCGGGAGTCCTTGAAAATTAACCAGGCCTTTGCCGTGAGACATTTATAGCCGAAGCAGATGCATCTCTTTAGCCACAAACGAATTAGATTTACCCTCGGCCCATCACATGTTTGCCGAAATGAACTTTTAACAAAATTGTCGGCGAGCCATTATGTAAGAATCATTACATTTAAATTATGTATCCACAGCTAACGTGCGATGATCACTCGACCACAATGATATCATGAATCTTTAATCCGGGCAAGTGCTTTTCCGACTCCTCTCATATTCACCTTGTGTGAAAAAGTAGTCAATTATGTAGCCTTAATGGTTACAGTAGATCTTATCGTCTCAGGCAAGAAGCAAGTAATCCTGAACACTTACTCAAACACGACTGCATCTTACCTGTAGGGGTGGATTCCAAGTTAACAGTCTGCTAGATGCCAGAAACCCCGTTTTTAGGAAAGATTGTTTTGGTTCAATTTCACAGATTTAAAAAAACACTCTCTTATGGGCTTATTAAGAACCACTGGAGCTTCTATATATGGCTGATTCTTAGATTATGGGCCCATTTGGAAGTAATTTTTGGCGTCAAAGCTTTTTTCCAAAATAACGAATTTTGAATGAAGTACTTCACTAGCTTAAATTAAACCTACTAAGTTATCATCACACTTCTTTTTATATAAAAAGTTATTTAAATTCATTTCAGTTACAAAATTAATGGTTTACAAAAGTTGCAAGTCATATGCAAAATCAATCTCGTGTGAGAGCAGCTAAAGCAACGAAAAAAATTAAGCACGATAAGCGCTTTAAACTTGAATTAAATGTGTGGGATAAAAATTATTTTAAAAAAACGAATTTTATACTTTAAAAAAATAAAATATTAATTGAGTCACATTGGCTAATGTTGCGTTTCATCAAATGTGAATTTATTACTTTCTCTCATCTTTATTGGTCAACTGCCGTATAAACGTAGTATTAATAAAAAAATTTTGTATTCCTATGTTTTATATTTTGTACGTGTTTTTGCTCTTTACAATAAAAATTAAAAACAAGCATCGTTTTTAATAAATGGTTTGGCGTTCTTCACCTTTTTCTTTAGGTGGCATGTGTTATTGACCGATAACTGTTATGTTAACAATTAATGGTTTGCCTTAAAAGTTGTAATGAAAATAGTTTTAATTTTTTTTTTTTTGCAAAGTTGCAAATATGTAATTAAAAAATTATATAATTTTGAACTTTAATGGTGTATAAAACAATTTTATAAAATTTTTAAAATACAACTTTAATAAAGGTAAGGAAATGGAAGTAAAATAAAATATTGAAAAAATCTTCCTACAGAAAATTTGTTTTTTTTTTGCTAAAATTTAAACTAAAGTTAAACTAAAGTTTATTATAAATATTTGCTTTTTTATTGAAAAAGGTATTATTTTGCAAATAAGTTTAAGGGTTCAGTTCAAATCATCCAACTGAAACCTTTTTTTAAGTTTTTATAACCGGTAAAGATTTAGAAACTTTAAGAAAATATCTGTAAAAAAGTATTTATTTTTTTTCATTAAAATAAATTTATGTGAGATATTTCTGCCAACTTAGAATTTATTTTACATTTAAATTAATAAAGAAACTTTAACACATGTGTTATATATTACAATCATCGATCATAATATGCTGTCATTGATATTTGAATAATGACATTTTAATCTCTTTGTTATCATTATTCCCCTATTTATAATAATGTCATTCTTTCCTTTATTATTAACATTTTTTTAAACGATATAATAAACATTACTTTTTATAGTTTTATATTCATTGTTTCCGGGCCATTAGTTTTTTACGTGAATTGCGTTTCTAAATATCTTAGAGGAAAACTTTTATTCCTTTTTGTAACTTATTGTTTGTTTTTTATCTCGTTCTGATAATTTTGTTTTGGCTACTGAATCACCTATAGTTTTATGCTTCTTTTTTTGTATTGTAATAACTTCTTTTTTCCTGGAAAAGTTTTTTAATAATAAAATTGATTATTTACATGACATTTTATAAGCTGCAAGAAAAAACAAAGAGAGTTACTTATAAGTACAAAGGTACAAATATCTAAATAAATGGCTTTAGACGCCTTAAAATATTGTATCCAAATAATAAAACTAAACATTTACAAGAAGCGTAACTGATCATGTGTAAAGCCCGTTTAACCAGCTGCATCAACACCAAAACCAAATATCCATCAGCGAAAAAACTATTCCCTAATTTTTCACTTAACAAATTTATAAAGAAAATTCACTTCTTTAAATTTAAAAGTTAATTGTCCTAACTGAACCTTTGATTGTATATGAAAAGTAAATGCAAACATTGGTGTTTAAAAAAATTTAACGACTCTGTATACTGGTTTTCGTTAGTAAGCAGCATATTTTTTAACGTTTACAAAACTAAAAAAACCTCGATTAGATAAAAAGGGCTAAGATAAATAGGATTAAACATTTGGAAATTCAATGGCTCTTTGGTCTAGCGGTAGAGACTCACCCCGTCAATCAGATGATGTCAGGTATAATGCTAAGCTGGGTGGATCAATTTTATTTTTTTAATCTTTTTTTTGATTTGTGTTCTTTTTTCTTTCTTCTTTCAACATTTTGTTTTACCTACCCTCATGTTTTTTTAGTTAAGTTTTTGCAGTATAAATTTTTGTTTTAACTTGTTGATTAATTTAATTAATTGAATTGTTTAAAGTTAGCAATTTTTTAATTACTCTAGTAATCAAAATCTTAAAAATGTTTGATTAAAAACCAGTAAGAGCGCTATATTCGCTGTGCCGAATCTTATATACCCTTTACATTGGTCTTTTAACAAACCCAGCTCTCTTTTCTAGCAGAGTTATTTTGTACTACAAATAATGTAATAAAAATCCCTTGTGCCAAGCTTAAAGGCCATAGAAATCATAGTCTTCAAAATAGAGAACTTTACAACATTTTAACGTTCGTATGAATTATAGAAATAGATGAAGAAGGTTTGAGGTCGAGAGTTTTTAAAATATTCGATATTATTTGTATTAAAAGTTTAATTAAAGTTGTTAATTTTTATGGGTTGTTCTAGTCCCCCTGGCTTTCTCCAACTGTTTTTTTTTTCCAAAACGTATGAATTATTTGATCATTACTTTTTGTAGAACATTCGAAGTCGTTATAGTTTCCGAGATATAGCGTGTCGAAAATTTCAAAAAAATTGTTCATTTATTTGGGAGCTACCCTTTCCCCTGCCCCTAGTAAAAAATTTTTTTTCTCGTAATGTAGGTCTTATTGTTCAATAACTTTTTGTAGAAAAAAAACGTCGATAGCTGTTTAAGTTTTCGAGGTATAGCGAATCGAAAACTTCATAAAAATTTTTAATTTGTATCGGAGCTACCCCTAACGCTGCCCCTACCCAGCAAATTCTTTTCCCAAAGGGTTGGCCTAATTTTTTAATTACCAAGTGCTAAGTTTTGTGGCAAGGATGACTATATTTACTGAGATATATAGGGATATATGTACGGATTTTGTCCTAAAAAAATGGGTTATTTTGGGTTTTCTCTTATATCTCGGTCGTTAGTGAACAGATTTTGCAGATTTTAAACACCAATTGTCTCCAGGATATTTTTAATAGTGTCACAGCAATAACTGGTCTGTACCACTTTATCTGACTCCGGAAACTTAATTTTAACAGACGGAAAGACGGACAGGTCTACATCGACTTCTCTTTCTATAAGGATCCAGAATATTTATACTATATGGGGTCGAAAATTGATATTTAAGTAATTACAAACGGACTGACAAGCTGATATATACCTTTATCACTATGAGAAGTGATTAATTTTAAGTCTTAATTTTTTAGTTTTTACAATTTAGTTATTTGATATAATCGTTTTGGTGATAGTTAAAAAGAAATTAATTGAAGCTTTAATACCTTAAACGAAAAAAAAATATTAATTTTATAAAGTTTTCGGTGGTATGTACCTCCACGCGTCCCTTTTCTGCTTTTCCCTCATTTTTTTTTTTTTTTGTTTCTAAAACAAGAATGAATATATAACTTATGTATGAAAAAGAAATTAATGTAAACACTAATGATGTAAGCGTAAATGTTATTTACAGATATGGACGTCAAATGATTGAGCGTTATTACAAAGACCCCTGGCGACAGCTTGTCCACTTGAAATATACTCCCACAAGTATCCAGAAGTAGTTAATGTAATTTATAATAAAAGTTTGTATCTCTATAAAACAATATACGTACTCATGTTTGTACGTATAAAAGTTTAGGTAGGTATATGGAGAATTTTATTACACAACTTTTTGTTTTTTAGCCTCAGGCAAAATCTAGTAGCCGTTAAATATTTAAAAAAAAATCTTGTGTGATTAAGAAGATTTTTATTTTAAAAATAATGTTTGGTAGCAGTGATTTTAAAAATAATTTTTATGTTAACGAAAACCGTTAAATATTAAGCTCCTTAGAGTATGCTATGCTATTTGTTTTTTGTATAATTAAAGTATTACCCGTATGTTTAACTAAAAAACTTCGATTATGTTTTTTGATTATGTTTTTTTAAACCTTTAGACTTTTATTGGTCAAGACGAGAATATGATATCGACCAAATGGGCGCCGTCACAATTGATTGCTCCTTTATGGCATTTTTCATCACATTTGGCGAGAAATTCGGTCGACAGATTGTAGCACTTGTGTCGAATGTTTTCTTTTAAGACTTCCAGGGTCTCGAGCTTGTTTACGTAAAGACCCCTCCAAAAAATCCTAAAAAAAAGTCTGGAACGGTTAAATCAGGCGATCTTGCGGGCCAATGTTAATCGCCAAAACGAGAGATGAAGCGACCCAGGAACGCCGCCTTCAGAATATCCGTCCTGTTGAAACCACATGCCCCCCAATCCTAATTCGTTGAATTGCGGCAGAAAAAAACTCAGCTAATGTGGCCCTATAGTGCACAATGTCCATTGTTGTCGTTTGACCAGCGGCGTCCTCGAAAAAAAAGCCCGATGACTCCTCCAGCGTGAACAGCGCACAATGCAGTCACTTTAAGCGGGTGCAATTGCTCCTCGTGCATCACTCGGGGATTTTGGGTGCCCCAGAAATGGTAGGTTTGCTTGTTCACGTACCCGCTTAGGTCGAAATTAGCTTCATCGCTCATTATGATGTTGGTCGTCGAAAAATCGTCCACTGCGACCTTGAGATTGAGGATGGTTTAGGCATAGGTTTCACGCTTTTGTCGTTCGACAGGCAGCAGCTGAAGCGACAGCTCGACATCCTCGCCAACGGCGGCGATATATTTAACAGAACGGGTGCTCCGGGGCCGGCTACTCTTGACAGTGTTTTGTGTGGTACCACGCTCTTCCAGGTTGGTGGCCAAATGGCGCAGTGTTGGCGCAGTGCAAGACGACCGGGGAATCGGCGATGGAATTCGTGCTGCGCCAGCACCACAGATGAATTGTTGCGCGAAAAAAATTCTTGGGAAGTGCATCGCTTCATGGCTTGTTCACTTGTATTTAACATCTGTCTAGTTCACAAATGGCAAAACACATTTGACATTGGCCGTCATTTGCGAAAATAAGAGCATCTTTATATAGGGTGATTTCTTTTGGCCCACCTTGTCATGTCGCACACTTATTTATAAACAGTAACAACTCAAAAATCACTAAAGTTTATAAACAGCAAGAATTTTTTTCAAAAATTTTTTTTGTAATTTTATATTAAACGTAAGTTTTAGACGAAATGAACAAAAAAAGTTTACTGAAATAATTATTAATAAATTTTAAAATTTTGAATAAAAATATTAATAAAGTTTAAGTTGTGACTGTTTATGTTTTAGTATTTGATAGATTGCTTTTAATAGTGTACTTTCATATAAAGTCAATAGTTTTTCTTTTCACCCAAGAAAGTAAATTTTTAAAAAACATGTTTTTCTTTCTCCTTTTAATTTCAACTCAATTATTTTTAGTATCGAGAAATCAGTTTTTGAAAGTTCTTCAATTAAATTTTGTGAAGCGTTGAAGGAATGTTTTTGTTGCCATCAAAATTAAGTACTTCTATGACTACTTATATTTTATGTAAAGACATATCGCATGCTTAACTAAGAACAATTATAACTAAAAACTAATTTAAACCATTTTGTTTTTCTTCGACCAATTCCCAGAATTAATTTTTAACAAACACAAACATTTTGCTGCATTTCAGTAAACTTCATTCTCATGTGGTTCTTTCAGGCTTACACTGATTTTTGTTATACGATTTAAATCATGTTTTTAGTTTTGACTGTTTTTGGTTTAGTGTGCGATATGTACTTTTACAGAAATATGAGAACCAAATGCTTCATTGAAAGGATTAAATTGTTATTGTTAAATTGTTCATTTCTTAAAAAAGGAAATTTATTCATTTAATGCGCTAAACATTAATTTTAATGAAAATTGCTTTTAAACACTTTATTTCATATTAGGGACATTGTAGAAAAAATTAATATACATTAAAAGAAATAACCTAATGTGTTAAATGAAGTAAGAAATATTTTAAAAAGACAAGTAAGAAAATAACTGATGCCAAAATGTCATTAAAATAACCTTTAAAATGCGAATTAACTTTGATTACAAAAAAATGTGGATGCACATGAACAGACGGACGGACATATTTAAGCGGTTGCATGAATAAAGTAAAGATATCTGCTCAAAAGCATAACACCCCTACCATGTATGTGTGGATGTAAATATGTTTATTATTGCCCAGCACTTACTTACTTTTTCCCTCTCAATTTCCCTTGCTAAGTGAAGCTTTAACTTTTAAGTCAAAGTGCGTGTGATGTCACAAAGTGTAACAAAAAAAAAACATTTTGCTTAACTTTTTTGACGCCATTCACATTAAAGCGGCTTCGCTGTTCAAATAATTCATGCCGTATTGTTTTACACAACAACTAAGTAAATTGTATCCTTTTTTAATATTTGTTCATGTCAAACTTTTAAGCTTAAATTATGTTTATAAAACAAAAAGGAAATTTTTGGTAACAAAATACTTTACAAAATGTAAATTTGTTATAAATTTCCTGTATATGTAAATATTTTATTAGCAATGTTAAAGGGGAAAAGGTTATATAATTTCAACATGTAATGCTTTCTCTACTTACCTAAGTAAAACAGTACTTATAAGATGCTACCATTATAGGTGTGGTGTTCAAAATTACAAATATCTATTTCAAGATATAAAATTTAAAGCCATTTTTAGAAAAGGTTTGTTATGAAAACCCCAAACAGGAACCATTTTTAAACATAGAGGAGAAAGTAATACAATATTTATTGTAAAAAATAAAATAAAAGATATTATTACATTTACTCAATTACGTGATATTTCAAAGAGAAGTGGAGCAGCAATGAAATAGCTGCTTAAGAACATATAAAATTGAAAGCCATTTGGTATTTTTATACCGCCAACGTATACGTAAACGGGAAGTCATGTGTCTGTGTGGGCGTCTGTTACATTTAAAACTAAAAGTTCCACCTTTAATTTAATTATAAACAGGTCTAATACGCTTCGGCCAAAAAAGCCAAAACAATAATTTGTTAAAAATTTTATGAAACTTTTTAGAAAAATGTTTTTAATAAGATTTTTAAAATTAAAAATAAAAATGCCTTGTTAGAAGTGTGAGTTTGGTAATGATACTGTATTGTTGTCCAAGGCCATATTAGTGATGAGAAATACATATTTCATTAATAAAGATGAAATTCAGCTTATTCTTAAGCAATTTTTCAAACAATTATCATATTAGGTCTGTTACCAACTATGTTGAAACTGTTTGAGGAATTGCTCAAGAACCAGCTAATTTAATCTTAAATGAAAAATAGCATTTTCTACCACCAATTTGGTTTAAGGTGAAAAGACAGTACAGTTAAACAAGCCAATAGATTTCTACAGGTTATAGCAACAGCTTATGATGAGAGGAAATATTGTTCTGCACTTTCTTATTGATGTCTTTCAAGTTTTCGATAAAGTGTGGTGTGAAGGCCTGTTAACCAAAAAAAATCTGAACTTGCCAGTATCCTAAACCTTTTTTAAAAGTACATAACCGACCGACAGTATATAATAAAAGTGGGGGACCACACACAAAAAGTTATCCAAGAAAACTTTACTTAAATCAAGCCGTAGCGGTGTCAAAAGTACGGTGAGTACGGTTTTTTTTAAATCAAGTACGAAATTTATTACTCTAAGTAAAATTCTTCAGGTACGAATTTCTTACTTTTAGTCAAAATTAATTCAAAAAATGATTGATTTAAGTTCGGAACCGTACTTGATGTAAGCGTGAAAAATATTGATTTAAGCCGTAACTGGATTAATTCGAAAATGAAATGTCATTTTTTTTACTTATGGTGCTTTATTAAAGAAAAAGAATTTTATAGTTCATTTTTATTTTATAAATACTTAAAATCTATAATTTAAAAATTTAATTTTTATATTTACTGAAGCTAAGATTCGAACCAGGGACTTTTGCACTGCAGTACAAGCACGTAACTTCTACGCCACCGAGACACTTTGTATTCAAATGTAAAATAATATATTAAAACAACAAGCTTTTTTCTGCTTGATTTGTTGAAGCAATCTGAATAGGCTTGATTTAAGAAAATGTAAGTAAGGATCGTACTTAAAATTTTCAAGAAAGATTTTGGATAAATTCAAGAATAAATTTCTCGATTTTAGAAAGCGAGTTTTCTTTCTGTGCACTTAAACTGTTTTCAACCAGTTTATGCTGGCGTGTCTCAAGGCAGCATTCTAAAACCAGTTTTTTTTACTTAATTTACTCAGCAGATTTACTGACTTACAGTAAAATACACACGTCGGCGTTAACCTATTATACTGCTTTTCTCAATACTCCTGAAGACCCTAAAGGGGCCATAAAACAATTGCAGCATCATATAATTCAAGTAGAGAAATGGTCAAAGCTATGGAGAGTAAGAACCAATGAATAGAAATGCACTTACATGCCTTTAATTTAACGCAAAGTAACGTGCTCCCCAATTCTTATTAATAATCAAATGTTACCTAAGCGCCTTGTGACAAAATACCTTGGGGTTCATCAGGATTATTGCCTTAAATGGAAGCCACATATAGATGCGAAGTTGACGCAAATGAAACCTAGAATTGCCCAAACTAATTGGCTTATTGATTAAATCTCTGTGCTTTGTCTTGATTGTAAACTTCTGTTTTTTAACTCGATTTAGAAACCGATTTGGCGCTTTAAATATATTCAAATTATGAGCCACTGCCTTTCGCCTCTAACATAGAAAAGATTTAACATTTTCAAAACAAAATTCTAAGAATGGTAACAAGTTCTCCTTGTTTATTTAAAACAGCAACATCCCCAAAGATCTGCAAGTTCCACTTGTGCGAAATCCTAAGCTATATGGACAAGTATTAAAATCAACTGAAAACACAAACAAATCCGCTCGCTCTAAGCATCTGGCAACATGGGGGACCCGCTTGTTTGAATATGAAAGACACATTTTTTTCCTCAGACATTTAAATCATCATCAAATTTAGGTCTGGCATTTGCATCACTAATTTTAATTAATTAAGATTTGAACACTTACTGCTAGTTTGCAAAGGAAAAGACTCAAAAATGGACTTATAAAATTGTTCCGAATAAATCAAATAAAAACTTTTATATGCTTTTTCACCCATTCTTTTCCCAACAACTTAAATTTTATTACGGAAGCGTTTAAAAATGTCAAATATAATTATTTTTCTTAAATAAATAGGGGCATTCAAAAAAACCCTAAGTTTTCAAAGGTTCATTGTCTTACTATTTTATAAACTTTGAACATTAAAAGATACCCTGGCTCAGGGCGAAAAAATGTTAAACAGATAAGTGCAATGCAAAAAAAGTCGAGCAGCTCTTTCAAAGCGGACCAAACACTTTTCTCAGAAATTCAGCTGATACAATTCAAAACTTTGACTCTTTTGCATGCAAAGCCAAAGCAGATGGTAAGTTAAACTCGTAAAAAGTTCAAAACCCCTCTAATCGCTTAAGAAATCAGGGGCAAAAGAACGAGCAAAAAAGTATAAGTAAAATTTCATAAAAATTCAACCTGCTGTGTGATGGATAATGAATATACAGGCAGATTTTCAAAATTTCGGGTCAAAATTTTTTGCGGCTGATGAACAAAGTGACGCTTAAGAACAATATCGGACCAAAAAAAAAGTAAGTTCAAGAAGTTTCTTGGGGGCAAGCAATTTTTTTCTAAAACAACAGAGAACGCCTTCATGTTTCCGTTCTGATTTGTCATCATGTCACTGTGAAAAAAGATCCTTGAGTGGTACTCAAACAATTAAGTTATTAATTAATTTAAAAAATTAAAGAAAATAATTAAGGACACAGGAAACAATTCCAAGGCCTTATTCGATTTAAAAGGAGAGAAGACCACCTCGGGCCAAAAGGTAACAAACATAATCGTAAAACCTTCAATGGGTGTATATACTTAAAAAAAGTGAATATATTTTTAATATTGGTAGGACAAACAGCTGGTTAAGGAAAAAATACAGCTCACTTGGGTCCGCTTGACTTGGTCCCTTTATGTTGCCTCGAGAGGCAGATAGAAAACGCAAAGGTTGAAGGAACAAAGAAATTTAGAGAGGGAAAACAAAGAAAGATAAATTAAATAAACCAAACTTACCAGGGTATCTCGAGGGAATCGAGCCCTCTTCCCCGACGCTAGTAAGCTCGTGCATTTAAAACATTAATACATTATTTTTGTGGTCTGAGAATTTCTGAAACTATTGAGAGCTTAAAAAAGTTTTTATTAGTATAGTTTAAAATTGTTTTTTTTTTTGTTAGTTCCTTGATATTTCTTACAAGTAAATTGGACATCTTCTTCCTCAGCTACGATACAATCGATTAAGCATTTTTGAAAATCTAAAATTTAATAAAAATTTAGAGATAAAAATACTTTTCTATTATTATAAATTTAGGCTCAAATTTAATCCCTACTTAATTCTTATTTTTTTTTTCAAATGAAAAAATTTATATATTTTATTTTTTACTTTATTTTTAACAGCCCTACAACAAGGTCTAGTATTTTTACATGCATTTCATTCTTACACCAAATCGTCGCTAGACTTCAATCAAATTATTAAAAAACCAGATGAATGTTATCTGTCTTTATATAAAAATTTTAAGAAATTAATTTAGAGTTACTATAAATAAGCAAACTCATTCAAGAGTTCTTTCAAAAACCCAACAAACCAATTCATGCCATTAGCTGGTTTAATTTCTCCCCTTATACTTGAAAATAGGCTGTTCGGTTTTAAAAGAAAAACTTAATTTACATATAACCCTCTAAAAAACCTTCAACTATGATGAAATCCTGAATAATATTTCAAAATTTAAGATTTTCATCAGATTTTTAAATTTTAATTGTTTTTGCCCCTACCTACACGACCATAACACACTTAAATAAATATATTGTGGTTATTAAATATCACGACAAAATTTTCAATTTGTTGCATAATGTAACCAGTTGCCATTTGCCTTGATTTTGGCACATTTTAAACAAAGTTGAAATTAAGATTAAAAGTATTTATATAAAAAAAAAATTAAAAACAAACTTATAATTTACAATCTTTATAAGCAACTTATACATGTAAATCGGCCTTGTTATTAAGGCATAAGCAATGAAAATATAAATTTATTTTTTTTTATTAAATTAAAAATGTTTTATAAAATAATAAAATTTACGTTTTAAATATCTGTTCATACAATTTAAAGAAAATAAATGGCTTTTAAAAAATGTCAAATGAAATGTTTATTATTTTAATAAACAGCACTAAATTAAATTAAATGCAATTTATTAAGCAAAAACCCATTTTTCTTTAAAATGTCATGTCTTTTGCAGTTAACTAACCAAAAATGTTTTGAATTGTCAACAAATTTATAAAATGAAACAATGTATGAGAAAAATATGGCAGGAGTTCTTTTCGAAAGTAAAATAAGTATTTTGTTTGTGGTCTTGCTTAAAGGAAAATTTACGGGAGAGAAATATGTACATATGTATGTATATATGTATATACATATGTATGTGTATCTACAAGTTCTGAAAAATATTTAAATGCCAGCAGGGTATGTCCAAAGTTAAACTGGCCTGACTCACTTATGACATTGTCCCCAGTACCAGAAAACGACTAAATAAGCCCCAGAAAGTGATACTTCTTTAAAATAGTAAATTTATTGAAATATAAAAATATATCAGCACCAACTGCTCGGAAAACCTACCGCTAAAAACTCTCGGAAACATCGATGATTGTGCGGGTAGTCTTAATGAAAATATTAAAAAAGCCATTGAACATGCTTCTTTTACCTACCTACTGTCTGGCCAAATATAGCAAAAATTTATTTGCGGATGTGGATGAGCTTTTCCCTGAAAAACAGGAGAACCCGAAGAGAATAGCTACAACAATGATCGCCCAACTTAAAACTAAACTTAAAAATGTAAAAACCAATTGAAAAACTTGCTGGAGATAGACAGAATGGCATCTCTGAAAGAAAACTTGGAAGATATAAACTCGACTCGTCAGAAAAACTGTTCTCTGTTACGATTGTCCAAACGTCTTAAAGGATCCTGGGCAAAAAAATTACAAAGAAAAATGCGAAAAGCTTGCAGGTCATTATAAGAACGTGTTTACTCGCCTGTTGTTGCTAGACGCCCTAAAGAAAAATTTTGATTTTTAGATGTCGTAAAAGCTATCGCTAGCCTAAATAAAAAACCTACTAGTGTTTATAAAATAAGCAAACCAACGCTTTTAGTGCTACCTTTTACATTTAAAAGAATATTTTTTTTTAATTTTTGATGCCATAATACGGATTGAGCATTTCCTGCCATTTGCTTCACTAAACATGATTTGTAAGCCTGTAAGAGATCGTTTGAAGGTGGAGAATTATAGGTCTATAAGTATGTTACCAACTATGTTTTGAAAAAGTGCTTAAAACCAAGATGACTCTAATCCTGAATGACAACAAATGCATTCCACATCACTAATTGTGCCATCGAACAAGCCTACAGGCTGGTATAGGTTGAAAAAATTCCTTTAAGGAAAAAAGTAATGCTTTGCCCTTTTTGTTGATGTCTCTTAAGTTTTCAAAAAAGTATGACATAAAAAGCATGTTAAGCAAACTAAAGCTAACTTGCCAGTAAATCTCTTTAAACTATAAGAAAAGCATAAAACCGATCATCAATTTATTATCAAAGAAAGCCAATAGGGACTTGCGTACCTCAAGGGAGTATTTTAGGTTCAGTTCTGTACTTTCTTTACACATAAGACACGCCAAGAAACAGTCTTACATACACGTCGAAATTTGCTGACGATACCGCTTTTCTCAGTTATCATAAATACCCTGAAGATGCCTTGAAACCACTGCAATATCCCATATCCCAAGTAGAGAAATTGGTACCTCAACAAATTGAGACGAAATAATTTGGCACTCTCCTGGCTTGCCGCCTCACTTGGAAGTCACATATAGATGCGAAGTTAACACAAGTAAAACTATAATCCTTAGAATGATAACTGATGCTGCTTGGTAAATAATTTAGTTTTAAGATTTAAAAAATTTTTTATTAGTAAGTATGTAAGATTGTTAATTTCCAAGTAGTGCTGGAGAAAAAATCCACCCAAGTTTTTTCTGATCAGATGTTACTTTTTTGAACTTAAAAATTATTTTTTCACATTTTTTTTAAAGCAAGCAAAAAATGAAGAATGTTGTTGACAATTTTTCCTATTTCGCCACATCAAAATAGTTTACAAAATTGGTGAATTGGTACCCATGTTTCCTGTAGAGGTTATAAATGTGTGTGCGTGTACGTATGTGTGTGCTGCTAGCTTTTTTGTTTTTCTATTTTTGAGTAGAAAGAGATCTATTTTTCAAATAATGCAATAGCACATTGTATGTAGCATATATGCTACATACATACATACATATATATGTTTGCCATAATAGAATTTAAAAATCATTTCCTTTCTTTTAGCAGCCTTTTTTGTTCTAAAGCAGTGATTCCTAGAAAAAAATATATATAAAAATTATGCATCAAGAAGCAATATTTAATATACACATTACAAATACAACGAAAATTGGTTTAAAAAATCAAACTTGAATGTTTTTTAAAAACTAAGATTATTATTTTTTTCATTTTTTATAAAAAAAAAACAACTACTTTTTACATACCATATTAAAAAATCTCGAAAGCAATTCAAATGTTAAAATTTTTAATACTTTAAAGGACTTTTAAAAATTTTAAAAACAATGAACAAGTGAAGATATATTTCAAAACTGAAAAAAGGCATTTAAAGGGATAAAATGACTTTTTTATTTATAGAAAAATTAACTTTAAAAATACATTAAAAAAATTATCAAGTAAAAAAGTAATAAAATTGCAAAAAAAAACTTTCTATCGAAACAATCCAAAAACATCTGATATCACTTTTTACAAAAATTTTACTTTGGGAATCTCTGCAGCAGAGAAATCTTATTTAGTTTTGTTTGCAATAACTTAAAATGGTTTGTAGACTATTGGCAATTTGTTGTGGTTGTTGTTTTTATTAAAAATTTCAATATTGAAAGCCTTAAGGGAACATGTATTTTCAACGGGAGCTAAACATTCAAAAAACTTTATAAATTTTAAAAGTTATTTTTCAAATGAAAATAAGCACCTAAAGGTAAGCTTGAGGATATTTAGCGAAAAAATTTTTAATAAGGAAATATAGTAAAATATCTACTTGGCATTGTACATCCATATATGTAGTTGTATGTCAAATCGAATACTTGCTAGATCGAAAACGTATTGATTTGGAAACCCTCTCAGTAATATAAAAAAATTTATATTTATTTACTTATTAACTCAGAATTCTTAATTAATAAAATAATAAAAATTTTGTTAAAAAAAACAAAAATTGTTTGTCTTATTTTTTTACATGGTTAGAAATATTATACATTCCCTAGTGAAATATTTTTTTTTTTTTGCTATTGTACAAACCAACTGAAAAATTTGCTAGAAGTATACCGATTGGCATCTCTTAAGGAACACCTCGAAGGTCTAGACTCTTCACTATGGCGATTTGCCAAATATCTTAAAAGACCCGTTATCGCGAAACCACCACTACGTAATCTGAGAGGATCCTGGGCAAGAAGTGATGAAGAAAAATGTGATCTGCTCGCAAGTCATTTAACAAATGTCTTCACTCCAAATACATGCACTGACATGAGTAAATTACCGCCTGTTGTCGCTAGATGTCCTATGGAAATACGTTTTCAGCTGTCAGATGTCGTAGAGGCTACTAATAATTTAAATGCTAAAAAAGCTCCTGGCTTTGATGAAATCAGCAACAAAATGTTTTTAGAGCTGCCTTGCACAGCAAAAAGAATAATTCTTTTTATTTTTAACGCCATATTACGGCTCGAACATTTCCCGCCAGTATGGAAAATTGCCTTGGTAAAGATGATTCCTAAGCCGTGAAAAGATCCTTCAAAGGTGGAGTCTTACAGGCCTATAAGTCTGTTACCAACTATGTCCAAACTGTTTGAGAAATTGCTTAAAAATAAGCTGACTCCGATCCTGAGTGAAAACAACTGCATTCCAGATCACCAATTTGGATTTAGAAATCAACACAGTACCATCGAACAAACCCACAGATTGGTACAGGTTATAAGAAAGGCCTTTGAGGAAAAGAAATAATGCTCCGCGCTATTTATAGATGTCTCTCAAGCGTTCGACAAAGTATGGCATGAAGGCCTGTTAAACAAATTAAAGCTCAACCTTCCATCTAATATTTTTAACCTATTAGAAAAATACATAACCGGCCGACAATTTATGATTAAAGAGGGAAACCAAACAAGTTCTTCTCAACCAATAGGGGCTGGTGTACCTCAAGGGAGTATACTAGGTCCAATTCTGTACTTGCTTTACACAGCAGATATGCCCACAAACAATCTTACTCATACGTCGACATTTGCTGATGATATTGCTTTTCTTAGTATTCATAAAGACCCTAAAGAAGCCTCAAAACAACTTCAACATCACGCAACCCAAGTTGAAAAATGGGCAAAGTTGTGGGGAATAAAATAAATGAACAAAAATGCACGTTACTTTTACGTTACGCAAGGAAACGTGCCCCCCAATTCTTATTAACAGCCATGCCTCAACGAATTGAGACGAAATATCTTGGCATTCACCTGGATCGCCGCCTCATATGGAAGTCACATATAGATGCAAAGTTGACACAGATGAAACTTAAAACGGCCCAAATCCACTGGCTAATCGGTAGAAACTCTGTGCTACGTCTTGATTGCAAACTTTTACTATACAATTGAAACCAACTTGGTGCTACGGGATACAACATTGAAAAAATTCAACGCCGTCAAAATAAAATCCTAAGAATGATAACTAGTGCTCCTTGGTACGTTAAAAACAGCAACATCCATAAAGATCTACAAGTTCGACTAGTTAAATGCGAAATCCTGAACTATGTGGACAAGTATTTAAACAAGCTGGAAGCACATCCAAATCCGCTCGCTCGAAACATTTTGCAACATAGTGGACACACTCGTCTGAAAAGAAGGGATACTATTGCACTTAGATGAAACTACTGAATTAATTAATTTTATTATGAGAACTTAAATTTTAGTCTGGCACTGGCTGGTCTAATAAAAAATAAATAGTTTTAAGATTTGAATACTTATTGTTAGTTCGCCTAAGGCGAAGATCCAATAATAAAAAAAATATGAAATAAAAAAAAAAAAAAAATAATTTTTATATATATTATTGTTTTTATTATTACTATTATTATCATTATTATTATTATCATCATTATTATTATAATTATTATTATTATTATTATTATTATTATTATTATTATTATTATTATTATTATTATTTTTATTATTATTATTATTATTATTATTATTATTATTATTATTATTATTATTATTATTATTATTATTATTATTATTATTATTATTATTATTATTATTATAATTATTATTATAGTTATTATTATTATTATTATTATTATTATTATTATTTTTATTATTATTATTATTATTATTATTATTGTTATTATTATTATTATTATTATTATTATTATTATTATTATTATTATTATTATTATTATTATTATTATTATTATTATTATTATTATTATTATTATTATTATTATTATTATTATTATTATTATTATTATTATTATTATTATTATTATTATACACTTACCTTATCAAAGATTTCTAAAAAAAAATTTAATTTCGATTTAATTTAATTTATTTTTCTTAAATTTATTAGCTTAATTATAAAATTTATTTCAAATTTTTAAATCATGACATATGCTTACAGTGATAAACTCAAAATTGCAGCGCTGTAAACTAAAACGTAATACCCGTAAACAACTTCTTAGAAATGCAATTTATTTCTAAATTATTAATGCTGCTGCTTTCGAAAACAAATTGAGTTGATTATAATTTTTCACATATTATCTTTTCGATATACTCTCTACTCTATTTTGTTCTTAATATGATTTTGCTTTAAAGTTCATGTGGAGAAAAGAAGGAAATAATCCAGCAGTAATCACGTTCCAACGATAATAAGAATTTAAAGTTTATAATTCATAAATAAATTTTATTAAATTTATTCAACAATTTAAATGCAATAAATTTATTACACAGTGTTTACAAAAATACATTTAAGTTCTTATTTCCTTTAAAAAAAACTAAATAATTTATTATCAATGCGTGATTGGATAAATAAAATTTGAATAAAAAAAATCTCTTTCACACTTAAAAAAAAAAAATAAAAAAATCATAAATTTTTATACCAATATGTAAATAATGTGTGTACGTTTTATTCATAATAGTATAAGAGGCGGTAAAGTGTAAGCTTCTTATAAGAAAATTATAGTTTAAATAATAAATTAACAACTTTGGCTTCAATATAAGCGCAAGAAGTTATTGCAAAACATATAGTTTAGTAGGAAAAACATACGTTCTTTTATTTTTACTAAAGCACCTTGATGACATTTTTAATATAAAAATTTGATTATTATTTTTAAAAGGGTAAAAAATAACCTTTAGTAAAATTTAAAAATCCAGGAACATTTCTCTTTTGTTAAAATTAAAAAAAAATCTTAAATTTTAAGTTTTAAAATTTTAAATTTAATTTTTTTTTAAATTAAGTTTAATCAAAAATCATAATAATTATGACAAAAAATAAATCTTAAAAAAACTTTTTTTTATTTTTGGATTTTTATATTTGTCAAAAATAATGATTATTATTTATTTATTTTAAATCGGATAATAATAAAATAAAATTAATATTATACAAAACCTCAAGCTCGATAAAATAAGAAAAAAAATTTTTTTGTTTTTTTTATTGTTATTTTAGTAATTAATAATTCAATTATTATTTCTTAAAAAAAATTAAAACCAAAAAATATTTATTATTATTTCTTGACAGAAATTTTCAAATCAAAAATTTCAAAAGCACTTGATTTTCAAAAACTCTACTTTAATAACATTAACATGGTGTACTTTACTTAGCTCTCTGACGTTACCTTGTGCATGTTATACTTAGCGTTGCAACGCATTGAAGCAAAATTACTGCAAATATATTTTTAAAGTCAATACTAAACTTTTTTAATTACCGTTTCACACTTTCTCACGTAATAAAAAACAAACATGTCTACAACAAAATGTTGTGACAAAACAAGCAAGCACTGCAATTTTAAATTAAAAGAAAAACAAAATAAAATAAACCTGATGCAGAGCTACCGTACACTATTTGCAGAACTAAGAATTATTAATTTCAACAAAAATCAAAGAGGTGGAAGTTATATAAACTCTTAGCAAGAAGTAACTGAAATAAAAAAAATAATTTATAATTAGTCATGCTGACCATATAACAACGTACACCAAATTTTGTTTGTTTAAATTTGCACAAAATATTATGATAACTTTTGTCAGAATGACTTACTTGTCGATGGTCAGATATTTTAAAAAATATTTTCTTTCTCCGAAAATTCTTTTTCAATTTTGTCTTGACACTGTTCACAAAAGTTGTTGCGTAAATCAAAGTCACTTTCTTTCAGCTCTTGAACGATTTGAATTTTAAAAATATGGAACTTCAAATCCTCTTTTAAAATTTTTTGAATTATTTCTCTTGAAAGTCCCAGTAAGGCTGCTCATTTCCGTATTAAAAGTTCAATGTTTTTTTTAGGGAGTCCTTTAAGATAGGCTGGGCCCTGGCCGTGAGACTTTCATAGCCGAAGCAGTTGCAGGGAATCTCACGAACACGAACGAATAAAATTTACGCTCGGTCAATCAAAACTGTTAACATGAGAATCATTACTCTTCAAAAATATCTTCACAGCGAACACGCGATGCTCTTTCGACCACTGCGAAATCGTAACTGAATTATTTATTGCTTTTTGAAATAATCTTATTAAAACATATAAACTTGCTGCCACACACCCTGTGTATAATATATTGAGAAACTTTGGGCTAATTTTCTTTTTTATACAAAGTCTCTGAAAGGTTAACTTGTGAAAAGCGCTAACACTTTTTGGTTTATGGATCCATAGTTTCGATATATTTGGGGTTATAGTTTTTGTCAAAAAAGACAAACTTATGTGTGTTAACATCTTAATACCAAAGTTTGTTTACAGCTTCACAATTAAATGTGTTTTGCCTGTACAGAAATGCTTTGAGATCGTTTTAAACAAAAATTATTAAAGACAAACCTCGATATAGCACCAGTGCTTTTGTTTTAAGCAAACGCCTCATATAAAAGATAGAGCCAATAATATAGCTCTTAAAATTATTTTTCCTTCTACCAGCAGAATTAATATGAAAGCTTTTTGTAATTAGTCAAATGCTCTAAATGAAATTCAGTACAATAACTAATTTAAAATAAAGAATTATTAAGTTCAGTTAAATGCTGTAAAGATTATCTTGGATGGACACTTGTATCGGAGTTTTTTAAAAAAATTGAACGATAATCACTCTACTGCTATTATTATTACTACTACTTTTTCAACTACTTCTACTACTTTTACTTCAAGCAATTCTATTACTACTACTACTACTACTACTACTACTACTACTACTACTACTACTACTACTACTACTACTACTACTACTACTACTACTACTACTACTACTACTACTACTACTACTACTACTACTACTACTACTACTACTACTACTACTACTACTACTACTACTACTACTACTACTACTACTACTACTACCTACTACTACTACCACTACTACTACTACCTACTACTACTACCACTACTACTACTACCTACTACTACTACTACTACTACTACTATTACAAGTTTTACTATACCTTCTACTACTATTACTACTTCTACTAAAGCTACTTCTTTTACTTGTGCTATTACTTCCACTACTTCTATTACTACTACTACACTGGTATAAGGGTTTTTTGAAACAATAGATCGATTACCACCCTACTACTAATACTACTTTTGCTACTACTACTATAGCAACTACTTCTACTACTATGACTCATACTACTACTTCTCCTTTTACTACTTCTACCACATTTACTTTTACTAGTACTCATACTGCTACCAATACTCACTATTACTACTTTTACTACAACAACTACTACTTTTGCTAGTACTATTGCTACTACTACTGCTTCTGCTACTACTAATACCATTAAATTCTCTTTTTTTCAATTTTATTTTATTAACTTCATTATTTTATTTCTATAAATACATCTTTATTCGAGTAAATATATTTACAAAACTTTATTTATATGGATATATACCCGCTAAGCCATTTGGCATGCATGTTAAGGAACCTACTCTTCAAGCGTTATTAAAGAAATAAGTTAGATCTAAGGGGAAACATATTTCATTTTTCTATAAAACTACTTATACCCATACAAACGTACATAAAAAATACATGCATTCCACCTTCTTCTAAACGATTAATATTTTTTTTTTCCATAAAAAACAACACGAACATAAACAAACAATTTTCAATACATTTCTGGCATAACGTGCTATTATTTTGATAAAAACTAAAAAAAATTATATTAAGAAAATATATAGAAATTATATGACAAATGTACATTGTATGGAGTATAATAAAAGACCTGACTGCCAGTGGCACCCAAACAAGTGATAGAAAAAAAGGAGAGAAAAAATAGAAATTTATTAATAAAATTATTTTAAAAACATAAAATTTATTCTCGACTAAAACGAAATTGCAAACATTATTAAAAAGGAAGTTGTAAAACTAAACACTTGTAATAACGTTTTGTTATTGTTTGCGTTATTTTCATAATTGTCCATTAACTGCAGGAAACGATTTAATGAACAATAAACATGAGAAATGTAAATGGCAACGTTTACTGAATTACTGCCTTTATGGAACAGCTGTAAGAGACATATTTATTTGTATCCTCACGTAAAATTGTACAAGTTTTTAATATATACAATGTAAATTTTAATAGCAAAAATCAGCTTAAAGGTTTGTTTAAATTTTGTTTTCAAATTAGATTGCGGCTTCTTATTGAAATTTTAATACTTTGAATTGTTTGTTAACTCAATTGTAAATGTTTGTAATATCTAGAGTTGAAGTTTGACACCCACCCAAAATTATACCGATTAAATCAAAATCGTCGTAGGCGAATCAGTGATGTCCATCTTCTTACCTGGCTGAGTGTTTATGTAACAAGTGTTTAGGACAAGCCTTCGAAAAATTAAAAAAAAGTACCAACAAGCAAATTTAGTTTAAAAAAACTTGACTTGTTCTACAGATATTTCGAAATCTAATTTTCTTAGTTTTGTAAAATATTTATTATCCATGAAAATACTAATATGCTTCAATAGTGCCATTACTTTTAGGAGTTGCCAACTCACTGCTTTAAGTTATTTCCAACCTACTGGAGCGTAAGATAATGAGATCCCTAATGTGAAAAGTTGACATTTCTCACCAAGAATAACGTGCTATGGCACATGAATCTCAACAGGTTACTGTTGAGTATAGATTTAATAGGACTAACAAGGATTTGCCTATGCAGTAACATAAGAGATGATATCTGATATTCATCTGGGTTTCCAAAAAGATGGAATTGCCACCAACTCAGTAAGTTTTGCGCATTTAGTAGGTACTCTATCAACAAAATTGGCATTTGTTCCAAATTGCTACAGTATTTCTTTTGACCCTAGAAAAGTAAATTGAGTTTCAACAACCCTGTTGGAGAGCAAGAGACATTTACGAAAAATTTTTAATAGTAGACTTTCCTGGAGGTTGCAGTCCGCAGCACGTGGCACGTGAACTCGCAATGATGCATATGTACAAATGTTAAATTAACAAAACCTTGGGCTTCCGTTCCCACAACATCGCTTAGATTTATAAGACAATGATGGAACTAATTCCATTCTTAAGATTTAAAATATGGTAGAAGACTTTGGCCTGTGCAGAAATTTTCTGCACATAGAGAACAAGTAGCATTACGGTTATTCTTATGACTGGCACAATGAGATCGACTCTGACTAGGCCGCTTTTGGATCTACTCAGTTGAATTCATACAGATATCCTGGAAAGGAAGGTGGTGCTGTACTTTGCGATAGCAAAGTATTATTAGGACTCTTGAACCTCTTGTTATTAGGACTCTTGAACCTCACTCTGCAGGAAAGTATCCTGGAATGTTTAAAAGGCAGAAACACAACTTCTCTAAGGAAAAAATTTACTAAAGGCTGAAGTCCCAGCGACCGCCGAAACGGTTTTCAGGATATTAAACAAATTATCGGAGATTTTTTCGGCAGCTAAGCAAGGAACGTACATTCTACATACTCAACATCTGGACTTTCATAAAATTGAAGGTGATTCATTCTAGCACTACTCTCGTGTAAGCACAGCTGATACTTTGGCGAAAAAATGGTACAAAATAAGATGACGGAACGATTAACCATTTTAGACAAACGGAGGCTGAGGGACACTTTTGCAGCTCTTACCGGTTCCAGTAGATTTGACAAACAAGACATTTTTATAAGATGGCCTTTAAACGATGTTGTAGGAGCTGTAAAGATGAATAAATATGTCTGAGTCAGGCACTTTGGACAAAGTTAACAATCTATCAGATGTATCAAACATTAGCCATCTAATCGATTATTACTAATTAGAGAAATCAGTTGGTGCGTGAACAGCAATTTTCAATATTCGATTTCCCAAGGTATATTGTTTATATTATCAATCCTTGTCAAAAGGGAAGTCAATTTAACCATTTCCGTATGGCTATATGTCCGCATGTCTGTCTGTTAATATCAGGCCTCCGAAACTAAGTCAAATCCGATGGTCTAGGTTTTTGCATTAAACTATCAGAAATTTTCAACGCAGATTATAATTACAAATTGGCAAGATCTGTTAAGAACTAATCGAATTATAAGCAAAAACCGAAAATAATCCTTTTTTTAAGACAAATACATGCATTTTCCCCTGCATATTTAAGCAAATATGACCGACCATTATATAAGGAAAACAATTTGGTAAAGAGGTGAATATTAGCTCCTATACAAGGGAACCATTTTTGTAAAAAGCTTAAAATTTCACTTCTTTGAAACTTCAGCTGCTATTAACCTCAATCCAGCTTTAAATCTGTAATCTGTTATAATTTTTTAGTTTGAAAAAAATGTTGGGTTAAATCACTAGAAGCTTTATCAGCCATACAAACGTGCAAATTAAAAGATGTTTTTTTTTTTAAACCAGGAAACTATTGGCTTAACACCCACCACCAAATAATTTATTTATAATATTTACGGTTTGGTTACAGCTTGGCTAGTTCAGATGACCGGGTATACAGAAAGACCAATGTGGCGGGTATATACGATTCTGTACAGCCAACTAAAGCGCTTTTACTTGCCTTTTGATATGTCATTTAAAAAAAGTAATTTTAGAAATGGAAAAATTTACAAAAATGATTTTAAAACAAAACTTGAAACTTCATTATTTGATTTAAAACACTTTTAAAGTAAATGAACGATAAAGTGGCATATGTATTTCACAAGTGGCACATACGAACTCTTTTTAAACATTTCCCTAAATATTTGACACTAATATGGTTGCTCTTGCGAAAAACCAAACTGTAATTACTTTCAAAATATAGTCTTTCTTAAAATTTTTTAGATATATTTTTTTTTATTTAATATAATTTACTTTTTTTTCTGTTTGTTTTTTCAAAAAACGGCGAAAAGTTTGACTCTTAAATTTATTTGATTTTTCTTTAACATCTTTTGTTAAAACAAAACTTTTAGAAGAACCACAGATGTGTTTATTGATACAAAAAAATTAAAACAAATAACACAGAAACTTTTCATGACCTTTATATAACAGTACATATTTTTACTTGTCCTCCAAGCAAAATACTGCAGAGTTATAAGTCTGCAACTAGCGTGGAGAAGAAAACTTACGCATTTCTACTTGTTTAACTAAAGTTTAAAGTGATATAAATTCTTGGCGATTTATTAACTTTGTTGTTTTGTTTTAAAGTTTTTTTGGGAAAAAAAATTTTGCTAGTAAATTTTAGTTTTTGTTGTCCTTTTAGTTTTTTCAAGTCAAACAATTTGCACAACTTTTAGAAATTGCAGGACCCTACAAAGAGAGATAAGGGTTATAGTTGTTAAAGCAACTTAAAATAAAAAAGTAAATTGTCAAAAATAATTCTTAATTATTTTGTTAAACAATTAACAAGCAATAAAAAAATTATTTTTAAAATAAATTTTGGTTTTTTAGTGCAACGTTAATGACTGACTGACTGATGGACAACTCAGTGACTGAATGACTGATTCATTATCGCACAGCCCAAACAGCCAACCAGTAAAGTTAGAGACTTAAAATTTAGACTGTGGGTACCTTTTAAGATGTATAGAGCTACTAAGACGGAATTTTGGAAAATTTTGACCCGAAGGTTATTTGGCTCTAAAAAGAAACGGACAGCGCTAGAAAAAGCTTTTTTTTAAATTTTAGATCATGAAGCATAAAACAGGGAAAAAACTTAATTTTGATAGTGCCCAAGTCCATTTTGTAACTTCAAAGAAAATTAAGATAAATACATATATAATTTAAATTGCATTTTGCAGGTCTCAAGAAAATATGAGTTTGCTTCAGCAACTTTTTTGCATTTTGAACTCTAAAGGCTAAAAAAAGGGTTAAAAAGTGGTAAGAATTCTTTATTGGTACGTACTTTCAGGTACTTTTTGTTACTTCTAACCTAATACAGATAGAAACACTTTTTAAATTGCATTAACAAGTTTCAAAAAAATAGGGATATTAGTTTGATACTTTTTCGCAATTTTGTAAATTAAAGGGTACACGATTATTATGGGTACTTTTTAGTTACTTTTTGTGCTTGTAAGCCAATACAGATAGAAAAAAAATTAAATAGCATTTGACAGGTCTTTAAAAGTTATGAATACTGATTTGGTTTTTTTTGAACTTTTTTACCCAAAAATGCAGAAAAAAATAATTATTAGGAAGTAGCGCATTAATTGTTAGTTGGATAAATAACACTATAAAGGAATCCTAAAAAACAACTTTTAAATTTTATTTAAAATTCTTCAAAACGAAAGTTTTCAAAAAGATTGCAGTATTTTGGCTTTAAAATTTTAGTTTTTGAGTTTTTTTCTGTCTTTCATAAGCTCAGACACATAAAAAATTATTCAAAATTGAAAAATCATACCTTTATGAGCCTGAAGTTTGCTGCAGCAAAAATTTCAATTTATTAACTGTGAAAACAATCTGTAAAAAAAAAGAATGCAAATGTACTTAATATCTTTGCCATTTATCATATAAGAAATATTAATGGTTTGCACCTGTAGTAATTTAAAACATTTTTTAAAGATAATCGTAAATTGGAAATAATATTGAAATAATAAATAATAAAAAATTGTGTGGGTCAAAAGGCAATCAGAAAATAAAATAAAACTATAAAAGGTTGAGATAATTTTTATTTTATTAACCCTTTGTGTTTATTTGCACATAAAAAAAATATTTATTAACTCTTAAGGTCCTTTTTAAGGTTGAAATAGAATTTTTTTAAACTTTACCTTAAAAAAAATCCAAATGAAAATATTCTTACCCATACATACATATACATACACACATATATGGTCTAGACTTTCAAAATTCTCGAAGATGTAAAGTAGATGGTACCATGCTTACAACAATTACTATAATTCACTGATAATTAGGAAACTTTGAACGCATATTGATGCCTTCTCATATCAAAATTTTGCAAGCAGAAAAGTGGGCTGGGCCCGCAGAAATAATTTTTTTTTACTGTATCAATATATATGAGGATTTGTATTTATATTTAAAGCTCCTTTTGCCAAAATTTTGAACAAAAAAAAGGTAGCGCTGGAAACATAAAATTCAAACACTCAATAAAAGGACTTCTGCTGCATTGATTTCTAAATAAATTTGTAAACACAGGCAAGACTTCTAATGGCAAGAATTAAAAAACAAAACTAGTAAGAGCGCTATAGTCGGCTGTGCCAAACCTTATATACACTTCACAACGTGTAGGGGTTTACTCTTATTTCTTAAAATTTTGTATGACAATCCCCTTACGGGGTGTAGAAATGGGGGTAAGTATGTTCTAGGAAATTGTTTGGGAGGGAAAACTTAGGCTGACTCTGGAGAAGTTATTGGCGATTTTCCATTACTTTTTTAAATTTTGTATAACAACGCCCTTAGGTCATGGCGATAGTAGGTAAGTAGGTTCTTGGAATATATTGGGAGAGAAAACTAATGGATGTCGGTCGTACACTTTATTACTCTAAGGCTGACTCTGGAGAAGTTATTGGCGATTTTCCATTACTTTTTTAAATTTTGTATGGCAACCCCCTTAGGTCATGGTGAAAAGAGGTAAGTACGTTCTTGGAATATATTGGGAGAGAAAACTAATGGAAGTCTGTGATTTATTTTATTTCTCTAGGGGCGAATCCGAGAAACTTGTAGAGGTTTTACTCTAGTTTTGTAAATTTTGTATGGCAACTACCTTAGGGGTGGAGAAAGGAAGTAAATATGTTCAAAGAAAATGTTTGGAAGTGGAAACTAATGGGAGTTCGCGGTACATTTTATTTTTTTGAGGCCGACTCTGGAAGGTTATGGGCGTTTTAATATCATTTTTGTTACTTTTGTATGACAAGTCCCTTTGGAGCTGTTAAAAGGGAGTAAAAATCTTTAAGGAATATGTTTGGGAGGAAAAATTATTTGGGGTCGGTCCTACATTTAAACATTGTAGGAGCTTCCTGGAGCGATTTAAAAAATAACTAAAAAATCTAAACTTTGTATGGCAACCCATACAGAGAAAGGGTGTAAGTATGTTCCAGAAAAATTTTCGTAAAAAAGTTAATGGGGATCGGTCTAATAGTTGTAGAGGTTTTTTTGTACAAGTTTTAGGGAAGTAATTCCAATCGCAAAATTTTCCGAAGTAAACCTGATGTTTTAATACCACAAACAAGTTCGATAAATATCAAAGGGCTTTAGCAACTGGATATTAAAAGATTAACGGACAAACGGGCAGATAAACAGACGAACAAAAGGACATCGCTAAATGGACTTTCCTATCTATCAAAAAATATATACTTGTTGGGGTCACAAAATAAATGGGATGGGATTATTTTGTATTTTTGCTAAATCAATTTTTATGAAGTCTAAGGATGGCCTTAAAGGAAATAGTGGGCGTTGTACACCCAATCCAGTCAAACACCTTTTATATTATATATTTTAAACCGTCACATTTAAATTGTAAGATTGTAAGATAAAGTTCCATAATAATGCGTTTACATTGACTGAACACGGGTAATGTGGGAGCTGTTGATGTAATAAAAAAAATACTTTATTTAAAATATATAGACTCATTGCGACTTCTAGGCAACTAGAATCCAATAGGTTTATTCAATGCCTTAAAATTTAGTATGAATAACTGTGATGTCTACATTTTTTTAAGAGTGTAAAGAAAAAGGGTTAAAGCGAGGGCTGAACCACAATAGTATTTCATGCAATCGAAAAACTTTAAATGCAATTATGATGCCTATCTTCTAAAAAAATTAATTTTATGTAAGTTTAATTTGTTTTCTTAATGTAAAAATATTTAATTTACCACTTAACTTTTATAAGCTATAAAGTCGGTTCCAGCAGAGTGGGCCGGGTGAGGCTGGTTTTTATATATTTTTCTAATACTTTGCTTCCGTAATTAAAACTCAGTCAAATAACACTCCCTAAAATAATTTCTTGATAGATCCCAAATTCAGAAGAAGTATTATTTGCAAAAAATTTCTAATTTTTTACATTCTTCTTTTTCATCTTTTTACATTTCCTTAGTGCCACAAAAGCAGTCAGTGATAATGCCAATAACAAACAGCAATGTCTTTTAGCAAATTAGATTTATAATACTTGAGCGAAAAACTGTTTTACTTTTTAAAATCATCCTGGTAATCATGGTAAATTTTATTTATGGCAAATTGTATGTTAAATTATTAAATACATGAATTAGTCAGCATATAAAATTACTTGTTTAAACTTTGCTTTCTTCATCTTTTTGATTATATTCAAAAACCACACGCTAACAGCACATTACAGCCTTGATTAGATTTCACTTTAGCTTTTACAATAACACTGGCGTTTGAGTATTTTACCACAGATGTCGATAATAAATTAACTTGAGAATCAGTGCAGATGATAAATGTTTGATACGCAACAGGATGCTTTTAAGAAAAACCACCCTTTGAATTTAAGATTTTGCTATTGTGGTTGTGTTTAGTGAGCCTGCTGCTGGCTTACTCCCCACTTTAGTTGTTATGAGGAATAATAAAAGACCATGACAAGCCACAAAGTTATGTTTTGGAAGACAATTTTAAAGAGTTTAGGCTGAAGTTGTTTATTTAATACTTTTTAAACGAGATACTGTATCTATTCTATGGGTGTTAATTAGGTCCAAATAAGAGGCAGTGATTGAGGGAACAAATGAAATTAATTCTGTTTTGAAAAAATTCCGAAAGTAAATCTAAAGACTTTTTTAGGATATAGATACATACATGCATATTAAGACAATGGGGTTTTCTTTTACCAAAATAAACATATACACACGTTATGAAACTTATTTACAAATATTTATATAAAAGCTATGCATTCCAAACAAATACTCTTAACCATAATGATAGGCTTAAGTGTGTAGAACTTTTATATTAATTTTTATATTTAAGATATAGATTAACCAAGAAGCACGTTTCTACAGCTTAATACTTAAAGTAGTTTATTTTAGATAATTTCTGAGAGTCAAAATATTTTTGTTTCATTAAATGAGCAACATTAGAAATTAAGGGTTTTCTATATGGGTGCCTTGAAAAAGATTTACCATATTTGACCTTTCTTATTATAGCAGTTGGGTATGTTAATTAAAAATGTTGGGTTTAATTTTTGTACTAAAAAAGAAAAATTTTAGTCTTAGTTTTTAACAAATTTAACTTTCTAATTCGGAAATGAGTACGAGACATAAAGTATTCATTAATGAACGGTATAGTTACATGATTTGGAACCCCTGACAACATTTTTTAAAGGCTTTAGATTTTACAAAAAATATGACAAATTTATTTTTTACTTAAATTGAATAGTATTTTAGTTGTTATCGAGCATTAAAAAAATTAATTCAATATACTTATACACTCGGGGTAAAGAACTATCTAAAACAATTGACATCACTGGTAGGAACCGGTTCTACACCATTTCCAATTGTATTTCAGAACTTTCTAATTGTATTTCAGAAATTTCTAATTCAATTTCAGAAATTTCTAATTCAATTTCAGAAATTTCAAATTCAATTTCAGAAATTTCTATTTCAATTTCAGAAATTTCTAATTCAATTTCAGAAATTTCTAATTCAATTTCAGAACTTTCTAATTGTATTTCAGAAATTTCTAATTCAATTTCAGAAATTTCTATTTGTATTTCAGAATTTTCTAATTGTATTTCAGAATTTTCCATTTGTATTTCAGAAATTTCTATTTGTATTTCAGAATTTTTCATTTGAAATTCAAATAGACGACGTTGTATTTTTTCTATGTTAGAGGTGGAAGCAGAACCCCATAATTGTATACCGTAGCACCAAATTGGTTTTAAAATCGAGTTGTAGAGTAGAACTTTACAATCCAGGCGCAGCACAGAGTTTCTACCAATTAGACAGTGAATTTGAGCAGCTTTAAGTTTCATGTAAGTCAGCTTTGCATCTATATGAGGCATCCATGTGAGGCGGCGATCTAGGTGAATACCAAGATATTTTGTCTTAGTTCGTTGACACACCATATGGTTGTTAATATTGATTGGGGAGCATGTTTCTTTGCGTAAAGTAAAAGTTACGTGGGTACATTTTTGTTCATTTATTTTTATTCCCCATGTCTTTGCCCATTGCTTAACTTGGGTTACTTGTTGCTGCAGTTTGTTCGAAGCCTCTTTAGGGTCTATGTGAATACTAAGGAAAGCAGTATCATCAGCGAATGTCGACGTGTGTGTAAAACTATTGGTTGGCATATTTGCTGTGTAAAAAAAGTACAGAACTGGACCAAGTATGCTCCCTTGAGGTACGCCAGCCCCTATTGATTGAGAAGAACTTTGATCATAAAAGGTTAAAAATATTAGCTGGAAGGTTGAACTGTAGCTTGTTTAACAGGCCTTCATACCATACTTTGTCAAAAGCTTGTGAAACATCGATGAATAGCGCGGAGCAGTACTTTTTTCCTCAAAGGCTTTTTTTATAACCTGTACGAACCTGTGAGTTTGTTCGATGGTACTATATTAACTTCTAAAGCCGAATTGGTGATTTGGAATGCAGTAGTTGTCGTTCAAGATCGTATTCAGCTTGTTTTTAAGCAATTTTTCAAACAATTTTGACATTGTGGGTAACAAACTTATAGGCCTATAGGACTCTACCTTTGAAGGATCTTTGCCAGGCTTAGGAATCATCTTTACTAAGGCAATTTTCCATATAGGCGGGAAATGTTCAAGCCGAATTATCGCGTTTAAAATAAAACGAATTATTCTTTTAGCTGTAAAAGGTAGCTCAAAGAGCATTTTGTTGCTTATTTTATCAGCGCCAGGAGCTTTTTTACCATTTAGGTAAGCGATAGCCTCTACAACATCTGTAAGTCGGAAACGTATTTCTAAAGGACGTCTGGCAACAACAGGCGGTAATTCCCTCACGTCTGTGCATGTATTGAGAGTGAACACGTTTTTTAAATAATTTGCAAACAGATCGCATTTTTCTTCGTCATTTCTAGTCTAGGATCCTGTCAGATAACGCAGTGGTGGTTCTGCGATAATGGGTCTTTTAAGACACCTGGTTGGTCGCCATAGGAAATAATTTGTCTGAGGAGTCGCGTCTAGACCTTTAAGGTACTCTTTCAGAGATGCCATTCTGTGAACATCTAGCAAGCTTTTTAATTGGTTTGTACATTCTTTCAGCTTAGTTTTAAGTTGGGGCGATCTATGTTTTTGCCATTCCCAGCAGGCTCTTCTTTTTTCAGATACAAGCTTTTCCACATCGTCAGAGAAAATTTTTCTGTACCTCGCCTTACGGTAGATCTAATATATGCTGACGACATGTGTCTGCTTACGCACTTTTTTAAAGACATGACATGGAAACTTTCTTAACTTTTTGATACAGCAAGGCTTCTTCGTCTTAAAATCAACTGTACAAAAACAAAGATAAAAAAATTGTGTATAAATTCTGCCAATGAGCTTCCACTTACTGTAAATAGCGACCATTTGTTACCTTTGCAATATCATCGCAGGGAGTAAAGGTAGAAATTCAGACATCGCAAACCGTATTCATAAAGCCAGGCAGCCCAATCGACTATGTTGTACCGAAAACCTTCGAAATTTTTCAAACCAATATTTGTGTTTTTTGGCCACAAACAATATCCAAGGAAAGCCAATCTAAAATGACGAACCAAAAAACATTCCTAAGCAGACATGTATTATTAAGTGGGCCTGGCTAGGTCACACTTTGCGGGAACCTCAGGATGACGTCACACCTAGGGCTATTGATTGGAACCCACAATGTACTCGACGAGGAAAGGGACTTGCTTACATATGGCGCAGACAATTTATCATAGTGAAAACATTTGCATTGAGTCGAAAACAATGGAGAAATCTTATGGTGCCCCTCTGTTCCCGGGAACTAATTTATATGTTTTACTTAAACCAGCTCAACAAATGGCATTTTGTTAGATGTAGAAATATTAAAACCCTCATGTTCAACTAATAATCGCAATCAAAAAATATCTTAAATGTAATGCGCGAAAGACATCGTGATGTTATTTGCCCATTTATCCTTAAAATAAATTAAATGCTTTAATACACATGCACTCAAACGAATCACAGTTGTGTTTTGAATGTTGTTAAAAGTAGTTAATAGCTATTGATCTCAATGCAAATTAACAATCTTATACAATAGTTATGTATTTGATGCATTTAACTGTGACTTAATTAACCTTGACAACCGTAGTGGGAAAAAAACGTTTAGAAAAGTAATTAAAAATGTACAAATATACAAAATAAAGTTGCCAAAACTAATAAACCATGAACTTATTGCTTAAAAAATATAAGTTATTTCTCAAACATACCAACTGGTCCCATAAAGTTACCTGCCCATTATGTTACACAATTTGAAAACTTTTAGTAATGTTTGTTTAGCATTCAACACCTGTAGCACTATTAAAATCAAATATTTTGTCTTTGTAAACGTGTAAAGGGAAAAGTTAAGTTTGCATGTGCCTTAAACACTTGATCGCAACAAGAAATCGTTATCACCCTTAAGCCAATATGCAGTTAAAAACCAAAACACGCACACGCTGTCAATACCTGACTACTAAACATAGTCATTTATTCTCATGCACTTATAAGCACTCACATACAAGCACACACACACACTTAAAATTTTTGTCAACTTTATTTGAAATCCTGTCACAAAGTTTATATAAAAATATAAAAATGTAAACAGAGAGAGACAAGTTAAAAACTACAAAAAACAACACGAGCAAATAAAAAACAATAACACTTTTATTGTTGTTGCGCGCTGTTGGCGCTGTTGTATACAATAACGTTAATGAGTTGTTCACACATGCATGACATGAGGGCTTTTTGACAGACAAAGTAAAAAACAACAAAATGTTGGCAAAAAAATATAATGTATGAATTTAACGGTATATTCTTTTGAGTAAATGGGAATGTATTGCGGCAAGGGGCAACATGCATGCTCTTTACCATAAACACAATTATTTAAATTAAAAAAAAAAGCAAAAGCCCGCACATACACACGTACAGAAAATTTCAAGGTAAATATTTGTGTTTTGCAAACAAAAAAACCTCACAAATAAGACAGGTTATAGGGGTTAAAAATTTTTAACATTCTTTCGAGGTATTATAATGTTTGTAAATAATGGTTTTTTATTAAAGCAAAGACTTTTAAATTTGAAAGAAAACATTGAAAATTGGTTATAAATCTCAACTAATCAGCTCTATTAAATGAATAATTATCCAGAACGTATTACAGCCATAATTCCTGTTGTATATGTCATTTAATATTTGGAAGTTTCTGGTTTATCTGCATCAAGCAGGGACTCGCTCATAAGCGCAGTATGAATAACCCGATAGTGAAAGCGATGTGGCCAACTAAGAGGTCTTCCAATAGGTTTTTCAGTTAATTTGTTTTATCTTAAATTGAGTTTTTAAACTTTTTGTGTCCAGATCTATTTCTTTTAACTACATACTTGCTTTTCTATTATTTTTTTTTTGTGCGAGCGAAAAATACATTTATATTTCAAAGTTATCTTTACGTGCTCACACTTACTTATCGCACAAAATTGGATCTTAAGTGTTTGCAAAAAAAATCAATAAAAACCTTTGAAATATTTTTTATATAAAAAAATTAAATTTTTCAGACTCTGTATTAAGAAAATGTTTCTTTAGATTGAATAATATGAGTAAAGATGGCCGTTTTTTTAATATAAAGAAAGTTTATCTTCATGAAATTGATATCCTATTTAAGATAGGGAAAAAATTACACTTCTTTTAATCTTTCTGCATGAGTCTATTTAATTGCTCTCTTAAAGGTAAGATTCGAAAAAAAATTAAGTCGTTTTTTTCCAAAATTTTAATTTTTCCCCAAAATCTATGCTCGCATGTATCCATAATGACACTGATTTTTTTAATTTCGAACGGCCATGTTATGTTAATTTAGTTCTTTAAGAGCTAGTCTGAATTTTAATCATAAGAAAAATTATTCAAAATAAAAAAATATTTACTTTAATGCCTACAAGAATTTTGGTTGTCAGAATTATGTTGTATAATCTAATAGAAAAATTTTTAAAGAAGGTGGAAGTCTTTAAAATTCTGTCTTTATGCATCTTTGAAATTAAAAAAAAACATTAAAAGATTGAAATATTCTACGTAAATTTTTTCCGGAAAAAGTTTGCGGGGATCACGAAAAATACCAAAGCTGCAAATAAAATTTGTAACGCCTTAGGTTTTTTGTGACAATGACAGACGAACATCAATTACTTAATTACTTACTTACTTAGAAGGGAACATGTGTTCCCTTAGCCGAACTTAGAATTGATCTCCAGGTACTTGGATCTTTTGCGCTTCTTCTGCAATTCTTGATACCAAGTCTTGATTCCTCCATTTGCTTCTTCCATCGGAGATTCGTTATTTTTCTTACGTGTGATCCATTACCTGGTTTGCCTCTAAATGACTCCCAGCTGAAGCATCTTCATTCATTCTCAACGAAGACGTTGAGTTTTAATACGCGTTACCAAGTCAATGTCGGTAAGCAGCTTATACAGCTCACGGTGCATACGACACTGGTATTCTCCATCAGCGTAGATTGTTCCATAGATTTTCCGAAAAATCTTCCTCTCGAAAACTTCAAGTACTGCCTCATCTGCTTCAGAACAATAAGTAAACACGTGTAGTTTCAGTGTCTTTTAAAGAGTAACTTTTGTTTGTTCTAAGGTGGTTTTACTTTCAAACTGCTTAGTTAGTCTAAAATAGCATCTATTGGCCAATTATATTATTCTTTTTATCAAAAAAAGGTTTTTGTTTGTTCAGTTAATGGCGGTTGATAAGTTTATAAACACAAGTGCCTAAGTCTAACTCCTAGTGCTATCAACTGGGCAACTTTCAGAATAATTGCCGAAAGGCTAACAGACATGGCTGAGATGAAAACAATCTGTCTTGAGTAAAGGAGTGATCAGTGATTCACTGGTCTAGCTTGAGGCAGGTTGCCCTTGTTGCGCTGTGCCATGTACATCACCGTTAAGTGGCACAGCAATAAAGGGTCAAAAGGGTACCAATACCTTAACTGTGTTAATTAGAAATTGGTAGGAATGAAGCGGAAGTAGATTTCCGAGGCTGACCAGAGTCCTATCTGGTACCACGGGAATCAGTTGGCCCCGTGTGCTTACCAGTGCATGAACTGATTTATGGTGAGGTCTACTTCGGGAGTTCACGTGGTTGCTGTGGTTATCCCCAAGCGGGGCAACTGTAGAACGAAAGTGAATATACAAGGGTCCGTCCTGTACGGGCCCTAGAGTGACCGTGTAAGCGGTCTTATATGAACCTAAGGTTCAACAAGAAAAAGTTTCTGGTTTTGGCGGGTCTACCCAGGCACAAGAGCAACTGTTGAAGTAGGCTATTAGCTGAAAAGGTGTAGGTGTGTTTGGAAGTAGGTGAATAGGGAAACTGGCTACGGCTGGGGACCCTGGGATCTGAAAAAATATCCCGTCAAAGTAGTAGCAAATAAATGAGAAGGCCGGCATTGGCATGTCAAAGCATGTGCTTGACTCAGTCCTGATTGGCGGTGAGAAGATTATGAAGCATTGATGATGTCGGATGTATTTGATCCTAATTGGAAAGAGTAAGACAATGGATCCTTTTAACAAAACTGGGTGTCGCATTCATGTTGGGTGCGACTGAAAATCATAATCTTTCTTGCTTAAAGTTGGGTGCTGTTTCACAAGTGTGTGGAGAGGTTTTTCGTCGGCGCGGATCTGTTTTAATGATGAAGAAGCGAGATCAAAACTAGAAACGCATTTTGGGCTTAGATAGCCCAACTCCTCATCAAGGGGTGTGTTGTGGCTACACAGAGTCATAACAGAGAATTGGTACCTGGGTGGTTTGGTAGGCCATTATGGGGGCGTTGGTGGACGCTTTGTATTCACCAGTGTTGAGAGCACTGTGAGTTATTGCCGCTGGCAGGTACCACGTAAAACCCTTAACGTCTGTTCAGTTAATGGCGGTGCCGAGGTAGATAAAATCGTAAACTATTTCAAAGTTGGAGTTTTCATTTTCCACTGTCTGCCCAAGTCTACTTAACGTCCTTAATACCATCAACTGTGTTTTTCTGCATTCTCTGCCAGACCTACTTTGGGAAGTCATTTCAAAACAAGACTGGGGATGGAGCACGCAAAAGAGGAGGACCGAAGCTCCGATTGAAAAATTTAATGGGTTAAGACCTCTCGAAACTTGATGTCAGAAATTGGAAAAGAAGCGCAGAAAATTAAAGCTCCTCGAGATTGATTTTTAGTTTGGATCTAAGTAAGTAAGTAAAAAATATAAGATTTTTTTACATTCTTTTATTCCCCTAATGCCTCAGACCTTTTACAGATGGTCTTTAAAGTTTCTCTCCTCAATTCTTCAGGATATATGTTTTTGCAAAGGAGATAAAATTCTCATTTTTCGGCCTAAAATCATGTTAGAACCAAAATTACTGTAGCAATTTGATTAATATTTTGATTTCAAGTATTTAAGGCGTAAATGTAATAATATCGTGAACTTGAGGATATTACCCTATAAAAGAAGCTATACTTAGTATGGACAAAATACTGCAAAATATATGAATACTTAGTTTTTGTTGTTGTAGTTTTTTAAAACTTGAATTGTACTTTGATTATAGGTTTAAAATGAAAACTCTGGCACCTTCAAATCATATCAGTAGGTACTAAATCATGAATTGCTTTGTAAACTTTAGATTTTTATAACTCTATCAGCTCTCCTAAAATTTTTACTCCGCATAAACTTTAAATCAATATTTGTATCAGGATCATAATACCATGAATATTCCTTTTTCAGTTGAAGTCATAAAAATGCTAAAATTTTAGCTTCGAAGCGAAATAAGTAATCAAGTTTGTTCTTATGCAGGGCACATGTAGTCAACTTTTATAAGTTAGTATATTTTAATTATATTTTATGTGAACCATAATGAAACATAATTAATTAACACTTACACCTAACATACCTTTGTACACTCTACCAAAGTTTGTAAATTACTTTACTTCAGCAGACTGTATTGCTAATCATTAAGTATCATATTAATTACACAACCTCCTGGAAACATACAAACGTAATTTTTTACTGCAATTAATGAAGTGTTTATTTGTAATAATTGAGAAAATGTTCAAAGCTCTTGCTTAACTTGTAATAAAAAATAAAAATTTATTAACATTTCCTAATGGTTGCCTTTACAAAGCAGAAATGTTTAAATGACATTTATATGCACATAAGTAAATATTTATGTATTTAAAACAACATCTGTATATAATGGTATATTATTCCTAACTTTTTTATGTATTTCAATTGCGATTTTTAAAATATGTTTTCTTTTTTAGAAAAATGTTTGCCCTTAAAATTTTTGTTTATAAAAAATCTACAATTTTCAAAACATAAGTAAGTATACGCAACCATTTTATAATTATTTTTTTCTTAGTGGCAAACGTATGACATAACGTATACTTTATATATGAATTGTAAATAATTAATTAATACGTATACGCCTCCGAATCATAAAATTACATTCTCTTTGTGCATTAACTTAAATTTTTTTTTAATATACTTCTAAAAGAGTTAATTAGTAATTAAAATATCATTTATCATCAAACGTAAACATGTATACGTACAGGTTTGCTGCAATAAAAATAATGTTTTTTAGCCTTATTATTCAAGCCACCTTTGTTAGCTTTAAAAGGATATAATAAATATATATTCAAGTTGATGATGGAAAAGTAACATCTAAATGTTTGTTTGTGCTTGGCCTACAAAGCAGCTGCCACTTTCATCTTCAAAAAAAATTTAATATTATAAAATGTAGCAAAAACAAATCACATTTTTTTATTTGTTTTTTCCTTTTTCCTGCTGCTTAAACTTTTTTAACCATAAAAAATTTGATATTAAAGAAAAGCTAACAAAAAAAATTTTTTTAACTTTTTGAACTATTGACAAATGTAAATTGGCCTATTTGTTTTATATTAATGGTTTGTAAATATTATGCATTGGCAGACGTCAAAAAAATTTATGATAACGTCAAAAAAATTTGATGATAACGACAAAAGGTTTAAATGTCAAGTGGAAATCAAATTAAATTATTTGAAAAAAAAATTTTTTTTTGAATATATTTGTATATACATATGTTTATGTTTTTATACCAAATACTTCAGAAAAGAGTATTAGTGTCCTGCACATAATATTGAAAATGTGTTAATTTTAAAATTGTTTACTTTGAGTGGGTCAAAATATGTTTGTTGCAAAAAAAAATACAACTATTTTCAAATTCATAGCTCCGTTAGTAAATTTAAAAGGCGATTTCAACAAAAAATTGAAATTTGGTTTATATTTAAGTAATAGTAAAAATTAACTAAAAGGAAAATATACTTATATAAATTCATATAATGTATGATTATGCTTGCATACAATTAAATAAGAGAAGTTAACAAATCATACTTTGCGGAAAGCTTGAGAGATACCGAAAGATTTTTTTTGTTATTAAAAGCCAAATTGGACCTAAAAGTTCATAAAAAATTTTATTTTTCGCTAAAGAAAATCTTGGCGGACAATAAACCGGCGAAATCTTTTTTCCCTTTTTTATGCACTAACGCCATCTAGATGTAGAAAAAGCTTTGATTCAGTTAGTGTTAAATAGAAAAAACTTCGTGCCGAATCACCACGCCACAATTGGCAAATGGGTTAAACGGCTGATGTTAACAGCCAAATATAATAACTAACAACTGAACAAAGAGTACTGATGATGAAAATCGTAGCTGTTTTCGAAAATCCATTCTATTCGGCTAGTATCGGTAAATAGAAACATGTTTCTTTCTAAACTAACGCTAAAAAACTAAAATAATTTATTTGCAAAATAATAAGAATTTAGTAATCATTGAACTTTAGCCTAAAAATTTATATTAAAAAAATATTTATAATTTATTTATTATTTTGTTATTTGATTAACAAGCATGATTTCTATAATTATACCCTTCACATAGTGATAGGGTATATATCACTTTGTCATTCCGTTTGTAATTTCTTTATTATTCATTTGCGACCCCATAAAGTATATATATTCTGGATCCTTATAGATAGGGAAGCCGATTTAGCGATGTCCGTCTATCCGTCTGTCCATCTGTCCGTCTGTCCGTCTGTTGAAATCAAGTTTCCGGAGTCAAATAAAAAGATACAGACCAGTTAATGGTGTCAAACGATCAGAAATATCCCGCTAACAATCGCTATTTAAAATCAGCAAAATCGGTTCACTATTGACCGAGATATAAGCGAAAACCCAGAGTAACCCATTTTTTTAGGACAAAATCCGTGCATATATCCCTATATATCTCAGTAAGTATAGACAATCTTGCAACAAAACTTGGCACGGATACTCCTAAAGAAGGGACCTATAACAGCTATCGACATAAAATGTTCTACAAAAAGTAATTGTACGCAAAGATCTACACTTTAAAGAAAAAATTTTTTGAGTGGGGGCAAAAAATTGGGTAGCTCCCATACAAATCGACAATTGTTATAAAATATTCGATACGCTATATCTCGGAAACTATAACAGCTATCGACATAAAATGCTCTACAGAAAGTGATTGTATGCAAAGATCTACACTTTAAAGAAAAAATTTTTTGAGTAGGGGCAAAACATGGGGTAGCTCCCATACAAATCGACAATTGTTATAAAATATTCGATACGCTATATCTCGGAAACTATAAAAGATATCGAAATGAAATGTTTTACAAAGAGTATTTGGGAAATAAGGCCTACGCTTTAAAGAAAAATTTTTTTGAGTGGGGGCAAAAAAAGGGGTAGCTCCCATACAAATCGACAATTGTTAAAAAATATTCGATACGCTATATCTCGGAAACTATAACAGCTATCGACATAAAATGTTCTACAAAAAGTAATTGTACGCAAAGATCTACACTTTAAAGAAAAAATTTTTTGAGTGGGGGCAAAAAATTGGGTAGCTCCCATACAAATCGACAATTGTTATAAAATATTCGATACGCTATATCTCGGAAACTATAACAGCTATCGACATAAAATGTTCTACAGAAAGTGATTGTATGCAAAGATCTACACTTTAAAGAAAAAATTTTTTGAGTAGGGGCAAAACATGGGGTAGCTCCCATACAAATCGACAATTGTTATAAAATATTCGATACGCTATATCTCGGAAACTATAACAGCTATCGACATAAAATGTTCTACAAAAAGTAATTGTACGCAAAGATCTACACTTTAAAGAAAAAATTTTTTGAGTGGGGGCAAAAAATGGGGTAGCTTCCATAAAAATCGACAATTGTGATAAAATATTCGATACGCTATATCTCGGAAACTATAACAGCTATCGACATAAAATGTTCTACAAAAAGTAATTGTACGCAAAGATCTACACTTTAAAGAAAAAATTTTTTGAGTGGGGGCAAAAAATGGGGTAGCTCCCATAAAAATCGACAATTGTTATAAAATATTCGATACGCTATATCTCGGAAACTATAACAGCTATCGACATAAAATGTTCTACAAAAAGTAATTGTACGCAAAGATCTACACTTTAAAGAAAAAATTTTTTGAGTGGGGGCAAAAAATGGGGTAGCTCCCATACAAATCGACAATTGTTATAAAATATTCGATACGCTATATCTCGGAAACTATAACAGCTATCGATATAAAATGTTCTACAGAAAGTGATTGTATGCAAAGATCTACACTTTAAAGAAAAAATTTTTTGAGTAGGGGCAAAACATGGGGTAGCTCCCATACAAATCGACAATTGTTATAAAATATTCGATACGCTATATCTCGGAAACTATAACAGCTATCGACATAAAATGTTCTACAAAAAGTAATTGTACGCAAAGATCTACACTTTAAAGAAAAAATTTTTTGAGTGGGGGCAAAAAATGGGGTAGCTTCCATAAAAATCGACAATTGTTATAAAATATTCGATACGCTATATCTCGGAAACTATAACAGCTATCGACATAAAATGTTCTACAAAAAGTAATTGTACGCAAAGATCTACACTTTAAAGAAAAAATTTTTTGAGTGGGGGCAAAAAATGGGGTAGCTCCCATAAAAATCGACAATTGTTATAAAATATTCGATACGCTATATCTCGGAAACTATAACAGCTATCGACATAAAATGTTCTACAAAAAGTAATTGTACGCAAAGATCTACACTTTAAAGAAAAAATTTTTTGAGTGGGGGCAAAAAATGGGGTAGCTCCCATACAAATCGACAATTGTTATAAAATATTCGATACGCTATATCTCGGAAACTGTAACAGATTTTGAAACCAAATAATCTACAAAGAGTAATTGGGCAATAAGGCCTACGCTTTAAAGAAAAATTTTTTTGAGTGGGAGCAAAAAAAGGGGTAGCTCCCATACAAATCGACAATTGTTATAAAATATTCGATACGCTATATCTCGGAAACTGTAACAGATATCGAAATGAAATGTTCTACAAAAAGTAATTGCGCAAGAATGCCTACGCTTTAAAGAAAAATTTTTTTGAGTGGGGGCAAAAAAAGGGGTAGCTCCCATACAAATCGACAATTGTTATAAAATATTCGATACGCTATATCTCGGAAACTATAAAAGATATCGAAATGAAATGTTTTACAAAGAGTATTTGGGAAATAAGGCCTACGCTTTAAAGAAAAATATTTTTGAGTGGGGGCAAAAAAAGGGGTAGCTCCCATACAAATTAACAATTTTTGTTAAATTTTCGATATGCTATATCTCGTAAACTATAACAGCTATCGACTTAAAATGTTCTACAAAAAGTAATTGGACATCAAGGGATACGCTCTGAAGAAAAAAATTTTCGGATAGGGGGTGGAGAAGGGGTAGCTCCCATACAAATTAACAATTTTTATAAAATTTTCGATACGGTACTTCCAGAAAACTATTACAGCTATCGACTTCGAATATTCTACAAAAAGTAATAATCAAATAATTCATACATTTTGGAGAAAAAGTTGGAGAAGAGCAGGGGGACTAGAACATTTAACAAGTTTTATTAACCTTTAAATATGAATAATGTCGAAAACTTTTAAAACTCTCGACCTCAAATCTTCTTCATCTATTTATATTATTCATACGAACATTAAAATTTTGTTATTTTTTCTATGGACTTTAAAACTCGCACAAGGTTTTCTGTTAAATTATTTGCAGTACAAAATTACTCGGCTGGGTATATTTAAAGACCAATGTGAAGGGTATATAAGATTCGGCACAGCCGAATATAGCGCTCTTACTTGTTTTTCTTTTAATTTTGATACTTGAGCCATGTGATTTTAATACATCCTAACAAAAAATAAATAAAAGGAAACCATAGATATAACAAGTGTAAAATGCAAATAGAATAAAAATAAGAGAACATAGGGTTGTGTGTGGATTTAGTTCGGCCGAATTAGTATTAAATATTAATCCAAATCCAAAATTTAAATTCTAATTTAAGTTTATTTAAATAGAACAAATTCCCATTTAACTTATGGTAGTACAGAATAGAAAGAGCTCTGGCGAGAAATTTTAGCTTTTTTCGAAAAATCATTACTTTTGACTGCAATCGGGACTAAGCTCTTACAATTTCAAAAATTTTTTCAAAATTACAATAAAATTGTTTATCTGATTTTACAATTTTGTTTAGGAACGAAGATAGTAAAACATTTATTAGAATCAATTTATTAGACTAATTTCGGTCCTATTAAGAAAATTGTAAAGTCAGATATAACATACATACATATACATATATGTCAATTTTCGTTTAAAGAAAATAATTTATCTGGGAAAACTTAATATAATTTTTTAATCTTTTTTTTCTATTTTCATTTGAGCCAAACTAAGCAAAACTTTGTTTTACGAAAACCGAAGGCTATTAACCTCTACATGAAATAAAAGTTACAGCCTTGTTTTCCAAATAATTGACTTTTGTTTATTTGTCTTTTTAACTTTGTTCTTTATACTCTGTAAAAGCAAAATGACAAAAAGGACAACTTTTCCAGACTGACGCATGTGTCAAAGTTTCTATTGACTTTTCAAATCATTCATGTCAATTAATTTACAATTTGTCAATTGTCGCGGATATTTATAAAATATATCAGTGGCTCGAATGTCTTTTTACCACAACAATAGAAATAAACGTTTGAAAAAAATAACAATGAAAATTAAAAGAAACAATAAAATTAATTTCAACAAAATGGGGCAAAAAATAATTAATACAAATAATAATCGTTAAAGTTATTGACATCGTGGCAATAAACATAACAAGAAAGAAAATTAACTAAATTAAACTAAAATTACTTAGAAATACTTTTGCTAATGTAAAAAAATATACAATTACAACAAAAACAACAACAACATAGCGAAACCATAAAAGAAAGTTGGGAGAAAAAACAACAACAAAAAGAACACTTTGTCAACATTCTTGCTGCTAATTAATTATTCCAACAACTTCTTTATTAAGCAATTACCTAAGAAGTTTGTCAATTTTCTTTTTGTTTTGTCTTTTGAGGTTAATTTTTTTTTTTTTATGTTTTTGTTTTTGCTTACAGAGTACAAAGGACCATCAATTAACTCGCTACTTAATTAGCAAAATTTTCATTAAATATTTATTTAATATTCAAGATTCACTTATTTATTAAAGAGGTTGTTTTAAAAAATTGGCTAATTGAAAGTCTTAATACATTTCTTGAGCAGAACAGCTTTAAAGAGCATGAAATCAACCGTTCTTTATTTTTTTCATACCTCCTTAACCAGAAAAAGTATCGTAGCTGGAATGGAAAATAAAAGAAAAGTTGCAAAAACCCATATAGCTTATTTTCTCAAAAAATGTCATATCTTCAACTACACAATCTCGCGAAAATATTTTCAGATATTTTAAGATCATTTTCTGTACAGCACATAGATATGTAGGTGCTAAGTAATAAAGCGTTTGTGTAGACGTTTGTAACGTCTAAAAATAGCCGACTTACACGACTTACACATTTAATTATTGTCCACTCAAAAAATTTTCTCCCTTAATTTTTTCCAATATTCCTTAATTTCAAATACGTATATAGACTGGTAATTTTAAAAAGAAAAGTAAAAATGTTACAAAAAGCACATTTTGACCACTTTATTGAGTTAAGACCTCAATCTGCCTTATATTTCTTAGTATTTTATTTATGGAACCAAATCCCAAAAAAAAAAAATGCAAAAAAATATGCCAAAAATTTAAAAATTAGCTTTTGTTCACTTAGACGACAATATAATTTTACTTTATATTATAGTACTACTACTCCCCAAAAAATCTAAAAAGGTTCCAACTATATGAAAAGAGTTTATTTTGCCCACTTAATTCGCTTCCGGCTTTAAACTGCGTCCTTTTAATTTCATTCCATACTTTTAAATAGGCTGATGATTTTAAAAAATTAAAATATCATCAAGAATGCACAAAAAATTATTTCACTTCAGACATATATATAGGTCAGTATTCCTTAATTTCATATTTCTGAACCAATAAACTCACAAATACAAAAAAAAAAGTTATGCGAAGAAGGTATTTTCTGACACCCAAAATGGCTTTTAACAGCAATCTAGCTCATTATTCCATATTATCATATTGCTAACCTTATAATTTAAAAAGTCCAAAAAAAGTACTGTTTGGTTCGTTTATTGACTTCCAAGAGCGCATATTCATGAAATTTTCAAAACGGATCTGAAGTTCTATACTTTTTAAATTCAAATCATTTTAGAACTAAAAGAAAGTGACTTTGATTTACGCAAAAATTTTGTGAAACGATGTTAAAGCGTTTGTGCACTGTAAGTCTAATTTTTCTTGACCACGAGGCTCAATTTTTACTTAAACGGCCACATCAACAAGCAAAACTGCCGTTACTGCTCTCCACAAGATCGCAACTCTCGATTGAAACATCAAAAACCATTACATTGCCCCAGGGCAACTGTTTGGTGCACCTTATCCATGCATGAGATAATTGAATCCTTTTTTTCGAAAATTCGCGAGGCCAGGCAACGAATATCAACGGGGAAAATCATTGACGCTTGATTACGAAATTCGTTTTGCCGAACCTGCGAGCTCATCCATCGCACTCTTCACACGTGTGGTTTCAATCAGATGTAGTGACTGCACACACAGCCAGGGTTTCGATAAATTTGTTTGGGGGAAATTCCGCCAAAAACTGATCAATCACTCTTAGCACATCCAATGGCCACCGAGGTCGCCTGTTCTAACTCCAATGGATTTTTTGTGGCTTTAAAGGAAAATATTTGTCGAGAAATCATCTCAGTTGAATCAATTTTACTACAGCATGTGGCACAGTACACAATGCATACCTAAAGTCCGCAATTCCATTCTCTCGTTGAATGTTCTTAATAAAATTTTTAATCAATTATTACGTTTTTTATTCAAGTTTTCAAATATTAATCTGCCACCATAAATGTGAAAAAGAAATTTTTCCTATTTAGTTGACTTTTGATTATATGGAATGATAGATTTTAAATCTACATTTGTAAGCCCGTCATCTCAAAAAAATGCTAAAGAGTCCATTAAATGTTAAAAAAAGTACTTTTTTTATAAAAAAAACAATAGCACATAACCTTTAAGGCCCCAATTGTGTGTTAAGGCTTTCAAACGCAATTTGGACTACATTTCCTTATTTATTAGTTTAAAATTAACAAAAAATACCTAAAAATAGTAAAACAGTTTTGATCCTTTAATTCTTAATTGGAAAATTAGGGGAAAATTAAAAAAAACAAAAAGACATTGATATTGTATTGACACCTCCCGACGCACTTTCAATTATGTTTCCATCTTTATTAGCTTAAAAGTTACAAAATTTTTTCAAAATTTCGAAAAAAAAGTTTCAAAACATGATACTTTTTAAAGTTTGTTTCTATCGTGTATTCGTAATTGTACGTCTTAACGAGGCAAATTCATGCCTAGGCAAATGTCAAAATCCAAATTTAAAAAATCCGGTATTTTTATACTGGTTTTTTTATATACTGAGTTTGACGTTTGTCTAGGTATGAATTTGCTTCGTCAAGACGTACAATAAGGATGCATAAAATTACTGACTTTGGTCTGAATATTTCAAAATTCTCTTTTTAGTGGATATTCCCATCAGGAATTGATTATTTATCTCTTTACTAAATGATATAACAATTTCATCATGATGTTCTACTAGCAATAAGATGATTTTTAATATTATTAATATAAAAGCCGGCTTCCAAATTTAAATATTTATTTAAATGTCTTTTATTTTAACATTCTTATTACACTGTTACACAATCAACTACATCATTAAAAGCGGCAAATTTTGCTGGTTCTCTTCTTGCTGCGGAAAATAAATAAAATTTCTAGACTAAATAGCAACCTAAAAAATATTCTTATTGTTTATGATAAGGATCAACTTCAATAAAAAGATAATCTTATTTGTAAAAAACAAAGAAGTTTTCCTCTTATCTGCAGACATATTTGCTTATGACCTACTTCTGGTTTCAAGTAACATTAGAAAGAAAAAAAGAACCAAATAGAAAATATTATAAAAAACATTTACATACTTACTTGCCAACTCTATTTAAGAAATTTATTAAAAAACTTAGACATTAATGAACCTACTGGACTTAATTTCGCTTAGAAATGGCTTCAAGTAGATGTGTTTTATGGCGGCTTAGAAAAGAAAAACAGAGACATGGGATGTAATATTTTAAAGAATAAATTAACTGTTTCTGGGAAAAATTTTTCTCAGTTTTATAAAAAAATAGTTCTTATACACACCAGTTAAATAATAAAAAAAAATAATTTTTAAATTAAAAAGAAAAGAAGTAAGAGCGTTGTATTCGTCTCTACCGAATCGTATATACCCTTCACATTGGCCTCTTTGTATATATTTAGCTTCAATATAAGAAACTTTCTTTTATTAAAATTATAATGAAACAAACAAAAAAGTAAATTTTTATTAAAAAAGGACGTTCTGTTTTGCACAAATACTTTAAACCAAATTTTTCTATGAGAAAGAAAGAAAAATTATAAAAATAAGATTTTTTCTTAAAGTTCAAATATTTTCAGAAACATTTTCTTAAAAAATTACGTTTTGTTTTCGGCCCTTTATATATGGTTTTGACTTTAGAACTGGACAATGGCCAATCTTGCTGATTTGAATATGCAATCACCTCAGGGATATTTCTTATGGTTTGATACCAATACCTGTTCCGTAGTATTTTATTTCGGAAACATAATTTCAACATATATACAGGCTGACAGACGGACATTTCTTAATCGAGTTTTCTATCCATTAAGATCCAGAATATAAACACTATATGGGATCGCAAATTGATATTCAGAAAATGACAAAAGGAATGACAAACTGGTTTATACTCTTATCACCATGTGAAGGGTATACAAAAAATAATAATTTCAACATACAAAGGTCTCGATCTAATTTACTTTTTTAAGCTACAAAGATTCAATGTTCTCTTTTTGGGTTTCAAATAAACATTTTTAAAACTACCAACAGAATGACAACTTTTTTATTAAAACCTTAAGTCGAATGAGAAAGATATTATAAAAAGGATGCTACCTTTGTCAAACAAAGGTACTACATTTTATAAAAATTAGGGTGAGGCTAAGAAAAGTTTATTTCTGTAAATAAATTTAAATAAAAAATATGTTTTTTAAAGCAAAATTGGTTCTGGTTTAAATTGAAAGGATGCTTAAAAGGATAAAGGATAGAGCAGTAACAGTATTAACTTTGATTTAAATCTTGTTCCTTGTTTTATCAAAAAAAAAAAACGGAAAAAATAATAAATTGCCGTTAAATATCTGCCTAATAGTCAGTGTTATACCTTAACTTTTAAGTAATTAAACAGCCAATAAATAACATCGTGGGATTTCAAATACAAAACGAAAAGGGTTTGGAACTTTAAGAGGAGGACAAAAGGACGTCATAATTATACTGTCGAGGGGTCACATAAAAGCCGTCTAATTTTTGTTACAGAAATATAATGGTCGCCGCTTTTAACATTTGTTTAGGTTTGTTTTCTTTTTGTTTTTGTTTTAGTTGTACTCTTATATTTTGCAGTTATTTATATTTGTTGTTGTTGTTTTATGCTGTAATCTTGATTATACTTGTTTTTGATCAATTTTTCTTGTTCTACATTAAGTGTTTTTACATAAAACTCTTGTTTTCCTTGTTTTTATAAATTATTTGTTTTTATTTAGTGTTATTTATAGAATAATTTTCTTTTATGTTTATTGTGGCATTATTCAAAAGGAAAAATAATAAATCAAGAATATGAAAAAAATATAAAAGCCATTTAAACTTTATGAACGACAAACAGTAATTTAAAGAAACATTAAGAAAGATCATAACATTTGATAAGCAATTTGTACTTTTAATAAATTAATGAAATTATTAAATAAGGTTAAGAGCAGTTTAAAGAAGGGCAGTTTAACGGAAAACCATTTAGATTGATTTTTAAAAAAAAGTAATCGAAAATTATTATGTCCCGATTTTATTGACTACTGCACACAGAAAACTTTCCTTTTGCAGGGAATTTTCTACCGTTAAATCAGAAGGAGGGGTGGAACAAATTAACTCCTCAAAACTTGTCTATCAAAAAATATTTACGGGTGGGTCTAAGAATACTGGTGTTGGTGGAGGCATATTCATTTTACAAAGAGGAGTCAAGATCTCGTTTAGACTTCCCACTGAATGCAGTGTACTTTAGGCTACACTTTCAGCGATTTCCCACGGCTATTTAGGATATTTCATGGGAGTATTGGGATCTTAACCAACAGCCATCATCAGATCCAATACTGATCTTCGCTCATATTCAAAGTAACTAAAATGGGCTTATTAAGGGCTTAGTTGACAGTTATGCCATATACATACATCTGTGAAATAAGCGCGGCGGCTATACTCTAAACTCCAAGTATTCTGCGAAGCTTTTTCCTCTTTTTCCTTTTTATACTAACGCCAATATGTATGCAGCGCTTTAAGCATCTATCAGATTAATACTGAAAGGTTTCCATAATTTATGTACAGTTTTAAATGGTTATTACCGTGCCTTATGCCTGTCGTGCTGACTCACCACTGTACACTGGTCAAATAGCCGATGCTAGTAACCAAATAACTAACAACCAAACAAAGAGTAATGATGATAAAGACTGTAGCTGATTTTGAAAATTCATTCTGCTTAGCTAGTATCGGTAAAAGTTTGTTTTTTTAATAAAAATTATCCTTCTTAAACTATCACTAATAAAGTGACATATAAAAAAGTAATAATTTCTTTATTGGCAAAATAAGATTAAAGTGAGATTGAACTTGAGCCTGAAGTAAAATTTAACAAAATGTTTTTACATTTAAAATTTGAATACTTATTGTTAATTTTTAGAAAGTAAACATTTTAAAAATGGCTCCATATATCTTAAGAATTTCGGGAGATTTTAAAAATAAAAAAAACAAGAAAGAGCGCTATATTCGGCTGTGCCGAATCTTATATACCCTTCACATCGGTCTTTAAATATACCCATCCGAGTAATTTTGTACTGCAAATAATATAATAAAAAACCTTGTGCGAGTTTTAAAGTCCATAGAAAACCTTACAAAATTTAAACGTTCGTATGAATAATAGAAATAGATGAAGAATGTTTGAGGTCGAGAGTTTTAAAAGTTTTCGACATTATTCATACTTAAAGGTTAATAAAACTTGTTAAATGTTATGGGGTGTTCTAGTCCCCCTGCTCTTCTCCAACTTTTTCACCAAAATGTATGAATTATTTGATTATTACTTTTTGTAGACTATTCGAAGTCGATAGCTGTAATAGTTTTCCAGAAGTAGCGTATCGAAAATTTCATAAAAATTGTTGATTTGTATGGGAGCTACCCCTTCTTTACCCCCCATCCAAAAATTGTTTTCTTCAGAGCGTATCCCTTGATATCCAATTACTTTTTGTAGAACATTTCATTTCGATATCTGTTATAGTTTCCGAGATATAGCGAATCGAATATTTCATAGAAATCGTTAATTTGTATGGGAGCTACCCCTTTTTCTGCCCCCACTCAAAAAATTTTTTTCTTTAAGGTTTAGGTCTTAGCGTACAATTACTTTTTGTAGAACATTTTAAGTCGATAGCTGTTATAGTTTACGAGATATAGCGCATAAAATATTTCACCAAATTTGTGCAATTGTAGAAAAAATACCCCTTCCCCTGGTCCTATCTAAAAAACTTTTTCCATTATTTTCCCTTCTGTAGGAGTATCTGTGCCAAGTTTTGTGGTAAGAGTGACTATACTTACTGAGATAAATAGGGATATATGGACGGATTTTGTCCTGAAAAAAATGGGTTACTTTGGGTTTGCGCTTATATCTCGGTCAATAGGCAACCGATTTTGCTGATTTTAAATAGCAATTGTTTGTTGGATATTTCTAACAGTTTGACACCAAAACCTTTTCTGTATCTTTTTATTTGACTCCGGAAACTTGATTTCAACAGACGGACAGATGGACAGACAGACAGACGGACAGACAGACGGACATGGCTATATCAACTTCCCTATCCATAAGGAATCAGAATATATATACTTTATGGGATCACAAATGAATAATAAAGAAATTACAAACGGAATGACAAACTGATATATACCCTTATCACTATGTGAAGGGTATAAAAACATTATCTATTATATAAAGAAGGGTTGTGTGTATGTATGTTTGTATGTATTTACGTTTGTATTTTATAGCTGGTCACATTAGTGGATCGATTCTTTTGAAATTTTCACAGGGAGTTACTTCAAGTCTGGAAGGATATTATTGCTGCCACGCCCACACTTTGCCAATTTGTGTGGGAAGGTTAGGTTATGAATCGCCTAAAAAAACTAGCCATAGCCATATTGATCAAACGCGTAGAGCTTTATACATGAAATCTATGTATAACACGTGTTAAGCTTTCCATTTGCTTGTATACAGATAAATTTGTAAAAAGGGATAAAAAGTGGGCAAACAGGGAAAATTAAAAAGTTTTGCATTTCCATTACGAAATTAACATTTCAAACTGAAAGGGGGAAAATGGGTTAAAATTATATTTTGGTACTTTTTGGTACTTTTTGTTACTTTTAAACCATTAAAGATAGAAACATTATTAAAATTGCGTTCGATAGGTCTTAAAGAAAATATGATTACGTTTTTTGTACTTTTTTAAATTTGAACCCAAAGGGAAAAAAGCGGTTGAAAATATATTTTGATTTTTTAGGCGTTTTTTTTAACTTTTAAACCAATAAAGATAGGGCAGGCGACAGTCCTAAAAAATATAAGTACGTTTTAGGGTCCTTTTTTAATTATTGGACCCTAAGAGTAAAACATGGTTAAAATTATGTTTTGGTACTTCTTGTAACTTTAAAAGCAATGAATATAGAAACAAAATTAAAATTGGATTCGTCAGGTTACCAAAATATGTTAATATGTGTTTGGTACATTTTTTTCAATTTGGACGCTAAGGGGTATTAAGGGACTGGAATTATATTTTGGTACTTTTTAGAAGTTTGTAAAAGAATTTTTTCTAACTAAAGCTTTCTGAATATCTCCAAAACTATAAACCTTGTAAATTCCCAATTTTTATATGTTAATAATATATGTTGTAGGACTGACTTATAATTTGTTACTACTTATGTGGGGCAACCAGTAAATTAAAAAATATATAAATGCTTTTGTTTAAATATTTTAGTAATTATGCTATGATTGGGGTATTGCAGCACGCCGGAGCTTAGCTAATTTTTATATAAGAAAATGGTGCCAAAGACAGAATTTTTCATAAAACTTAGTTGTGGCCTTAGTTTGCAATCTTTTAAATTTTTCTGTTATTTAAAATATTCTTTCTTTTAACTTTGGTTAATTTTTCATTTGTAAAACGAAGTTCAATTTCCATTTAGAGAATTAAGGCTGTTTTTCACAATCAAACATTTTTGATAGCGAAAATGCGAAAGTTAATTTAATTTAATATTTATTATCGTCAATTCCTCGTAAAATTACCCAAAATTGAGAAAAAAAATTTTCTTTTTTAATCTACAAACTAACGTCTAAAAGAGAAAGAACCGATCGATAAATAAATAAATTGATTTATAAATTTAATTTAAATTTTATTTTGCAAAAGTCTAAAATGATCATGTAATGATATGCGTTAAATTAGATTTAGATTTAGAGATTAGATTTTTGTATTTGATAAGCACACATTAAAACATAATTAAATAATAAGCCCTCTCCCAAAAATATTTTATAAAACACGTTCTTACAGTTAATATCTTTTTCAAATGGTGTCTCATGTGTCTAGTGGGTACTTTAAGTCGAAATCATGATCTTTCAGTGTACTCCATCCATCCTTTGAGATCAAAGCCTTTTTTTATATTAATATGTGAAAAGTTTGAGTTATAAGCAAAAATGCAGGTAATATAGTCACACCCGTCAGAATGGAGCTACCTAACAATACATAAGATATCTCATTCTTTAAAGTTGCAGAAGTTGCCGAAATATTTTAAATCTAGTTAATTTAAATCCATCCATATGTTAAGTAATTTTTAATTTCGCAATAAGAATAAAAAAAAATCAAATTAGTAAAAATCATTTCTATTTTAATCTGACAACAATTAGAAATGAAAATGAAATAAATTTAAAATTTTTAAAATTGTTTACCTACCAATCAGCAAAAATTTTTTAAATTTATAAAAGATAGACAGACAATGTTGTTTCGGTTAGCCATATTTTTGTTAATTTGAAAACATTATTAGGATTTCATTTATTTAAGGTTTGAACTCAGTTTTTATTTTTAGTAAATTTATTTAAGACATGTTTTTTTAACATAACGTTTAGAAGCATTAACTTTTTAAATTTTTATAAAATTTAATTTTAAAGTAAATTATTTCATTTACAATTTTGTGTTAAAATATTTACTATATATATTTGATAATTTTTTTTTTTACTTAAAAGTTTCATCAGAAGCACTTTTCATTGAAAACCATTTGTCTAATAAAACCGGATAATTTTTATCGATGCTTAACATAATTAATATTAAGACTTTTTTTTGTGCAAAGAGAACATATTTATGTTAAACCAAACAGAGAATAAATAAACATATTTTTGGTTTTTGGCTTTTTCACATTAATATAAAAAAAAGACACATTTTCACATTTAGTTTTTTTTTTTCAATTACATATGAATATTCCAAAAGATCAAAAGAAAACTTAATAATTTACATTTGTTTTAACGTAATTTTATTTATATTTAATATTAAAGAATAAAAATATGTAAAATATTTTGCCGCTCTAAACGTTCAAACAGCGTCAAGTCTTAAAGGAAACTGTTGGCCGAAATGGAGGCTAACAAAAATATACATTCCTTTAGGTGGCGGCAGTTTTAATACATAATTGTGAATGAATGAATTTGTGTATTTGTCGTTTGCAAAAGACACTGGGGAACAACAACAGAACAAACGACAGACAATTTTGCATTAACATTTGAATTTGTATTTTGAAGAAATGCCTCTGTAAATGTTTTTTTTTCAATTTTCAAAAACAACAAAAAAAACACAATTATTAAATTGTGGGAAGTAAAAAGCAACAGTCAAATATTTATATCGCCATCTAAATTGTAAGAGCTTCAATTATACTGCATTTTTAAAGGAGAGATAAAAATTCTACACAGCAGCAACAGTCACAAAAACATATAAATTTGAATGGTCAGTATATCTTTCTTAGTTTAGAGTGCCACAGTTATTATGACTCCTTGAATCTTCTTAAAAAGTTTATTTTTTTTAAAAGAAGGCTTAAAGTTTATTTACAAACTAAATTTTTTTGTTAAACAGGCCATTCTGCATTTCGGTTGACGATATATGTATTGGTAAAGTATGTGTGTATGTATGTAAACATTTTATCAACAAAGTAGTAACATCTGTTAGATTGATGCAAATACTAATGTTAAGTTAACAGTGGGCAAATTTGTTGTTAAAAATTAGAAATTAGAATTAGAAAATTAGTATAAGAAAAAAAGAGAAAAATTTAATAAAATATATATGATATTCTCCTGATTTTAGTAAAAATTAAAATAAAATTACTTTTTAACCCCGCTTCACTATCTACAAACATATTAATTAACAATTAGGGGATTCACAAGGTGTTCTATTTGTCCTAATGTTATATTGTTATAAGATTTCTGAATGGTTTAAAAACCTTTACCAAATATAGGACACTCGGCCCAGGTGTATGTGGAGTTGTTGTATACTAAACGACGTAATATTTTAGAAACTATTTTTATATGAAAGACAACAAAACCATATCATAAATATCCCAACAGGACATCATAGAGCACCTTGTGAATACCCTAAACATATACATATATACATATATATATATATATATATATAAAGGAATAACACGCGTTGAACTAGAGACCTAAAAATTTGGACTGTGAATATTTCTATATATGCATAGATCCACTAAGACGGGGCTTAAAAACATTCGGTCCCGCAGGGGATAAGAATGGCCAAACATGGAAAAACCTGGAATGTTAACACAGCAACGAAAGCAACAAAGTTCAAAAAGCATCGTATTTTTCTCAAAAAACAAACAGACAAGTGTTTGTTCCTTATTCGAAATTTCGGATCCAAAGTGGTTAGACTTTGTAACTTCTAAGCGAAAACAGAAATATATTTCAAATTGCACTCGGCATACCTATAGTCTTAATGCATTTTTCACACTTTTTAAAAATGTTTACCCTACGGGATAAGAAAAAAGGTGAAAGTTCTTCACTGGTACTTTATGGGTACTTTGGTAAGTTTTTAACAAAAAGAAAAAGAAATTTACTCAAAATGCAATCGACTAGTTTAAAAAAGAATACGTTTTTGTGTTTTGTTAAATACTGGACCCTAGTGAGCTGGATGGGGTTAAAACTATACTTTGTTACTGTTTAAGTCCATTTTGTAACCTCTTTACCAATAAAGGTAGAAAAAAAAAATAAAAACGCGTTTTTTACCGAACTCTCCAACAAATTTTGAATTTTGTTATAGAAATATGTTTTGGTCCCTTTTTGACCATAGAAGCAAGACAGTGTAGTTTTGGTACTGCTTAGGTTCATTTTGTAACTTCTGAACCAATAAAGATAAAATATAATTCAAATAGCATTCGAAAGGCCCTAAAAAATATAAGCATTATTTGCGTTTTTTTTATAATTTTGAAAATACTAAATGTGGTACTTTTAATATGAAAGAAACTAGTATGTATAAATCATCATTACAGTCAAAAGTCAGGTAATTGAACAAAACGTACTTAATTTATATTTTTGGCGCTTTTTCCCCATTTTTGGAATAATAAACGACTATTGATCTAGATTGAGGTCAAAAGTAAGCAAAAGGATCAACAAGTCCTTTTTTCTGATTATTGGTACTAAAAACTCAAGAAACATAAAAATAAATATTATTGGCCCAGAATAAGGTCGCCAGACAGCAAAGTGGATAAAAAGTAATCTTTCTACGTTTTAAGTACTTTTCTACTTTTTTTATTATGTTATTCTTTTAATATAAAATTAAAGGTTATTGACCCAATTTTTTTACAAAGATGAAAGTGATTACTTTTATCCCACATTGACACTTAAAGTCAATTATATGTTAAAATAATATTTTTTTAAATTTTTGATACTCATTTAAAAAAAAAATTTGTGGTTCCTCGGCCCATTATTTAGCATAAATCCCTTTAAGTTAAACTCCCTTAAGTTTCTTTTGCTCCATATTATAATTAACATAAGTGTCCTTAAATTACTTTTGCATAAACAGTGTTTTATAAGCTTAAATGTAGGATTTCAATAACAAATTGCAAAACAAAACTGTAAAGTATTAATATTCAATACGCATGTTCTGTTATTTAGTGTGTGGGTGCAAATAACAGTAATACTGTTAGATGGTAAGTGGTGTCAACTTGCTTAAATAAAATCATGTTTCGCACCCGTAGCACAATACAAATTATACATTGTAGTTAAACATACGAATTTTGGGGCTACGTTTGTAAAGATTTCCTAGCAAAGTTTGCGATTCCAACTGCTTTGTTTTTTTGCTTTAAACAATTGATTTTACCCGTCAATTATTAATAATAATACATTACCTTATTATATTGTTTGTAATTTTTTAAACCTTTTATATCGAAAAGTGTATTCGGAAACTGTCAAAACTATCAACCTCAAACCTTCTAAAAAGTATTTTTTTTATAATTTTTTTAAAGAAGCATGGCAATTCATATGGACAATTTTAATATCTCTTGTACTATTTGATTTGAATCTGAAATTTGGTTTACGTTAAAAGTAGATAAAATAGAAGCTTTCTCGAAAATTTTTCACTACCCATATAAAATACACGTTTTTGTTGAGTATGTTTTTAAATGTCTTACGTTTAAAATTTACTGACTTTCTTGTTGCGTTCTTGGAGTTTCCAATAGTTTTTGAACTTTTGGCGTCAAATAATTTTTCTTACATTCTTCGGGTCCTTGTAAATTACTTATACAAAAGAAAATTACAACAAACTAATCGTTATATATATTAACAACCAAATTGTAAACACAATTATTTTATTGTTGAATTATTAATTAAGAACCTTTGAAAATGTAAGAAATTCAAAATTACATTCAAGTTCAACTGCCTCAAAAAAATGCTAATATTTTAAGTTAATAGTCAAATAATTTTTTGTAAATTCTTGATATTTGTTGTCATTTTTATTCCCTTTACATAATAAGGGTATATAAAAGTTTCTCATTCCATTTGTTATATTTTTTAATATCCACCTGCGACCCCATAAGGAATATACTTTCTTGCTCCTCATAGATAGGAAAGTCGATTTAGCGATGTCCATCTGTTCTTCTGCCCGTATCATGGCTGAAATTAACTTTTTTATGCCCCCCGTTGTGGCAAAGACCCCAAGGTAGTATCAAACTATCCGATATATAAACCAAAGGCCAAAACTTGCTCGGTTTATTTTTTTGAAATTTTCACATAAAAACCCAGGAGTTGCCCCGTTTAATGAGCAATGTAACACCGACACCTATTAATTTTTTCTTACAAACATTTATGTAGAAAATACCTACGGCCCGTCTCCGTCCCCTAACAGGGTTGCCACACAAAGTTCAGTTGCTCTCTTAATCTCGTAGTGTACGGATGTGTCTACGCGAGTGTATATCTGTAATAGGTGATATTTGTAATAAGTTACAAAAAAAATTGTTAATATACATACCTACAAGACATAAGTGAGAATCGAAAATAAAAAAAAACTAAACAAAACAAAAAAAAACCATACGGTTAATGAGTAAGAGTAATCGTAGTGACAGTGGGCCTAATGGCCGAAATGCTTACATTGTGTTAAGCTCAGAAAGCGTTAGTAATGAAAACATTAGAGACCCTGAATATAATAGAAACTATTTAAGTGCAAAACCGAAAACAAATACAAATAATTTAAGTGCAAGTGTGCCTAACTTAAATAAATGTACTGAACAATGGACAAATTTAGCCCAATCTCTGTTTAAAAATTATAAAAAAATACCGAGGTGTTATCTTTATCGCGGTCTTCTTTATCAAGTTCTGGTGTCGCACCTGTAACTGCTAAAGGCGCTCCAGGCCCAATTTCTGCGTGTGCTCCTAAGATCCAGGTAGGGATGGACAGGTACGTAACAGTTCTTAAAAGGGGGAGAAGTCCGAAGTCGGCAGAAGTAAGTCAACCTGCAAAAATTCTAAAAGACGATGAAAGGCCAACCACATCGCAAAATCGCTTTGCCATTCTGCAAACAGACGACAATGATGGCCCCGTTACGGAAAAAAATTATAAGCCTCCTCCAATTTATTTAAGAGAAAAAAACTCGAACGACCTCATTAAATTTTTAGTTGCATTAATAGGCGAAAAGAACTTTTATGTGTCGAACATAAAACGTGGTAACATATATGAGACCAAAATTCAAGTAAATCACGAGAACGCTTACCGCGCCACGGTGTCGGAATTTGAGAAGTTAAAAAAGAACTTTTACACTTACCAGTTAAAAAACGCAAAAGGCCTCCAGGTAGTCATAAAAGGAATTGACTCAAATGTTGACCCGGAGGAGATAAGGACCAGTTTGTGCAGCGAAGGGTTTAAGGTAAAGACTGTGACAAATATTTGAAACAGGGAAAAATACCCTCAACCATTGTTTCGAGTTGAACTTGAGCCTGGTGATACCAAATTAAAGAAAAACGAAACTCACCCCATTTATGGTTTAAGATATATTATGCACCGTAGAGTTACAGTGGAAGTCCCGCATAAACGATCTGGACCTGTACAGTGCTTAAATTGTCAGGAATATGGCCACACAAAAACTTACTGTAAGTTGCCTTCTGTTTGTGTTGTATGTGGGGATCTGCATGTTACAATCAAATGCGACAAACCAAAAGATGGCCCTAGGGTGAAGAAGTGCAGCAATTGCGGTGGAAACCACACTGCCAACTACAGAGGCTGTCCTGTCTTTGATTTAGTTAAGCGCTCATCTAAGCTGAAGGTAGTTCCTGCCCCTCCCCAGCCGTTAAATATACCAACAACAAACATTCCCCAGTTAGCACAGCCAACTACAAGTCAAATTTCTTACGCCAACGCACTAAAGTCAAACCAGTCCAATGCACAAAGGCCAATTTTTTTTAAATCGCTTCCACAGCTTCCAGGGTGGTCTACAAAGGTAAAATGTAAGATTTTTATGGAACATATTTACCTACTATCTCCAGTCACTTACATGGTTAAATTTGAAAAAATAGGCTAAAACCATTACAACTTCTCCGGAGTCGCCCCTAAAGAAATAAACTGTATTACTGATCACCATTATTTTCCATCCCAAACACATTTCTAAAACGTTTTTACCCCCTATCTTCAACACCCATAACTTTCCCAGAGTTGACGTCGGAGAAATATCGTGTACGACTGACCCCCATCAGTTTCCACTCCCAAACATTTTCCTAGAAAATATTACCCCCTTTCCTCATCGCCTAGGGGGATCCCATACAAAGTTTGGTAAAACTGTAACAAATCTCCCACTACCGCTTCCAGGCTGCCCGCGGATAGGTTAAATGTAGCACTGACCTTAACTCATTTTTACTTGCAAACTTTTTATCAAATTATACTAGCCCCCTTTTTTTTGCCTCCTTAGGGTAATATGACTGACAAAATAAAACTGTTGTTTTTAAAAGACCAACAAAATTTTTTTAATGCTGCTACTTTTGTTCAAAACCCACTAGGCTACGTCAAAACGCGTCATAAGGTGGATGTGAGTTTTTTGAGAGATGTTAATAATAAGCCGAAATTAATGAAATGAAGATTTATTGCGTTATATGGTCTAGATTGATTTACCAAACTGTTTTTTCATGTTTAAAGTATATATTTTTTAAGATATTATTATTACCTTTTAAAATAAAATTTTCTATACCACAATGGGTTAAACAAGTGTCTCTCTCTAATTTTGAAATCACAACTCTCTTGTAATGTTATATGATGGAAAATATTGAGAAATTTATTTACTTTCCGTTTCCTTTCTTCCATTTTTTTTATTTTGCTGTTGCTGCTTAATTTTTAAATTTTCTTTGCAACCACGTGCTTAAGGTTAATAAAAACGACCGTCATAAAAGAATTTCTTTTAGTTCGCCTAAATGGTGGCTTTAATTTGATTTGTTTTGATTCAATGAAACATATGGTTTGAATTTTTCTTTTTCTGTTGCTTTGTTGGTACATGAAATATTAAAGCAATGTTTCTTTGCTGATTTGTTAAATTTATATTTTTTAAGTAATTTATTAACATACAAAAACATATGTATAAAAGTAGAGTGCAATATTGCTGCTTAAATAGGTATGCTTTGGAAATAAAAATTTTAAATGTGTATTTGTATTGGTAAATAATTTAACTAATTATACCTACATAAATTTATTTGATACTTCCTATATCGGGATTAACGAGTTTTATTGAAGCTTAAACACATTTTTTTTCTTTCACAACCTTTTCTACGTGTTGCAAGTCGTCGGAGCCGTAAATTTTTTTTGTGTTTTATCTACAAATAGTTGCTAAAACTTGTACAACATTTTAACAATGTTTTTTAAATATCGCAGATTTAAAACTGCAGCTTTAATTTTTGTCTACTTTTTTAAACTTGACATAATAAAATATAAGCTGTCGTTGTTTCTACGATTTACAATAGGTTGTAAATTTAACTTTTTAATAAACAAAATTTTTATTAGTTTTAAGCTTTAAAGAAATATTTTTAAAATTTTTTAAACGCGATATTTATACAAACGATTTTAATGTGTGTATATCAGGGTCCGAAGTCTAGAGAAAGGATATTGTAAAAAAAGCATAATGAAAGAGTAGACTTCAGCTTTTAGATTAAAGTAAAACTTAAGGTTAATTCTTAAGTAGAGGGCAGTTTGTGATCATTTCGAAAGTATAAATATTAGTAGGCTGACACATATCCGTATAAGGCGTAAAGTGCTATATTTTATGTCAGATTGAATGTATTTAACATGTAGTTTGTCACTTTTGCTATCTATATGTAACCCCATGTCCGTTAAAATCATCAAATTAATGATGGTATTATATAAATATAACCCAAAATCTTTCTCTCTTTTTTTTAATTTTTTTCTTTTTCATGTGTTATCTCTAGGGTCCTTACGAGCAGGTTTATCGCCAGCATAGGCTTCCATCAAGGCCTCTAGAGTTGCCTGACTGGCCACATAAATAGTCGTCCTACCTTCCTTTGGAAGATATTCTACTTTGAAATCTCTTATCTACAAAACTATCTACTATGCAATCACCAAATAGTCTATAGGATCATCTAAATTTCTCTTTAATATAAAAGAAGACGGATCTAGTTCACAATTTTTATACACTGTCTAAATTAGCATTAAGTATTGCATTTTTTCTTTTAAAGTTTATTTAATATGATTATGTTTTGAAATTTTATTTAATTTAACGTTTGTTTTGTATAACAAAACATTTCAATTTTACATTTGCCATGAATTACATTAAACCTTTAACATAATTATTGTGATCATTATTACTGAAGTATGTTAAAACTTCCAACAAATTTAACATTGAACTCTCTCTCTCAAAATGAAGTAGCCATGTTTTTAAGTACTAAATAAGTCTGCAATACAATTGAAATAACTATAAACTTTACTTATCATCTACAATTCAAACGGTGAGCAAGCAAATAAACGTACTTGTTACTTTTATACACTAATCCCTTTACAACTCGTTTTTTTTTCTTTCATTTATTCTCATCGCATAACACCGTGTAATTTCTTATTGGAGAAGTTATATGGTCATCAAGATAACTCTATCTTTGATTTATTTATAAAGTTCGCCCCTAGTTGCATCTTTATTCATGGTCCTTCGCCGACGACAACCTGGTCACCTTAATATTTTTGCAAAAAGAAGATCACAAGAAACTTCTACATCATTTCTCAGTTCGCAAGAAGTTATCATCAATCAAACGTGCCGGCATAATTTCTTTTAATACAGACGGGAAAAACGCAAGTAAAACAAAACTAAACACCAAAAAGTACATACATAGGTACAATGTCACAGTAAGTGCATACAAGAATAAATAAAAAACACATTAACCCCCCCAATAGTGCAAATAAATCCCTAGAAATCGAAAAAAAGTGATATTATTAACAAGAAACTAAAACCAATAAAAAAGCAACAACAAAAGCGAAAATTTAAAATACATATTAGATACATATGTACGTATGTTTAACATAGATACGCGCAAAAGTACATATGTACATACATATGTTCACATATTGGTGGGAAAATTACAAGTGTAAAACCAACTAAACTAAAATTTACAAAAACAAAAAGTTTCTTAAAGTTATATTCAAATTTTAAAATTGGTATATACGAAAATTTATACCGTTAGGAAAAAAAGCTAAAAGAATTCCTTTTCTTTCATATTCCTCCATTCCCCCATATTTCTGCAAAAAGAATTTGTAAAAAAGAAGACGAAAACATAGAAAAGAGCAAACAAGTTGCAATTCAAACTTAAGAGAGCAAAAAAGAGTGATTATTAATTGTGTGAAACTAATAAGCGACATTTATGTATGAAAAAATAGTTACAAATGTTAAACACTTATGTAGGTAAATCCAAACATCCATACATAGGTAATACAAAGTAAATCAAAAGTAATTTAATCATCAAACTTTTGTGCATGACACCAAAGATAACCATCACATGAAACAACACAAATTTAGTTGCAACATCTTCATAAAGACAAGGTAATAATTACAAGTCGCTAACCTTTTTATATAGATACGTACATACTTGTACATTTGTGAGTATTGTTCAAGTATATGCATTTATGACAGGGATGGATAATTCAGTGCTATTGTAATTATTATATTAAGATTACAATATTCCTAAAATAAAGAAAGCTTCTTCAATACAAAAAAGAAAAACAATACACTTATAATTATTCAGCAGTGTTTTATTATAAATTACAGAAGTTAAATTAATTAACAACGTTTAATGTTGGGGTAATATTAACAATTTAACTCTTTATGGTAGAAAATAAAACCAGAAACAAATTACTTAAACTACCAAAATTTACTACAATCGCAAAATTTAAATTCCCAAAAAATTATTTCCAAACCTGAACTAAATTTCCTATTTCTCGTACAAATGGTTACACAAAAGTCAAGTTTGCTAATCCCATGCCTGGTTTGAACGAAACTTAACAAACACACCAGCACAGTGGGTCAGAGTGCAACAAAAAGAGTTAAAAATATACTAATAATCAAAACGGTGACTCCAGAATATTAAACCAATAAAAATTTGCACAAATTAAATAAATTTTTCAAGGTTCAAATAGTGCACTCACTTCTAATTAAAGGCATTGTAATAGTTTAAAATAAATTTAATAAACTATTGTATGTTACTACCAAAAATCATCTATTTCTAAAAACACTAGTAGAATTCACATTCATTAGAAAGTATTAGGAGAAAGGGTTCTAGTTTATGGTACCTTGAGGACTTCCTATCATTTCGCTTATCTTACCTATCCAAATTACAAAGGATATTGGTAAAAATTTGAGTTTTCCATACTTACCGCTCTCTTACCTATTCAAATTACAAAGGATATTGGTAAAAAGTTTGAGTTTTCATACTCACCGCTCATATTACATATCCAAATTACAAAGGATATTGGTAACAACATAAGTCATTTGTACTCACCTCTCATAGTACCTATCCAAATTCTAAACATTAGTCATTAGTACTTACCGCTTGTTTCACCAATCCAAATTACAAAGAATATTGGTGACAAAATTATTTATTTGTACTCACCGCTTATTCTCCGTATCCACATTACAAAAGATATTGGTAAACCCTCATTTTCGCATTCCCTACCCACACCCTAGACCTATCCAAAGTACACAGGACATTGGTCAACTCAATTGAATCGTTTCCCCGAACCATTTTGCGCTTATTCAACAAAAAATTTTCCTAATCACTGATTATAGCAAAACAAACAAATTTTAATCAATTTCCTGGACTTATTCCTCCCTATCAAGGGGTAGCTCAGATAGCCCATACCAGTTAGTTACTTGTACAAAACCCTTTTGTCAAAACGGAAAACTGAGATATTTGCCAACTCCTTTTTTAAATTCTGTGAACTCGGTATACACAAAGTTCATTTACAATGGCTTCCCCAAGTAATCGATTTACCTTTGATGCAAATAATCTCATTTCGTTTTGTAAGAAGACAGATACACCAGATGTTTTAAGTCACTCAGAGGCTTTACTGGACATTAGAATGAAGGACATTGATTCTAGATGGAATAAGTTAGAACACTCCTACGAAGAGATAATGTTATCAGAACAGAGCGAAGTTATAAAAAATACGGCACAGGAGCAATACGACGCCTGTGTCGAAATATATTACTGCACTATCTCCAAGCTTCTCGATTGTGTAAAGATAAGCAGAGATAGTGCTGAGCCAAGAGCTAGCGTTGGTCCTGTCGCCCAAAATTCACCTGTTGATAACTTTAACTCGGGTCTCAAGCTTCCCCCATGCGACACTCAAATATTTGCTGGAGGTTATGAAGACTGGCCACCATTTCGTGATATGTTCACGGCCGTCTACATAAACCATCCCAGATTAACCTCCGCGGAAAAATTATACCATCTCCGAAATAAAACCACCGGAACGGCAGGGGCCATTGTCAAAAGATTCCCACTCACTGATGAAAATTTCAGTTTAGCTTGGCAAGCCCTTAAATTAAGATACGAAAACATTCGTGTTCTGGTTGACAACCAGATACAAAACCTCTTCAATATTCCAACTGCAACAACCGAAGACAGCGAAACGTTGCAAGAAATCCATAGTTCTGTCACTGATTGTCTGGCCATGTTGCAAACATTAGGAGTATCATGTGCAGGTTGGGACCCTATTTTAGTGAACTTAGTTTACTCAAAGCTTCCAAACGAAACCCTAGCCCAATGGGAACAATCCCTTAACGCTTCTCGCGAGCTGCCAACGTGGTCTCAGCTGAGCGACTTTCTCCTTAAACGATGTGAAGTTGTTGAGAGAATTTCGAACATTAGGGTAGCAAAATCTCCCATTTTGAACACGAGCAAGGGTCATTCACAAGTTCAGGTATACAGTTCTCAAGAGAAACTTCACAATAACTGCAAGATGTGTGACGAAAACCACAGTTTACGAAGTTGTCCCAAATTTAGAAAACTCACGGTACAGGAACGAGTTGATTACATTTTCAAGAATCAATGTTGTAACAATTGCTTATCCCCCACCCATAAGAAAACAAGTTGTAAGAGTAAGCACAGTTGCCTTAATTGTGGGAAAAAACATCACACTTTGCTCCATATGCGATCTCTTAACAACAATGGTAAAAACACTGCTGACCAACAATCTTCATACCAAAACAGCCCAGCTAGTCAAAATGAGCAACCTATTTCCAGAACCTCGAACCCCTATCATTCCAATTCATCTGAATTATCGGTATTGCCGTCAACATCCAATTTCTCGAAATCTGCATCAAATCCCTCTACATCCCAACGAGTTAATTCCAATTACGCTACAAACAGCACAAATATTTTGTTAAGGACCGCATTAGTCCAAATCGAAATCAGAGGCCAACCCTTTACAATACGAGCTCTAATAGATCCAGGTTCAGAACGAACATTCATTTCAGAGAAAATTCGAAACCGGTTCAATATTCCATCAAGAAAATCCTATTTTGAAATTGTTGGTATAGGTGGGCAACGCCAAATTTCTGAGAAAGAATGTGATTTGTTTCTAATATCACAGAAACAGGGCCTGTTCCGACTTCCTATTACGGCAATCGTTTTGCCCAAAGTTACCAACAAGATTCCATCTGTCTCATTTAAAATAACAGACCCTAGTAGTCTTTCTAGTCTAGATCTTGCGGATCCAAATTTCAATGTATCATCCTCTATCGAGTTAATTCTTGGCAACGATAGCGAACGCTACATTAATCTTGATGGCATAAAGCGTGACGTTTGTGGTTCGGCTTCCGCCTATAAAACCGTTTTCGGTTGGGTTCTAAGCGGACCGGTCAACACTCAGCCAATATATTCCTTTTCCACTTCTGTTGCTCCCAAAGAAACTTTGAACTTGGACAGTTTACTCCGGAAATTCTGGGAGCAAGAAGAATGTCCCGATGCTCGCCACATCTCATCAGAAGATGAATATTGTGAAGAATTCTATACGCAAACCACAAAACGTCTAGATGACGGTCGCTACTTGGTAAGATTGCCATTTAAACAAGATTTTCCTGAATCTCGTTTCCTAGGACCATCAAGATTTATAGCCCTTAGCCAGTACGCTCGGATGGATCAATCTTTGGCAAAAAATCCATCTCTTAATTGTAAATATAATGAAGTTCTTACGGAGTACCTTACACTCGATCACATGGAAGAAACAACTTCCAAAGAATACTTTTGTGAAGATAAATGTAGCTCATTCTATCTTCCCCATCACGCTGTGGTCCGTCCGGAAAGTAAATCCACAAAAGTTAGAGTGGTTTTTAACGCCTCTAGGAAAACTAAATCCGGCTTCTCCCTGAACGACGTGTTGCATACGGGTCCTACGCTTCAAGCCGATTTATTAACGGTTATTCTTAACTGGAGATTCTATCAATTTGTTTTCAGCGGTGACATTGAGAAAATGTACCGACAAATTTTGGTGCACCCTTTAGATAGACCTTTCCAGAGAATACTCTTCCAAAAATCCCCCCGGGAAGCTATCAAAGACTACCAACTAAAAACAGTCACATTTGGAGTAAACTGTGCGCCCTTTTTGGCCATTAGAACCCTATTACAATTAGCATCCGACAATGAAGACCAATTTCCAAGAGCATCCAGCATATTGCGCAAAGAGACCTATGTTGACGATATTCTCACAGGTGGTCATTCTATTCAAAGTGCTTTAGAATCACAAAAGGAGCTGATACAAAGTCTTAGCTCAGCAGGATTCTCATTAAAGAAAATATGTTCTAATGACTCTCGCCTGCTAGAGTCTGTTTCCCAAGAACATTTATACGATTCAAACTTCCTCAAGTTTCATAATACTAGCGATGCGAAAACTCTCGGTATTCGCTGGAATGCACTAACCGACTCGTTTACCTATTCGTTTACACCGATAGACGTAACAACTACTGTAACTAAACGGCAGGTTCTTTCAGCTGTTGCAAAATTGTTCGATCCAGCGGGCTGGATTTCTCCAACAATCGTGAAAGGCAAAATTCTCATCCAACAGCTTTGGCTGGAGCCAATCGGCTGGGATGAACCAGTTAGCGAAGAGTCCCTCCGATGCTGGCACGAAATTGTTAACGATCTACCAAACGTTGAAAAAATACGAATTCCTCGTTGGAACCAATACACTCCCGTTGATAACGTTCAGATTCACGGATTCTGTGACGCTTCAAAGTTAGCCTATTGTGCAGCCGTTTATATTCGCGTAGAAACAAACACTCATGTCGTGTTTTGCAATTTGCTTGTTGCCAAATCTAAGGTAGCGCCCTTAGCGTCCACTACATTGCCCCGCTTGGAACTTTCCGGTGCCGTTTTATTGGCAAAGCTAGTTCAATTTACAATTTCTTCTCTTGGATTAAATGACATTTCAATCACACTTTGGTGCGATTCATCCATAGTACTAGGATGGCTAGCAAAACCTCCCGCTACCTGGAAAGAAATTTATGTTTCTAATCGTGTAGCACAAATCCATACCCTAGTTCCAAAGGCCAAGTGGCGTCACGTACCAACACACTTTAATCCTGCCGATTTAGGCTCCAGAGGTTGCAGACCTCAGGACTTAATTAACAATGCGCAATGGTGGAAAGGGCCTTCTTGGCTCACCAATCCAGAGTCTGGGTGGCCAAAAAATAATTATTCAAATCCATTTCCATCCAAAATGAAAGCACACTCCGAAGAGAATGATACACCGTTCAACTCTCAACCACCCATCACTAGTTTACAATCTAACCTAGCGCCAACTGACCTTCTGGAAAACTTTTCGTCTTATCCAAGAGCTTTACGAGTTCTTTCCTATGTTTTTCGCTTTATCCGTCATTTTCACCGTGCCTTTGCTCAACCTACCTTCCCGTTACTTTACTCTAGCACTCGGCTTAGCCAAGAGGAAGTTAGTTCCGTAAAGAGTCGATTGATAATTCTAGCTCAACGGCAACACTACCGGACAGAATATGACGCGCTAATTAATTCTAACCCTCTCCAAAAAGATAGTTCCCTGCATACGCTTAATCCATTTCTGGATTCTAAAGGGATTCTTCGCGTAAACGGAAGGTTAGCTAACTCTACATTAGCTTACAACGAGCGATTTCCAATCATTTTACCGCGGAACTCTCGCTTCTGCGAATTATATCTGATACATTTACATGAATTTCTTGCTCACGGAGAATGTAATCTAATGTGCAGAATCATTCAAACAGAATTTTATATAACACGTCTGAAACTTCGTGTAAAGAAAATCATTCGATATTGTAAAACATGCATAATACACAAAAGAAAATCTTGCGCTCAGATAATGGCTGCTTTACCTTCTGACCGCTGCACGCTCTCTGCGCCATTTCACACTACAGGCATAGACTTTGCAGGGCCCTTCGAGCTGAAGAGTTCCCCACTCAGAAATGCTCCTATTCTAAAGGGTTACGTCTGCGTTTTCATATGCTTCTCAACCAAAGCAGTACACCTGGAGGCTTGTTCTGATCTTTCGACAGTTGCCTTCCGTGCAACCTTCGCTAGATTTGTCGGAAGACGAGGACTGCCCCATAAGATCGTGTCAGACAACGGTCGAAACTTTGTGGGCGCCAGCCGCATCCTACGCAATGAATTCAAAACGTTTCTCAAATCGGTCTCCACTGACATTTCTGAAAAATATCTTGCCCATGGGTTTGAATGGTCTTTCATACCACCTCATGCTCCCCACATGGGAGGATTATGGGAGGCTGCCGTAAAAAGTTTTAAATTCCATTTAAAACGTGTAGCCGGCTCTCAACGTTTCACCTTCGAAGAATTTAGTACCGTACTCGCTCGAATCGAAAGCGTATTAAACTCTCGACCTATTACCCCCGTATCCGAAAACTCTGAGGACTTGACCGCTTTAACACCAGGACATTTCCTGCGTGGCGGACCTCTGTTGGCTCTCCCTGAGCCAGCCTCTGAAAATCTTTCTCTTACCAGAAGATGGGAAAGGCTCAAGGCAATACACCATCAGTTTGCGATCCGATGGAAGAATGAATATCTTAAATCCCTACACAAGAGATACAAGTGGAAATTTTTAACCCCTAATCTCCAGATCGGAGACTTTGTAGTAGTAATCGATGACCTTTCACCGCCTAATGAGTGGAGGCTGGGAAGGGTCGAAGCTACTCATAGCGGGCCTGACGGTCTCATTCGAGTGGTCGACGTTCGAACGGCTAACGGTAAAATAAAACGACCCATCACCAAACTGTGTTATCTACCATATAATGGTGCTCAAGATGTTCCAAACACTAATGACTAACTATTTCTTTTTCCAATTCCAAAAACTTTATTTGCACTCTCTTCTGCTTATTTCCATTTGTCTAAAAATAAAGTGTTACGTATGTACCTAACAACTTTCTTGTTTTACAGTTCACAATCTCAACGCCCTCGTGATCCTGCAGTACACCAATGTCAAGTGTGCGACCGTTACCACCCGTTACGGTTTTGTAAACGATTTCTTGCGATGGATGTATCCCGACGGAATCAAACCGTCCGCCGCTACAACTATTGTGTAAATTGCCTGGCGAGGACACATTTGCTTAAAAACTGCGACAGCCTTGACACTTGCTTCAAATGTGGATTACTGCATCATACACTGTTGCACCCACCTCGACATCCTCGTATATCACCACCACGCTGCTCCGCACGTAAACGTATCGGGACTACAACCGTATCTTCAAGAAACAAACAACAAAGCAAACTCACCAAACCAGCACCAAAAAAGAAGAAGTGGACTGCACCTAAACCCAGTCAACAAATTCTATCAGAAGCCATACGGTCCCTAGCTGCCGTATTGTGCTCCTCTACTACCTAGTTGCAGTACTGCAAGGAGTGGCGGCATGTCTAAATTAGCATTAAGTATTGCATTTTTTCTTTTAAAGTTTATTTAATATGATTATGTTTTGAAATTTTATTTAATTTAACGTTTGTTTTGTATAACAAAACATTTCAATTTTACATTTGCCATGAATTACATTAAACCTTTAACATAATTATTGTGATCATTATTACTGAAGTATGTTAAAACTTCCAACAAATTTAACATTGAACTCTCTCTCTCAAAATGAAGTAGCCATGTTTTTAAGTACTAAATAAGTCTGCAATACAATTGAAATAACTATAAACTTTACTTATCATCTACAATTCAAACGGTGAGCAAGCAAATAAACGTACTTGTTACTTTTATACACTAATCCCTTTACAACTCGTTTTTTTTTCTTTCATTTATTCTCATCGCATAACACCGTGTAATTTCTTATTGGAGAAGTTATATGGTCATCAAGATAACTCTATCTTTGATTTATTTATAAAGTTCGCCCCTAGTTGCTTCTGCGAATTATATCTGATACATTTACATGAATTTCTTGCTCACGGAGAATGTAATCTAATGTGCAGAATCATTCAAACAGAATTTTATATAACACGTCTGAAACTTCGTGTAAAGAAAATCATTCGATATTGTAAAACATGCATAATACACAAAAGAAAATCTTGCGCTCAGATAATGGCTGCTTTACCTTCTGACCGCTGCACGCTCTCTGCGCCATTTCACACTACAGGCATAGACTTTGCAGGGCCCTTCGAGCTGAAGAGTTCCCCACTCAGAAATGCTCCTATTCTAAAGGGTTACGTCTGCGTTTTCATATGCTTCTCAACCAAAGCAGTACACCTGGAGGCTTGTTCTGATCTTTCGACAGTTGCCTTCCGTGCAACCTTCGCTAGATTTGTCGGAAGACGAGGACTGCCCCATAAGATCGTGTCAGACAACGGTCGAAACTTTGTGGGCGCCAGCCGCATCCTACGCAATGAATTCAAAACGTTTCTCAAATCGGTCTCCACTGACATTTCTGAAAAATATCTTGCCCATGGGTTTGAATGGTCTTTCATACCACCTCATGCTCCCCACATGGGAGGATTATGGGAGGCTGCCGTAAAAAGTTTTAAATTCCATTTAAAACGTGTAGCCGGCTCTCAACGTTTCACCTTCGAAGAATTTAGTACCGTACTCGCTCGAATCGAAAGCGTATTAAACTCTCGACCTATTACCCCCGTATCCGAAAACTCTGAGGACTTGACCGCTTTAACACCAGGACATTTCCTGCGTGGCGGACCTCTGTTGGCTCTCCCTGAGCCAGCCTCTGAAAATCTTTCTCTTACCAGAAGATGGGAAAGGCTCAAGGCAATACACCATCAGTTTGCGATCCGATGGAAGAATGAATATCTTAAATCCCTACACAAGAGATACAAGTGGAAATTTTTAACCCCTAATCTCCAGATCGGAGACTTTGTAGGAGTAATCGATGACCTTTCACCGCCTAATGAGTGGAGGCTGGGAAGGGTCGAAGCTACTCATAGCGGGCCTGACGGTCTCATTCGAGTGGTCGACGTTCGAACGGCTAACGGTAAAATAAAACGACCCATCACCAAACTGTGTTATCTACCATATAATGGTGCTCAAGATGTTCCAAACACTAATGACTAACTATTTCTTTTTCCAATTCCAAAAACTTTATTTGCACTCTCTTCTGCTTATTTCCATTTGTCTAAAAATAAAGTGTTACGTATGTACCTAACAACTTTCTTGTTTTACAGTTCACAATCTCAACGCCCTCGTGATCCTGCAGTACACCAATGTCAAGTGTGCGACCGTTACCACCCGTTACGGTTTTGTAAACGATTTCTTGCGATGGATGTATCCCGACGGAATCAAACCGTCCGCCGCTACAACTATTGTGTAAATTGCCTGGCGAGGACACATTTGCTTAAAAACTGCGACAGCCTTGACACTTGCTTCAAATGTGGATTACTGCATCATACACTGTTGCACCCACCTCGACATCCTCGTATATCACCACCACGCTGCTCCGCACGTAAACGTATCGGGACTACAACCGTATCTTCAAGAAACAAACAACAAAGCAAACTCACCAAACCAGCACCAAAAAAGAAGAAGTGGACTGCACCTAAACCCAGTCAACAAATTCTATCAGAAGCCATACGGTCCCTAGCTGCCGTATTGTGCTCCTCTACTACCTAGTTGCAGTACTGCAAGGAGTGGCGGCATGTCTAAATTAGCATTAAGTATTGCATTTTTTCTTTTAAAGTTTATTTAATATGATTATGTTTTGAAATTTTATTTAATTTAACGTTTGTTTTGTATAACAAAACATTTCAATTTTACATTTGCCATGAATTACATTAAACCTTTAACATAATTATTGTGATCATTATTACTGAAGTATGTTAAAACTTCCAACAAATTTAACATTGAACTCTCTCTCTCAAAATGAAGTAGCCATGTTTTTAAGTACTAAATAAGTCTGCAATACAATTGAAATAACTATAAACTTTACTTATCATCTACAATTCAAACGGTGAGCAAGCAAATAAACGTACTTGTTACTTTTATACACTAATCCCTTTACAACTCGTTTTTTTTTCTTTCATTTATTCTCATCGCATAACACCGTGTAATTTCTTATTGGAGAAGTTATATGGTCATCAAGATAACTCTATCTTTGATTTATTTATAAAGTTCGCCCCTAGTTGCATCTTTATTCATACACTATTGGATCTCAACCAGCAATGCCGCTTAAGATTACTATCAATAGTGTGCTTTATTTTAACAAGATATTTATGACAAATTTTCCATAACATCCTTGCGGGAAATGGCTCTCAATTGTTTGGCGTACTCGTCCTGTTACAGGTACAAAACATGAATTGAACGAAAGTTATTGGTCGTGAAAGGCTACAAAAGCGCACATAAAGTACTTAATTAAAAGGTGTTAAGGAGGTTAGGGGAAAAAAGAGAAACACTAGTCCCTACACATAAACATATAGCTGTTTATATATATACACACACTCTTAAATACAAACAAAGTAGATTGAACAGGATTTTAAGCAATTAATGCAAAATTTACTTTTATACATTAAAAAAATTATTAAGGTAAAATCAACTGGAAATCGGTTTAAAAAAAACTGGATATTCTCTTAATAACCGTCCAAAAAAATAATCACTAAAATTAACAAAATATTTTATTTAAATTCGGACATCAAAAAATTAACTAAAATTTTTTCTAAAATTAACTACATTGTCATTTACAGCAAAACACAAACTATCAGGAAAGTAACAACAAAGTTAAATATTACAAAAAAAATAACTGACAAAAATAACTTTAACTGAAAATCAGTATGTTTTGTTTAGTTGAAGCTTTGAATGGCCCTTCGAATCAGTTTAAAAAAATATTTTATTAAAATTTAACTGTTTTTTCATTTAAAAACAACTTTACGGAATTCTTCCTAAATAACTTACAGTCAGTTACTGTAATAATTTTTTAAGTGTATCATTGGCCTGTTACCCGTTCTGAGGTATTAGTTTTGAACCAATTGCCCCCTCTTATGAAAACGCAATGTAAAAGTGGCAGGTTCTCTTAATATAAAGTGCAAGAACTAGAACCGTTCCCTACCCTAAGGAACCGTTCACGTCAATTGTCTTGGACCGATCTTACGAAACTTTTGCAGTAATTTTGATGCAAACTAAGCTGCTAACTACCATACGCATTACTAAGAAAACAGTAAGGTATCATGTGAAAAATGATGTCTAGTACTGAATGAGCTGTTATTTTCATGATATATGAAATACCAAATGAACAACAGTTTTGAATTTTCGTTTTTCATTTTGAGACCCCCTAGTGCTGGGTGCCCCGGTAGATCAGTGGTAGGTGCACGAGTTTAGCAGTCTGGGGGTTGTGGGTTCGATTCTTAGCGGAGACCCTGGTAAGTCTGCTTAATTCTTCTGTTCTTGCTCATTCTTTTCTAAATTTCCTTTTTCCTTCCAACTCAACCTATTCTATCTGCCTCTTAAGGTAACACAAAGGGGCCGGATAAATCGGGCCCAAATGAGCTGTATCCTTTTCTTCAACGGCTGCCTGTTCTACCTAACCTAACCTAACATAACCTTACCTAGGGCGTTCATATGATAGAATGGAAATGTTTTTCAAAATTGGCAGTGTGTAAACAAAGTTCGTAACAACCGAATATTACGCATTCATTTGTGTTCTTAAAACTTAAGATGATAATCACTGAGTTGTAATTTTATCTTTACTTCCTGCAGCTTTATTAAGGTAACAATAGCACAAGATTACATATATGTAAATGCACACAGGCATAGGTTTAACATTATTCAATTAAATTTAGGAAATCCTTATTTAATTCCGTCATAAATTATTTTTTTCTTCAACAAGTGTTTTTACCAAAATAATCTGTAAAACATACATACATATATGCTTACATACATACTTAGATTTATTTATGAACACATGTGTGTGTGTGTGTGTTTTTAAATGTATCATTATTTCAATGCACACATCAATAACTTTTCAAGATAAATCAAAATAAAGAAAAAAAAAACCCAAAATATAAAGGCAACAATGTAAATGTGCTTATGAATGTGAGCGTGTGTGTGTGTGTGTGTTTGTGTTTTTAAATGTGTGTGTGTATTATTTTCCTAAGCAGACAGATAATTTGTTTACATAAATGTTGTTTTGTTATGAAGCGTGAACAACCGTTCAATAATGATATTGACACATGAATGTGTGTAAATATGTATGTATGTATGTACATTATAACACCGTTGATAGCGTAACATTAAATTTATGATTTTGTAACACATTTGATGCCAACAGGAAAATTAAATATCATGTACGAGTATAAAATAAGTATAATAGATATGAAGTAAGTATTTTTCAGGGAGACGTAACAACTACAAGGAATATTATTAAATTATTATGTTTTTTATATTTAAACCTAAACCACAAACAAAAGATAACGATTATTATGTTTAAGGTTTACACTTATGACATTACTTTAGCAAAAACGACAAATTTTGCTTAAAAAATTTTTTTTATATTTATTTTTGCAGTAAAATTTAATATAAAAAACAACATTTATTTATTTATTTAAGTCTTTAGTAAAAAGTTCCTTATCAGCACTTCGAAGGATATTAATAAAGAGGAAAACCAAAGTTAAGCCTCTAAAAAAGATGTGCAGTTAGGATTTCATATATCCAGCTATTAAGAAACCTGCCCGCACTAGAAAGCGATACTTGACGCCAAACAAATAAAGGGCAAATGATTGATGTGGGTTAAAAGCCTATCCATTAACACATTTAGAAGATACTAGTTGACTACAGAAGGACAGTGGAATTGCTAAATTCTATATAGTGTTGGTGTAAGATTAATAGTCCCGGTTGGTGTTGTTAAACGGATAGCACTGTGGCAAATGGAAGTACAGGCCTGGGAATCTTAATTAAGCACTCGGAGACTGCGATTTAGTTCCACCTCTCAGACCACAATACTGACCTTTAAGCAGAGTCCTGGGAAATTGCGGAATTTTTCTCCTTTCTAAAGGGCACACGCAAGACTAACGTGCGCAAATATCTGTATCCAAAGACAGAGGTCAATAAAAAATATATCTACGAGCTCCAATTCTAGCGATTAGAGCTAGAAAACAGCAGGCAGTTGACCTCAAGAACACAAAGCCTTTCAAAGCAGCGGAATCCGATCTGAAGGAGTGAATATAAATTGGCTGCAGAGAACTCTAGATTTAGTTGATAGAGTGTCAAAAAGCTTTCGCAACACTATAATGAGGATAAGATTAGAGAACTGCTGGAATATAAAGAACCTGAATCGAATGAAATTACTAGTGGGCTGGTGGCTCATAAATTACAAAGGCATCTCTATCGGATGGGGATTGCGGAGATCAACGATTGTTGGGTTTAGTGGAGTTCATCGAATCAATGAAGCATTTTCTGTGTTGTACCAATTTTTGGTAGAGCTCGATGTTATATTTCTGTTGCTATACTACACGTGGCTACTTGGGAGGTGTAAATTGGAAAGCGTTAAGTCGTTCTCATCATGGAATTTTTGTTAAATTCTTTTTTCATTACTAAAAGCATACAACAAGCTGATTTCAGGCCTAAGTGTATTTTTTGTACAACTTGAAGATTTTCTTTAAGGTATCGTCCTTTTATCTTTATGTAACCTGACTGAAGCTTTTCAAGACAATGTCATATGTTAAAGAGAAACCGTCTAATTTAGTATCCTTAACGCATAATAAAAAATTGCGAAAAAAAAATTAAATATCAAAACTATAAAAACAATTTAAAACTACCAACAAGCTACTGGGTATATTTGAAATAAATTTAAATTATCGCCTTCATCGCACACAGGACATTTTAAGCACCCAAATTAGGACTTTCGAGAGCATTTGCGTCATTTTTTTATAGAGTTTTCAGGCTTGTCAATCAAAAGTATTATTTAAACTTCTTACCTAGTTAAAAAGAGGAAGTCGTACAAAAGGACAAAATGTGGAATGAAAAATATTAATTCAGATTGGGCAGGTATTTTTGGTAGTTTTGAAGTGGACGAATCCAGCCTTGTGAAGAGGTAAAGGGCAAGTGGCAAATAAAAACTAAAACTTAATTCTGACAGAGTTCCCATAAAAAAAAAAATTTTAAAGGAAATTCAATTTTGACCATACTTCCCCTAAAATCAACAGCAGAATTAGTCAGAAGATCATAGACGTAATTTATTTTATACCAAGAAATAATCAAACAATAAAAAAGATTTTTTTTGATATATAAAATGCGCCGCATGGAGAAAAACTTTTCTTCGAATAAGTTTCTCAAAGAACAAGATATATAAAAAAACTTGTAACTTTAATCTTTTCTTCAGTTTTACTTTTTACAGCAACAACTTTTCTTAAAGATCAAATACAACAATGGTAAAACTACAAACTTTTATCCTTTAGGCAGAAGTTTAGAGGAAACAAGTAGGGATTCTAAGGGCAATCAAACCCAGCATAAATTATTTCATTATTTGTAAAAGCTGATGTGTTTTTTAAGAGTAGTAAGTTATTAGGAAATTTTATTAAATATTTAAAATATTTTTTTTAATATTTTTAAAAATTAATTTAGGAGGAAAGTTTTCTCCTTTTTGAGCGGTGGCACCACTAATAAAAACTCTATTCAATAAAACAGTTCTGGCATAAAAAAAATGTTCTGGTGAAATAACTAAAAATACTTACTCTTAAATCAGGGGTGTTATACTTGACTTTAAAATACCCGTATACAGCTTAAGGATTAACTAAAGCATAGAATACCTTAAGCTTTTTAAGGTGTGTGTGAAAAAAAGGAAAAAAAAATCCTTTTAATATATTAAAAGCACCAAATAAATCATCTACAATCTCAAAGACCTTTATTGGTTTGTACTCGTAAGTATAACTCAATAAAAAAAGTTTGAAAATATTTACTTCAAATGCTTCAACTGCAAAAGTTTATTATTTCAACAAGTTTATGGGTGATAAATCAAAATGTTTATGTTGAACGTTAGGTTTTACTTATTTAACTTCTATTTATCAATATAGATATGAATGGGTAACTTTCTCAGTATGAATTTATCGTTATAGTTTTAAATACAAAAGGAATAAAATAAAAAGTTTGAAAAAGTTTGGAAAAGTTTTCAAAAAAACTTTTTAATATGACTTTGAAAGAAAACTATTTAATATGTTGGGCATTGTGTTAATACAATTTGCATATTTGTGTTGAGCTAAAATAAAATATAAATGAATTTTTAAAATGAATTTACTTTAAAATAACTTGTGCAGTAAAGTGTTTTCAATGAGTAAAGAGGATAAAGATGCCACAATTGTAAGTGTCACAAGAGTAAGTTTAAAAGAAAAATTGGGTAAAAAGTTTTGAAAACCTAATTCTTGCAAAAACATTAAATATTTATTGCTCACGAAAGGATGTAAGGATGACAAGCAAAAAAAAGTTATCAGCGCCCTCTATCTCTCAACTATATCCGCTTCTTTCAACGATGTAAGCAGTAGGATCTAGGGTGCCTCTATTTGCAGTGTAGGTTATTCAGAGAATATCCAAATATGAGAAATTTTTCCTACTGTTATCACTTAAAATGGAGTGTCAAAAGACTATCGCTTTTTATTGAAACCATGAAAAAATTAGTGGGCGACATAGCACCAGTGCGTAATGGAAAGTACATAAGAATATCTTTGATAGCAAGAGGTAGCTATGGGGCTTGTACCTGTTCAAAAACGAATACTAACCGTTAATATAATTTGAGTTTTGGCAGAGGGTATGTGAGTGGTGGTTTGTTAATGACTGCGATGTAAACTGTACTGTTGTTTGAGTAATCCAGTAGGAAATTTTCGTTACTGTGGAATTTAGGCGAGGATGAATGCCCTTAGCAAGCATATATTGCTGAAATGGGGTGATTCATGGACTCAGTACTACTTCTGGCAAACAGCTCTTATTTGTGATTTTTCACACAAGAAGAGCTTTTAAAATCGACGAATAACCTACGAAAATTAACAAAATGCAAGGTTTCTGATAATAAACTTATATTTTTAAGTACAATATTTTCAAAAGCAAATAAACGGTGTGGAGGAGGGATGGCGCCTTTGGAAGTATTGATTGTGCGGATTTGTCAGTCATGATGTCGCAGTGGTCGATTGAGAAACGCGCGTTCGATGTGGATACACTTTTTACGTAATTAATCGTCGACAATTTTACTTAAAGTTCGGTATTTGGCGAATACGTGATGCGCCGAGTGTACATTTTATTCGTTTGTGGGTGCAAAGATTCCGCGAAACTGCTTCGGCTATGAATGTCCTACAGCCAGGGCCCATTCGACTTTCAAGGACTCCTAAAAACGTTTAACTAGTTGAAAGCAGTTTACGTAAAAATCCACGACTTTCAGAACGGAAAATAACAGCATCACTGGGATTTTTAAATTCAATTATTTTTGATAACAACAAAAATCATTGCATTGCCCCAGGGTAATTGTTTGGTGTGCCTTATACACACATGAGAAAATTGGACTCTTTTTTAAATTCTTGAGGCCGGGCTATGAATGTCAACAGGGAAAATTACTGACACATGGTTACGGATTTTTTTGCCAAGCCTGCGAGCTCATCCATTGTACTCTTCACACACGTGGATGAGGGGATTGCGCACACAGCTTTGATTGAATACCTTCGGGAAAATTTCCCCACAACAGATCAGTTGCTCTAGGGCATCCCATGGCCACCAAAGTCGCCCGAGGGTATATAATGACAATCCAAATCTCTTGTGGCTTAACAGGAAAATATGGAAAATATTCGTTGAGAAATCAGCTCAATATAACTAAGTTTACTGCAGCGTGTGGCGCAGAACACAAGGCTCCATTTTGAACAGTGTGTAAAACACGATGGAAGACATCTGAATTACACACTATTAAAAAAAAAAATCCGCATTTCCATTCCATAGTTCAATGCTCTTAATAAAATCTTGTGTCATTAACTACGTTTTTTATTTAAGTTTGAAAATATAAATCTGCCACCAGACACCCTGTACAAACAAAACACAAAAACAATGCTCTATTACTGTTATTCGCCAAATAATCATGCGGGGAATTTGCTTATGAGTTAAAATTATTCACCGTCGACCATTGAACAACTCTTGGCTTGCTGAGCATTTACCTGTTGGTGTTGTTAGGATATTTTATACAACTTTTCAAATAAAATATGAGAAACACGTGCTCAATTCACATCATAAAGAATAATCAATCATTTATACATTAAATGGCTGTCTAACTATATTTCAGATTGTGTTTTTTCCTTGATTAAAACGAAAATTTTATTATGACATACATATGTAATATAAAAAATAAAAGTAAGTCTTAAAATTTATATAAGGTGTGTTCATTTACAGAAAATTATCACTCATTTTCGATAATTATTACTAGTAAGTGTTCACGTACACAAAAAATTAGCAGCAAGAGAGCCAAAAAAGAGCGTAATGTTTAGAAACAAAAATGTTTCTGATAATTTCTACTAATAAAAATTTAACCATCAGAAATTTTTCAAACAGTCTTTAGTTGTGTTCAATAACTTTCCAGTAATTACTAGCAACGAGAGAGTAAAAAAAAATATTTTCAAAATTGCTCTCAAAAACATTTAAAAGTAAATGAACACTTTCACAGTCAAAACTTGCAAGCAAACGTATTTTGTTATTGTAAACTAATAAAAATTAAAAACTTAATTTTTTTTTCAAAGCATATTGACAGAAAGACTGTTTGAATAATTTCTGATAGTAAAATTTTTACTAGTAGAAATTATCAGAAACATTTTTGTTTCTAAACATATTACGCTCTTTTTTGGCTCTCTTGCTGCTAATTTTTTGTGTACGTGAACACTTACTAGTAATAATTATCGAAAATTAGTGATAATTTTCTGTAAATGAACACACCTTTTATGTCATTATGCTTTAAAAAAAATTTAAGTTTTAAATTTTTATAAGTTTACAATAACAAAATACGTTTGCTTGCAATTTTTGACTGTAAAAGTGTTCATTTACTCTTAAATATTTTTGAGAGCATTTTTGAAAATTTTTCTTTTTACTCTCTCGTTGCTGGTAATTACTGGAAAGCTATTTAACGCAACTATTGTTTGTATATAAAGATATTACATTAATGATTGACTGATATATCATCTAACAGTTTAAATCAGAGAGCAAGAAACCTAAAATTCGAAATGCGAGTACCGTCTCTTCTGGTGTAAAGATCCACCAAATATGAATTTAAAAATTATGGGTTCAAATGAATCAAAAAAGGACAAATGGATAACCAGCAACAAAAGAAACGTACTATTCTATTTTAGGGTTAAATAGATATAAGTATTTCGATCGAAAGGTACCTTTTTCCATATTTGGTACTTTTTGCATTACTTAAGATTATGATTCTAGATAAATAAGATTTAAGAATTAAAGCCCATATTAAGGTCAAAAGTCAACTAAGTAGACAAAAGGACTTTTTGTCTAGATCTGCGACCAAATCGTCGCATTTGATTCAAATCGAAATGGAAAAATTTTTAATGAAATTTTTGTTATAAATTTTTGTGAGTCTAAAAGTATTACAAAGATTAAAAAAACAGTGGCCCAGATTAAACTCGTAATTCAAATAACTGAATAAAAAATACTTATTTTAATTTTCCATACATTTAAATTTATTGAGGCCACAAGGCTAGAAATATTATATTACGCTTGTTAAGCAAGTTTAAAGTCCGCAGTCAGCTATGTGGACAAAAAGTACTCGGACATGAAATTGAAAGTCGTTTTTGATGCCTTTTTTTATGTCCGATATGTTATGGATGACGATGTGTTAAGAATTTGGCATCACTGAGTTTCTGCAAACTTCATCCCCGAAATTCCTTTTTTTTTTGCTAAAAACGGGCGATAAGCCTATCAATGTTTAAAGGATGTGTCTCATGGAGATTGAAGCCTTTAAAACCTTCTCCTTTCAACCTCAACTAACCTGACTTAAGTCAATTGATCTACGCTGAAGTCGAAAGTCATATAAGTAAACAAAAAAAAACAAATTTTGTCTTAAAACTGTTAATTGTTAAAACGTTTTATTAAAATCAACCATCGATTACTGTGACGATGAGAAAGTTACATGAAATTTTTGGAAGACACAACGTGCCGACAAGACGCACTATTTATCGTGTATTAAATGATTTCGAAGAAAGAAGGTTCAGCTTCAGTCCCAAGCATAAGCTCAAGCATGAACCGTACTGCAAGATCGGCTGAAAATATTACTGCTGCTCAAGAAAATGTTAAAATTAATATATCAACCTTAATTCCATGCCGTGCTCAGCAGCTTTGTCTTAAAAGAACAACTTTGGCCACAACTTTACACAAGGATTTGAATTTCTTTCCATTTAAAATTTAATTGACAAAAGAGCTTTTTCCATATGAAAATTTATGCCGCCAATAGGATGTTACAGCTCGCCCATGACAACTCCGGTTTTCATGAAAAAATCATAATGAGTGACGAGGCCCATTTTCATTTGAATGGATATGTAAATAAACAGAATAGTCGGTTCTGGGCAATAAAAAACCCTTACATTTTTCATCAGTCACCTTTGCATCCATGTAAAGAATGGATTTGTGCAAAAATGAAATCCATCAATGTTTGTTTTATTATATTTTTATTTCATTCAAAATATTTTATAAATTTAATTTTTATAATGGATTTTAAATTCAGTTAAATTTTTATTTTAAAAAATTCAAGGGTTTTGTTTTAATTTTCAATGGTAGTTTAAAAAGTTTTTAGTTAAATGAGTTTAATTTAAGTAATTTTAACAACTTAATTGTACACTTTAGCAACTTTAATAAAACACATCTGCTTTTTCGACTTCCCAACTTTTACTTTCAACTTCGACTTCACGACTTCAACTGCCTGCTTCTTTCCTTGTTTTCTTCTACCCTTTACCAGTGTTACCATCTTACATTCGGCCATCCTGATCCTCATCTGTCCCAGATGTCAACTCGGAATCACCGTCATCACTCTCTTTCCATGGCTTCATATTATCGGAACTGGTTGATGTTTTATTCGGACCTTCAAAATCAGCTGCTTTGCTGACGTCATACCTGTTGTTGCGCTTCACCTTTTCAACCCGGTATGGACCTAAGAATTCACTTGCTAATTTCTTTCCTGCTACAAACTGCGTCCTTTTAATAGCTATTAAATCACCGACTCGATAGGCTTTTGCAGCTTTGCGTTTTTTATCGAAATCTTTCTTATACTGCTCTTGAGCTTTTAATATCTGCGCTTTGGCTTCATTTCGGATTTCTTGACGTTCGTTATCAAACTGCTGTACAAGTTCATCTTCCAATATCTTTGATATATCATCGTTTATGCTGGTTTTCATCTTTACACCAAAAAGTAATTGAAACGGCGTAGTTTGTGTTGAATTGTGCATACAACTGTTGATTGCTATTTGTACTTGGCCCACATATTTATACCATTTTGAAGAATCATTTGACGATAGTTTCGAAATTATTGAAATGATAGAACGATTGACTCTTTCTATTTGCCCATTTCCACGCGGGACACCTGTAGTAGTGAGCACATGTTCGACTGAATGTTGTTTACAAAAATCTTGAAAGAGTTGTGAAGTAAAGGCGGAACCTTTATCACTGATGATACGACTTGGGAAACCAAATATTTCAGCCCATATTTTAAAATTTTTTACGACTTCGTCTGCGCTTGTCGTTTTAGTGGGAAAAAGCCATACATATTTGGAAAATCCATCTACCATAGCCAAAATATATTTGTATTGTTTACTCGTAGAGTCCATAGGCCCTAGGTGGTCAACATGCAACGTGTGTAATGGTACATCACCCTTTTCAATGCAATTCAACATACCTTCTCTTTTGCCTAGTTTTTTATTGTGTATGATACATTTTATGCAACTTTGAATTACTTGTGTTACTTTTCTTTCAAGATGGGGAATGAAAAACTGTTGCTGTATCATATGCATTGTCTTTTTAATAGAAAAATGGCCACTTTCATGAGAATTCTTGATAACTTCTTTTTCTAATGCTCTTGGGACTACTAACAAATCATTTCCGTTAATACTTTTATATAGTAAATGACCTTTTGTTTTATAATCTTCATATTGATGTGACTTTAAGACTGTGGTTATTGCTTTTATCTGATCATCTGTCTGTTGGAGCTTTAGCAATCTGGCTGTAAATTCTGACGAAATAATCAATACGCTGACAGGATATCGACTCAAGGCATCGACATGCTTCATACGGCTGGCTGGTCTGTGTTCCACTGTATAAGTAAAGTCCTGCAAATACATAATCCATTGTGCAACGTCTCTCGGAAGGTCGACTTTACTAACAGTTTGTTTAAAGGCTGCACAATCTGTCACGAGTTTGAATTCAATGCCTAGAATGTAATGCCTGAATTTTTTAAACGACAAGTAAGCTGCTTTAACCTCAAGAATATAACTATGTAAACGACTTTCATGTTCTGACGATTTTTTACTCCAAAAATAAACAGGGTGTAATTTTCCTTCAAACTTTTGAAACAATGTTGCACCAAACCCGTTTTTTGATGCATCCGTGTGGATTTCAGTTTCTGCATCTCGACAGAAAATACGTAAGACCGGGGTTTTTGAAAGGGCATTTTTTAATTGATGTATCGCATTTATTTCTTTTTCTTTAATTTCAAATTTGACATCTTTTTTAAGCAGATTTGTCAATGGGCTTGCTATCTGTGAATAGTTCTGAACAAATTTTCGGAAATAACCGGTCAAACCCAAGAACGCCTGTATATCTTTGATATTCTTTGGTGTTGGAAAACTTGCGACCGCCTTAGTTTTAATTTCGCTTGGTGAAATCGAACCACACTCTACTGTGTGTCCCAAAAACTCTATCTTGGTCTTCATAAAACAACATTTTGTCCATTTAAACTTTAAACTATACTTTTCTGCTGTTTCAAAGACTCTGTTTAGTTTTTCTATGCATTCTTCAGCCGTGGACCCATATATTACTATGTCATCAACGTATATTTCCATAACATCAGCGTTGACAAGATCTTGAAATATGTAATTAACATACCTGATAAAATTTGCGGGTGAATTGCAGAAGCCAAAAGGTGCCCGGTTAAATTCGAAAAGCCCTTGTTTAGTCACGAATGCGGTATATTTCTTGCTTTCTTCTTCTATTGGCACGTGAAAAAATCCATTTTCCAAATCCATTGTTATAAAATACTTTCCGCTTTGCAGTTTTAGTAGTACGTCATCAATTATAGGTACAGGAAAACGATCTTTTAAAATCATTTTATTTAACTGCCGAAAATCTACACAAACACGATAACTTCCGCATTTCTTTTTAACGACAACGACCCGGCTTGCAACATCTGAAAACGATTTTCTTATTATGCCATTTTTCAGCCATTCTGACACTTGTACATTAACAACATTTTCTTCTTGCAACGATAATCTTGTTGGCGTATGTCTAAACGGCTTAATTACGTCACTCGGAATAATTCTCATTACTACCGGCGATTCTTTATGACTGTCTGACGGTTTATAGTTCAAAACACAGTTTTCTATTTCTTTTTTATACTTGGGGTTAACATCAAGTTCAAGTGCATTAACATTATACACCATAAATTCATTTGTATTTTCTTGTTCATTCTTTTCAAATTTAAAATCATTTTTATTTATTGTTGTTTTGAACTTTTTAATAAAGTCGTAGCCGATTAACACGTCACATTTAATAGCTTGGTTTGGTATTATTAAAAAAATCTGTTCCGTTTCAACATCATCTACTTTCACATGGCATTGAATAAAACCGTATGTTTTTGTCCCTATATTACCTAGTCCAGACAGCACTGAGTTACAACTTTTCAGTTCACAACTATTAAATTTATTTGTGTAAATTCCATACTTCATTATTGAAACGTCTGACCCGGTGTCCACAAAACAGTTTATTATTTGTTCATTTATGTTAAATTGTTTAAATCTTTCTTGGTTCACAATTAAATTAACTTCTGTTGAAGCAATATTATTTTCTCTACAGTTTCTTGCGACATGTCCGAACTTGTTGCATTTGAAACATTTTGTACCTACTTTACATTCATTACGTTTATGATCTTTCGATCCACAGTTGTAGCAATGCATTTTGTTTTCACTTGTTGTGTTGTCATGTGTTTTCGATATTTTTTTGTTATCAACATAATTATTTGTATTTACTCGCTCATAGATTTCATAGTTTTCGCGCAATTCTTTAAAACTTTTTGCTACATATAAATTTTGCTTAAACACATTTTTAGCCGGTAAACCGTCAACTATGTAACGAATTACAGCGCATTCTTCAAGGTTACCGAGAGATGCTATTTTCCGCATATGCAGCATATATTCATGAAACGACTCACTTTTGTTCTTTTTTCTCATAGATAACATTTTGTGTATTTCGCCACTATCGTATTCGCGCTTAAATTCCGTCATGAGAGCTGTCTTTAACTGTTCGTAGTCACTGATATGTATTGTATCTAAAAAGGTTTTTGCTACACCGACAATTCTATTGCGCGCTTGCACATATCTTTGTTTACTATTTAAACAGTACGCATTTGCATTGTCTTCAAAATTTTTAAACCACTTTTCCACTGGTGTGTTTAAACCGTCAAACTCACTTATTATTTTTGCAAACGTGTCCACTGTAACATTATTATTATTATTTTCGTATTCTGCCTTTGCTTGTGTTGTTAGTAATTTTAATAACTCTGCTACATCAATGTTTGTTGCCATTTTAGCCTCTTTAATTTTCTTTTCTTCTTCAGCTTTAATAATATTTTCTTTTTGATTAACTCCACTTTTTTGTTCAGTGTCTTTTGTTTTCGACCGCAAAGTATAGTGTTGGGCTTTTGTGTTTTTCTCTTCACCTGTTGACATTAAAACTGGTTTTATGTTTTTGTTTTGTTATCACTCAACAATGCACTCAACTTAACTTTGGTATTTTACTTATTCCGTTGCTGCACTTGACCTTCTTTCGTTATTGAGAAATGCTTTTTTCTTTTTCTTATGCCTTTAACTTTTTTTTAAAAAAAAAACCCCGTTGCTTTTTGCAATACACTTTTTACTTGTATGCTTATATTTAGAATTTTTGATCTTAAAATATTAATTTTTACCGTTTTTTAAGACACTAACTTTGACACATTTTTTTTATTTTTAACCATTTTGAACAGCAGACCACTTATATATTCCATATGACACTGTTTTTTGGTTGAGCCCCCAAATGTAAAGAATGGATTTGTGCAAAAATGAAATCCATCAATGTTTGTTTTATTATATTTTTATTTCATTCAAAATATTTTATAAATTTAATTTTTATAATGGATTTTAAATTCAGTTAAATTTTTATTTTAAAAAATTCAAGGGTTTTGTTTTAATTTTCAATGGTAGTTTAAAAAGTTTTTAGTTAAATGAGTTTAATTTAAGTAATTTTAACAACTTAATTGTACACTTTAGCAACTTTAATAAAACACATCTGCTTTTTCGACTTCCCAACTTTTACTTTCAACTTCGACTTCACGACTTCAACTGCCTGCTTCTTTCCTTGTTTTCTTCTACCCTTTACCAGTGTTACCATCTTACATCCATTACAAGTTTTTTTTTTTCATATTTTATTATGTGCAATTTGGTCAAGAGTAATCATTGGACCTTACTTTTTTAATGGAGAGCGATACCGTGATATGATTGAAAACTTTTTAATGCCATAACTGAATGCTTTGGGCTTGGTTAACACGTGGTATCAACAAGACGGTGCCATATCGCATACAGCCAGGATTACAATAGAATTACTACGAGACCCCTTTCCACAACAAGTTATTTCAAGAAATAGTGATGTTAATTGGCCTCCAAAGTCGCCTGATTTGAGTGCTCCGGACTTCTTTTTTGTGAGAATATCTGAAAAGCAAGGCATATGCAAGCAAACCAGAAACGCTGAAAAAAACTCAAACAAATAGTCGTGATGAAATTAATAAAATACCGCGTGAAATGTGTGAGAATGTGACGAAAAATGTGCTCAAAAGGTCTCGTATTTCTAAGGCTAACAGAGGCGGATATTTATCTGATATTGTATTTCATACATAACTGCTGACACTAAGTAAAACATTTATCAATAAACGATCCATATATTGAAAATTAATTAATCAAAAATTGTAAGCAAACAAAGTAGTATGTATATCTTGCCGGCGGACACCCTGTATAAAATTAAGGAAAATATAAATTACTATCAGGTCATATTTTATTTGCATACATAATGATGTGCCAGAAATTTTAAATTTAAAAACCCTCAAAAATATGTATTTCCTTTACGACTCAAAGAACCGATTTGCTTCCTAAAATTAAAAAACTGTTATATTTCGACTGAAAGAATTTTAAAGTTTGCTTAATTTTTTTTTTTTCAATCAACCAAATACTTTCATTATCAAAAAAAAAACAATTTTCTTTCTATTTTTTTTTATTGGCAGCACAACTTTATTCATATTTTATCAAATTAACAAAAAATAAATTTTGTACTTTTTTTCTATTTACTTTTTTCTACATTGTATCTTTATTATTGTAGATACGAATGTGTATATTTCTTGACAATTATTGTCATTTTTATATGGATTATTTATGCTCTTGTTTACTCACTTTGTCAACTTATCTATGAACGTTAGTGTATGTATTTGGGATTATAGATTTTTGCCTTAGTTTGTTTGGCACAGTGTTTGTATTGGATCTTTATATTTATGTATGTTAACACATACGTGGGAATGTATGGGGAACACTTTTCGTTTAAGTTGTTATAGGATATATTTTTGCTTTTTGCCCGTTTTTATCCTTGTTGCTGTCATCCTTTGTACTTTTTTAGTAGTTTATTTTTATTTCTTGTTTTTTACCCGGAATCCCATAAAAAACAACTACTTATAGATATGTGTAAACATTTTTATGTCAATATTTACTACATATGTATGTACAACCAAAGACTGAACGAAAGAAAAAGGACCAATTTAGTATGAAAAAGTTTTTGCAGCAGGACTCTATGGCACAAATATACACAAGGATACTTACATACTTGAAAATTTAATCTTTAATGGATGTAATGGTAAGTGTGTAATTGTAAGATTAATGTAGTTAAGTAAAGTATGTGTAAATATTTGTTTATTTTTTTGCACAAAATCTATGTTTGCTTGTATGTGAGGTGTAAGTAGCTGCTGGTACAGGTATGTATCTTCACAGCAGGAACAGAGAATATTAGCGAGGCCTCATTTCGCAGGAAGTGATACATTTGCTTGTTCTATCCAGCGTTGAAAAACTGTCAACTTTTTTATTTCATTTGCTTTTGCTTTCTAAAAACCCCCGCATTCGCAGGCAAGAAAAAGCAAACAATGAAAAATTAAAAATTAAACTGCTTAGTCGGCAGTCGACGTCTTAAAAGGGTTCATTTTGATTTGGTTTCGCTTTAAATCCATTTCGTAAGTATAAGCATAGAAGTATCTTTGATTTTTTAAGTTGCAAACAGTCTTAGTAACTGGAACGCCAACAGTTTAATTCACATACACATGCACTTACAGTAACAAATAATACATTCCGTTACCCATACAGCCAGCTGTAATGGAAATTGTGATTTTGCAAACATATATTTATGTTGTTAACAAGGTAGTTGCCACCTATTTTATGTTCAAATAGTTTCAATTTTTTTTCCTTATTACTTTTATTATTAAAATACATTTCAAATATAATTTAAAGATTATTTAAACAGAAGTGTAAGGAAGCAAAATATTTTTGTTTTTAATGGACGATAACAAACAAAATTATCAATTGTCTCTTCTTATCCTTAATGGCTAAAGGGTGGGCCAAAAGAAGTTAGCCGATGTTTTTTGACTCTCTTTCTTTTCTATATGAAAAGCTTCGATTATGTTTTTGATTATGTTTACTTGAACTTTAAGAATTTTAGTCGAGAAGAAAATATCGGCCAAATGGGCGCCGTCACAACCGATTGCTCTACGGGCTTTTTTTGGCATTTTTCATCACTTTGATACGAACTTTGGGTTACGTAAACACAAGACTTCAAAAAACTCCATAAAAAAGTCTGCAGCGGTTGAATCGGGCAATCTGGCGGCCCAATTTAAGTTCCAAAACCAAAGAGATAAGGTGACCCAGAAACGCCACCTTCAGAATATCGGTTATGGCTCACGCAGTGTGTGCCGTTGCTCCGTCCTGTTTGAACCACATGCCCTCCAGTCCTATATGGTTCAGTTGCGGCAAAACAATTCGGCTAACGCAGCTCTATAGCGCAAACCGTCGTTTGACCAGCGGCGTCGTCGGAAAAAAAGGTCAAATGACTCCTCTAACGTGAACAGCGCACAATGCAGCCACTTTGAGCAGGTGAAATGGCTCCTTGTACATCACTTGTGGTTTTTGGTGCCTCAAATGCGATAGTTTTGCTTGCTCCCGTACCCTCTGAGGTAGAAATGAGCCTCATCATTAAGATTTTGTTCGAAAAATCGTCCACTTCGGCTTCGAAATTGAGGAGGGCTTGGGCGAAGGTTTTACGCGTTTGTTGGTTGACAGGCAGAAACTAATTCACGAACTTTGTACGGAAATATGCGCAGGTTTTTGACCAAAATTCGCCTAAGGGACGACCGGCTGATGGCTAATAGCAAAGCACGGCGTTTGGTCGATATTTCTTGCAACTGCTTGACATCCTTGCTAAGATAGGCAATATTCTCGGCAGAGCGGGCGCTTAGCCACTCTTGGCAGCGTCTTGTGTGGTCCCATACTTTTCAAAGATGGTGGCCAAACGGTGCAGTGTTTGCGCAGTCTGTGCCGGAAATAGGCAACGGAAAGCACGCTGCGCCAACACCACAGACGAAATGTTACACAGAAAAATAGACAAGATTATTCTGAGTTCTTGGGTAGCGATTGCTCTATGGCTCTTTCACATGTATTCTACATCTGTCTACTTCACAAATATCAAAACAGATTTGGCCACCTTGGCAAACGTAAAAAATTTATTTTTTTTTTTTTTTGTAAATCAAACAACTGTTAACCCTGATCGGCAAAAAAAATCATCAATAATATGTTGGTGTCATGCCAGACGGACGAACCGACAGACCGGCTTAGCTCAGGAAGTGACTTTGAGGGTTCTTGGAAAATTACCTTTGCCCGTTACAAACATCTATACAAATGCATTATACATTTACTATGAACCCTTGGTTCGCCTAAAAGGGGGCCTTGTAAGGTTTATTTCACTGGGCGGTCGGACTTCGCTCTTTATTGTAATTCAAAATTTTTAAAAACATATTTATAAATTTATTAATTTGTTAACATGTGCAATGAGATTGTTTAATATATTTAATTCAATAATATTTATTTATTTTGTAAATTCCCAGAACGTAAAGAATTATATAAACTTAAAATCATCGGTCTATAAATTCACTCTAATGACAGCAATAATTTTAATTTTATTTTAAATAAATCATCTGATTAAGAATGTACTTAAATGTACTTCATTATATCAAAAGCAGCTTGAAAATGTTAAACAAACCAATTTTGCTTGTAAGTTGACAGAAGGCCAATACAAAATGACAGTTCATTTTTCTCTCATCACTTAATTCTGAACTTTAGTTATAAAAAAAAGCACTTTGCAACAATTATTTAACTGATGTCATCGCAAAACTCTAAGGGAATACCAAATTAGCCTCTTAGTTATGTTAAGGCAAAGTCATTTTGAACTCTAAAAAAAACAATGACGAAATAGAAAAACATTTAAAATTAAAATATAAAAAGTTACTTAAAAATTAATTGTCATTTGTGTAGTTTTTTAACTTATGGTTGTGTCATTTTGAATTCTATTTAAATATTTAAAAAAAAATCTTAAAGCATACAATACTTTAACAAAGTATGAAAATCAATATTTGATAAAAACTAAATTTAGAATTTGATGTTATGTTGTCGACACATTTTTCTAATGATGTTTGTACCAACTCTTAAAACCTCTCTCCTGTATTTATTTATTTATAATATTTTTTATATTTTTATTTATTTTTTTAAACATGTTCACAAGACATGCTATCGTTAAAATGAGTTTTTAAATTTTTAAAGTTTTTCTTGACAAAAAGCTTTTTTATGCTATTTTACGTTTAAAAAGATGGGAAAAGGGGAAAATTCTAATTTGTTTGAAAATTATCAAAAGAAATCCCACCGAAATATGATTAAAAAAAAACCCAGCGAAATTCTGATACAAAACCTATTTACCTGTTCCCTGGCCTAGTGCCAAGTAGATTGTACACCTTAGCCAGTAGCTTTGTGAACTACAGGGTGTTTGGTAGCAGACTTCAACAAAAAATAGTAATAACTGACACAAAGTTTTATTAAGAGCATTGAACGATAGAAAGGAAATACGGATTTAATTTTTCTAAAAAATATGTCTTCCGTTGAGTTGAACATACTGTACACCTTGTGTCCTTCGCCACACGCTGCAGTTAACTTGAATTAATTGAGCTGATTTCTAGACGAATACTTTTTTAAAGCTCCAAAATAAATAAGGGACTTTTATTGTAAACCCTTTTTTGAGGTAGTCAATTAAAAAAATGTATGAGAGTTAGATCGGGCTACCTTGGTTGCCATGGAATGTCCCCAAAGCGACGGATTAGTTTTTGGGGAAATTTTTCCCAAGCAAATTCATCGAAGCTGGGGGTGTGTGTGCAGTCGCCCCATCCTGTTGAAACCTCGTGTGTGAAAATTACAATGGATGAGCCCGCAGGCTTATCAGGCGGCAGTAATTTACACCATTGGTATTCATCGCCTGATGTCAAGAATTTTCGAAAAAAAAATTTTGTCCAATTATCTTGTGCGTGGATAAGGCACACCAAACAGTTGCCCTGGGGCGGATAATGCAATGGCTTTTGATGTTTCAATCGAGAGTTGCAGGTTCTTGACGACCAGTAACGGCAGTTTTGCTTGCTAACGTGGCCGTTTAAGTGAAAATGAGCCTCGTCGTTCCAAAAAATTAGATTTACAGTGCGAAAACGCTCCAGCATTGTTTCACAAAAATTTTGGCGTATATAAGAGACACTTTTTTCAGTTCTTTTACGATTTGTATTTTAAAAAGATGAAACTACAGATCTTTTATTAAAATTTCATGAATAACCGCATTTTTTTTTCGTATTGAAAGTCGCGGAATTTTGACGTAAACTGCTTTAAACTATTTCAATGTTATCGGTAGTCCTTGAAGATCAACTGGCCTCTGGCCGTGGGGCGTTCAAATCCAAAGCAGCTGCGCGGAATATCTGCACAAACGAATGAATTAAATTTACACATTAGGTCCATAACGTATTCACCGAATATCGAACAAAAATCATTACTATTAAAAAATTTCTGCACAGCGACTCACTCAACCCTTGCGACAAATTCACACAATCGGTAGGTCCAACGGCACCATCCTTTCTTCCACCGTTTATTAATTATTGAAATAATCATGCTTAAAAATTTAAATTTGCCACCAGATACCCTGTGTTTAAAATAAAAAAAATTAAATACTTAGGCGCCCTTTAAAAATAAAACGGGGATGAGGACGCATCTCTAAAAGAACTTGTCATTAAAATTAGTCACTTCTGGCATTGTGCCAAATATAAGCAACTAAACTCTTGACTATGCTAATGTCAGACAGTGAAAAAAATGTTAAGTGTCTTTCCTGCATACCTTGAAATCGCAATTTGCACATAAAGGTGTGTAGCAGTCTGTGTTAACAGCTCTTAAATACATATTTCAAGACACATTATCCCATAAAATGCAAATAAGTATTAAAAATGTGAAAACAATAACTTATTTTCCACTTACTTATTAAACTTTCGACCGACCTCTTTAGGGATCAATTGTCCTTAATTTCGTTTTTCTAACATACAAAAAAAAAAAATCCTGAATATATAAAAAATATAGCTCTTGGCCACAAAGGGCTTTAGGATGGTGAGTTAGGCAGGCATTCAGTTACGCAATTTTTTTATAAATATAGAGAGCCCTCAGGTGACTCAGAAAGCGATGTTTTTAGTTTACACGTTGACGTACTGAGAAAGGTTAGGGAGAGTTATATTCTTGGACAGTCGCTGTTAATGACTAGAGAATCGCAAAATCTGACTCTCACATCATACTACGAGTGGGATTTCCAGACAGGAAAAAATATAATGGTTGGAAAAAAACTATTTAAAAGTGTTTTTTTTTCCTGGTAAATTTGAGATTCTTTCGGTAATGAACCACGATATAAATAGAGAAGCATGCAGGAAAGGAAGAGAACGCAACAGTTTGCGTTTATTGTCAGGTCACTTTTGAAACCTTATAAGGACATGACACAAAGTTTAATCTTATGGACGACTGAAAACGTGCTCTCAGGCGAATCATGGCAAAGTTGTACTCTGTTAGATGCCAGGTCATTGTAATGTTTTCGGTAATGAAGCTGCCGACAAGCTGGCGAGGAGGAAATTGACCAAGGATATTGGACTGAAATGTGAGCCAGAAATGCCACCAATGGGTTTCTATGCTGCCTTGAAATGGACATGCGTATTGGACAAAGTGGTTTATGCCTGGAAGGACAGGGCGGTTTGCAAAGTCCCCAGACTTATGTGGCCCTGACAAGAGAGGAAAGGTATTGGACACTGCAAAGTGAGATATGTGACCAGTAAACTAGACAGGAATTCTTTAGACTATGCGAGAATCAAGAGCAAATATATATTGTGGAACACCTTGTCTGCCAATGCTCCAGGCTGCAGACTCACCGATGGAGGTGTTAGGTAGACAGTTCTACGATGAACTTAGTGATCTATTTGGCTATGAGGTAGGAAACAACAAAGAATTCATTAAAAAAAGTGGGATTGCTGGGTAAATAAGAAGCTTTCCACAAGATTTGGACCTTTCATATGATTGACTTGATATTTTTCTCTTTTATTTCCTTTTGACTGGCAGCATTTGTTTTTTTTATGCCTTTAATTACAGTTTCTTCCTTATTTTTTTTAACAGGTATTCATTCTACTTTTTGTAGGAACTTACAAGGGGCCTGGAAGTAGCGAATCCTACTATTCTCTACCCCTTGAAAACTAACCTAACCTGTGCAAATCTTATTTTCCAGATACATGCCGAATCCTATTCAAAGCCTGTTTTGGTCTTCCACAAAGGCGTTTTGAATATTTCTCCCCAAAAGTGATATCAATTTATTTAAATGAAGTAGTAGCTTAAGCCCCGATAAATTAACACGTTTTTCAATAATTTGTAAACACACTTTAATATTTTTATTATTTTAAATGGTATAGAACCTTAAAAATTTTTCTTTCGCTTTAGGTTTTTTTTATCTCAGTTGATATTTATATTAAGAGTTTATTTTGCCAAATTTGATATGCCTTTATGTTTTTGTTTTAAGACATTTAAATACGACCCCTTGTGAATAGACTTAGTTATTCACTTCAAAACAACAACACTCACAAGTGTATAACTATCTATTACCACTTAAGGACACGCACTCATACACAGGCACACACACACACATTAAAAACCAACAAAAAAATGTAAGGCAAGTTCATTGAATAGAAAATAAATTCTTTAAAGAGCATTTCATGCCGCCTGCCCTGAATATTAAGTGGGAATCGGATTGCATGAATCGAATTCCTTTTACGCATTGTTTGTGCTCATTTATAAAATTTGTTCTGCAGACAGTAGCAATTTTACAAGTTGTTTTTGGAATTGTTAAGGTATTTTTTTTACCATTAAAAGAAAACAATATTAATAATATTATTGTATAAATGATTTTTCTGTTTTTTTTTCTTATTTTTCTTTTTTGAGATGTTTTCCTCATTGTCAATCAATTAACGGAAGGAAGCATGGCAAGCGTTGGCAAACTAAAGAAGTTATTTTTTTTTAATACATAAATGCAAAGCATGTAGTTTCCATTTATTTCATTTTTAGGACTTGACATTTATATTAAATACTTAGCAGGCTTAATAACCTGTTTTTGATTTATTTAGAAAACTGTTGGACAGCTAGACAAAAATCATCAATATTATAATAGCAGAGCTAGAGATACCAGTCAAGCCTTGGAATTTCTTTGAACAAGTTCTTCTTGCAACAAATATTTTCTTAAATCCACTTCAATGCTGTTGAAAACTTCTCTTTTCAAGCTTTAGGATTTCGCTCAAATTTTGTTTTCCTTTTAAAAAAAGTCAGAAGTATTTTTTATCTAAGTCCGATGAAATGACAATTATAGTCTAAAGACATACTTAAAACTTCAAATTATAATTTATTTTCTTCTTCTTTTTCATTATCAACGACAGTTAAATTTGTATGCAGATCAAAGGGACTTTTGAAATTTAGGCTAAAAACCCACGTTAGATTGAAGGCTGTATAATGCAATATACGTCTACCATTCCATTTTTCATGTTTAATTATGTTTCTACAAAATTATGATGCGATATGAAATTGGATGAAATTTAAAATTTTAGAATATAAATACCTCTAAGCCTTGAGTGTGCGATAGTCTTAAGCTTTTTTCGGAAAAATGTGCGGTATCACGCCCACAACACTTAAAATCTAACTATACTTCTATTGCAAAAATTAAACTTTTTATACTGCTACTTTTGCTGCCCCTAATTTTTTTAAGACTTTGTTAACATGTACAAGACCTCTTACTGAAAAAAGTTTCAACACAAAAAGGTAGGTAGGACTGTGCCCACTTAAACAAAAATGTAATTACATATACTTCTACCAGACCAATTTTTATGAAAAAAGTTCAAATATTAACGGCGTCCAAAATAAAAATTTTTAAGGCAAAAAAGTGGGCGGTGCTACACCCACAATAAGTAAACTTTTTATTCTGTTACTTTCATTGCACCTATTTTTTTAAAACTTTGCATTCATATACAAGGCCTCTAATTCCGAAACTCTGACGGAAAAAAAAGAGGGGCCACGCCCACAAAAGTTTAACTCTTTACACTGGTTCTTTTATTGTTTCGATTTTTACGAACCTTAAAAATAGACGGATAATGTCTAAAATCGGTACAATAATGCCATAAAGATAAACACACTTGCAAAATTTTTTAAAAATCGAGTAATGTTTGGACAGTGATAGCCCAAAACGATTAATCCGGGAGGACATTTGTAGGGGGACTTAGTCAAAAAAAAATAAACCGATCATCACCCAAAACAACAGGCTTAAATGCTAAAAAACTTATCTGTTCCAAATTTTATCGAAATATCTGTAAAAATGCGACCTGTAGATACTTTGTTCACAAGAATACACCTGGTGCCCGCCGGCAAGGTAAGCACTAGTCTTCACAGTTTATATTTAGAAGTCGTGAAGAAAAACGGTGCAAGTATACTTGGTAAACCAACGTGTTTTAATTGTTAAAATATTTCATCAAAATCAATCATAGATTTTCATTAAAAAATCATAATGAGTTACGTGGCACATTTTTATTTGAATAAACAGAATAGTCGGTTCTGGTCACCTTTGCATCCATTAAAAGTGACCGTCTGGTGTGCCATTTGGTCAGGAGGAATCATCGGCCCTTATTTTTTTTTAACCAAAAACGGCATTTGGGTACCTATCAATTAGAAGCAATATCGTGATATGATTGAAAACTTATTAATGCCACAACTGCATGCCTTGGGCTTGGTTAACATGCGGTATCAACACGGTATCTTACACAGCCAGGATTACAATGGAATTACTGCAAGGTCTCTTTCTACAACAAGTTATTTTGAGAAATGGTGTTAATTGGCTTCCACGTTGGCCTGATTTGACTGCTCCGGACCTCTTTTTGTGGGGATATCGGAATTGCAAGGCTTATGCAAACAAATTATAAACGCTGGAGCACTTCAAACAAAATATTCGTAATGAAAATAATGAAATACCTAGTGCAATGTGTAAGAATGTAATGAAAAGTGTGCTCAAAAGGGCTCCATTTGTAAGGCTAACAAAGGAGGACATTTATCTTATATCGTATTTCATACATAATTGCCGACATTAACTAAAACATTTATCAATATAAGATCCAATCTCTTTTATTTAATCAAAAATTATAAGCAAACAAAGTAGTATACCTTGCCGGCGGACACCCTGTATTAACGCCCAGACGGACGGACAGACAGAGATGTTTTAATCGACTCAAGAAGTGATTCTAAGTCGATCGGTATAGTTAAAGGTGGGTCCCAGATTTTTACCTTTCGGGGTTACAAACATTTGCACAAAAGCGTACACCCTTACCCTGTATGTGGTGTAAGTATAACAATATTAGATAACTTTGTACTCCTTTTAGAAAATATTCAGTATGAGGCTACGCTATAAAATAAGAAATATTTATATGTTTATATTAATATGTACTTATGTATATGGCAATATTATTGGAGTAACAATGCTGACAGGGCCTTCCACAGGGGAGGATATTTTTATGTCCCGTATACCAATTATAACAAAAAGGTTGCATTTTAGTTTTAAACACTTGCATTTTCCAGTTAAACTAGCATTTGCTTTAACAAATAATAAGTCCCAGGGATTGACTCTCCAGGTTGCTGGTTTTAACTTGGAAAGCCCCTGTTTTTCTCGTGGGAAGTTGTGTGTATCTTGATCTTGGCTACCATGTGGTAAAAATTTAAACATTTTTAAACCAAATATCAAATATCAAGTAGCTAATCACCCTTTATTTTTTATAATAAACAACAAACTTAGCTATAGAGATTTGTAATAACATTTCCAATGTAATATTTTAGGTTTATTTTGTTAATTTTTGTTTGCATATTTTTACACATAATTGTATGTAAGGTTTATGCGTTCAAGGTTTATGTAAAAGTTTAATTAACAACATTAGACGGCATATAACAGCATTTGATTCGAGTTGAAATTGAAAAATTCGTTTAAGATTTTTTACATTTACAGCATTTACCACTCATTGGAACAAGCTTATAACACCGAACAATTTAAAACTTAAACTTTAAAGATCAAAATTTTAATCTGTTTTCTTTTTTTCAAAATTATCAAAATATTGGGAAAATTTAATAAATGAGAACAACTAAAATTCAAACTTAATTGTTTACTTTATTATTTAAAGAAACTATATGACCTGAAGTTGAAAATTTAAAAACATAACTATAAACAAAGAAAGGTCAACTAACAAATTTTATTTCATCAAATTTAATTGCCCTAAAAATTCTTTTTATCCCATCTCGCTCCTAAAAAAACAAATAACAACAATTTGGACAATAATTTACAGCAATAAAATATCTTAATCAAACTAAAAAATCAATTTAGTGGTATTTTTCGGTAATCAAAAAGAAACCAAAAATGGAACAATTTTCTTTGTTTGCTAATAAAGAAACAATTACATTTATTCGATTATCACTTGTGTAAAATCGACACTATATTTTATTAAAATGGAGACATATTTTGATATTAATGTCACTCAAAAGTACTTAGTTCAGTTAATTGTTATCTTTAATGTATTTTTTTTTTTTTGTTAAAGATTAACCTAAGAAAGCTGAGGGAATTATATAAACCAGTTCTTTTTAATTTTTTCGCAATTCTGCTTTTCTTTAATTTTTTATTTATTTCTTTTGATTTATTTAATTGAGTGTTTCTTTTGTGTATTTTTACATTTTTAACATAAATCACTGCTAGTCGCCGCTCTAAAGAAACTGAATTAAAATCTAATACATGCCGTTTCGTTAGGTTCTCCTACACCACAAGCAGGCCACTAACTGCCTTATAAATACAAAAAAAGTAATTCTTTTCAAAACTCTAATAAAAAAAACAAGTTGACTTGTTTCCTTTTCGAAAAAATTTTTGTTCCAAATTTTTTAAAAATATAGTTTATTATACCCATCACATAAGTGATAAGGGTATAAATTAGTTTGACATTCCGTTTGTAATTTATTTATTTAGATCCATTTGCGACCCCATAAAGTATATATATTCTAGATCCTTGTAGATAGGGAAGTCGATAAAGCCATGTCCGTCTGTCACTCTGTACGTCTTTTGAAATCAAGTTTCCAGAGTCAATTTAAACACTACGTTCCAGGCATCAGTGTCAAACTTTGGAAATATTCCTGCGATTATCGCTACATAAAATTACCAAGATCGGTTCACCACGGACCTAGATATAGGCAAAATATTGTGATTGCCTCCATTTTTTGTTGAACTAACACATAACCTCCATACAAAATATGTAACAAATGAAAATTGGCAACGCTGTTAAACATGTAAAATGGATGGGTATTAGTCAATACGAAAAAAGTTTCTTGTATGCTTGGACGTAAGTACACAGAACGAAAAACGGCTTTCTAAAATCAAGAATTTTATTCTTGATTTTATCCAAAATCTTTCTTGAAATTTTCAAGTACGATCCTTACTTACATTTTCTTAAATCAAGCCTATTCGGATTGCTTCAACAAATCAAGCAGAAAAAAACTTTTTGTTTTAATATATTATTTTACATTTGAAAACAAAGTGTCTCGGTGGCCTAGAGGTAACGCGCTTGTACTGCAGTGTAGAAATCCCTGGTTCGAATCGCGGCTTCGGTAAATACAAAAAATTAATTTTTTAAATTATAAATTTAAAGTATCTATAAAATAAAAATAAACTATAAAATTCTTCTTCTTTAATAAAGGTCCATAAGTCAAAAAAATGACATTTCATTTTCGAAGTAATGCCGTTTATGGCTTAAATCAATCTTTTTTTTGGCTTACATCAAGTACGGTTCCGAACTTAAATCAATCCTATTTAGGCTTAATTGTGGCTAAAAGTAAGAAATTCGTACTTAAAAAATTTTACTTGGAGTAAGAAATTTCGTACTTGATTTAAGAAAAACCGTACTCACCGTACTTTTGACACCGCTATGGCTTGATTTAAGTAAAGTTTTCTTAGATAATTTTTTGTGTGTATGTATTGTCATATGGATCTATGTAGGTGCATATGTAGATATATGTATGTATGCATATTTATATAGCTAAATTTACATACATACAAACATACTTCATATAAATTGGCATGTGTCGAAATCAGCAAGCATATGTATTTATGTATGTATGTACTAATTATGATTTATTATTAGTAATTTAGCAAAGAATATATGTTTGGTGCTTGTCATACAAAAACGTATTTGTTTGCAGGATCACTTCATGATGCGGAAAGAAAACTAGCAGTTCTATTATAATATTTGAAGGACGAAATCATTCGGCTAGATCATATGGCTGGGTACTTTAGAGATCAATGTGAAGGGTATATACGATTCGGCACAACCGAAAATAGTGCTCTTACTTGTTTTATATATTCTTCAACCAAAGAATTGAATAAATACTTTTTGTCCACTTAGCTGATGTTTGTCCTAAATCGGGATCAAAAAGACTTAATTTTGCATTTCCAGATATTTGTGAATTTTTTCTTTTTAATCGCCTAATTTGAATTTGGATTAAAAGTCATCTATTTCATATTGAAAAAAAGGTACGAAAAATAAAAGAGAAGTACTTTTGTACACTTCGTTGAATTTTGGCCGCCTTGCCTGCCAACTATACTTCTAAGAAAGCAAAATAGTTCTACATTTTAAAGCCGTTTGCCAACAATGTGAAATGGAGTTTCTTTTTAAGCCAGCACTGAGGGCATGATTGGCAATGTTGCGCTGGTTTTTTTTCATACCAGCATATGAGCCAGAGAAGGGCTTGAATGCCATATTTTAGGCTAGTGAATGTATTCACAAAAAATGAGTGCGTTGTTGTCAATTCACATCATTTCAAAAAAGCAAGGCATGGGACAATCACAAAATGTTAAGGCAACGAAAACGATGCAGTGTATTGCTTGCCTTCTGCCATGATACAACTAATCAGGTAATCTCGTCCCTGCAACAACTACAAATTAGTACACAAGTGTCAAACAAAAGCTCATAGAAAAAAAACGGTGAGTAATAATTTTTGTTGTTTTATTTTCACAGGGAGAGCGTAATTTTGACATTTAGGCCCTAATCAGCTGGGCCGACGAGATTACCTGATTCTTTGTATCATGCCTTATGCTTATACGTCAAAAGGCAATGAATATCCAGTTAAAACATATCACCTTGTTTTTTGCGATTCACTGATAATGAGAAAGTAAAGCGATATATACATTTTTTTATAAAATTAAATAAAAAATTCAGTTTTTCAAATTTTTCTAAAATTTTTACACTTATTTTCTTTGTAATTCAACGATCTTTTGACTATGGCAACGAATGTTTTACAAAGACATTGATTGGTTTTTATATATTCAATGTGTGACTCTATAGCACGTTGCTTGACATGTAACGGCATTTTTCAAAGCGAGTGTATAAAAGGCAATCATTAAATTAAATCATGAATGGTTGCACTGTTATAGCACTAGTAATTGTTGATGAATAAACGCAATGCAATAACAATAAATACCTGAAAACCAAATCATTCATTCCGTTCTCTAATATGAGCATATAAAAAGACATATCGCATTAGCATAATCAAGGTATTCAAGTCTATCCTAAAGGCAACACACAATTCCATTTCTTAATATTAAAAATTGGTGGCGAGAGCACGCATCCTACCAGACTCCTTTAGGAAAGTTTATCTTATAAAATAGTTTTAAACAATTTTCTGCATGCCAGATTAGCATAAAAAATTTATTGAGAGAAACCAGCTGATGAGGAACTGTCTAACGAGCTAACACTTTCACTTACTGAATATTTTACAAAAAAAACAACTAAAACTCATAGGGGGGCACACGTGGAAGTCCTTCAGTGGTCATTATAATCAGAACTCGTATTCTTTTAGTAAGAAACTAAACTAAGTATGACTAAACGTTTAGAAACATACCATCCTCAAGAATCATAGACTTTTTAATAATAACAAACTTGAAGTACTGGTTATAAAGAAAAATTTTAGTAAACTGGTCAAACCAATGCCGATGGAATTACCCATATTTAATTCTAGCCAAAAGCATTAAAAATATTATTGAATAAAAGAATGAATGGTGTTTAACAATTCAAAAGTAGTTATATAAAATCATTCGCTGCGTAATTGTTTTTTTTTTCTTGTAAAACTTTTAATTCATAATATAGCGAAATAAATTAACACATTTACGCCTAATTTAATATTTACAAAAGAATTTTAAAGTCATTATTTGATTGAATGTCGATTTAAATGACGTTTTCAACAATTAAAATTCTATATAAGAAATACATATATTTGTATTTGAAGAAAGATTTCTTTCATTTTGCTCCACTTACTCAAAACGACAGCAAACGGAGGTCACTTTTAAGCATGACAAAGAAATATTCAAAACATTTTGAAAAAGTTTTTAATTTAACACGCTTTTTTACTTCAGTTTGCGGTGCTGATATTGTCAGAGATGATTATCATATGACCTGGTTGACCTGGAGTTTATTTTATTTGGTAAATGGTGCTATTGTTTTCACGCTGTACACAATGTATATGGGTGTTGCCATAAATAATGATTGGACAGAAATTTTAAAATGTCTCTGTATGTTTTGTACAGGAATACAGGTAAGCAAATCAATAAAGAAAACATTAACATTATTTTGTTTGTCCTTTACAACTCTCCTAAAAAAGGCTTATGCAAAACTTATTAATGCCGTGAAGAGGCCTCAGATATTTCGTTTTATTTACATGGAAATCAATGGCGTATATGCGACCTATGAGCAAAAGGCTGAAAAATATCACCAATTATTACAGGGTAGTATTTCGTTGGTTAAAAAACTAATAGCCATATTGTTTGGCATAGTAGTTTCCGTCTTCGTGGCTATTACAGGAACACCCATAGCTTATCAGGTTCTATTAGGGGAGCGCATTTTTGTTATGCCCTTCTTTTTGCCCTACATCAATTATACCACGGACTTTGGTTATTATTTAACCTCGACATTTCATGCAGTTTGTGTCTTTTTTGGAGTTTTTGGCAATTTTGCCAGTGACTTATGTTGTTTTGTTTTTGCCGTTCACATACCTCTTATAAAGAATATATTAGAGGCAAAATTTAAGGAACTAGATAAACTGTTGGAAAAAGAGCTGTTTAATAAAAACAGAAACAAAGAAGCTTTAAACGATATTTTTAAGTGGCATCAAAAGTATTTAATGTGCGTAAAGTATTTCTTATCTACTTAAAAGCATAAAAACGTTTACACGTAATTTTTTTACACAAAAAAAATTTAAGAAATTAATTTTATCTTCTAGATTTTGTAACACCATTAAAGATTTATTTTTCTGGGTAATTTTTGTACAAGTTGCCATGGAATTCGTTAGTATGGTCTGCACAATTGTTTGCATATTTTTAGGCGTCTGGCCTGCAGCTCCCGTCTTCTTGGTCTACTCATTTGTCTTATTTTACTTTCATTGTGCTCTTGGAAACTTGGTAGAACTTTCGGTAATTTATTGAAATTTTGGCAATTTTTTTTTGTAGTTACAGAAAAGCAATTTTTATTTTAGAACGATGATGTCATATTTATGATCTACGATTCCGCTTGGTATAAACTAACGGCATCCCAGCAGAAAATGATTTTAATAATGTTGCGGCAATCTCAACAAGCAGAAGGCATGTCTATTGGTGGTGTGGCTCCTTTATCAATGAACACAGCTTTGCAAATAACGAAAACTATTTATACATTTTCCATGATGTTGAGGCAGTTTTTAAATAAAAATTTTTAAACGACTTTGATTAAACACAGTGTCGCACAATAAACACTTATTTAATATCAAGAGCGTTGGAAAAATTAAAAACCTTGTAGATAAAATTTCATTAAAATCACAAAAAAGCAATATTTTATTAAAAATAAAGATTCACATACGTATGTAGTAAAATTACACAGTGCAACACGAAAACAAATAACCATATTCGGACATCACTACGTGAAAGAAGAACAAAAAAGAAAAGACCCGTGTCTCCCAGTTTTGCCCAAAGTCATGCACTTTTTTTGTTATGGGCCCCCAAAGATTTGGGGCCTTTTTGCCATTTTTGCAAAAAGTGATAATTTTCTCAGGCTCATATCTTGCAAACCGTTCGGAATTTTAATTTACTCTTTGAAACAAAGTTGTAGCCCTTTTTAAAAGGAACAAAAGTAATGAACATAAAAAATTAAAAAAAAAATAATTTTAAAACAAAATCGCAAAAAACTTTAAAAAATTCAAATTTTTTTTACCTTTTTCCCCCTGTTCAGGTTCATAGGTAGCAAACCGTTCAAAATTCAAGGAAACAGTCAACTACAAAAATTTACCTAACATCCCAATAAACAACTTTTAAGAACATATAAACTTCCTAGGAATGATTCTTAACACCGTTTAGGTAGCCGCAAAAGTTAAACATTTTACGAAAATTTTTGAATTTCATTTGTTTTTTAATTTTTTTTAACATTGAGATACTGCGCTGTCTATAACAAAAAAATAATAATAAAAATATTCGTTGACGTCCCTGTACTTGCAAATCGCGCTATCTTAAGTTGAGGATCCAAATCGTCGTCCGAATCTGACGCTGATTCAGAACTTATGGTGTCCACAGGCACGTTGCTTCCAGACTGCTCTCCATCATTAGCTTTTTCTTTTTCACATACCTTATTAACATCATAGAGGGTAATCTTGTGACTCCACCAACATACCTAAAATGAATTAGAAAAGAAATCAAAAATAATACAAGACCATGCAACAGTAAAATTGATATTACCTCTGCAAGCAATGCGTCGAATTTTTTGCCTTTGTACCGTTTTTCCATGGGCATTGTGGTTTGGTGGAACCGTTCTCCTCGCTCATCGGATTCGGTAGGGAGTCCTTTAATAAAGTCGTCAAAATAAAAATAAAGAAAATGCAGCTTTAACGTCATCGATATGCCGATTTTCTCAAAATAATACAGCATTTCTTTCACCCATTCTCTTGCTTGCGGTTCCGCGTCTCGATCCCCACCACGCTGAAGGTTAATCCATGCCATCGAATGATTTTCATCAAGCGATGAATCAAATTTGCTCTTAATTAGCTTCTAATGTCTGGGCCATTAAGTACGCCTATTAAATGAAGACAATTATAAGGGCAGAAAAGAAAACATTAACATCGTGTAAATGGCTATAGTACAACGAGGTGAACAAAAAATCGTTCTAAGTTTACTGCAATAGCTTTTTTAATTTTGTCATCGCTTAAACAATTTACAACGGCCACTTCAATGAATTTTTTAACAATTCCTAATTTTATATGGAGCAAATGCAGCAAAATGTCTTGAGCATTGTCAATTAAAGGTGCATTCTTAAGTCTATGTTGTTTCATTTGTTCCTGCACACTTCCTTCTTGGGCCCATGAATTACATTGGAATTGATTTACAGGTGAGCGCAAATCACAATTACAAAGAAAACAAAAGAATTTTGGAAAGCCGCCCTCATCGATGATTCCTTGCAAAATATTGATGACCTTCAAATCACAGCAAATCTTCCGTTTATTTTCGTAGAATTTGATTTTTAATAGTTATTAGTTTTGGTCCATCTCTTTCCTGTTGGGGCTCATATTCAGTATCAAATCGATCTTGATTAGTAACACCACTTGCTGTAGTCATTTCTGTAAATTCTGTCCTACGATCTTGAGTTTGCGGCCTTGGCAATACAAAATTTTCAGGTGCAAGCACTGGTAGTGTGGCTGTTACAGTTGCTTTATAAATTTTGTTCTTCTCATCACGTCTATTTGGGTAATTAACGCATGCATAAAAACTGGTTGCATCATGATCACCTGGGCGATTAATCCAGTTTAATGGCTTACAATATTTCATACTATGTTTGCCTCCATTCAACCATGCTATGAGATTATTATAACATTGGCGACACACTGCGTTAGGTGTGTAATTTTCACCGGTCAAATCTATTTCACTAGTTAAAAGATTCTTTTCCTTTTGAAATTATTTTTTCTGATTTGATGACCGCAAATGTAGCAAAAGAAATAAATATTTTTACACTGCATATTGAAATTGTCAGTTGCCAATGTTGTGTGCGAATTATGCTGAAGAACTTTCTCTATAACTTTCACCGCTGAGATCTTGTTGACGTCGCGCTGTGTAATGCCTCGATGTGGGCGTCGCCTCGCTTTTATATTGTGATCTGCGTTCCTTGATGCGTGTGCGGTCGGTGCGTGATCGCGTGAGCTGTTTTCTGAAATCTTAGGTAAATTTTTGTAGTTGATTTCTTGATAAGTTTGGGTGCAATAATTTCTTCTTTTTAAATTTATCCAATTGCTATTTCATTTTGGATTGTCCTCGCTTATTAAAAAAATTGGTAGTAGGTACATATGTAGGTAATTTATGGTTGGTATAAACAATAGTTATTAAAAAGAAATAACAAAGAAAAAAAAGTATGTACATAATTTAATTAAAGGCCGGTAACGATCATTATTGCGATTTGTTTATGAGGTATTTTGTTGTTTAGGGTTTCCTGCAATTTTAAAGTTTGCCTACCTGTTTAGGTTGCAAGACTTTTGGCGGCTATCTCACATGCATATACACATATTTATATGCACAAAAGTTCTCTATTATACTAAAGACAGATACAATATATGTAATTAAGGCAATTTGATTAAACGTAAGGAAGAGATAACTTCATAACTACATGTATGTACATACACACATTTTGGGGGAAATTTTTAACTTTTGCGGCTACCTAAGCGCTACCTAAACGGGGGTAAAAATCATTCCTAGGAAGTTTATATGTTCTTAAAAGTTGTTTATTGGGATAATAGGTAAATTTTTGTAGTTGACTGTTTCCTTGAATTTTGAACGGTTTGCTACCTATGAACCTGAACAGGGGAAAAAAGGTAAAAAAATTTGAATTTTTTAAAGTTTTTTACGATTTTGATTTAGAATTATTTATTTTTTAATTTTTTATGTTCAATACTTTTGTTTCTTTTAAAAAGGGCTACAACTTTGCTTCAAAGAGTAAATTAAAATTCCGAACGGTTTGCAAGATATGAGCCTGAGAAAATTATCACTTTTTGCAAAAATGGCACCAAGGCCCCAAATCTTTGGGGGCCCATAACAAAAAAAGTGCATGACTTTGGGCAAAACTGGGAGACACGGGTCTCTTCTTTTTTGGTCTTCTTTCTTGTAGTGATGTCCGAATATGGTTATTTTTCCATGACTTAAAAAATTACACACAGTGTTATATATTTTATTTATATTATATTCCTTAAATTAAAAAATATTATATGGGTTTGAGAAAAAATTTCAGCATTAGTTAAAAACTGTATGCATCCGTATGTGTCTATATATAGGGTGACTGATAAACGCTGCTACCAAAAATTAGAGACTTTTTAATAAGATGTCGCACATGTGTCTCCGGGATGGAGGCCATTTCAAACATCGTTGTTGACTGACTGACTCATTCATCATCTTACAGCCCAAACGGTAAAGCTAGAGTTGAAATGTGAGACTGTGGGCACCTCTTTCGATGCTTAGATCTACTGAGACGGAATTTCGGGAAATTGGTACCCGAAGGGGGTAAAAAGGGCCAAATATGGGAAAAACGGGAACGTTAATATCTCCAAAATTATATACGATAGAAACAAAAACTTTAGAAATAAATGGAAACGAGTATGACACTTTTCGAAATTTTGGATCCTAAGAGATAAAACGGATAAAAACTAAATCTGATAGTGCCTGGGTCCACTTTGTTATTTCTTAACGAATTAAGATGAAAATATAACTCAAATTGCATTCGAAGGCTTCAAAATATATGAATATATTTTTACGCCTTTTATGAAATTGAAATATAAAATCTATAGAAAAAACGATTTAAAAATTATTAAAATTCTATGTTGGTACTTTTACGTACTTTTTGTAACTTTTAATTAATAATAGTAGACACATAACTCAAATTGCTTTTGACAGATCTCGACGAAATATAAATATGTTTTTTATACTTTTCAAAAATTTTGGGTCCAAGGGAAAAAGAGAAGCGTGCTAGTTACATATTGGTACTCTTTGTAACTTTTTAACCAATAAAGGTAGAAAGAAACTTTAAAATTCATATGAAATATCTAGAAAAAAATGTGTTTTCGGAGCATTTCAAAAACTTTGGACCCTAAGGAACATAAGGTAAGGTTGTTTTGGTATCCTTTGAACCAGGTAGAAAAATAATTTGAATTACGTTTAAAAGGTCTGCACAAAAAATTAATATGGTTTCGATATTTTTATAAACTTTTAACCATAAGAACATAGAACATGGTACTAATTGCTTATTGGTACTCTTTAGGTACTTTTTTAACATCTTAACCAACAAAGGAAGACATATAGCTCACATTGCATTTGATTGGTCTTTAAAGACTATGAATATTGTTTTGATACTTTTTTAAACTTTTTACCTTAAAGGGTAAAGAAAAGGTAATCAAGTTTTGCTCGACAAATTAAGGATGCATTTTTCCCCCTTTTTTAAATTTTGTTTATTTAAAAAAAAACATTAAAAATTAGATTTTAGAACTTTTAAGGTACTTTTTGTAACTTCTTAACTAACAAAGGGAAAATCATAATTTAAATTGTGTTCGACAGGTCTTGACACAGTATTAATATGTTTGTGGTACTTTTTTAAAATTTTTTACCTTAAACCAAAAAAGGCAGGTTTACAACAATATGTTTTTTTTTAATTTTTGACCCTGAAGAGCAAACAAAACGGTAAAAATTATATTTTGGTACATTAAAGGTACTTTTGGTAACCCACAAAAAAAACGTAATGCAAATTAAGTTCGACAGGTTTTTACTAAATGAAATATTTTTAGGTACTTTTTTGAATTTTTGGTCCCTGATGCGTAGAGCAAAATGGTACAAATTTTATTTCGTTACTTTTATTTGCACTCTTTAAGTATACAGATAAGAAGGAAACGGCTATAAAAAATTCTTTCTTACATATTTTTGGTGCTTTTCTAGCTCTTTGGCTAAAGGTTAACTAAGTGGACAACGAATACTTATTCACATTTCTAATTTTTTTTTGCATTATTCTCAAACATGGATTCCGTAAATATAAAATTGGAGATATAGGATCTATTATTGTGCAAAAAATTAAAACAATTTTGCTTTTTTATGCTTACAAATAGTAAGTTTTTTGCATTTAGTACTTGGTTTTTGTCAATATACATATTAAGCAAAGTACGAAGCAGCAAGTTAATTGCTGACATTAATATGTTTCTTTAATTAGTGTCTTAAGCAAATCGTTGCCAGGATGCTGTGTAAAGAGAAAATTATTAATATTTTAACTGACTACAAATTCTTTTCATTATTCATTATCATTACTTACGTAAATACATTCATCCAAAAAAGTACAAAAATACTTATTATTTTTCTTAAACTTTTAAAATATTTAATTTTAAAAAGTTATTTCCTGCTGAAACCTCCTTCTCTTAACTGCAAAATACTAAAAGTTTCAGTTAAACGAATAAAAACCTGAACAAAAACAAATAAAATTAATGTAGTAGACGGTACTGAATACCTTTCACCTCAAAAGTTTATTACTTTTGGAAATGAAATTTGTTATAAATTTTCCATTTCCACAAAATTCTCTTGCAGCAGTTATATGGCTTAGGGGCTTCACAGGAACGAAATCAAATATTTTTTTTATATATTACAATATTGTTGATAGTTTTCAATTTGCTCAAACAAAATTTTTATTTAATTTTTATAGTAATAAATTTTCAAAGGTTATTCAGGACTTGATCTCAATTTCCTCCATCCATTTATAGGGTTTTTTTATCAAAGGATAATAGCGAAAAAGTTTTTTTCCCGACACTAGCCGAGTAGAATGTTTTTTTCGAAACCCGCTTAAGCTTCTCTTAATTTAGTGCTGGAGTGTTGGTAAAAAATGTGTCCATTTTTGAATCCTGACTAATAAACAATCTAATTGATGGACTTAATAGATAAATACAAGTGAAGTATAACTGCCACCAAAAAAAACCATGAAATAGGTACGGAGTAGAAATGATTTTTGGTGATTTTAATTTTCGCAATTTTGAATGGCTTTACTCAAACAGTCACTTGCGCAAAAAACAAACACACATCTTGTGCATTGAAGAGCAAAAACATAATACCCTAGACAGCCTGAAAAGTAGCAGCAATGGTGGAGGAAAATATCCTTGAACCTCTCGGAAGCTAAGACCATTGCACCAGTTTCGCCTCCTTTCACAACGCTTTGCCGACAGCCGAGTGGCATTTAAGTTTTATTTACAAAAAGGCTCATTAATTATTTTGGAAGTTTAACTGGAAACAATGTTTCTTGCGGTAAAATGAGATCTCCAGCTTACCTGGAGAGAATCATGGTTATATCAGGTTTGTAAAACAAACAAAAACGCCAATATTGACTCGCTAGGTAAACAGGCAAGATCTTTGTGTGCCAAAATATTCAGTCGCGAGAAGCCTTTATTCGAGCAGAATCTTCGTGCAAAGGTCCTTGCTACGCCTAAAGGCAGCAATAGCTTTTGGTCAGCTGTCAAAAGAGTAAGACATAACGATGGTTTTTAAATCTCTGCTCTATTAAGAAATCACATACTAGTCACTAACCCGGTAGATAAATCTAATCTTTGCTGAGATATTTGCAGGGAACTTACAGTTGCCGTTAAGCAACCAATTATTGCCCAAGCTTAAAGGGTATCTGGAACTATGCCTGGCATCTTCTTTCGAGCTCGTGTAGTTAAAAGGATTTTATTGAATCTCAACAAAACTAAGTCTCCTGGGCCGGATGGTTTACACGCACAGTTATCAAAACAATGCTCTTTGACGATAGCGCTTGCATAAGCTAGCGTTTTTAGAAAAATATATCGTCTTAGGTAATTTCCCATTTGCTCGAAAGAAGCTAACAATGCGCCTATCTCCAAAACGGGGAAGGTGAAACCCCCTAAAAACTATCGTTCAACAGATATTTGTTCATCACTCTTCAAGGTTATGGATGAGGAGTAAAATTATTAATCACCTTGTTAACAATCTTGAATCCAAAGGTTTATTAAGCAACCGCCAATAGGGGTTTCGTAGAGGATGATCTACGGGCTAACTATTGACCTTTTAACAGAAGAATTGTGTACCTCCATTCATCGTGACCATTTGTTGACTAAAGTGACCACGCTGCATCATTTATATTAGTTGATGGTATATATATTGGGGAGACAGAAACTTTCTTTTGAAGTTTTGGGCATGAAAATCCAGTGCGATGTCCGCTGGGCGGAACACGTTATTTTGTGTCGAAGAAAGCGCGCAAGTGTCTTGGTTACTTGAAACAGCTTAGGAGCAACTTAACGCCACTTCATCTTTTCAATATTTTAATTTTTCAAAAATAAGGGGTATAATTTCAACAGGCAAACATCTAAATCGACGTTCCTATCTATAAGGATCTAAAGAACATATGCTTTTTGGCACCCCAATTGTGTATATTTTAAGATACCAATTAAATGAAAACCCAATATATACCCTTATCATTACGTGAAGGGTATAAGAACATAAACGAATAAATTATTTTGCAGTACTACTGATGCACACTTCGCTGCCCATCTTTTAAGGAAAATGCTACTTATTTTTCTTTAGCCCCCTGATGTTGAAAGTAAAATGGCATATGAAACGATTATGATGCTGACACCTTGAACGATGATAATTGGCTTTATAAAGTTTAAGTAATTAAGTAATTCACTATCCCCTTTTCAAGCAGCATAAAATGTATGAATAAACGACAACTTAAAGTTAAATTAAAGTTTTCTTTTTATGCCAAGTGTTGGCTGTCACACGTACATATATTTATCCATTGCACAACCATATTATGATGACATTTAATTGCTGTTAAAAGTAACAGACAGAGACACAAGAAAGAAGAAAGATGCAAGTAAAAAATATTGCAGTTAAGTAAAGTTTCTTAATTTATGGAAAATTTATTTGCTTCAGTAGCAACTTGAACTTTCTCAAGTGATTTTAAGACAATTGGAATAGTGTTAAGGTAGGTCCTGCACTAATATTTTTGGGGGTTGAAAATATACTCAAAAATGGAAAATACATTTACCAAGTATGTAGTAAGGATATAACGAAAAATATTTAAATTCTTAATTATAAATTATTAATGTTATTTATAATTGTTGTTTGTTATTGAAAAAAATTTTAATATTTCTCAACACTAAAATTATTTTACTTTTAATAATAAAATCTGTTTTTGGTCCAATGAAAAAAATCCTTTTAAATAACTTCACCAACTGTTCATGTTAAATTCAATTAATTACAACTTAATATTTACCTTAATAAAACGTAAATATTAGTCTTTTATACACTAAAGGTCTGCAACGGATAAATTTTTAAATAATTTTTAAAATTTTGACGTAAAAAAGAGTGTAAACTTGTGCTCGCTTGCAGCGCTCGCTTGCAGCTAAAAAAATAGGGAAGATAACCGTAGTTTGTCAAATAAAAACTTTTGTGAATTATGTGTAAGCGAAATACCTAAAAAAGTGAACGTAAATAAGAAAAAAATTAAATACTAATACCCTTTTCAAAGTGTAGGGGTTTTTACCCCAATTTTTCCAAATTTTGTATGGCAACCCTTTAGGGTGGTGGAAATAGTGGGTAAGTATGTTCTAGAAAAATTTTTGCTAGGAAAAATGGGCTGGGGTAAGTTCTACATTTGACCTATCTCCGGGCACCCTAGATGCTGTAGGTGAAGATTTGTTACATTTTCCAAACTTTGTATGGGAGCCCCCTTAAGCGATGTAGTTAGGGAATAAGTATATTCTAGGAATATATTTGGGAGGGGAAGCTAACGGGGGTAGATCGTACACTTTTTTTCTTAGGCCGACTCTAGGGAAGTCATGGGCGCTTTTAAAACAATTTTGTAAATTTTGTATGGCAAGACCCTTAGGTGATAGCGATAAGTGGTAAGTATGTTCTAAAAATATGTTTGGGAGGGATAACTGTTGGGGGTCTGTGTTAGGAATTTTTACCCTAATTTTTTCAAATTGTGTATGGCAACCCTGTAAGAAGCTAGAGGTACACGGTAAGTATATTTTACAAACATTTTTGACAGGAAAAATTAATTGGGGTTGGTCTTGCATTTGACCTTTGTAGGACCAATATAGAAGCTGTGGAAGCGAATTAAAAAAAATAAATAAAACTTTTATGGCAACCCTGTTGGGAGGCGGAGACAGGGTGAAATATGTTTTACAAAAATGTTTGTGAGTCAAAATAAGTGGGAGTCGGTATAACATTGCACCCGTGTACGGACAACTCTGGGGCAGTGGTATACCGCCTATATTGCGGTCAGTTATGGGTCGATTTTATTTTTTCTTAATAGCAATTTTTCGCAGATATTTCTAATAGATTGGTACTACTTACGAGTCCATGCATTATCAGAGGTTTTAAAGAGTTGATTTTGACTATAACACGGAAAAGAGGACAGACGTACATCACTAAATCGACTTCCCTATCTATAACGGCCAAGCAAATATCTTATATATAAGGTCGCAGATATATAAGAGAAACTACAAACCGAATGACGAACTTAGGTAAAACCCTTATCACTCATGTTATTGGTATGAAAACCATTACATCTAAACCAGCCACCAAATGTAATTTGTGTTTGTTCCTGATCAACTAGTTTTGCAGGAACGAATATAGCGGTAGTAGATACAGGTTTCTATTATCAACTTTAATTTTTTTGGCAGAAAAAAAACAGAACAAGGAACTCTCTTAAATAACGGCGAATACAAAATTAACGATTATAATGTTCATTGAAAAAAATACTTATTATTTAGAAACAAGACGAATAAGAATTCATCAATTAATATACTCAAGTATACAACAAGTTCAAGTATATTCGTGCATCTCTATATTTTACACGGAAAAGCTTCACAAACTTTTATTCAAATAAAGAATTTTTTTAATTTTAGTTTTTTTATGCAATATTTTATTAGATCCTAAAAATGCTGTTATCTAATTTTTATGTCAAACAAAATTAACGAAAAATCAAAATATGTAAATATTTCTCCAATATCATAATTTTTTCTATTAAAATTAGAAGGCATTTTTGGCTAATAAGTTTTTTTCAAAATTCTAATAAAAAAATGTTTATCTCATTTTAAAATTTTATTATAGGATTTAAATCAGTAAAACATTTAACAGAATCAAAAATTTTTTAGATTAAGTATTTTATACGAATTAAAAAAAATTTATTTGGAAAAATACCTTTTAATTTCAATAAAAAAAAGTTTTTATTTAGATTTTTCGTTTACTTTGACATAAAAAAATAATAATATTATAAGGATTTCATAAAATAATGTCTAAAAAAATTATAAAAGCAATTTTCATATTTAATTGAAAATTTTTACAGTTTTTGCTGTATAACTTTAAGCCAAAATCATTTAAATTAATATCAAAAATGTTTATGAGTCTTAACAGCGAATAAAATTAGCCACCCCTACTCACTTCAAACTGGAAATTTCTATATGATTCCTTTGTTAATGGTCCTGTTACATCTAAGAGGATTAAATTTTTGTTAATAACCTTTGCTTTTAATTATCTAACATATGTAGATAATTAATATGCTTAAAGGAGTTCTACCTCAACAAATTAATTTGATTTATTGTGCGGAAATTTTTCATTATTATCTATCTATTAGATATGGTTAAGTATAACGTACGTATGATCATTTCGAAGCAACATAAAAATTACTCATTCGCATTAATGTCCTATTAAACGAGATACAGGATAAAATGTACATTTTTTTAACATCCACCGCAAACTATACTGAAATTGAATACATGTGCGTAGCAACACACATAAATGTGTCATTTAGAAATATTCATTTACGACCTTTACGAAATATTTTATTAAGTTTATTTTAACATAAAGGGGCTTATCAAGAAAAATTTGTACATTAAAAATAGGTTTTTAAACGAAGTTTTTACACAAAACCAGTATTTAAAGTCTACTTTAAATTAAAACAAGTAAGAGCACTATATTCGGCTGTGCAGAATCTTATATACCCTTCACATTGGTCTTAAAATATACCCAGCCGAATAATTTTCTGCTGCAAATAATATAATAAAAAACTTTGTGCGAGTTTTAAAGTCCATAGAAAACCTTACAAAATTTTAAAGTTCGTATGAATAATAGAAATAGAGGAAGAAGGTTTGAGGTCGAGAGTTTTAAAAGTTTTCGACATTATTCATATTTAAAGGTTAATAAAACTTGTTAAATGTTATGGGATGTTCTAGTCCCCCCGCTCATCTCCAACTTTTTCTCCAAAATGTATGAATTATTTGATTATTACTTTTCTTTAGAGCGTAGACCTTGTTGTATAATAACTTTTTGTGGAATATTTGATTTCGATATCTGTTATAGTTTCCGAGATATAGCGTATCGAAAATTTCATAAAAATCGTTAATTTGTATGGGAGCTACCCTTTTTTTGCCCCCAATAAAAAATTTTTTTCTTTAGAGCGTAGACCTTGTTGTCCAATAATTTTTTGTGGAACATTTGATTTCGATATCTGTTATAGTTTCCGAGATATAGATTTGTATGGGAGCTACCCCTTTTTTTGCCCACTTTTCAACAACCTTCATTATAAAATACAGTTTACGGCATTGTCAAATGTAAATTCTAGATAAAAAAAATAAGCGCAAGACTGTAAAGCCGCCACCGTCGAATATATTTTAGGTTTTTAGCCACCGCCGATATTGATTGGTGGCTTGAATATCTGCTCAATAGCTGTTGCTCCTAAAGATATGCAAATTATTTTACTTTTATCGCAAATTTATTTATTTCACTATGAAACCCATCTCATAAACAAAAGATTTTTAAAAAAAATTTTTAATCGAATTTTTATACAAAATCAATATTTGAAGTCTACTTTAAATTTTAAAATTTAACGAACAGCAAATAGTTATTCCTTACTTTCAAATATTTTTTTAATTTTGTACTTTGTAAATTTGTTTTAAACTAAATTTGATTAAAAAACTATAATTTAAAAATGGATTTTTTTTAGCAATTTATTGTTACATATTAAAAACTTTTCTTATAAAATGTAAAACGACTTAAATCACTTATTATAAATAATTTTATATAAAAAAGATATAAAAACCCTACACCACACAATAAAAAAACACACATATACATACATAAATATAAGTTCTTAAAAATATACTTTAAGCCAACATATAGAAAAATATTAAGTACAAAAAGATTTTTAAACTAAAACACCATTTAAGGGTCATTAAAAACTTAGTTTTTTTTATAATTTTTTTATTATTTCATAATAGAACTTTTTACTTGTTGCTACTCAAAGTTATTTATGAAAAAGTTGTCCGTTCCTATATATAGAAACTGGTAGTAAAAAACAAGTAATAAAAAATAAATTGACACATGTTGGAAAAATGCATTCAAATAAAAAGCAAAAAGAAAAAGCTAAAACTTTTGTTCATTGTAAATGCCAGAAGCAATTTAAAAAAAAATATAAATTGGAGTTTAAAAATTTAAATTGCTTATGTTAGAAAATAATAACAATAATAATTTCTTTCTATTTATGTGTTGGTAATATTCCTTATATTTGAAGTGTGTATGTGATTATAACTGGAACAGGCTTAAGTCATTTTGCATAATCATCCAGGCAAATTACTTTCAAAACACACACCGTGTTCCTGCAGGCAATAAAAAGAAATTATGAAATATAACAGCCTTTCCTGCCTTTTTCCACCTTTTCCATTTTTACCAACAGTAGCCGCCTTTCTCTTACTACTCTTCCATTTTCCGCTTTAATTTTACTTTTTACTAACTTATTAATGATTTTTTTTTACCAACAGCCCTGCATCATTGTCAATTGCTGTATGGCACCACAGCCAACACGATTTTGCATAAAATCAGGGAAATTACTTTGTAATACACGCATTGTATTGCGCTTATAATCGGGCACAGCATGTGTGGCCAACTGACAGGTAGGTGAGCGATAGACAGGCTTAAAGTTTGCCTCCAAAAATGGTGTATTTGTATCCCAGCGATAGACTTCAGCGTCACCTTCGTTACGGAAAAATATGGCCGAACCATTATCAGTACCAATAATGACCATTCGCGCTGGTTTTTTGCCAAGATCTAAATTTAAAACACAAAATTATACAAAAGAAGCAAAAATTAATAATAGTGTTTACATAAGCGTATGTATGTACATAATATGGAAATTTAAACTTTACAAATATGGTGCATAATCTCAGGCGAATAACGAAAATCATTAGAGATGCACAAGTGAGAATTGTTTTGGTATGCAACCACTTACGCTTGCAAACAAAAGCAAGCAGAGTAAACTTTTTTAAACTTTTTAATATCTGCCAAAATTGTATGCACAGAAAAAAGTTCCGACAAATTGCCACTAATAACTAAAATTGTAAAAATAATAAATTTTTTTACTAATCATCCTTCGTAAATTGATTTTTGAAAACTGTTTCAAATAATGTTTTGGATATACGCTAACTTTTATTTATTGTTGAACTAATTTTAAAACAAATTTTCGCTTTTAAGTTTGGCTTAAGTTCATATAATTTCTTTTTATTAGGAGAAATAATTAATTTTCCGTTTATGTTGAAAGAAACTTTAATTTTAAAAAAACATATTTTTCTGCCGATACTAGCCGAGTAGAATGCATTTTCGAAAGCAGCTACGCAATTTCATCATCAGTACTCTTTGAACGGTAGTAGTGTCTTTTAGTTTTTAAACATCACCTATTTAACTTACATGTAACAGAGAAAGGGATACGGTATGAGTGTTTTCCCTCTTCTCTTATTCTGTAAGTTAGGACGAAGTTTATTTTTCATATACACTATGCTTTTTTGTATTTAAAGTCTCTTCGGCAACATGTAACAGAGAAAGGGATACGGTATGAGTGTTTTCCCTCTTCTCTTATTCTGTAAGTTAGGACGAAGTTTATTTTTCATATACACTATGCTTTTTTGTATTTAAAGTCTCTTCGGCAACATGTAACAGAGAAAGGGATACGGTATGAGTGTTTTCCCTCTTCTCTTATTCTGTAAGTTAGGACGAAGTTTATTTTTCATATACACTATGCTTTTTTGTATTTAAAGTCTCTTCGGCAACACTCGATATATACTTTATATTTTTTGCAATTTTTTTCTGTGTGAGCAGCTTCTTTATATATATTTACTCCTAACCTCAAAAAAAATGATACCAAAAATTATAAAAAAGTGCTTCCTGTTCACTTAGTTGTTTTTCTACCTAAGACCGTTTCGAAAGCTTTTTAGTTCATATATATTATACACTCAAAATCTCTAAAATTCAAAAACGTTGAAAAGAACCTTTTTTCTAAAAATAATGCAAAAAAGTACCAAAAATGTTTACGAATTACTTTTTTCCTCACTTAGTTAACTGTTGATTCTGCCCTGCCAATGTAGATCAAGAATTATTTAATTCATATTTTTTGACTTTAGTTTTAAAAATTTGCTATAACGTGACAAAAACGTGAACAAATTATTTTTGCGCCATTGGTTGACCTTGGACCTCATTTGGGGTCAATAACCGCAAAAAGTACCAAAAACCACTTAGTTTAACGTTTTAACCTCAACTATGTTCTATAGTTGTCTACTGCAATGTGGTTGCATTTATCTTTTTACGTTCAAATGTTTCTAAAAGTACCAAACTAATGGTGTTTTCCTTTCTGGCAAAAATGTTACATTAATGCCACCATTTGAGCGGGTTTATGTTCCATTCTAAAAATACATGCAAGAGTGAAAACAGTTATCGTGTTCCTTTCTGAACATGTTTCACAAATAACTGGCAAGAGTGTAACATATCTTACCCCCAATTATATTTCAGTGTAACAAAGTACCACTTTTTACAGCTGTGTTATGTATGTAAATACTTTTTTATGCAGGCGAGCTTTTAACGCAAAGTGCAGTTTTAATTAAAATCATGGCGCAATAATTTATCAGGTGGTGTTAATTTTACAACAACAAAATTTGGTGAATAAAATTTTCGTTTTTGTTGTAGTTTTCGTTGGCTCGGATGTCAAAAAAAGATATGTAAATTTAAGCAACTTTGACTACCCAGCCTCGATTTATGCATGAAAAAAGTAGATCAGCTGTGCTCGTAACACCACCTGGTACAATAATTTCACCATGATTAAAATCAAGCAATTTTCTGTTCCATTAAAATAAACAAAAATGGACAACTTTTTAAATGTGTGTGTAAACTGATAAAAATGTTACACATACTTATTGTAACATTTTTTTTTAGAATGGAAAACACCATAAAATGTTAACTATAATTACCCTCTAGATTAAAAAGTATAAAAAAAGTACCAAAAACTTGTTAATATTTTTTCGCGTACGACAAACGCAATCTGAATTATGCTGTCTTTTTATTCGTAAAGAAATAACAAATAAATAAAAAAGGATTAAAATATAATTTTCCCCCTTTTTTACCCTTTAAGATCCAAAATTTCAACGGCATATTTATTTCCTTAGTTAAATAAAATATTTTTTATTTTTCAAGTCATTAGTAAAGTGGTAATTTTTTTTCCTTCTCGACCAATTTTCATCCCCTTAGGTTCCAAATTTTCTGAGGCACCTTCTTAGTTGATTTATATAGGGGAAAAGGTATGCTATTAAAATCAAGGTTTCAAAAAAATGCTGCAAAATAATTCCTTTTGCTGTTGCTATTTCTGTTGAATTAAAATTTCTACATCAATTGCAATAGCAACAGCCAAAATATAAAAACATTTGCTTTGCTGTTAATTGCTGTAAATTGGCTTCAAAATAAGCTAGCAGGAAAAAATTATGAGAAATTGATAGTTTTTATGAAATAGCCATGTCTCGAAAGTATTTGAATCGAAACAGCTTTCGAGCGAAATTCTCGATTCGAAGGGCGATTGGTATAATCTAATACGATAAAAGGGTTAATAGTTTTAGGGAATAGTTTGAAGAAAATATCAATTGCTGCCAAATTTAAACATGTAGGCACTTTTAAAATTTGCGGAGGTATTCCAAAAATACTAGTTTTCATTTAAAAAATAAAAATTAATTTCAGCAAATTCATAAATAAATTTTCGAAAATCGTGTCACGAAACTTAATTTGTACAAATTGACCCTGGCACGAAATAATTTTATCATAAGTCCGCATTTTATAAATTTCTTAAAAAGGGTGGGGTTTGTTCCAAACAATTTAATCATTTTTAAAAATATTTTTAAAATCAAATAACTGTCAACATAAAACTGTTTCCATATTTTATATGCAACAGTTTTTTAAAAAAATTATTTAGCTCTAAGGCTCCACTTACAATAAGATATAAAATGTTAATATTTCCACTTACCCATAATTTTGCCATCAGCAACGCCACTCCTTAAATATTCCGATTTCAGCGAGAATAATTTACTTGTACTCAAATAAGTAAAATACAACTCTGTTGTGCCGCAATCTTGACGTATTAAAGCAATATAAAGAACATCTTTTAAACGACAGCCAGATGTAACAGCCTTGGGCAAAACAATACGGAAACCACGATCAGCTTGAATGTTAAATACAATAATGGCACGATTGGCAGCATCACTGACGTAAACAAAACAGCCACCATCGGGAGCATAATCAACGGCCAAATATTGAAGACGAGAATTGGGAGAAGTTAAGCTGCTTAAATCTATTGATTTTAAAAGTTTTCCAGTTTTCGCTGAAATGGCCACTACTTTGGGTGGACACTTGCGTATGGGTGTTTCCAAAGTGTTGACAATGCCAGTATCCAAGACCCAAATAACTTCATTTTGGTCCACCACCAAATCGACCACAGATTGTAAGGCTTTACAATTGCCCTCTTCTTGCATATCCCAACAGGGGAAGGGCGTAAAAGTGGTGGTGCAGGTACCGGGTTGTATAGTCGTCTTTACCAAAGTAGCAGGTACACCTTTTTTATAACGTGGTAAGGCCAAAATTATAGTATCTCGTATAAGTTGGGCTCGGGTGGCAATAACATTTTTCGAAATATATTTTCCTGAGCTTTTAAACAGCGACTTTGTTGAGGCACAAGGAAACTCAAATTGACCTCCCGTCCATTGTACTACACTGCCAGAATCTAGACAAGATTTTTCCGGTGTCCACAAGCCATACTTTGTGCCTTGAGCCTTACACTTTGGCAAAGAAGCAAAGCAAATAACTGTTGCAATTAAAATTTTCGTCAAATCTCTTGATATATTTGACACTTGCCATGACCACCACCTCATTTTTTTTCCTTTGACGTGTTTCGCTGCTTACAGCGAACAAAAGCACGTTATAAACAGTATTGTAACGTGTTTGTGTTTGTGTACAGGAAACGAAAATTTAATTGCACCAAAAGTGGAAACTGCAAGTTGTTGCTCTTGTTGCTTTTTAAAACCAATGTTTGCTAGAGAGTGAATTTTTCACATTCACGTGCACACTGTGTGTATATGTGTGTGTGTGTCTGTTTGTAGTATATTGGCCACCTGCGTTTTAATAATTTTTTGCGTGTTGTTTTTACACGTACATATGTACAATGTTTCTTTATCTTTTTTTTTGTTTTTTTTTTTTGCCACGCTCAGCTTTAAATTTCAACTAGTTTCATTTGGCACTTTGCAAAATGGTTTTATAGGTTAAGACAAGAAAAAACAGCAGAAATCTATCTTGTCGTTGCTCAAGATGATTTAAGATTGAACGGCGATTAATAAGAAGAAAATATAAAAATTAAGAAGTAAAAGTAGAATTTGCTTCACAGAAGACCACAGAAACGAACAAACGTGCTTTAAGCGCGTATAATTTTTAAAGCATTTATAACTCGAAATACGGCCAAATTTTAATTTTTTTTGCAAAATATTTTTCCAAATATAGAAAATCTGGAAATCTACAAAAAGGTTAAACAATAAAGTATTTTTTAATTTTAAACATTAAATATTTTAGCAGTTGAGTTTAAAACTGGTTTCTAAGCAATTTAAAATAAAATTGTGTTTGCTGTTGCTATATACATAGAATGTTTGATACATTTTACATTAATAGTAACGGCAACAGACAAGAAAGAAAAACAATGACGTTAATAATTTTTACAATTTCCAAGGCAAACCAACAGAAAATAAAAAAAGTAAGAAAGCTCTGCCACGCCCACAAACACTAAATGTTTTATGCTGGCCATGTACAAAACTTTTAACTTAAAAAGTTTGAAGAAAAAAAAGTTGGCAGTGCTACGCTAACACAAATATACATCTTAGGTACTTTTTTTAGGGCAACAAAATAGACGGTACTCCCGCCCCTTCTAAATTTTAGTTTTAATAGTTTAAAGCAAATAAGTAGGCAATGCCACGCCCACAAAAATTTTACTTAATAGTTTGCAGTTTTTTTTAAAGTTCGTCTTTTACAGAGTGTCTGGTGGCAAATTTTTATTTTTTAATACGTTTTTTCAACTTATACTGAACTTAGACGATTAAATTTTCCATGAAATTACTTTTATAAGATTTTATGCTTTTTGTCTACAAGCAAAAATTTCCTCGAAGTACAGGATGTCTGGTGGCAAATTTTTTTTTTAATTAAGACTATTTCAAAAATTAATAAACCATGCGGAGAAAGTGTGGCGTTACTGGAATTATCGATAGTGTGGACTTGTCAGTCACGATGTCGCAGTAGTCAGGTGAGCATCGCGCGTTCAATGTGGATTAATTTTTTAGAAGTAATGATTTTGCTGTAATTGCTCGTCCCCAAATTTTTTTAAAAGTTTGGTATTCGGCGAATACGTGATAGACCGAGTGTAAATTTAATTCGTTCATGGGTCCCACGGCCAGGGCCCAGACAATCTTCAAGAACTCCTGAAAACATTGAACTGGTTGAAAGCAATTAACGTGAAAATCCGCGACTTTCAATACGGAGGGAGCAAACCCACTGGGAATTCCAATAGCGATCATTCATTAAATTTTAAAAGAGGATCTGAAGTTCCATCCTTTTAAAATTCAATTTGTTCAAAAGTTAAAAGAAAGTAACTTTGATTTAAGCCAAAAATTTGTCGAAACGTTTTTGGAGAGACGAGGCTTATTTTGACCAGTGCTGCCACCAACAAAATGTTAAATAACACATGGATCATGCCAAAGTTACACATGAAATTATGAATTACACATGCCTTCCTTTTTTTTTAATAATACTAAGTTTTTGTTGGTTTTAAAGAATAACAATTTTAATTTTTATAAATAACCGATTAATCGTTTTTTATTTCATAAAAATAACGGTTAAAAACGAAACAAAAAATTCATACTATTTTTTATAATAATTTAAACGTAAAAAAAACAAAGTAAAATACATCACGTTTATATTGTGATTAAAACAATAGGGCTCAAAATCGATAAAGTTTTAAATTACACATAAGTTACTATGCAACCAGTTACACATGGGCTACACATGAAACAAATAATTACACATAAAATGTGTAATTACACATAAGGTGGCAACACTGATTTTGACATAAGCTGCCACGTACATAAGCAAAGTAATATTAACGAATCGAAGACAACTTGCCTAGATTAGGTGACTGGGTAAACAAAAAGACCAATGTGAAGGGCATATAAAACTCGACACAGTCGAATAAAGCGCTTTTACTTGATTTTATGTTAGTTTTTTTTTGATAGAGTTAAAATGTTGGCAGAAGGGGCATGACACCTTTAATACAACACATATATTAAAGAAACTATAGCGACTATATTTGAACTAGATAAAGATTGTTTTGTATGTTTTATTTCTTACAAAACTATTGACTTAAAACAAAACTACAATCTCCCATTTTTATTAGAAAAAATATCTTTCAGGTTTTAAAAATTATAACTCTTTCAGTTGTAAGACCTAAATGAAATTATTTAAGAAGTACATGTTAAAAAATTTAAATGTCATCGAGTTTTAAGAGTCTGTAGTGTATTTTAATCACAAAAAATTTTAAGTTTACTAATTTTGATAATGAGATAAAATTTTTACATCCACCTACAGTATAAACTTACTATCAAGGTTTGTTGTTCTGCATTTTTGCAAAACGCTCAAATATTTTTCTTGTTTTTGTTTTTATTTAAATAAAAATGCGTTTTTAACAAATTTTATATAGATTAAAATTATTTTATTTTTATCTAAAATTCTCTTCTCTTAACTTCAACTATGCGTGAATTACAAAAATATTTGTTTCTTTAATCAAAAAAAAAATTGATTAAAGTTTATCTTTCTTTGTGGTTAAATTGTAAAACTGATTTTCAATACATTGAAAAATACATGCAATAAAATGTATATTCTTTCATATAATAAACGAAAATTTCGTTCAGATTACAAAAAATGTTAGGCCTAAATTTTATAATTTTACAAACATTTTCATAACTGAGGGTTTATACCTCTACGCCCTGCCGGAGGGGACAACAAAGCCGGCGGCTTAAGTCCACTAGAGTTTAAACCCTTTTTCAACGACCAATGGCCGGCTATCCAAAACCATTTTAACACAAAGCCTTAGCATATTAAAAAATAATAATAATTTTTTAGACACGATATTTTACGACACCTTTTTAAAATAAGATATGTTTACGGACCTTCTTTTATTTACATTTATGTATGTAAAAACATAAAGCTTTTAATTACTTTAACTTTATGGCCAATTTTCATTTAATTCGTATTTTTGAATTGTTTCAGGACCATTTTACATTTTTACATTTGGGGCAATTTTTTCAGTCCTTGAAAACTCTTTACTTTTCTTTTGGGGTCATTCTTCCCCAAAAGAAAACAGAAAAACTGGGACCATTTTTTATTTTCAATTTGGGGCCATTTTTCAAAGAGCTCTTTTATTGGATTTGGAAATCATTTTCTAGCCTTTTAACAAAGTTTCGGTCCTTTCTTTTTCATCTTTCATCGAGATCATATTCAAACGCCTTGTTTGCGAGAGCATCTTCATAATTCGCACAACATGTCTGAGCCAGCACAATCTTTGGATTTTTGTGCGCTTCACTTTATCGATGTCAGCATATTGCTTATATAGTTCTTGGCGCAAAAGAATAAAAACCGCTATTACTATATGCTGCGTATTTAATATGACAAGTTTCTTTTGTATCTCTAAAAGTGAACACTCCAATCAAAACAATCCAATCTAAAGCCCTGTGTATAAGTTAGGGATACGTAAAGTTATAAAACTGCCTTCTTGTAACCAAATCATTTGGAAACTAAAAAAAAATGTTAAAAATTTTAAAATTTTTTAGTTTGTGGTTATAAACTCTCAGTTATAAAAATCAATAAGAATTTATTACTGGCAAATTATTATTTAACCTTAAACCGATTCAACCTTCTGTGTGAAGTGCATTTTATTTTATTTTTTTTTTTTAATTACATTTGAAAAATATTTTAGATTTTAATTTGGAAAAATATTAATAAAATTTCTATTGATATAACAACATTCATCAAATAGCAAGTTTCATGCTCTTGTCTTTATATTTATTAGTTTTTTCCCGTTATTGACATTTCAATTAATATTTCAATATATGAATTTTCTATTTTCATAAAGTTATTCATTTCTATAAAAAAAATTTTGCAATAAAACTACTATTATGTGTGATTGAATTCCAATTAGTCCAAATCTGTCTATCTAAAGTAAAAACATATATACAGAAATGTATTTGTATTTAAGTAGCCTGGAGGAAACGTCCTGTTTCGACGTCTTCATATCACCACTACTGTCAACTATTTTGGAGCTTTGTTGGTAACGTTTTTCAGTAGAAAAAGAATGCTTCAGTTCGCCGCCAAAAGACATAGTGTATCGGTAGCATTATGGCATTTATAAATCGTTTATTTTTCTAGTTGTGCTAAAAAAATATGTAATTTCATTCACAAGATATATTTATGTTTAATGAGACACACATGTCAAATGTCTTTAGCAAGAAACATTGCCTGGGGTATAGCTTGTTAGTAGTACTGATGACAACGTCAATAGTAAATCACTAGAGTTTCACTTTCGAACTTTCCTGCCGGGTACATTTATTTATTTGTAATTTTATACGTATGTATGTAATAATTAATAACAAAACAAAAAAAAGCAAAAAAAAGGCAAAATTTCATTTGAAAACCCCTAATGTACTTTGAGTTTTTTAATAAAAATATTTTGCCGTAAAGAGTTATTAATTGCCGCCGCTATATATAGGAGGACTATGGCAGCCATCTTTTTTACAATAAACCTTTTTTTATCTGTTTTTAGCAAAGCTGTTATCATTTTTTCAACATATTTTTTAATTAAATCTTTTTTTTACGAAATTGCAATAAGTTTTCAAACCTTAAATATAAAAAACTTGTTTGTAAGCAAAGTTCTGAAAATTAAATAAAACAAAGTACTGAATACGAAAAAAGTAAAATTTGCATGGTTTTTTAAAAAACCTAATCTATAATCTAAAGTTTACTAATCTTTATGCTATTTCTATGCACATAATTTCATTTGAAAGAGTAGTTTCTGATCATTTAGTTGACTTCTAGCCTCAGTCGGGGTTAATAGACGTTTATCTTATATTTCCAGAAGAACCAAAATATCCAACGTAGCAAAACTTTTAAAAAAGTACCTTTATACCAAAAAATTGACTTTCAAACTTAATCGGGGTTAATAGTTATCACTTTCATATTCAGACTTATTACTTAAATAAATATAAAAAAATTCCAAAAATGAGAAATGATACATTTTGTTCACTTTGCTGACTCTCGGCCTCAATATTGGCCAATAGCTTTAATTTTATATTTTTACAGACCTTAACTAAAAAAATGCAAGAAATACAAAAATTTCAGAAAAAAATAATTAAAGTCCATTTAGCTTTTAAGCTTGGCTTGGGTCAATAGCCTTTAGTTTTATATTTCTAGAGTCATAAGCTCAAAAAATTAAAAGAAGCACTAAAAATGTTAAAAAGTACTTTTTGGCCACTTTGCTGACTTCCGACTCCAACCGGTCTCAACAGCCCTTCACTTCATATTTCAACACTAATTATCTCCAAAAAAAATGCAGAAAATTACCACAAGAATAAAAAGAGTTACAAAAAGTATCTTAAAGTAAAGTACCACATATAATATTTAACCCTTTACGAAATTTTTACAAAATTTAAGAAAATACCAAAAACATTTTCATATTGTCTTAAGACTATTCAAAATAATTATACCTATATGTCTACCTTTATTGGCTCAGAAGTAACAAAATGAGCCTAAGCAGTATGAAAATATAGCTTTTATCTAGACTTTCTTTTAAGGGTACAATTTTTTAAAAAGGAAAGAAGAACTTTTTTTATTTTTTCGAGTCCTGTCGAAGACGATTTTATTTCCACTTCTACTTTTGTTGGTTCAAAACCTAAAAAAGACCTAATCAGTATTAAAATTACTCTGTCTAGCTTATTAGTGTTCAATATTTCAAAAAAGCATAAAAACAAATTTATATTTGTTTTTAGCAAGGTTGGCAACCGTTACCGATACCGATACCGTTTAAATACCGTTTAAATTTGGTTACCGGTATTGATACCGATACCGAAATAATTTGTTTCGCAAAATACCGTTTTCTTTAACATCGGTATTACGATTATATGCTTTCGCAATAAAAATCCAAAAACGCTTGGTTTACCTGCACAATTGAACTTCAGAAAGTTAAAAACAATTTTTCATACAATTTACTTGAGGAAATAAGAAAGAAAGAGAAAATTCTTTTTGAAAATGAAGCCCTTCTCGGTGCGCAGTTCTTGGCTCCACGTTGGAATATTGTTCTTAAGGGTAACTTAGTTGAACGGGCAATTAATCATATTGTAAAAGTAAGTGTCAGAATGAACACCATATCTCAAAACTTTAACATATGTAGCTTCTGATGATGATGCAAACTGCAACTCGAGTACATCATCCGACTTTGTAGAAGCAGTTCTCAAAAGTATGAAAAAAAATTCCTCCTTAACCCCAAACAATGTCAAATTACGGGAGTTGCTAAATGCTTTTAGAAACGAAAAACGTGTACAAAGGCACATATATGTTCTTAATTGGTGGAAAGAACAAAGTAAAACTAAGCCACAAATTTATGCTCAAGTAAAAGTTGTGTTAGCTGTACCAGGTACACAAGTTAGTGTAGAAAGGTTATTTTTGGGGGTAAAATATGTATTGAACCCAATAGGTTAGATGAGGATAGTTTAAATGCAGTAATTGTGATTCGATCCAACGCATAGCTGTTTTAATCAATCATATATTGTGTTCCTTATTATTTACATATGCATCTAAAAAAGTAAATGCTTTTTAAATAACTCAAACAATAAACTTAAATGTATTTTTCAAGGCTATAAATTATTAATTAAATTTAAATTTATATTTTTTTTCAAAAAATTGACTTTGATTTAGAAGCTGAAAAAAATTTTTTTTATATAATATTTTTTAAACATTTTACCTTATAAAAGTAAAAAGTATTTACCAGGGTACACTAGTACGGGTAGTATCAAAGTGAATTAAAAAATTCGCCCTCTGCATTTCCTTTTTTGTTTGAAAAAGTAAATGTCAAAAAATTTAAAACTTAATACAAAATTATTTAATTTGTTATTCACTTTCTAAAATATTTATAGTCAGCTAGGCTCTTGATATAACCTGTATAACCTGTATAAGTGTACCCTGATATTTACATATTTTTATGAATACTGATTTTTATTTATTTTAAAAATATTTTTTTACTATACAAATGTTTTAAATTCTATTTTATGTTTCTATTAGATTTTAAAAATGTTTTCAAACAATGTACTTACTTCTTCAAGTCAGCAATTTATTTTTTTTTTGTTAGTCTAATAAAAAGAGAACATATAAATTAAAACTCAACTATGTTTTTAAATTGAATATAGATTTTTTTTATTTTTGTAAATTCCATTAAGTAAGTATCTATTCCGATACTGATATAATCGAAATACCGATACCGATACCGAAAATAAAGAATTAATACTGGTACCGATACCGATACCGAAATGACAAATTTTTTAATATCGTTACCGATACCGATACCGTTATTCGTTTTGGTTGCCTTCCTTGGTTTTCAGCTATTCTAACCTGTTTTTAATTTTGTTTCTATTTTCATTGGTTCAAAAGTTACAAGTACCAATATGGAATGTTTAACCCTTTTTGGACCCCTGATTATCCCTTTAGGGTCAAAGTTTAAAAGAGCGGCAAACGTATTCAAATCTTTATAAGGCCTGTCTAATTTAATTTAAATAATATTTCCAACATCATTTGTTTAAAAGTAACAAAGTGAACCTAGTTACTATCAAAATAATTTTTTTTTTACCAATTAGTATCTCATAAATGGTTAAGGAAATATTAAGATTCAAGTTTTTTTATTCATTGGCTTTCAATGTATTTAAATTATTGTATAAAAGCAGAAATAAGTATTAAAGTTTTTAAAGTATTTAATTGAAGTCTTCTGATGATTTGGTATAAAAACTAAACAAACAAGCTTAACCTACAACAAACACAATAAATAAATGTTTCTTGCTGTTTCAACAAAAATCTTCAGCAAATAAAATTCTTAGTAAAAGATTTTTTTAAACTTCAATGTTGAAACCACAAATATTTATGGCTTGAATAAAGATTTTCTTACATTTGTAGTTTTTATAAGAAATTCCTTAAATGAAATATTAAAAAAAATAATTCTGGAATAAAGTGCTACTTTGAATATTCCCATTTTCCTTGCGTATATTGTAGTGCCTTTAAAATACCTAAAAAAAATTGTTAAGAAGAGAGATGAAAAGGTTTCTTTTATTTCTTTAGGTTTATGATTTGTAATGGTTGATTTGCGTTGAAATGAATTTTTTTATTTATTGTAAAATACAAACAAAAAATAAATCAATACGCAGCTTATATTTGCAAACAAAAAAAAATTTCGGTTTTTTATTTAAAAGAAAATCAAACAATTTTTCTAAACGGATGTTTACAGATAATTTCTCCCCACGATTTTCTAACGCAAACACTTTATATTTACGTTATCAAAAAATAAGAGCATTTTGTTTTATGTAAAGGAAACTTTTTTTCATTATTTTGATTTAACCCATTTACACATCTTATTGAGATTATGTGAATGAGATGGGGAGGATAAGACAATATGGGATGAAGCATTTAAAATTTTTCAAATATTTAAATATATATGGAAGGACGCTTCACTAAATTTGGCAAAAAATTTTTTATTTTGAAAAGTTACCGTGTATGTAATTCAGGGGGTTTTCTTAATTCCTCACCATAGCTTAAGTGAAAGGTAAATATAAATGCGTCCCCTACATGCCTCAAATGTACAGAGAAGAATTTCTGTTGCCCTCCTTTCTGGCAATAGAAAAAAACTGTTATTAAACATTTACATGCGAAAATTAAGAAATATATCTTTTATGTAACAAAAATTTCGGTGTTTGCACCAATATTTCCATACCTTCAATTTCAATTACGTTTAATAATTGTTTGCTAAAGTTGGCTAAAGCACACTTTATAAGAGGCTAATTATTATGACCCTAAGACCCGTTCCTATAACTTGCCGTTAGCAATTGACAGAATTTTATTTAACGTAAGATTTATTAACTTGAGCTTATTGTAATTTTTATAAAAGTGTCGAATTTGTCGATTTTTTCCGTAGAAAATACGAAATTTTTGTAAATATTAAAAAAACAAGTTAGGATATAATTATAATATTAAACAGTACACTCAATAAACTATTAATGTAAAATCAACTAGAAATCTATTTAAAATAACTGGATATTCATTTAAAAACCGTCCAACAAGATAATATTTTCGTCTAATGCTGTCATTTACAGCAAAACACAAACTATCAGAAAAAAAATAACAAAGTTGAATATTACTTAAAAATAACTGACAAAATTAACTTCAACTGAAAATCAGTATTTTTGTTTATTTGAGGCTTTGAATAACCCTTAAAAACAGTTAAAAGAAATGTTATATTAAAATTTAACTGTTTTTTTTATTTAAAAACAACTTTACGGAATACTTCCTAAATAACTTACAGTCAGTTGTTACTGTAATAATTTTTTAATAATTTTTGTTTTTGCTATAAAAATATATTTACAAAAATATTTATAAACAAAATTTTTAAGTTATCGAACATGTTCGTAAGTTTTTTTACTTTTTAATTATACGAAATATTTTTTAAAATTACAAAGCCAGTTTAAGACTCGAAATTTTTAATTTCTTAAAAGTAACGATTATCTCTCGTAATACATTTTCCATAATATATATGAAACTTTTATTAAATTACAAAAAAAATGCAGCTTTTTTTGAAGAATTTGTAAACAAGCTTAATTGCTTGCATTTACTTTTCAAGACCAATTAAGATTTTAATTGAGACAATTAAATTTTTAATTAAACATTATATATTTTTGACTAATGAGTTTATTAAAAAATTTAGAACAACTTGTTCTGTGTACAGAAGCAAATAAATATCACTTCCAAATAAAAAATGTTTAGATTGCGGCCTATCAAGAAATTCGCAAACTCAATTAACAACTTTAATTAAAAAATTTAAACTTTTTTTAATTAAAAGATATTATGTTATTTAATTGATATAATTAAAATACAAACAAATCTAAAATTCAATACGAATATATGAAGGAACATAATAATATTTTTATTGTTTTTTTTTAATTTGATTATTTTTCTTTATATTTTTGTTTATATATTTCATTATATATTTTGTTAAATTAATATTTAAATATACATTACAAGTCTCAACAACGACTCAAGCCATGGGCCATTTGATTGCTCTATCCACTCAGCCAACAAAGCATTTATTTTTTTTAAGCGTTGAACGTAGTGTTATTAAATTGTTTTTAGAGCTTTGCATGAGCAAAGGCAAAAAGAAGCTTTAAATATTTTTTTTTAATTTGTAAACAGACATCATTGTTGTATATCCACCCCTTAAGTAAGTTTGTTCTTCGAAAATGTTTTCAAGGAAAAATGAGTTAAGGCCAGTCCTACACTTGAGTTCTCCCCAGGCATCTTGAAGGCTGTAAGGGAAATTTATTACAATTTCCAAAAATACAAATTAGCATTTCCAAAAACTTTATCGATGTGGATAGAAAGAGAAAGCTAATGTCGGACACTTTATTTCTCTAAAGTCGACTCTGGGAATGTAATGGTTTTTACCCTAAGTTTTCCAAATTTTACATGGCAACCCACTTGGGTGATGGTGATGGGGGGTAAGTATGTTCAAGAAATTTATTTGGGAGAAAACACCAATTGGAGCATATGAATGATTTTATTTCTCTCTGAATCCAGGAAAATATAGGGGTTTTAGCCTAATTTTTAAATTAAACTTTGTATGGCAACCCTGTTAGGGAGCGGAGATAGGGTGTAAGGTCGTTCCACAAAAATGTTTGTGAGAAAAAATTTAAGGTGAATCGGTCTTACGTTCGATCGGTGTAGGGGCAACTCTAGGGCAGTTTTAAAGGTTTTTATGTAAAAACGAAAAAACAGAGGTAGTCGTGGCTTCTGACTTCAATCTCTGTTAGCTATTAGGCGATTTTGCTGGATTTCAATAGCATAGCATAGAAGTATTTCGCAGATACATACTGCTAATAGTCTGATACCACTTGCGGGTCTATGCGACTTCGGGGGCTTCAAAAATGTTATTTCAACCATAACACGGACAGACCGGCAGATGAACAGACGGACATCACTAAATCGACTTCCCTATCTGTAAGGGTTAAGAAAATATATACATTATTGGTTCGCAGATGGGCATTAAGTTAATTATAAAATAAATGACAAATTTATATATTTCCTTATCACTTATGTAAAGGGTATAATAACATAAACATACTATGGAACAGACATAAAGCAAATTTCATATCTTTAGGGATCTGGAATATATGAAGCTCATGGGTCGCAAATAAATTGTTATTAAAAACAAAAAAGGTTTTTTCTAAGCATCAAGTCGAGCTTATAATTAATTACCATTTTTCTTAAGTTTAACTCAAGGTAAAAATGAAGAGCTGATTATGAAAATTATCAGAATTATTTATACATTTACAAATTTGTTTACACATTTTTTTCATATTACTTTCTCTTATTCAAAAGTAAAACACTAAAGAAGAATTAATTTAATTTGCCTTGAAATCAATCCACCTTGTTTTTCCAATCTGTCTTGAGTATCTACCACTTGATAAAAAAATTGGAAAAATAATTGAAAACAAAATCAAAATATAAATTGTCCACATACATAAATGTATAAAAAATTTAACTTAGTTATTTAAAACATTTAAAATATTTAAAATTTATCCCACATCTTTGTTCTCATTTCTAACCGAAATGACAGCCATGACTTGGTTCCCTATAAACTTAAACGCCACAATTTTTATAACACATTTCAATATTAATAATAAAATAAATGTGTCATTCAATTTGACACACATGTTGTTTGCTGTTCTGTTTTTTATCGCCTCGTTATCACTTTCACAATCATTTACGTTTAATTTTTTTCGGTTGTCATTTTAGATTTATGTGCAGTTATTTATTGTGTTTTTTGTATTTAGAACATTAAATGTCGGCAAATCGTTAAAGTGCATACAATAGTTAACAGCAATGAAAAAAAAATAAATAACACGACATTACTGTTGTCCTCAATATTGCTAAGGGCATTTTGCTAGAGTTTTTATTTTTTTTTCGTATCGAGCTCCAATTTAATATTCCCTACATTTAAAACAAGTAAAATGATTGTAGTTGTAGTCGACCATTAATGACACCCTATTCCACAATACCCTAATAGTTTGATATGCTTTTTTTTAGCAGGAGTCGGAAAGGGGTAAGTAAGCCTTACCATTAGAGAATTTCACAAAAAAAACTTTTAATAAGAAAAAATACACGACAGCTTTAACATTTTGAGGCTCACAACTATTTTTATTACAAATTTCAACTCAAGTCAATAACACCCGCACAATACACACTTAAGTTTACGTAGGATGTAAAATTAAGAGAACTCTATTATAACAACCGTATATTACACTATTGCAAAAACTTAAGTTATAAAGAAGCCATTACTCGATTTGAGACATAGAAAAAGCATACTTTAACTCCACGTATGATAAGAATAAATGCATTTTTATTAATCTGTCATTCCATTTGTAATTTAAATCACCCTTTTTAAAGATAAAGCTATGATTACTGTCTTATATATATCGCGGTTATTACAATCTCTGTTAATACTAAAATCGATGTAAATACTTTTAAAACAATTAGCTTAATTTAAAAATATATAACGGAAGAAGGATTGTAAATGGTAGCTACTTAACCTAAAATTAGGTTAGGTTGAAAGGTCGCAGCTGGGGGGTGATGAGTTTACAAAAAATCGTTAATTAAACCACATCGGACTTCCCAAAACATCAGGGAGCAAATTACGGCATTCAATTCGAATCGAAATTTTATAATTCTTATTAGAATTCCTGTATTAAAAGCATTGACAACTCGAACGATGAAGTAGAATTTCGATTCGAATCGAATGCCGTAATTTGCCCCCAGGCTTCTCTGCATGTCCTGCAAATCGGACCAATCATTTTGCTGAATTCATATCTCCCTAGTTTTACGATTTCCCTAGTCCTTCTTTTATTCTTTGAAGTCAAATGTTTTCCTTTTTAACAGTGCTCTATGACCAGTTTTTGCTCACTTTTTCAAACCGGCCTTTATTTCAATGGCAGCTTTATACTCCTCAGATACGCTGCTTACTGTCTTCAAGCTTTAGTTGCCACTTTTTTGCCACGCATTATCCCAGGACCCCTTTTAGGCGTGCTTTGTCATTATAAGGTTAAATTTAATTGAACTGGCTGGCTCTGAGGGCACCCTCTATTGACTCTTTATACCCCTAGTATTTCAAACATTAAAAAATGATATCCTGGTGGTCCCAGCTAAACTAATTTATGTTAAGTGGGGTTTCATATTCTCTTAGAAAAAGCTAGCAGTATCGCCTTACCAATCTCAGATAGTGTTGCAGTTTGAAAGAAATGAGACCCTTAAAAAAATATGTATCTCTACCTGCCCGTGATCCACTGAATCTGCAATTGTCTCTGACTTGTACTTCTAGGTTTTTTCCACAAGCCTCTATGCAACAATGACCCGTTATCATCCTTCGCAAAAACAACAGGATCCTGGTCGTAATAAATTTTCACATATAATTTGGAAACAATGTGGTATTAACCCGTGGCTTTGAATTTTACAGGAGAGCTGAAGTGGGGCACGGTCGCTTACTGTCCTTTCCATAGGCAATTGGACCCCTTGCTTGGCAAGTTTATCCGCCGTCTTATTCCTCGGCTTCCACGAACAAAGTAAATATGCATCTGCCTTATGACATACAGACTACAAATGGATTCCTTGCACGCTTGAATAATTAAAGAACTTGTAACTATTAATCAACATGTGCACCTTAAAATTGGGTGGACGAACAAGCTTAGCGGCCAATTTGGCTACTAGAATTCCTGCCTGAAAACACTGCAGTGTTTAGAAAATTTAAAGAACTTCCCAATAGCCAGTTAAAAACACCTTTAATTAATTGAGTTTAGGTCTAAAAATACATCTAGAGACGCCATGCTATGTACAGTTCCACAAGTTCCTGTGCGCTCTCTAGCTGTCTGCGCTTAACCTTCTTCTCTAATGCAGTCTACCACACGAGTATCCCACAGAGTACTTAAGTACATACTTGGTCATATTCTAAGTTATTATTAATTATCTTCTTACATTGGAACACTATTCTAGATTTTGTGCTCTCAGGTGCATATATGTAATTGCTTTTATCGGCCCTGGGATATATGTACAGATGTTCGCGTCTAAGGACTTCTACTCTAAAGACAGAGTTGGGGTTTTTGCTTTCGTATAGGCCCCACATTCCTTTGGATATCTGTTCCAGAATCCTATCCAACGAGAACCATAGACCTGGTTTCAGCTCAGAGCAGTTAGCCTTTACCTTCTTTGATGTACACTGTTTTCCTATGACCCTCCATTGCTTTACCAAACCAGTGGACGATTTTTTTACCAAAATCATAACGAGTGATGAGGCTCATTTCCACCTCAGCTGGTGCGTTAACAAGCAAAACTATCGCTTCTGGGGCATTGAAAACCCACGAATGATGTACAAGGAGCCATTACGTCCGCTCAAAGTGACCGCATGGTTAGCTTTTCTCGCTGGAGGAGTCATCGGGCCATTTTTTTTTTTGAGGACGCCGCCGGTCAAACGGCAACAGTCGATGGTGCGCCGAGTTTTTTCTGCCGCAATAGATCGAATAAGGACTGGAGAACCTGTGATGCCAACAAGATGCAGAATTGATGTTCTGAAGGTGGCGTTTTCGGGTTGCCTCATCTCTCGTTTTGGCGATTTACTTTTGCCTGCAAGATCACCTGATTTGACCATTCCAGGCTTTTTTTGGGTTTTTTGAAATCTTGTGTTTACGTGAACAAGAGCCAGACCCTGGATGCCCTCAGGGACAACATTCGAAACTAGTGCGAGAATCTGTCCTCTAAAGTTCTCGCCGAAATGATAAAAAATGCCATGAAACGAGCCCGTATAGCAATCAATTTTGACGGCGCCCATTTGGCCGATATCATCTTCTCGACTGGACCTATAAAATTCCAAAGGTTCAAATATACATAATCAAAAAAAAGGATCGAAGTTTTTCATTAGAAAAAAAGTGAGAGCCAAACAACATCGGATGGCTTGTTTTGGCCTACCGTGTACATAATGTAACAAATTGCAAGTTCCACGTTAAACGGCCAAAAAACGGGAAAAAATTATTTCATTAAGTTTTTCATTTAATCAATACTTATTATAACTAATAGCTTTCGAGCAAAAAAATTCTGCCTGAACCCGTAAACACTGTTGTTTTTCATTTAAAAAAGAATCAAATTTTAAGAAGTTTTATTTTTTGTGAGTTCTCCCTTTACGTCATAAAGTAAATACGAAATACTTCACTTTATGATTTTTATAGTTTTAATACGGTCAAATATGGACAAAATTTTAAGAGCTTGTTGTAATTTGATTTTAAATAACAAAAATTTATTTTTCAGGTTATATTAGATAATCAAGTCCTTTTTTATTAAAAAACTAATTTAATGAAATATATCGAGTTTTGCTATTTTACCTTGTGATCTCTCTTTTCCGCCATTTTTTTGTTTATTTAAAAAAAATTTTTTTAACTGTTGAAAACACTTCCAATCCAAACCCAATGTTGCAAAAAACAAGAAGGTGAGGTATCCTGTCTGAAAAAAATATTTACGCACCTTTTATAACTAAAAAAAAATCGCACACAGAAAAAACTATAAAAAATGTTTTTCAAACAAACTCTTGTTCAAAATTATTTAATTTTTAGTAAATTTATATAATAGTCTCTAATAATATTTTAATTTGATTTTTAAATCAAACAAAATTATCGCCTAGACAATTTTAATATTTAACCAGCCCAACAAATTTTTTTTAACTGAAACTAAAACTATTATTTTTTTAATTAAATTCTTGCAAAACTGTTTGTCTAAATTTACAATTTCCGTTGTAGGTCCGCACCCAAACAAAAGATTTACTGATTCTCTGAAATTCTTAACTGATTCTACAATTAAATTTTTTCTGTGCAGTTTTTAGTTAAAAATTTTATTGCAGTAATTAAATACAAAATTTTTTTGAAAAGTATATGCCATTAGTAATGCTTACAAGTTCTAAAAAAAACACTAATTTTTCAAGGAGCTTTGTGGATTGCCTCTTTTGTGCACTCGTTAATATTCTTAAATAAATTTAATTAAATTTTTAATTGTTTAACTTTAATTATTTATTGAAAGAAATATTAATTAAAGTGGTACTACAATGAAAATTGTATTTACAAAATCGTTTACTTGTGGATAATTAATTAAGTTTTTCATTAAAATTTTTTTAACGAAAATCATTTTAATTTTTTTTTCTGTGTGTTTTATTCGGATATCATTTACCAAATTGTTATTATTATTGCATCTTCAAGAAATAACTTGTTGCCATGAAACCAGGTCAAATTACCAAATGTGCAGCTTCTGAAAGGATTATTTCATTTATAGAGTTTGTTGTAGGTTAAGTTTGACTATATGCATTTTATTAGGTCTTACACCAAATCGTCAGTAGACTTTAACCAAATTTTTGAAAAACCTCATGAATATTTCCTGCCTTTATATAAAATTTTCAAGCTCATTGAGGCTTGCTAACTAAGAAAACTAGGATCGAATTACAAATTATATTTCGAAGTTGTTAAAAAATTATGTTTTTATTTTAAATTGGCAAATGGGTAATGTGCCCCATACACATTTGAATTCAATTGTCATAAGATGCATAAGAATGTGGGTAAAATGTTCACATCCGACGCTGTGAAATTTCCCAAAATGACAAATTTTATAAAATCTATTACACGCTTAAAGTAGTAAGTTTTTAAATTGTGTAGGCATTCAAATAAATCTAAAAATATTTTATTTTGTATTTTGTTTATCAAAACCTTAATGTATAGGTAAAGTGTACACTCAATTCGTTGCAACCGAATGTCACTCATGCTCCGATTTCATTGTTAAAATGTTTGAACATTTTTTGAATCAAGTAAAAAACAACCTTTTGCTGATTCTTCAAGTTTTGGTGTAAAAACATTTAAAAGAAATACAAAAAGAAAAATAATTTATACACATATATATCAATTACTTTATAAGTGTCATAACTCAATTAATATGTCGTTTCATAAATATAAAAAATTTACAATTATTTTGAAAATTGCAAATAAAAAAACTTTTGAATAAAAATGAAATTTAATTAATTTCAAGCTTATTGCAAATTAGTTGTTTGTATTTTTAGGTCTTGATTTTATAAGGGAAAATTACTACAACTCGAAACGTGCTGGAAAATTAAGAAAAGGTTTTTCTAAGAAAATTTTAACTAAGAGTTTTGTTGTAGTATTTAGTTTTCAATACTACAATTTTGAGTTATTACACTGTTCAAGTAAGTACTTACTCATTTGTTTCCCTATATACATATACTTATGTGTGTATATAAACCATGACAAATAAAAAAAAAGTTAATTGATAAGTATATTGATATTGTTATAATGCAAAAATATGAATTTGTCAGTAAAAATATTTAGTTATTAGTTATAGTTTAGAACAATTATTACAAGCATTTTATAAAAATTATTTCAAAGTTAAATTTATTATTATTTAAGATAATTCTTATGAAAATAAATTCAAAATAAAGTAGCAGTTAAAGCTAATAGCAAACGTTTGCATATGGAAAACTTGTTTCTATTTCTTCTTTTAGGTTCATTTAACTTCTGAATAAATTAAATCGGATGAGTAATTTATACCTTAAGAAAATAAAATAAATAAATATGTATATGTATTAGCTCTATTAATTACACAATTTTTACAAAGTTCCAATTTAACAAATTAGTACGTAAATAAAACATAAGGAAAACCCGGTAATTAATTGTTGTTATGCAGCGTCACATATATAAGTGTTTGGGGTATTATGCATTAAAGCAATTGTTTGTGATGCCCAAAAATAACACTCTGAGGTCAACCTTCAGTTGTAGCGATTGGCCCAGAATCACATCCTGAGTCAACTAAAGCAAGTCTGTCCTTCTGTCTTTTGGGCAAGGGTGCATTTATTCTTGTGATTTCATTGATTTTCTTATTTTTTTTATTTGTATGAAATTTGGCACAGATAAGTGTTTGGTCTATTGTTTGTAGTGATTTCCGGTCATTTTTTTTTTTTTTTTGAATAGCCCGATATATATGGATGTATGTATGTTCATCCGAGATAAGCATTTTTGACTATAATTGGCTTTAATATAACTATTTTTCACAACATATTAACTATATTTATCACCTCATTCCGCTAAATATAAAAAAGAGTCCTGTAGGAAATACTTGAAAATTAACTAGAGATCCCATGTAAGTCCAGTCCCTAAAACTCACGTTTAACCTCATAATATTGCTATTCAAATAAAATAACCCATGCAGGGGTAACATTGGTTCTTCAATCCCTACTCTATTAAGAAACAACATATAAGTCACTCCTCCGGTTTATAATCAATCACTGACCGAGCTGCAAAAAGTGTCTGGGATTATGCCTGACATATTCTTTGGAGCTCGTGCAGTTAAATGGTTTTATAAAATCCTAAAGCAATTTCTCTTAGAGAAACGCGAAAACCCCTGAAAACTACCGTCCAATAGCTACTTCCTCAGTACTCTCAATGGTTATGGAGAGTGCACTTAAAAAATTATTACAGTAACTGACTGTAAGTTATTTAGGAAGTATTTCGTTAAGTTGTTTTTGAATGAAAAAGCAGTTAAATTTTAATATAACATTTCTTTTAACTGGTTTGAAGAGTTATCTAAAGCTTCAATTGCACGAAAATACCGATTTCAGTTGAAGTTATGTTTGCCAGTTACTTTGTAGTAATATTTAACTCACTTTTGATACCTTGTGTTTTGCTGTAAATGACAAAAAATCTAGTTAATTTAAGAAGTTTATGTAAGTTAATAATTTTGATGTCTGATTTTAAATGAAATATTGTAATAATTTTAATGAATATCTTATAAAAGGGTTTTTAAATGAATATCCATCCAGTAATTCTAAGTAGAATTTCCAATTGATTTTACATAAATAAACTTTTGAGTGTTTGGTAAATTATCACCTTGTTAACTATCCAGAGTCCAATTTTATATAAAGCGACCGCCAGTACGGCTTTTGAAGACTTTCTACGGCGTCTGCTTTAAATTTTTTTTTTTTTTTATTTTTATCGAGTTTTCTCAGAGATCGCACTTTTCGTGCTTTTATAGATGGGATCTCTTCCAAACAGTTCAAAATCATTTTTGGTGGTACCAAAGTTCCCTTCCCTCTCCTTATCTTTCTTAATAACCTTTTCTGTTAGACTTCGAATTCTATATACTTCTTTGCGAAAGGCAGCAGCATATAAGATTTTCACTAAATCAGCTACAGGCCTAGCTATTTCAAGATTGGAGCCATGAGGTGAAGTATGATATGCTTAACCGTGATCTGATGCCAATCTCCGATCGGGATCGTGTGCATGGGGTCGATTTTAGTGCCAGTTGGACCCAATGCTGTCGTTTGACACATAAACGCACACTAGACCACGCTGCATCATCTATATTAATGGATGGTATACATATTTGGAAGACAAAAACTTTTTATGTTTTGGGCACGAAAATCCAGTACGATGTCCGCAGGATGGAACACTTTTTTATTTCGAAGGAAGCGTCCAAGTGATTTGGTATCTTGAAACGGTGTAGGAAATAACTACATTACTTGATTTTCTCAATGTTTATACCATCTACAGCCGACCAAAAATGGAATACAACTTTCATATATAATTTCGAAGCTACTTGACCAGGAACAGGCGAGAGTACTCATCGGTGACGTTGGTGTATCTAACCGTATCGATTCATTCATTAATGTTTAACGAATCAAACGATACTATACACAGAAAAAAGTTAAAATAGTTTTTAACTAAAAAATTTGTTAATTTGATTAAAAACACAAACAAATCTAAAATTAAATACAAAAATAAAAACTTTTTTGGTTTTCTATTTTTTTCTATTTTTTTTCTATTTATTTATGTTTATATAATTTAATTATTTATGAAAATATTTATTATATTTAATTTACATTTAAGTATACATTACAAGTCTCAACAGCGACTCGAACCATGGGTCATTTGATTGCAAGGCATACGCTCTATCCACTCAGCCAACAAGGCATTTTATTTTTTGAAGTGTTAAACTTACTTTTATTTTTTTACCTCCACATTAAAAAATGCATCCTCAGCAAGTAAACGTGAGGTGTGCTTTGCACAAGCAGCTTTTTTGAAGAACTTGCAAACAATTAAAATTTTAGTTGAAACAATTAAATGTTTATTAAAAAATTAAAACTTTTTTATAAATGAGTTAATTAAAAAAAATTTTGGAATAATTTTTCCTGTGTAATAGAATTTAGTCTGATGAAATCAGGAAATTTTTTCTGAAACCCGGGATGTTTTACGTGATGCTCGTCCTTAGAAAAGCACACTCGATGTCGACTGGCTAGTGAATCGCTCTACGCATTACAGTGAAAGTTCGTTTTTAGTCGCACATTTCGTATGAGGACTAAACTTCCCAAAGATGTCTTTCCTGTAACAGTTAATTTCGAGAAATTTAAATCAACTCCCTATTAACACTACTACCTCTATTCTATTTCTCATAACTTATTATCCTGACACCAAAACAATGCGATGCATCTATAGGAGCCATCCACTGAGTACATTTTATTAGAAAAAAAAGGTTCTAGCTTTCCGCGTTAATACGATGATGAATCAGTCAGATTCAGTCATTCAATTAGTCATAGAATCATTATCTTTATTGTTTTTTTTATATTTAAAATAGTAAGATAAACATAAACGTTGTACCACACGAGGTAGTGTTAAATCAATAGCTGACTCATTTTTGAGCGAGTTTTTTAACCCTTGTTATCTGTCAAAACAACTTCATAAATTTGGTATCGAATTTGTTGCAGTTATTGCCGTAATTACTATACCTTGTAAGGATTTTTTTACCATTTGTTAGTGCGCACACAGAAGAGAAAAACAAGGCAATATCTTCTTTAATAAGGCCGCAGCAGTTTCTAGAGTACGTGAGTACGGATTTTCTTTAACCAATTAAGGATTTCTTACGCCAAGTACGATTAATCTTTTACAAATTTTTTGCTTTTAAACACATTTAATCTCAAAACCGTAATTGATGTAAGCTTAAAAAGATCGATTTAAGCGTAAAATGTATTAATCCAAAAATGAAGTGATTTTTTTGACAAACGAAGCTTTATTAAAGAAGAAGAGTTTAAAATATTATTTTTATTTTATACATACATATTTAAGAATATATATTCAAAAATTTTTTTTATTATTTAAAATAGATTTTAAATACTGATTTCGTATGAAAATTTTGTTTAAAGAACCTAATTTAAAGTTAAAAATTGTTTATAAATTGTCCTCTCAATATTTATTATTAAAAAAAATTTTTTTTTGGTTCTTGCCGTATAGCTAGGATTTGAACCTGGGACAACACCAGCGCGCTTCCATTTAGGCCACCGAAACACTTTATTTTCAAGTGTAAAAATATATATAAAAACAACAAGTATTTTCTGCATGATTTTTCGGAGTAATGCCGACTAGACTTGATTTAAGACACCGGGCATACTTCAAAATTTCAAGTACGATTTTGGATAAATTCAAGAACAAAATTCTTGATTTTGGAATGTGTTTTTCCTCCTGTGTATGTATGTACATGCATTCTTATATACGCTTGCATTTACATGTACTTATTTATATATACAGGAGAAGTTCATTTTTGGTTTTTTTTTTCATTATTTTAAATCAAACTTGTTTTTTAAAAACTACCTTCTGAAAGTATTTTTTACATAATAAAAATCGATATGCAAATCTTATTAAAGATTTAACTAAAAATTAAATTGTAATATATTACCCTTTTTTAACCTTCTTTTTTTTTGCAACAATTTAATACAAATGGAAAAGTTGGTTAAATAATCTGAACCCTTTTCCCAAATATAACACGTACTTTTCTGGTTTAACACAGAAATTCCCACAACAATTTACGTTTTATTTACAAACTCTAAGGCACATATGTATGTATTTCTATACAGCCGACTGCCCCTTTTGTAGACCTTTTCATATGTATTTTTGTCTAAAGTTTTTTTTTACATTATTCCTCCAAAATGTTTTAAAGAAACGCTTAAAGCATTTCTAAGACTACAATGTATGAGCATATGTTTCTATATACATACATACATACTTATGTTTTATTTATTATGTGTTTACGTATATACATACATATATGTATGTGTTCGTGGGGGCAAGTAAATAAAAGTATTAGTATTTTACTGTGTTGATGTGATCTGATGAAATCTTTACAAAGCGATTTAAATCACATCATATGATTCCGATGTTTTCAAACAAAAACGAGAAAATATTTAATAAAAAAAGGGGGGAAAAATTGCAGATTTGTAAACAGGCATGCACACATATGCTACAACATATTCAAATAACGGTTAACACGTAACCAAAGTCAAATATATGTACATACATATGTATTAATAAATTGGTTCCCAACACAAATTTTAGGCCCCGCAAAAGGTTTTTTACAAAATATTTGGATCTGATTTTTTATTAAAATTGTTTTTAAAACTTTTTTTATATATTTTCATATTAAAATCTAGCAATGCAAAAAAAATTATGCAGGGTAAGCTAGTTTTTGGAAGTCGGTTTCATACAAAGAAAGAAAAAACATAACAAAAAAGTACGGCCCGTACTTAGTTTTTTTTACCAAGTCTATTCGGATTCATTTTTTTAAAATATTATGCAGAAAACACTTGTTGTTTTTAATTACATTACATATTACAAGTGTCTCGGTGGCCTAAATGGTAGAGGGCATATGTTGCAGTTCGAAGAGTCCCAGTTTCAAAACCCCGCCTACGACAAGTACGGAAAAAAATTTCAAATAACAAATTTTAAAAATTTATAAATTAAAAATAAAGTACAAAATTCTCTTGGTTTATTTAACCTCTTTAAGTCAAAAAAATTACTTTTCATTTAGAGATTAATCTCTTTTACGCTTAAATCAATCTTATCTTTTCTTCAGTTTTTAAGCTTATATCAAGTACGGATTTGAACTTAAATCAATCCCTTTTTGGCTTAAATGTGACTTAAAGTAAGAAGTTCCTAATTATAGAAAACATACTTGGTTTAAAAAAATATGTACTCTCCGTACTTTTGACACCGCTACGGCTTGATTTAAGATAAGATTACTTGGTTTCTTTTGTGTGTATGAGACCCCTGGTAAGTTTTAAAACAGTAATTATTAATATTCAATACGAAAGTTGTTGGCATACGATTAAAATCTGTATTATTTTGTGAAGACGAGGTAAAACTTGTGAATGCTATAGTTATTAACTCTCGGGAAAAATGAGGACTTTTTTTGGGAGCTAAAGCTAGGTTAGGTGGAACAGGCAACCGTTAAAGGAATGGATACAGCTCACTCGGATCCGGTCCCTTTGTGTTACCTGAAGCGGCAGAAAGAGAGAGTGGAGATAGAGGGAACAATAAATTGAAAGAAGGATAAGAAAACAAGTAGGATGAAGCAGACTTACAAGTGTCTCTGGTAGGATCCCAGGCTGGTAGACTCGTGCACTTACCACTGATCTACCTGGGCATCCTGTTTGGAAGCTAAATATATGAAATAATAAACTGATCATTACCAATTTCAATGTGCCTGGTCCCTATAGGATAAATATGTTCTTTAAATTAAAAAAAAATACATCTCTAAAATTGTACCCTGCACATTGATCACAAGTATACATGAACCCCCAGCCAGGCCGATAGACCAACTGACGGAGTCGCTATAACCGACTCAGAAAGTGACTCTGAATTGATCGATATAATTAACGGTAGATCTAAGACTCTTTTTTTGATATTACAGACATCTGCGCATAATACCCCTTTCACGTCTAAAATGTGGGTATAAAGTTTAAAGAAAGTTAAAGTTTTTATACCTACACCACATACATAATACGGGTATTTTGCGTTCGTGCAGATCTTAGTTTTTTCATATTTTTATTATTAATCTTCGCCTTTGGTGAAATAACAATAATTATTTGAATCCTTACGATAAATAATTAAAATTAGTCCAGTGCCAGACTAAAATTTAAGTTAAAACAGTTCTAAAGATTTCATCTAAAGGGCGGATACCGTTGCCCTTCAAACGAGTATGTCCCTCATGTTGTAAGATGTTTCGAGCGAGCGGATTTGGATATGATTCTAATTTATTTAAAAACTTGTTCACATATGTAGTTCAGGATTTCCCATTTACCTAATGGAACTTTATAGATCCTTGTGGATATTGCTGTTTTTATAGTACCAATGGGAAATATTTATCATTCTTAAGATACTGTTTTGATGCCGTTGAATTTTCACTATGTTGCTGACGGAAGCAATGGCCCATAATTGTATTCCTCAGCGTTTCTAAAGGTTCATTTATACGTGACTTAACCATACCACAGTAAACAGCTGTTCGAACCAAACTTATGGGCAACACTGTATTTGATTAAAGGTGACTTACCATTACGCCATAACCATAACCTTAGAAACCAATTGAGTTTTGGATTTTATGGCAACGGTTATGGTTTTGTCGTTATGGTAAGTCACATATAATTGAACCTTAACGCCCAAAAATAACAATCTTAGACCCTCCGTCAAGTATACCCATTGACTCAGAATACTTTTCTGGGTCGAAAAAAGCTTGTCCGTCCGTTCGTCCATCCGGCTGGGTGTCCGTATATTCTTGACATCAAAGTACAGGAGGCAGTTTTGAAGATATTTTAATAGAATAAGGCAGGGGGACCTAGCCTATTGCTTGAAGTGAGAACTGATTCTTATTTTGATGTATCCGACATGCAAATGTCCTCCCCTTTTGCGACAGTATTAACATCTGGAAAAATTGTTTTCTGAATAAAGTTACTTCCGAAAGTGTGACTTATGCGTGAGGCATTAATGTGATTTCCGGGTAAAGCTATTATAGGGGAGGTACATAGGTACAAAAATTTTTAAGTTTTTCAAAATTTTCTTAAACCAATTGGACAAGGAAGTTATAGAAATTATATGTTTAAATGGCTTCTAGTTGAAACATTTATGTTCCAAAGGGGCTTAATTATGATCAACAACATTTTAATGCCAACATTTTTTTCAGTTTGTGCTGATGATAGATTTCCCTTGAGTAGAACTTTAATCAAAGCTTTAGTAAGCTATGAACCGATCAGATTAAAATTACGTATTGTAACTTATAGTGTAAAGCATTCAACACTTTATATTTTTGTAGAATACTATAAATAAAATTTTCTTATTTGAAAGTTTTTATTTTTAAATTTTTTACTTTTTACAACATTAATCAAAGCAAATATTTAATTTTCCATATAATATTCAAAATTGAATAAGTTTTGGCACTTGGGAACTACTACGATAGCAACAAACAAAGATATTAATGTCTGGGAATTTTTCAATAAAGCCTAAGCTTAGAGAAGGCAGCAAAAATAACTCCAAAGTGTGCCTGGAAGGCTTTGTTGAAAAAGTTGATTTTTTTTATTAACTTGTTTGTTGCTGTTAAAATTATTTTGGGGTGTCATTAATATTCTCAGTGAAAAATGTAGACAATTTGAGTACAAACTTTTACCCACATACCTACCTTTATACCCTTTTTTGCAAATATTTTGGGTTACAACAAGCATTAAAGAAAGAAAAAAGTTTGGAAAACGTCGGTGCCTTAAAGAGCTTTAGACTTTTTTAAAACACGACAGGTGGATGAATGGTTTATAAAAAAAACCCTAAAATAAATATTAAATAACAACAACATGTTTTTATCAGTTTATAAACATAAGAGAACTGAAGTAAATCAAGTAAAAACTGAAAATCTCTAAGGATTTTAAAATTGAAATCTTCTTGAATACTTAAAATATTATATTGTTATTAGTGTTGAAGTTTAAAGGACCTTTAACGTCTATACAAAATTTGTTTCGTAAAGTTGTTTTTTGTTATCTTTTCTTATTCTTGTTAAACTTTTTTTAAACATTTTAATAATAAAATATGTTTTTACTAATTTTTATTTAACTCACAGCCAAAACAGATATGGTTGCAAATAATTTATAAATTTTCTTTTTTATTGTAACACTTTAAAATATAAATTGAGATCCCCATATGGCAAGAATATTTTATATTCTTTGGGCCTGAAGTGGTACAATATTTCAAGGAAGTATCAAAAATAATAAAGTTTTTCAATACCAAGTAGGCACAGAAGTTGCAAGAAGTATCTCAAAAGTGCCAAGTACCTCTTGTTATACTTTTTTTTTAAGTATTCAAATCTTAAAACTAAGTAATTAATACTAGTCCAGTCAGTACCAGACTAAAATTTAAGTTCTCACAATAAAGATAACTAATTTCAAAAGTTTCATCTAAGAGCAATTGTATCCCTTCTTTCTAGGCGGGTGTGTCCACTATGTTGCATGATGTTTCGAGCGAGCGGATTTGGATGAGTTTCAAGCTTATTTAAGTACTTGTCCACATAGTTAAGAATTTCGCATTTAACAAGTGGAACTTCTAGATCCTTGTGGATGTTGCTGTTTTTAATATACCAAGGAGCACCAGTTATCATTCTCAGAATTTTTGTTTTGACGACGTTGTACTTTTTCTATGTTGTAGCACCAAATTGGTTTTAAAATCGAGTTGTAGAGTAGAAGTTTACAATCCAGACGTAGCACAGAGTTTATACCAATTAGCCAGTGGATTTGAGCAGCTTTAAGTTTCATTTGAGTCAGCTTCGCATCTATATGTTTTGGTTCGTTGAGGCACCTTATGGTTGTTAATAGTGATTGAGGAGCACGTTTCTTTGCGTAAGGAATACGTAACGTGGGTACATTTTTGCTCATTAATTTTTAAAACTTTTGGTTGGCATATCTGCTGTGTAAAGCAAGTACAGAGCTGGACCTAGTATACTCCCTTGAGGTACACCAGCCCCTATTGTTTAAGAAGAACTTATTTGGTTTCCCTCTTTGATCATAAATTGTCTTGTTATACTTAAGGGTCTAAAATTTTGAGAATTTATATTTATATAATTTTTTTTAACAATCAGAGAATTTTTGACTCTCTTATTTTTTTCTTTTTTATAGAATTTCACAACATGGTGGTGAAATAATTTGAAATGTGTTGTTAAACTTCATACATAAAAAATAAAAAAAAGGAAGAGAGTTAAAAGTTCTCTCTTTCATCAGTACATGTACTGATTTTTCATTTGGTGTACTGATTAAAAATATGTGTACTGAAATGTACTGATTTTTCAAAAAGAGTGCTGACTGTACTGATGTTTCAAGATAATTTGTTATTTGAAATTTGTTTTTTATTATTTATGATCTTACAAGCTATTTTGATCACTTTCTAACAAGTAAATCATCGTTTTTTTTTTGCAACCATATGAAAATTGTTTTTAGGCAACGATTGTATTCAAACCTTTTTTAGCAATACATAGACATACATATATACACTTATTGAACGAACATGGCTTATTATTAATATACCACGGAGAACGAGTATTCGATGGTTTGTGTTAAAAAAGTGAACTACGAAGTGCTTAAGTTAGTGAAGCAATATTGATCCATTTCAATTGAATTACCAAAAACTTTTGATTGATTTTATATCATTTGTTGATTTTTGTATAAAAAAATTAGCTCTTTCATAGTTAATTGTACCATTTGGCATTGTTTTTTTTTTAAGTTTTTACAAAATCAAGTATCTTCAAATATACATAGGCACCTAGACGGACGGACGGACGGACGGACAGACATGCTTTAATCGGCTTAGGAAGTATTCTTAGGTACAAGGACTAAAGAGTTCTCAGACTATAAAAACCAAAAGACCCTATTCAAAAAAAACCAAAAGTGTACTGATTTCGAGCAAAAAATAAATGGTCGCCCTACATTAGAATTTACAAAAATTACACTCTAAAACATTTTTAAAAATTTACGATCATATATGACCTAATTTATTGTTGAAAAAAGTCTTGATGCCTAAAATTGGGTCAATTTTTATATTATTAGAAATAAAAAAATATAAATTATGTAATTTTAAACAAAATTAATATTTTTCTGTTAAAAGTGTTTATTTTTCATCAATATGTGCTTAAAAGCTAGCAACAAGTGTCTATAAACATCAAAATGTTAAATATTAAACATATCTGTCTAAAAACACTATTAAAATGTATGGAATAAACAGTTAAGAAAGAAGAAGCATAAAAATGTATACGATTTTATAAAAGAACACGTGATTTTCTACAGAATTAAAAAAATAATATCTAGTGTGTAAGGATATTATAATTAATAATAATAATTTGTTGATTGTTTGTAGTCGGTAATACTTATTATTTAAATTAAAAATTAAAGAAAATATTAAAAGTAAATTTTGTTAGAATAATAAAAAAATTTTCGACAAAATATGTGAAAAAAATTCCATACAAAATTCATTCAAAATTCAAGTGCCAGCCACTGATTGACCAGATATTAAGAAAGGGTAGGTAAAAAACACGGAAGGTTAATTCAAATGCGTATATATTATAGTATTTGCCCTAGTAATGCAACTGATCATTGTTTTATAATTTCAGCTCAAGATTATTCGCTAAATGGCACTAGGCTGGTACTAGACTCTAATGGAACAGATATAGATGACGATGATGCCTTGCAGTGTTTTTTATGTATATAAGTATACATATATGTATATGCATGTAGGAGTAGTATTTTAAAAAATTATAAAATAAGAGTTAAAGTATCTTTTTTGGTGTTTTTAATATAAATAAATAAAATTAAACTATTTATTATATGGACTTTTTAAAAAAAATGGGTTAAAAATTAAGTCAAAGGTGAAGAAAAAATTAGGCACAATATTTGTAAAAAATTTAAACATATTTTGTTTAAAAATCAACAAAAAGTTGAAAAAAATTACGTGTCTAATTTTAGGTCGAAAATAGTCTGTAAAGTGTTGCCTACTATTATTGACGTAATTTTTAACAAAAGCGGTTTAGAGTGTACTTAAATATAATTTGTAACTAAAATTTAAAAAAAACTATCACCAATATATTCATAATTTAACATTTACTAAATGCAATTTGAATATTAAAATTTTTCCCAGACTTGTCGAACCTGTCTTTCTCTGTTTCTTTAGAAATTACAAAATGTAAAAAAATATAAATGTTTCCCTTTTTTTGATTAGGGTCCAAATTCCAAAAAACCCCCAGACGATTTTTAAATTTTTGCGTTCGACCGGCAATTTTTAATTTAAGTTACAGGGTGGATCAAAGTAGAATCAAAAAATAGATTTTACCCCGTTTTCTCCCAATAGGGTCTAACATTTTAAAAAATAGTTCCATACACAGGTCCTTTATTGTTTTGAGTGGAATAAAATGCTATTTAAATACTGTTTCTGTCGTGTAAAGATTAATATCGATCTTTTTTACTCAGCCCATTTTTATCTCCTGATGATCCAAATTTTTTAAAATCCCGTCTTTGTGGATCTTCACATCATCAGTCCCTAGCTCTAACTTGTAGCTGTATGAGTTTTGTTTCAAAGAAAATAGTTTTATGGTCTGTTAAAGCTAAGCTTAAACGACCAAACAGAGAAGTAAGTATGAATCAGCCAATGATTATATATTTCGCACACTAAATCAAAAACAGTCATAACTCAAAAACATTATTTTGTATTATTTTCTGCTCTTAAAACTTAGTTATATTTCTGTAACTGAATTGATTTAAACAGTATTAGAACTGTCTTGAAATAAATATAACTAAGACGCAAACAAAATTTTTATGTTTGTATAGCGTTTGATATGATCTACGTACAATATGTGGTTACCTTAATATAGAAAGGCACTAACTCGTATGTTTTAAGTCAAAATTTTTTTTTGGGTAATAGTGATATATTAACAGACCATTTATCAAAATAAACAAAAATCTGGGTTTATAAAGAAAAATACAAATTAGGACCTTTCTTTATTAAGGTTCCTTATATGTACTTTTTACGTCACATTACTTAAAAGGTTTAAATTTGCGTTTGTGCAAATGTTTTCAAAGTAAAAGTTCAACATCCAACATCAAGTCCACCAATCCAAACAAAATCTCTTTCTAAATCTGTCTGTCCGTCCAGCTGTGACAATGTGCTCTTTCCATCAAAGTACAGGTTGCACATTTTTAAAAAATTAATAATATTTAGAATAATTTAGTTTTTTGGTCTTAATTCAAAAGTTTTTAAGCACGGCAGGTTTCTGTTTACATATCCTAAAGTTTTTTTTTCTCAATAAATACGATTTTTACATGTCATATTTATGTACTTATTACATGTGGTGCTCACATTTTGTTTTATTATAGTTTTAAATTAAATCGTTTATACTTTTTCAAGAATATTCGTTATTTATTAGGCAATTAGTACAATATTTATGAAAAATTATTTTTTCTTTTTTTTTGCAAATAATTTTTTTCTTTCTTTTGCACAGTTCTTGTTTATAAAACCTGTCATTTATTTGGCTGTCATAAGCAATTTTAAACAACAATTTCATGATGCAGCCACAAACCACGTTAGCGGAAAGAACTCAATAAATTTTTCACAAAATGTTGTTTTTAGCATATTTATTTGTCTTGTAATCGTGTGTGTTTGTATTTGTTTACTATAAGTAAATATTTGCTCATATATTGCATGAGTTTATTGACATATTTATAATATTTACATACAATTATAAACTGTTTGTAAATATTAATAATAAGAAATTTGTAGAGATAATTAAATGCAAACGCCAATGAAAAAAAATATATTTGAAATTTGTTGAAATATATTTACATATAAATATGTATGTACATACGTGTGTATGTATATTTTCAAATTAAAAACTAATAGAATAAATGTTTATCAGCAAAAGCACATTTGGTTAAAATACTGTAGATTTCGAGATAAAGCTTTATTGGGAATTTAAATAAACAATAATTTTTTGGAAATAAAATTTAATTATATAAAATATCATTAAATAGAGATAACAATATTCTAATTATCATAAAATATAAAAAGTAATTAAAATTTATTTTAAGCGAATTAAAATTTTGTTCAAGAACGTATTTGCTAAGTTGGTTAGATACGGTCAATTCCACGTAAAGCGGCCCAAAGTAGGGAAAATCATTTTTGTTTTATTAAAAAAAATTGAATAATAAACGTCTAAAAGATAATGAAAACGAATAGAATATAAATAAAGTGATTCATATTTTTTTTTATTCCCCCAGAGTTTAAAACAATCACATATCGAAAAAATGGCTCTTCTTTTTTACGTTTTAAAAAAAATGTCACACCCGTCAAATTTCTTAAAAGGTTTTTTCTTAAGCAGAAATAGTTTTCTGTATAAATAGCGTTTTTACTGCTATTGAAGAAAATTAATAACAACAGTGAACAAGATAAGCCCGTTGTTAAGAATATGTTATACAGCTCGATCTTAATGTAAAATTGTTCTAAAGTTCAAATTTTTAAGGTCACACCCGTCACAGCCTGCAAATAAGAAAGAATATTTTTTAAGAAATATTCACATTTAAAGAAAAAAAGAGGTCACTCGATAATATATTTATACCCTTCACATAGTGATGAGGGTGTATATCAGTTTGTCATTCCGTTTATAATTTCTTTATTTTCCACTTGTGACCTCCATAAAGTATATATATTCTGGATCCTTATAGATTGGGAAGTTGATTTAGCAATGTCCGTCTATCCGTCTGTTGAAATCAAGTTTCCGGAGTCAAATAAAAAGGTACAGACCAGTTAATGGTGTCAAACTTTTAGAAATATCCTGGAGACAAGCGCTATTTAAAATCAGCAAAATCGGTTCACTATTGACCGATATATAAGCGAAAACCCAAAGTAACCAATTTTTTTAGGACAAAGTTCGTGCATATATCCCTATATATCTCAGTAAATATAGTCACTCTTGCCACAAAACTTGGCACGGATACTTCTCAAGTAGGGACCTAAATAATGAAAGAAGTTTTTTTCAGATAGGATCAGGGGAAGTGGTATTTTTCCTACAATTGCACAAATTTGGTGAAATATTTTATGCGCTATATCTCGGAAACTATAATAGCTATCGACTTAAAAATTTCTACAAAAAGTAATTGTAAACTAAGGCCAATACTATAAAGAAAAAATTTTTTGGGTAGGGGGTGAACAAAGGGGAGCTCCCATACAAATTAACAATTTTTATGAAATTTTCGATAAGCTATATCTCGGAACCTATAAGAGCTATCGACATTAACTGTTCTACAAAAAGTAGTTGGGCATCAATAGTAGCTCCCATATAAATTAACAATTTTTATAAAATTTTCAAAACGCCACAAAAACTATAACTGAAATTTACTTCAAATGTTCTGCAAAAAGTAACAGGATTATAAGACCAACATTCGAAAAAAGATTTTTGGGCAGGAGCAGGGAAAGGGGTAGCTCTAATACAAACTAACAATTTTTATGAAATTTTCGATACGCCACCTCTGGGAAACTATAACAGCTATCGACTTCGAATATTCTACAAAAAGTAATATTCAAATAATTGCATTTTGGAAAAATAGTCGGAGAGGAGCAGGGGGACTAGAACATCCAATAAAAATTAACAACTTTTATTACCCTTTTAATATGAACAACAGTCGACCTCAAACGTTTCTCATATATTTTTTTATTATCCATACAAACGTTAAAATTTTTTAAAGTTTTTATGGACTTTAAAACTCGCACAAGGTGTTTTTATTACATATATTATTTGCAGTACAAAATAACTGGGTATATAAAAAGACCAATGGGCATATTTTATTCTGCAATAATTTTGTTAAAAATTTTAATACTATATATGTTAATTTGTAGTGAAAGTAAAACTGGGGACATCCAGGGGAATGATTTTGACAATTTTCTTAACGACAAAAAAATTCTTAGATAAAATATTTTAGGGATTACGAAGATCTTTAACGCTTTATTCAAAATTAAATAAGAAAGTGGAATATATTTTTATTTTCCCTATTTAAATAAAAAGATTCAAAAATTGTCCAAAAATTTCAAAAACACCCATATATTTTTATCACTATGTGGAGAATGTAATTATGGTAATATATGGTATAACATGAGAAGACACGGCCGACTTAAACTTTTTACCTATTTACAGTCATTATATTTTAACGTTTAGGTTACTTTCTTATAGGAAAGTGTAGCAAAATTACAAACTCAAATTTCCCAAATTTTCTAATTTTCTGCGTTAGTTAGATCAATTTATTTTTTTAAATTTTACAAATTTGATTATTTGATACATATGTTGTTTGTAAAGTGGCTTTAAGCTACATTTAAAAATTACAAAAATATATTTAAAAAAATATTATTAAAAAAGTTTCATTAAACTTTATTTTTTAGCAACTTCCCCTACATATGCAGCACAAACAAGTTTTGTTTACATACAATTTTTTTTAATTTTATTAACTTGTACTTTTATCATGTAAATATTTATAACATTCAAACATTTACTTCCGTTATTTATTTTCAAAATTGAGCAAACACAAAAATATTTGGAAAATTAAGAATTTAACTTACTAATATAGTAAAAGATGTTTAAAACTTAAACAAACATATAGTTTTTACTTAAAAAAAACCTTGAAAAAAATTGTTAACAAAACAATTAAATAATAAAACAAATTACTAACGAAAAATAGCCATAAAACTTTATACCGAAACTACAAACTTAGTGGGGGTCGTCGTTGTTGCTGGAAATAATAACTAAACAGAGAAGTAATTATTAGGGGTATTCGTGCTTAGTAAAAGAAGTAAAACAGTTCAAAATATTTACTTTAAGATTTTGGACAAGTATATATTATTACGGGTAAATGAAAAAAAACCAAAATGTTTGTATTTAGTACCAAAATTTCGTTAAAGAAAGCATTGGTTTCAAGACAAATTAAAGTGAAAGACTAATTAAAACAAACCTTATTAAGATTTTTCTGAAAAGATTTTTAGTGATATGTTTGTATTTCCAAATAAAAAATTCTAATTTTAGGAACTGGCTAAGTAGCCTTTATAATAAAAGGACAAACCTAATTAAAAGTAAAATTTAATAAAAGTGTTTGAAATTAAAAACTTCAAAAAATTAATAGAAATACCATGTAGAAGGTTTGAGGTCAATAGTTTAAACAGTTTTCGACATATTTCGTATCGAAAGTTTAATCAAAATTGTTTATTTGTAGGGGGGATTCTGCTTCTCCTGCTTCTTTATAAAAAATTTTTCCGGCATGTATTCATTGCTTCATAATTGCTTTTTGTAGGAAATTTGAAGTCGATACCTGTTATAGTTTCCGAAATAAAGCGTCTTAAAAATTTCATAAAAACTGCCCCCCTCCCCAGCTCCTATCTGACTAATTTTTTTCTAAAATCGGCATTGCTGCGCAGTTACTTCTTGTAGGTCATTTGAAGTTATAGTTTCCGAGATATACGGTACCAAAAACGGTATATAAATTGTTTTTTGGTATGGGAGCTGCCCCTCCCCTTGCAGGAAGACAGCTAGTTTTTTAGATTAAGCGTGCAAAAATTTAAAAATGAAAAGTATTTAAATATAGCGGAATAACGCTTCTGCTGCTCCTATCCGAAAAAAATTGTCCATAATTTAGGTCGCCGCCTTTAAAGTATATGTGAGAAGCTTTGTGACAACCTCGGCTATATTTTCTAAAATATAAAGGGATATATGCATGGATTTCGTCCCAAAAAATGGGGTTTTTACTTTTAACTCAATCCACTGTATGCCGATCTTGCTGATTTTACATAGCGCTCGCCTTGAAAATTTCATTTCAACAGACGGACATGGCCTTATAAACTTTCCTATCTATAAGGATACAGAATATATACACTTTAAAATACAAAAAAAATATTTTATTTCTTATGTGCAACGATATTACCTAGACTATGAACACCACTAATGATTTAATTCAGCGGAAAATACTTGAGTTTAAGAATGCAAATCTTTTGTTTCTTTAGAAAATTAAAAAAAAATATTTAAAACACGTTAAACATAATATGATGCGTGATATTTTAGAAATTTGTTTTGATATCAAATAAAATCTTCAATTTGATTAAAGAATTAAAACAAAAAGTAAAAATAGTAACGAAAAAACAATCAAATTTAACAAAATGTTATTTATAAAGGTAAACGTACACTTTTTAATGTTTCAGTAAAGTAAAATTAAACGCGCACCGTTAAGCACGTCGCGAACTCTTTATCTTTAAAGAGCGCAAAATGCATTCTAAACTGTTAATTTTTTTTCTAGTCATTGCCACATGCGCAGTGACGCCAATTTTGTCGGGTGAAGAGCTCATAAGTAAAGCGGAGAAAAGTCCTCTGGCCGAGCTGACGTTTCAACTGAGCGGCAATAGTTTAATGTGGCCATGTGATTCAACTAAAAATATTTATGTGCAATCGGGCCGATATGTACCGCGTAATGTGATCGTGACGCGGGCTCAATTATTGCGAGATACGGCCTTTGTGGCAATGCCTCGCTATAAACAGGGTGTACCCTTTACCCTGGGCAAAGTTAATTTGAAAAAGGGCCAGTGTCTGACAAAAATTGCTCCTTACCCCTGCTGGGCTATACAAGAGGAGGGTAATTGTCAAGCCTTACAGTCGGTGGTGGATATTGTAGTGGATCCTAATGTAAGTTTTTTATTAACTTTTGAGAAAAACTTTATTTTTCCCTTTAAAAATTTAAGAAAAAAATATTTTGGTAGTTGTGCTGTTTTTCTACAAAAAAATTTTCAAGTTTTTTTCTTATTTTTAGAATTTTAAAATGTTTCTTGGTTTATAAAAAAGTTTTAGTTTTTGAAGTTTCTTTGATTTTTCAGTTTTTACAACCTGCATGCATTTCTTACAAACAATTTATTAATGAAATTGTTTTTAAAAAATATATTTTTTTTCCATATTTTTGTTATTGAATCTTCGCCTGTGGCGAACTATTTTTTTTATTTATTTATTTAAGTTCTCAAAATAATTAATAAGCTTCATATAAGCGCAAAAGTATCCATACTTTTCAGACGGGTATGTCCACTATGTTGCAAGATGTATATATTATTATCTAAGTACAGATATCCATGTTAGCCTAACTCCCGAAAACACCGCTGTGTTAAAAAAACAAAATTTTGGAAAACCCAATTTAAACTTCTGACCCTCAAAAAATATTATTTCATTATTCTGTTGCAATTTGACAATGAACATGCGGTCACAAGATGACAGCATTGGCCAAAGTCACTAAGTTACAAGCCGACTACAGGTATTTGAAAGTAAAGTGTCAAAAAGTATAGACCGTTTTTCTGGTGTATTGAATAAATAACAAGAAACTGCGCGTAACTTGCCGAGCTTTGAACGATAGATATTGGAAAGGGGATACCATTCTCCTTAGTCATATCCAACTAACTCATGCTAGAAGTATTATGTAACAAGCGCATGGAAATGTTAATAAACCTGATGTATTTGTATGGGGGCTACAATTTCCCTTGTTATTATTCATTATTTTTTTATTACTCACTTAAATGGCTATTACAGAACTTTTGTTCCTGTAGCAGAACTAAAAACCGATTTCCATGCGCTTCTTCGCCAATTTTTGACACAAAGTTTCAAGATGTCTTCCTCCACTTGATCCTTCCATCGGATTTTCGGTCTTCTGCTTCTGAGTGATCTATCACCAGGTTCACATTCAAATGACTTCCTAGCTGAAGCATCTCTTTCATTCTCACAACATAACCTAACCAACGTAAACGTTGAATTTTAAAACGCGCAACTATGGTAATGTCGGCAAACAGCTGATACAGCTCAAGGTTTATACGACACCGGTATTCTCCGTCAACGCAGATTGGTCCATAGATTTTTCGAAGAATCCTCCTCTCGAAAACTTCGCTTAGAACCTAAGTCATATATAAGCACGGGTAGTATGAATGTCTTTTAGAGAGTGATTTTTTGTCTGTCCGGAGGTAGCTTTACTTTGAGAGTGCTTATTTTGTTGAAAGCAGCAACTATTGGCCGATATTGTTCTTCCTTTTATCTTAAAACTGATGTTGCTTTTTTTGTTCATGGCGGTGCAGAGGTAGATAAAATCGTTGACTACTTCAAAGTTGTAGTTTTCAACTTCCACTGCCTGCCACACTCTACTGGACGTCTTATGCGTTGATAGCATCAGATTGGTTTTATTTGCATTAACTGCAAAACTCACTTTGGCTGATTCCTTTTAGACTTGTTCAAAGGTTAAAGTTACTGCTCGCAATGTTCACCCCGTGATGTCGATATCGTCGGCGTAAGCGAGTAACATCTCTTGTTTTGTAAATAGTGTGCCAGTTCTATTCACATTTCTTGGTCGTATAATCTGTTTTAAGGGGATGTTAAAAAGATCACACGAGATGCTGTCTCCTTATCTAAAACCTTGTTTGGTACTGAAAGGCTCAGAGTTATTTCTGCCTATCTTAACTGAGGATTGCGTATCAGTTAAGGTCATTATACAGAGTCGTTTTTCTTATGTAGGCATTATATTGAAACTACTTTGTCACAGGTTTAAAATCAAAAGTTGCTAAAATTTGCGAACTATAACGCTTTACAAATTTCGTTAATTTGTAACGTTTGTATGGGAGCTACCATTACTATTGTTCCAATCGAGCGAAAAATCTTTGGTGCAGATTTTAAATCGATAGCTATTAAGGCTTTCGAGAAAAAATTGACTAGCTACTACCTTTGATTGATTTTTTTTTTCAAAATATAGATATTATACTAGAACTACCAAATAAGCAGGTTCGAAGTCAGGAGCTTTAAAAATCTCGAAACTATAGTTCCTTTCAAATCTCATAAGATTCGATTTGCCTGTTTGTATGGAGGCTGCCATTTCCCTTGCTTTCTAAAATTTTTTCCGCAAAAAGTGATTAGCATACATGAATTTAATTACTATTCCACCACTTTCCTTCTTCCTGTTTTTAAATTAGCTTGCAAAGATTCCGTGCCAACTTTGGATTTTGTCTTAATTTGGTGACCACTTTTTTGGTTACTTTTTTTTTGCATCGCTTGTTAAACAGAAATTTTCTATAAATTATTTTAATTGATTTTCATTTTTCATACTTTGTGTTACACACGTGTTTTTAATTGTATCATTATGATTTTATAAAAAAAAAACGAAAACAAACGCATAAATTTTAAATTTTATTAGTACACTTTATACTCACATTCATACATACATACATACAACTGTTTGCATGTGCATACATGTGTACTTAATAATTTTATATTTCAAAATAATATTATATAATATTATTTTCAGGGACTATTGTGGGCCTTAGATGTGGGCATTGTAAATACATTGGAACAGCCCATACGTCGTTGTGGTCCAAAAATTGTTGCAATTAATACAGCGGATGGCAAAGTTGTAAAAAGTATTGATTTAAGTGATTTAGTTACGGCCGAATCCCGTTTACAATTTTTACTTGTTGATTATGGACCGGATAATAAGCCTTTTGTGTAAGTATCTTCTTGAAAAGTATTTTAATATATAAAATATATTTCGATCCGTCTCTATATGTAAGTAGTATGTGCATATGTATAAAACTGTTATACACAATATATTTATTTTAATTTAGCTTTTTAGTAGTCCCATAAGTTTTTAAGTTTTATGACAATAAAATCTTAAGTGGATTTTTGTCTGCAAATATTGTTTTTTTAACAAAACTTTTAGTTCAAAAAACGTATTTTATTGAGAATAAGACAAAAAAATATATCCAATTAATTACATCGCCTAAGACCCTCCAGAAACCAAATTGATCATTTGTAAATTTTATTGTTATTTTTATTATTTCTTTAAAAAAAAGCTATAAATATATAGAAATTGAGAGACATAAAAAACGATTTAATAAATTGATACAAATAATTCTTGTAATAATTCTTCTATTGTACTCATGATTTTTTTTTTTTTTTTGTTTCTGGGTAACTTTTCCAAACAACGTAACATGTCAACTAACATGTCACTTAATCATTACAAGTTGTTACAGTGTAGCACATAAGTGTTTGAACATATGTATACCCAATAGTTTCTGTTTATGTACTTAGACTAAAAAATTAATGGGCCTGAAGAGCCAATGTATCAGACATACTTAAGAAATATTTTAATGCAACTAATAAATAAGTAATTTATAGTCGTTTATGCCGCACGATTTAATTCCCTACACAATTATTTTTTTATATTACGTTGAAGAATATGTCAAACGTTTTATATATTATTACCATGGTAAATTATGAACCGATCACAAAAATGGTTTAAGTAATATTCCTAGCAATTATAGCCCAAACTGCTTGTTCCATGAGCGCTATATTTCGCTGTGCAGAATCATATATACTTATCCCCTTGAATTTTTTTGTATACCCACTCATCTAGTTAAGCCAAGTTGTTCTTAAACCGTAAATATTTTGAAAAATCACCTTATGTTGTGGTTTGAAATCGATATTTTTTAAAAAAGAAACTTACCTTCTTACTTAACAATTTATAACAGCCCATGTGGGTCATTAGCCAAACTAAGAATGAAACTCAAAGCACTCCAGTCTTCTGTGTTTCTTCTCTAATTTAAAACATTGAGTTTAAAAAGGGTTTCCTGGACTTGGTCTTTCCAACGGATTTTTGGTCGCCCTCTTTTGCATCTTCCCTCGGGATAAGATCCGCACAACATGGACAAACAACACCAGTCTTTGGATTTTTACGCGCTTGACTACATCGATGTCATACAGCTCTTGGTTCGTACGATGCCGGCATTTTCTACCTACACAGATTGGTCCATATACTTATCCTGCGAATTCCTTTTTCTTAAGCATTTTAATAACAGCTTTATCTGCTTGAACAAGTGCCCATGCCCCCGCGCCCTAGAGTAGTACGGTAAAATAAGTGCCTTGTATGGTGTGAGCTTTGTCCGCCAAGAGGGGCTCCCATTCTTAAATTGTTTGTTTATCCCAAAAAAAAACATATACTAGCAAGTGTGATTCTTAACTTTATTTTCAAGCCGATGTATTTATGACGGTTCCGAGGTACACGAATTCCTATACTACTTCGAAATTGAAGTTACCAACATTCACATATTATTCTTATCTCGTGGATTCTCTATGCGTTGAAACCATAAACTTGGTATCGCCTTCATTTACTGACAAACCCATTTTTGCCGATGGACAAGGAAGATAGATAATTTTTATTCAATCGGTAAAATGCAAGGCACTGAAAGCATCAAAATTGCACAATTGAGGTTATATTTTTAAGAACTGCAGGGCTTAGCAATACATTGATTTTAATAAATACATTTGTGTTAGTGGCGGCATTGATTTGACAAATAAATAAATGTATATTTTTTAGCATATTTGAGGGCGTTAATGTAATTGATGAGTTTGATTGGTTTGCTTTTGTTTTTCTTAACAATGAATATAAAAAATGTTTATTCATTTTTCAATATAATAATTCAATTTACCCACCCACATCATTCTTTAATGACACCTGTGTTCTCCTTACAAAATTCACATTAGAATACGTTTGCACAGTACATGTGTCTTTGAATTCAAATTTAGTTTAATTTGTATTAAATTTAAGGCTTAAAAAAATTTTTAGTAAATTTTTTAAAAAAGTTATATTATCTCTAAAGAAAAATTATTATTAAGAAAAGTATAATTGAATTTTAACATTTAGTCTGAAATTAGCAAATGTTTGATGATAAGCAGCGTAAACTAAACAAGGTAACATCCTTTTGCATTTCCTTTTTGTGTTTAAACGGTAGAATGTCAAAAAAATTAAAAACTTCATATAAAATTATATTTTTATAACGTGGAAATGTCAAATTGATTTTAATCAGCTGGGCTCTTAATATTACCTGTGCCTATGTTCTGTAACTTTGGTGAGAACTTCTCGCATCGAAAAGTCATGAAACAAAATTTCCAATCGTTTCTCGACATGTGAGAAAAAAGTGTTTCTGTAACTATTGGCGAGAAATACCTAAAATGTTTACGTCATTACGTTAGAAATGTCAGAAAGGTGAGAAAAAGTAAACAAAACCACGAAAAAAGAAGAAGAAAACCACATAAATTGTGCGCCAGAAATAATAAAAAATAAAGAAAATTAAAGAAATTTACAAATTTAAACCAAAAAATATAAATAAATAAAAAAACTTGTTGAAAAAATTACAAAGAATGTATAGTGACGGCGGAGTTGAAAAAACTCCACTATTTGTTCTTTTTGCTGCTTCGAAACTCTCATGTTTTTCTAACACCCACACAATTTAAATAATTCTTTAATAACAGAAAACATTTACACTTAGCTTTTCTATATTTTTATTACTCATTTAATATATTTTAATACTTTTTTTCTTTAAATTTTGTTATCTCACGGTCTTTTTATTTGTGAGTATTTTTGACATTTCAAAGTGAAAAGTTCTCGCTTTAAATCTTTACAGAAACACTTTTTCTTGTGTTTAACGAGTAATTTCCTTACGTGACAGATAGTTCTCGCATGAAAAGTTACAGAAACAGTCTGGTGAGAAAAGTCAGCTGTTTGTGTCGATTTTTTAGCCATTTTGTTTCATTTTTCATGTTTTAAGTGAAAAGTTTCTCGAGGCGAGAGTTACAGAACATGGGCACTGGTTGAGTGTGCCCTGGCAGAGGGCGTTTTTTTTAATTCGCCATGCTGTTACCTTGTTTAGTGTACCCTGTTACAAACACTTCCCAGAAAAGATATGAGCGAAAAAAACATCGCTTAGCACCAAGGCACGTTCAACCAGGTAATATTAAGAACCCAGCTGATTAAAATTAATTTGACATTTATACGAATTAAAAAATTATTTTATATGGAATTTTCAATTTTTCTGACATTCTACCGTTCAAACACAAAAAGGAAATGCAGAGGGCGAATTTTTTGAATTCGCCTTGAGTTTACCTTGTTGAATTTGCCTTGCTTAGCACTAATCACAATATAATTTTTATTTATGTAGTTAAAGATAAGCTTGCAGTTTTTATTTTTTTTTTTAATTTTTTCCTACCTTTTTTCCTTTTTTACTTTTAGTTATGCTGCAGATGCTGGTGCACGTAGTATTCTAGTCTATGATATAACTGGTGCTAAGTCATATCGTATTGTTTTGCCAAAAGCAACATCTCCTACAAATGATGTCCTCTACATTGCACTAGCCGCCAAGCCTGACGGTACTTCAACTTTATTCTTTACTTATCTTAGTTCTCCACGTCTCTACTCAATTAAGGGAGAATTTTTGCGTGTTGGCCAAGGTGCTGGCTCAATTGTAGATGTAGGCGCTAAACCATTTGGCAAACAAATGGTAATTTTAGGCGCCGATGGTGGTACATCGTTGTTTTTCCGCTATAAAGGTGAAAATGACATCTACATGTGGGACTCGGAGACGTGCTTTAAAGCAGCTAATCTTCAGGAAGTGCAGCGTGGCGGTGATTGTCGTCTATCAACGCAGGTAAATAGCGATTGTTAAGGCATGACATGTTGTTATGTAAACAAATTCACATACTTCTTACACGCATAACAATAGAAAATATTGTAATATGTTATTGAGTAATTTGTATGTGTAACATACACCGACCATATATCGCTTATTTACTTCATTGGCGTCCTAATTAAAAACAACATAGTTTCGAGTAAAATATCTTTAACATTTTTAATAACTTCGCTCTTAATTTTATTTAATAATTAATTTTATTTAATATTTAAATAAAATTAAAGACACAAAAACTCGTATATAAAATCTAGTTTTCAATACTAAAATATGTAAAAATGCTTGTTTATAAATCTTAAATTTTTTAAAAAAAAGATTATAACTTTCTTATTTTTAAAAATTAAGAAATTATAAGACAAGTTTTAGGAATTTAATCAGAATATATTTTTGCAGTTTATGATTAAAAATATAGCAATTTTAAGTTATAACCCTGTTAGACTAAATGAGCGATATGTGTTCATGTGCAGCTTACGTATATATTAGGTTCGGCATAACACAGGAGACTACAAAGATTTATTTTTTAATTTTGATAAAAACGTATATACGTTCAATAAGTTATTTTTATTTAACTATTCTATGACTTATTTAAAATCATTTTGAGTTTTTTAGGCATCATAAAAAAAAATTGAGCCCAAACAGATAATTATATATTTGTCTGATTTTCGTATAAAACAAAATAATTGTACGAAACTTCTCAGAAGTCTGTCCGAAATTCATTATGGGTTCATATGAAACCTACTTCGTTTACCTGCAGTAATTTTTGTAAGCTTTACTGCTGAGTAGTTGATCCAAAAAAGAGCAGTGAAGGCCCGCCAATGTTGGGCACTTTTTAAAAGGACTATAGACTAAAAAAGGGGAGGGATGGGAGGTTGATGCCGCACTGGTTATATATAAGCGTAATTAGACCAACTTAAAGTGCAATATTATGATACTGCAAAAATTAACACGTTGGAATAAGCGGAGCAATGAGGACTACTCAAATGAGAACTTTGGAGATGATTTTGATTATAAAGCCCTTTCAAACCCGCGCACGCTACAAAGCGGCACTTGCGGTAAGGCGCCTCCAGGCGACGGAGGAATGAACTGATGGGGATTATGAGTCTTACCATCAACGTATTTTGGTAAAACTGGAGAGTAGTACGGAAATAGAGATTTTTTGATTGTACATTTTCCGTCAAGGTAAAGGCTTACTGCATTGCGCTGATACCAGATTGGCTCTAAGGCGGAAGAAAACTGGGACTGGGCATACTTGTTAAAAACCCGGGGACCGAGATCTTCTTTCGTCTACTTAAAAACACAGTGCTGTCCTATAACCGGAGGTCCTGGCAATCCCGGGATTTCCGTCCTGGCTCAGGGCACACGCAATCCATTGGATGTGAACATTTGTGCAGATAGCCATTATAAGATCAGATATGGCCAGATACACCAGATTTAGGGCGGTGTTGTAATGCAAATGCATGATTAATGATTACCCGGAATATGACCAGATTTGCATTAGATGAGTGCCTGGCCACCAGGCGGTGGTCGGTAAGAAACGGGCGAATAATATGGCGATCAGGGCTAGGGGATAGGGGAAAGCTACCCCTATGAAACACGATACAAGCGGAAAACGCCCATAGGGTGCTGTGGAACAACGAGACAGTAGGAAATATGATAAGACATCTCTTGGGCGATCCGAATGAGTTTAGAATCTGAAATATTCTGAAACTTAAGAAGCTTACAAGCGCACCTCCATCAAATAAGACTTGAAGAGAACAGCAGAACATGCAGGGAAGATATCGAAACGATGGGACATTTCCGTAATCAATGTCCAGCTCTGGCACAGTCTGATTTTTTACCAGATGTGGCCCACTGGAGGGTGTAAAATAGGATTAGTAAAAGGAACTCGTCCGCATCACCGAATTTCTGTGACTTTCCCCCCAAAGTTATTTGTCCTCTGCTAGGACATCACTAGTTTAAATGTATGTTTTGCGGGACCTGAAGCACATCTTTGACGTATCCGCCTTTTAACCTAACTTAACCTAACCTAACCTTACCTAACCTTACCTAACCTAACCTAACTTAAAAAAACGACATTTTTATTTAAAAATAAATTTATAAAAAATAGTATATTTTTACAAGAACAAACATAAGGACTTTCTTTCTAAAGTTATGCTTAATTTATAACCAGGCAGAATATGTCTAAAACTTATACGCACTTCAATGTCCTAATGAATATACATGTCTCAGTATGTTCTAATACTTATTAAATTTTTTTTTTACTATTGTTTATTCCTTAGGTTCTACCTGGTCATAAGCGTTTTATGTGGGCTTTGGAGAGCAATTTTCATGATTTTATCTCAGAACGTACTGGCTGCAATGGTGCTTCAATTATTCTACATCCAGTTGTGCGTGAATGTGATGACTAAATAACAAACATGAAGTTGCAGCAAGTCACACACTTACATACGTCTTCTTGACACATTCTTCATTTAGTTTTAAACAATAATTTACTTAAAATTATTTTTTAAAAATTTATTATACAATTTTTTAAACGTAACTTTAATACTAAGAAATTTTTTTGTAAATTGTAAAACTTATGTTTTACCAAGAGGAGATCATTATGTCATAAATTTTTATATGTATAATAAATCAAGATGAAAAAATTAAAAAGCAACATTTCTTAGACCTTATAAAATTTTATTAATAAACAACCAGGGACCGTAATACATAATTATGCCAAAAAAAATAAATCGCAAAAAATAATTATTATTTTCGGTTTATTTATTTTTGTCAAAAAATATTTATTATTTTCTGATTGTAATTTTTTTGTTTTTGCTTTTTGGACAGAAATTATTATTTTATGGACATGGACATGGACCTAAATGGTATTTACTTACCGTCTCAAGGCGATGTTGCCGGCTTATCAGCAATTGTATTAGATTGTAATAGAGTAGAACATATATCTCCTAATATTTTGATCAGATGACTCTTTTTGTTTGTTGTTTTTGATGAAGTTCTTAAAAACTAAATCAATTTTAGTTAAATAATAATTATTGCGTTAAGTTTTTTTGTTTAACTTAAAATATATATTTATATGTGTTTAGTATCACTTTAAAGCAAATTATAGCGTTTCGTAGGACGTGTGTTTTTTATATCATTGGTTTGCAGAAGCGGAAGTTTTTTAAAGTTTGTTTTTAATTAAGAAAAAACAAAAGAATATTTAACGGAAAGTAAAATTTTTCCACTCCTTATTACATAGGATAAGGATTATCTCTTGTTAAACAGATATAGCCAGAGCACACCCAACCAGGTAATATAAAGAGCCAAGCTGATTAAAATCAATTTGACATTTCACGTTATAAAAATTTAATTTTATATGAAATTTTTAATTTTTCTGACATTCTACCGTTCAAACACAAAAAGGAAATGCAGAAGGCGAATTTTTTGAATTTGCTTTGGGTTTCCCTTGTTGAATGTGCCTTGGATATGGCTGTGGAGGTTCTTCTAAGTGGTACAAAATGCAACTTCTAAAAGTTCCTAATTCTTAATAAAAGGATTTTTTATACCCTTCACATACCCACTATAGTGAAGGTTCACTATTGACCGAGATATAAGCGAAAACCCAAAGTAACCCATTTTTTTAGGACAAAATCCGTGCATATATCCCTATATATCTCAGTAAGTATAGTCACTTTCGCCACAAAACTTGGCACGGATACTCCTTAAAAAGGGACCTAAATAACGGAAAGGACCAGAGAAAGGGATATTTTTTCTACAATTGCACAAATTTGGTGAAATATTTTATGCGCTATATCTCGTAAACTATAACAGCTATCGACTTAAAATGTTCTACAAAAAGTAATTGTACGCTAAGGGCTACGCTTCAAAGAAAAAATTTTTTGAGTGGGGGCAAAACAAGGGGTAGCTCCCATACAAATTTACGATTTTTATGAAATATTCGATACGCTATATCTCGGAAACTATAACAGATATCGAAATTAAATGTTCTACAAAAAGTAATTGGGCTATAAGGGCTACGCCTTAAAAAAACAATTTTTTGAGTGGGGGCAAAACAAGGGGTAGCTCCCATACAAATTTACGATTTTTATGAAATATTCGATACGCTATATCTCGGAAACTATAACAGATATCGAAATGAAATGTTCTACAAAAAGTAATTGGGCAAGAATGCCTACGCTTTAAAGAAAAAAATTTTTGGGTGGGGGGTGAACAAGGGGTAGGTCCCATACAAATTAACAATTTTTATGCAATTTTCGATTTGCTAAATTTAGGAAACTATAACAGAAATTGACTTCAAATGTTTTGAAAAGTAACAGGATAAGACCTACATTAAAAAAAAGTTTTTTTTGGGCAGGGGAAGGGGTAGCTCTAATACAAACTAAGAATTTTTATGAAATTTGCGATACGCCACATCTGGAAAACTATAACAACTATCGACTTCGAATATTCCACAAAAAGTAATAATCAAATATTTCATACATTTTGGAAAAAAGTTGGAGAGGAGCAGGGGGACTATAACATCCCATAAAAATTAACAACTTTTATTAACCTTTTAATATAAATAATGTCAAAAACTTGCATTACTGTCGACCTCAAACGTTCCTCATCTATTTCTATTATTCATACGAACGTTAAAATTTTGTAAAGTTTTCTATGGACTTTAAATCTCACACAAGGATTTTTATTATATTATTTGCAGTACAAAATTACTCGGCTGGGTATATTTAAAGACCAATGTGAAGGGTAAATAAGATTCTGGACAGCCGAATATAACGCTCTTACTTGTTTTCAATTAAATTATGCTTAAATATATGTATGTATGTATGTATGTATGTATGTATGTATGTATGTATGTATGTATGTATGTATGTATGTATGTATGTATGTATGTATGTATGTATGTATGTATGTATGTATGTATGTATGTATGTATGTATGTATGTATGTATGTATGTATGCATGTATGTATGTATGTATGTATGTATGTATGTATGTATGTATGTATGTATGTATGTATGTATGTATGTATGTATGTATGTATGTATGTATGTATGTATGTATGTATGTATGTATGTATGTATGTACATATATAAATAAAAGTACCTCTGTATATTTCATATACATACATACATTAAAATTTAAGGCACTTTAGTGCCCCAAGCGCTGTTAGCCATATAACTTCTACGCCAGCATTCAAGAGGTATTTATGGGGGTTAACAAAAATAGAGTTCAATATTGAACGATTGTCCGAAATTTCGCACAAAGTTTTTCGTTAAACTAACCTACGCATGCGTTATTATATCCAAATACCAATAACTTTTAGCAGTTAATGCGTTCAAATATAATTTTGCATATGTATTTTACACATACTCTTATTTATAATTGTCAATTCTTGGGTTAGAACGAAATTTACGGCCTGCCATTCATATTTTCATATCATGGCAACACCTTTTCTTTTATATATTCTTTATCTCACCACTTTATTTTTGCCTTATTCATCTCTATTTAGATGAGTATGAAGGCAGCATGCTTCTGCATGCTTTAGTTTTGTCTCGCTTTTTAGTTATGTTTTTAAATTTAAATTTGCTGATCATTAGTCGTCAGCGAGTTGTTAACATGTTTTAATATTGCGGGCGTATTTTTTTACACCATGCCTAGTGTCATTTAATACAAATTTATTTTTAGCGTATTTTTGAACAATTTTTTAGAAGAATTCACAATTATAAATAAGAGTATGTGTAAAATACAAATTAGTATTTCCGTATTCAAATTTCAATAAAACTTGGGTTAAATAGAAGATATTTACTACCAATGCTCAGTACCGAACAAAGAGTGCTGATGAGGAGTTGTGGCGGGCTCTGAAAATGCATTCCACTCGGCTAGTATCGGGAACTAAACTTTTTCAAAATAATTCTTCAATTAAAAATCTTATCACAATTAAATTGAACCAATTAGCCTAATAAACAATAAGGAAATTTTAGAAAATAAAAAATTGTTCAAAAATACGCTAAAAATAAAATTGATCGAGTTTATTTAATAACCTTTTAAAATGCGAAACCCAGCCGAACGGGTTCAGGTGGTTATTCCAAAACCGTCGGTGTGGTTAAAGATGGTCGTTAGACTATTATAATTGGTTCCTACAAACATCCACACAAACGCATTATACCACTTTACCTAGGTTGTGTGAGTATTTAAGATAACGAATCATAGTTATTTTATCGATAAACATTTCTTATACATACTTACAATTTCAAATTGATTTTAATAATTGCCTCAAGTCACACAAATATATTTGGTAGCTTTACTTACCTACATAAGGTGACGACGAACCCTCCAAAAAAGATCATAATTAGAAAAAAAAGAGATCTTTTGTTGGAGTATATAAATACTTCAGGGAAGAACTATTTTCATTTTAGATAATAACGTTGCCCAAATAAAACGACACGGCAGTTAATAATTTTTATCAAAAAATATCACATTGTTGTTTAAAAAAATAATCAAAAAGTAACGAAAATATTAAAAGTTATCAGTTTGTAAATAAGAAAAACAATTTGACTTAGATTGTTTATTGTTGTTTTAATATCGAGCTAATTGTATCATTCGAAAATCAGCATGAAGAAGTTGATGCTCGTTTTACTGGTAAAAAAATAAAATTTGATATTTTTAAAATATACCAAAAAAGATTTTTACGAAAAAACGAACGTGTAGTGCTTATGTCTGATCGGTGGTAGATATGACGATTATCTCGCCTACTCTAGGCTTTAATCTTTCACACAGCACGCTGGATTTTATTTTCTAACAAATAGGGAGAAGAATTATTATTTTTCCGTAGTTGGCACATGCAGTCTAGTATCCTTTTTTGTGTACAGGTATACATTTTTTATCCATACTGTACAAGCAGGCTGATGCATATGACTTATCAGCGTGTTGCCTCCGGTCTTAAACAAATCAGCTGGCAACAAGTCGGCTTTTGCTACCTTATTACTTTTAAGACGTGTTGCTTCTGACTAAATGTTTGCCCTGTATGCCACATTTTCCGCTTCAGTGGCATAAACACACTTCTGGTTGTACCATGGGTTCCTTGGGGAGGCCTTCCGGTACGTAAATAGGAATATTGAGGCTTTTTTTGGACTGGGCAATGCTTTCTTAAAACTATTATGTGGGCTGAGCAGAATAAGTCATTGGTGTCTATAGAAAGTATCTACAGGTTTCGTGCTTAATCAGGTAGTACGTTTCTCCCTACGTTCAGAATGCCTTCCGTCTATCTCAGCACTGGTACACGTTCAATATTTATCACGCGATCCACGATCTCAAGTTTGAACTTGAGACAGCCGTGTGGCCTTATGTACAAATATCGTGATGTCGAAATCTTATCCTGCTATCTACAATAGTTTTTGCCGCGGCGAGGTCTCATTGCAGTTTTTAATGTTTTTTAGTGGAGATCATAATATATATTTTTTTGGCTTGTTCGTCCTTGTCTTCTGTCGGGGCATGGGCACTGACGGACTGTTGCTAGCCTTTTATTTACCGGATTAAATCTAGTGACGAGGCTTTCAAATTTGCGTCTAACCACTCATCCCATTCAAACTCATGTCTTGTTTCATAACAGCTTTAATACAGCGCGTCGCCTTTTACTGTAGCTGTGATGACTTTCTCATTCAATCGCAATTCCTATAAGGCAATATTATCAGCCTTGTTCTTTTGAAGTACATCTGCTACTGAGTACAGTGGGCATTTTCTATATATGTATAGCTCGGACATTCCAGGTTCAGATGTGCAAATCATGGTCTTCAAACGTTTGCGACACTCCACCAATCGTCGTCTTTGTTTTTTCATAGTGATTAGGCTCTAACAAGGATGGGTTACTAGCCCGACGCCTTAATCAAATTTGATCGGTTTTTTGGGTGAACGTATGGCATAGTTTAGCTTATTTCTTTCAATGGCTATTAAAGGCAGCCACAACCAATATTTACTACGAGAAAATCAGTGTCACATTTGAGATGAAGGAGGAAACGTGATTGGTCTGGGCTTCGCAAAGTTAAGACCAATCATATGTAGCTGTTCTTTGATATCCAACATCTTTTGCAATATCCAGTTTCCAAGATATAGCTTATTTAAAACTTTACTAAAATGGTCCGTTTGTATGTGACTACCCCTTCACGTGCTTCTATCAAACTTACCTTATTTTTATACGTAGATATTTAATTTAAATGCACTGAACAGAGTTAGAGCATATCAAAAATATCATAGGATTTAAGCATATATAACGGGGATACCGCTGCCCTTGCTCCTATATAAAAAAAATACTTAATTATCTCACGTACATTTTTTTTATGTATGTATATCTTGGTGAGCAATTTAACCGATTTTGCTGAATTTAAGTAGCGGTTGATCCAGGAATGCTTATGGCTTAATAGACTTCCCCACGTCCATAGAGATCCAAAAGAAATAAACTTTACGGGATCAAAATATTGTAGGATTTTCAAAAGGAATAGCAAACTAATATAATATGAAATTTAAAGGGTATAAAAAAATTTGACAACTGGTTTGTTTGAACGAAAATACGAATAAATCTGTTAACGTAAATTTGTAAAATTCTCTACCTTCTATAGTAAAACCTTTTACATATGTATGAATAATTTCTTTCTAGGCCTGTGGTCCAATTTGGCACGCATCAGCAATAAAATTCGACGGCTATACCCGAACTCAAATGGAATCACGTGAAACAAACAGCTGTGAAGGTCGTCAATCTCCAGGACCCATCTGTGAATCATGCGATTTGTTGTCGACCTGTGTCAAACATTCAAATGGTTGGGTCAATGTACCCGTTGAATCATGTGACACACAAAACGGTTTCTATTGTAATGCACGTTTAGGTAGTTGCAGTAATGTAACGGGACCTTGTCATCCATTCAGCTTTGAAGGCAACTTCCCGTGTACCTCCCACGGAGTTTTTCCTGATCCTTATGATTGTCAGAAATATCACATGTGTTATTTTGTCGGCCCCACTTTAGTTTCTGCTAGTGTTGATTGTGGCGGTGATAAAGCTTTCAATCCAGCTACCGGTCAATGTTCTCTAACCATAAAAAACTCGCTGTGCCATGAGAAACAATTTCAATGTCTTAATGCCGGTGATGCTCATGCTTGGCCAGGGAGTCCAAATATTTTTTATATTTGCAAGGCCACCTCTAATCAGGATGAAAGAGTACTTTATCCAACCCTATATCGTTGTGATGATGGTGAAATATTTGGTGGTTACTTTTGCCATGGAGTTAAATTAAACTTAAATCTTTCTTCTACACAAGCACCGCCGCTAGTGGTTGGTGATGTGGCAACTACAACTTTGACTCCTGAGAAGCCAAAAGTTTGCTACGAAGTAGGACTGTTTGCAGATACCAACGATTGTCGAAGATATTATTACTGTTCAGCTATAAATGGTGCTTTGAACCACATGCAATGTCCGGCGGGTACATATTTTAACGAAGCCATGTACTCATGTACTTTCGGAAGCTGTTGATTTAACATTTACATTTCATACATATACAAACATACATACATATGTACATATGAGCCGTTTATTTTGAAAGTGGCATAAGTCACTTTTTCAAAAAAAAAATCAAGTTAATGGCAACACTAAATACAATTAAACGGTTTCTATCATATCTTTTTGTAATATCTCGACTTGAAAAAACATGACTTATGTCACTTTCAAAATAAACGACTCATATGTATGTATGTATGTTGGTACTGTAGATGAAATATTTTTAAAGAGGACAACAGTTTCTAACTAGTTTTTTTATAAAAAGTTTATTTAAAATGTTTTTACGATTGTTAATATATTTTACGTTAAATTTTTTTTCTTAATTTACATTAACGATAGAAAAAAAACCAGGGGCCAAATCGTCGCATTTAAATTTTATTATTAATAAGAAAATAACAAAAACAAATGAAAATAGCACGGTGTTTTAAAAACCCCAGCGGTCTGGGAAACCTACTAGATAATGTCACTCCCTTTAAGATTAAAAAAATAATTAAAATAGTAAAAAGTTCGTTAAAAAAAGTAGTTTTGAAATACATACAAAGTTTCCGTAGTAAATGAAAAAAGTACAGCATACAAAGAGGCGCATCCTACTTACCTCACCTATTGTTTTTAAAAGACTAGAAACCAGGGGCCAAATTGTCGCATTCGATTCGAATAGAATGCCATAATTTGCCTCACACACAAAAAATTCTATAGGTTATATTTACTTAAAATAGAGTATGAATTCAACATGAAAAAGGGTAGAATGGCAGTTACTAAGTCTCTAAGTTAATGGAACAATTATTTAAGTTGTTTCCCATGTTCGAAAAATTAACTAAAAGTTTTGTTAGAGTTCCTTATAAACTTTTTTAAATCAACAGCGATACCAGAGTACACTTTCCCTATAATTATAGTAAAATTCACTATTTTTTTAGATAAAACATAATTTTTGTTTAACAATATTTTATTGAAAAAAATGTTACACATGTTAAACAGCTACACTAATTGTTGTAGGACAAGAACCTATGAATTTGTCAGCTTATTTATTACCATGGTTGACTACCGAGATCTTGAATTCTTTTTTGCAGCAATACAGAAGCTATGGCGGAGTTCCGAGGAGCCAAACTAGTCCTTATGTATTGCTTATTTACCACAAGAATTTCTTGAAGTGGCCGCTAAGAAAAGATCTGGTTAAGGGGGACTGTTAATAAAAAAATTAATTTTTTCCATTACTCGAGGAACAATAAATGCATTAAATCACCCTCAATTTAAATCCCTTTGTATTCTCTAAAAATGTAATTCAAAAATATTTAATTATTCCGTTTAATTTTTAATTAATTTTTTTCGTACCTTTCACAACTAAATAAACAAACAAACTGTATAAAATAATTTCAAAGACGATACCTAATTGGCTTAGTAACATAAGCTTAAATTTTTTGTCAAATTAAAACTAAATTTATCTATTTGGCTTAGTTAGTAAGACTTAGTTTTTCGTTTTAATACAAAAATAAATTAACTAATGAAGCTTAGTTAATATAACCTTGATTATTTTTTTGTGTGCAGTAAACAAAATTAAAGAGCCGATAAACTTTTTATTATCCTTTATAGAATTTATTTCACATGTAAGTTTATTCTTTGATATGTATGTAAATTCAAATATTTCTTAATAAATGAGGCCTTATTGTTTTTCTTTAGAAAAGTTATTTTAAAGCATTGCAATATGTAAATTTTTTTAATTATTTTATTTTTTTGACTTTATTTAGCATTTGCCAAATACACAACTCTTGGTTGCGTTGCTAAAGTGTGTTCCCATCGGGCACATGGACGAAATTAAAATTCCATTTACACAAACTAAATACGAATAGCAGTCATGTAAATTTTCAACCAGATCACTGCCTGTCGGACAAGTTTTATTTTCTGGAACAGCGGTGTCTGATACACATCTATCATTGGCAAAAATATAACCGTCTCGGCAACGGTACAAGAGAGGATATCGTACTTGATTTTCACCATCATTTTTAGAATGGCAAACATAATAGATGTTGGGATCTGTGGGCCAAGCTCCCATCTGCCCAAATATTTTGCATTCGTATTGGGGTTTCAAGCAAATATCGTTATTGGCCAATAATGAACAAGTTTTTGTGGCTGGCGAATAAGCTGTACCACTTGGGCATATCAAACGCTCTTCCTCATTCTTGTTATCGCACACATGATAGTACTTGCAGTCATAAGGATTTGGAAAAATGCCAGCATTTTGACATTCGAACTTAGGACCTCTGATACTTTCTTTGCAACTCTGTTTGAAAATGCAACCGCGAACCTCTTCGTCACAATACAAACTATGTTCTGTCTGGCATTCAGTTATTTTCAATGTCGTCCATGCTCCATTTTGTTGTATGCAAAAACTTAACGTCCCACAATCTTGGCAAACGAACTGACCATTACGGATGTCGTTGCAGGGGTTTTGCATTATATTAAAGGGATCCACAAGCTCGGAATATTCCAAAGTCAATGAGACTGCTAACTCAACTAAAAACTTCAAGTTCAAATTTTAATTTTTTTAAAAAAGGTTTCCAAAAAAAAAAATAACTTACCAAGACTATGCACCCCCAATTCCGCATCTTGTTACGGAACTTATCATAAAACTGTTTGTATTTCTTGTCGAAGTTTTAACTTTTATATGCAATTTCTTATGACTTTTTAACGGCAATTTCTTATCAGTTTAATTGGTTGCTGTTCAAAAAACTCTTTTATATTGATTAACAAATTTTACACTTTTTTAAACCTTTGTCATTTAATTATATAGACAGACAAATGGTGCTGCTTTAAATTTGATAAACCGATAAATTTTTGGTGATTTTTACCTTTTTGTGAAGGGTCCTACTTTACCTAAGTTAACGATCTTAATACGTTTATGCACATATGTATGTAAGTAAATATTAAAACAAATTAGTCAATATAAAATATATTTGTACATACATAGATTTCTTGAATTATCATTCTTTCTTTCTATATGTACATACACATGTAAATACATATGTATACATACAAAAAAAACATTTTCACAATTACTTTGTCGCAACAAACCAGGTCATACACCTAACAATTATATGGACGCTACCTTAAAACAATACGAGCGAGACACAAATTTCTCGAAGGCAAAACACTAACAACAAGCCTGATCGTCCTTAAAAAAGTAATGGCAATGACGCAAGTAATGCTCTTTTACCCAGAGCTAAATGGTGACTGGTAGTCTGTTTTAAGCCGTACTCTACTATAATTTACTAAAGCAGAGCTGGCATATTAAGTTAGTTACTATTAAAGAAAAATTAACTGAGTATAAACATAATAAAAATTTATTCACCTAAATAAAAATATTCAGATTTACAGTTTTGTGTTGGCGTAGTCGTTTTTAATTTTTTGCTACCGTCTGGCAAATACGCCAATGTTAAACGAAGCACCCTTGCCAATTTTGTGTCAAATTCTATAACGATCGCCATGACAACGCCAAACACAATAGGGCCGAATATCTTTTAACTGTAAGTAAATTGGGCTTGCATTCCCATACTAAGTATACGTACATAAATACATACATATTATGTACTATTTCCAAATTTTATTTAAACTAAATAATTTTTTATTATGATAATTTCGAATAAAACTAAATTTAATTATAATACAGTTTACAAATTTTTTGCAAGGTCAATGGCAATTGAACTTCGTTCTCATTTTCTTTTTTAGTTTTAAACTATGTGGACTATTATTTAAAGATTTGGAAACATACAAATTTGCGCGCTCGAAACATCTTAGAGTCTTAGAGCATGGCACATACATACTCATTCAAAAAGGGCAGATGCAAATAAATATTAAATAATAAATGAAATATATACGCTACCTTACTATAGAAAGGCCCTAACTCGTGTTTTTTTATAAGCTTAGATTATCGTTTATTTCGATAAATGATCTGACTATAAGTATATCACATTTAGTCAGAAAAAAATTTAGACAAAAAAAATTTAAGGCATTTTTATATTAAGGTAAAGATATGAGCCGTTTATTTTAAAAGTGGCATAAGTTACTTTTTTCAAAGTCGAGATATTTAAAGATATGAAAAATACCATTCAATAGTATTTAGTGTTGCCATTAACTCGATTTTTTTAAGGTGACTTATGCTACCTTCAAAATAAACAGCTTATATGTATATTGAAACGACAATTAAATATAATGTAAAAATAAGTAGTTTGGTTTATGAATTTCTACCTGAAGTTCAACAATTATTTTTAAGGATCGTAAAATTATGCAAAAAAACAAATCTCAAAAAATAATTATTATTTTGCTGATTAATATTTACTGAGCAAAAAATATTTTTTTGGTCAAAAAATAATTATTTTTTAATTTTTATTCTTTGGAAACATTTTTTTTTATTTATAATAAAATCAAAGTTAATTATAATAATGGTTGTTGTTTTGTTTTCAGTTAAGAAAAAAAAAACAAAAAATAGTATTTATTTCTAGACAAAAAAAAAATAAAAACCAAAATAAAAAAATTAATTTTTGAGAAAAACTTAAAAATGAAACTTTTAATAAGCCCTTGGCTTATAATAAATATAGCTTAATGCCTTTAAACGGTGTACTTAACTTCACTTTGCCATGTTTCCCGGCAGTAGCTAATTTTTTGCTATATTAAAAAAATATTTAAAAGAATATACTTATGTATGTCACTACTCGACCGTAATTAATTAGCCTTTCAAACAAGATATCACTCATTTGAAATTTTGTTGTAAAATAGCTCTGGTAAGATAAAGAGCTCGCGCGTCGTTGGTAATTATTTTTAAGGACAACCGGGCAGTCCCTTTTTATCGCACTTCGAGAATTTTGCGTCTCACTCTCGCATGTGGAGAATTGTTTGGTGTCACATAACTGTACCGTAATACAGTTATCGGGGGCTTCTACGATTTTCTGCATGCAGAAACGATTTTTAATATATGTAGGTATGAAGTTGAACTTAGTAACTTAAAAGCTAAACAAGCAAACAAGCTTTGAAAACAAACGAACTGTTACTTCGATTAAGTTTACAAATTTAAAACATTGTTCGTTCTTCGTGTTCAACAATGTCCAATAACCCAAAGATTTTTAATTTTAGATTTTGCTATTTAAATAAAAAATTGTAAGGAAATATTATCCGTTTTAATTATATGGTGCTTTTAAGCAGCTTATTAATATTATTATTTTATTATAGTAAATACAACTTTATTTAACCTTTTTTGCATTGTTAAGGTGTTTCTAAGAAAATAAATAACAAAATGAATAACATTCGATTAGTTTAAAAATTGTATGCTAAATTGTCAGCATTTGTTATGATAAACTTTCGCGCGAATCTTCAACATCATCAGCTACACCCGAATCATTTTTGGCAGATTCCTTAAATAGTTTTGCTTTAGCACGTTTAGACTTTATAAGTATCCCATGGCCGGGGCAGTCATAATTTTCAGTATAGCATTTTTCCCTACAGCAAATACGGCACAAACGAAATTCACACTTAAAGCCCATAGGATTGTTGCAATTATCACAATTCTCTAAATTACGTTCGTGTTTACCTTCAGGCTTATTTGGGCGACGCATGCGACGACGTAATTTCTTCATGCGTTTGCGGGAAATTTCGTGACCATCATTGTCGAAATAGTGTCGCTTTTCTCGGTTAGGATCCTCAGACTGACGGACTTTTTCGGCAACCATTTTTTTATGCATTTCCGGTGACACTCGAACGTATGGTTGACACAGCCAAGGAGGTAATGCCAGATTAAGGCCTAACAACTCTGGCAAATCATTTGGATCAACTTCTTCCAGTTCGTACACTTTTAAGCCTTCATGATAGGGTTCGTATTTTGTTTTGATTTTTGTTACAACATCACGAAACTTTTGCAAATCGTTGGCCACTGCCAATTCTTCTCTTAGTTCGCTATTAGGTTTAAGGTTCATTATATGATGAAAAATTTTAAACAAGTGACCTCGAATGTAAGAAATTGGGCAGGGATACTTTTCCACAAACGATAAGTAATTTTCAGCCATTTCCCAGGTTTTAGGCGATTGACCACAAAATAATGCAGGATTATGTAAATTACCCTCTGCAGTCATAACGCCATCGACACCAGTCTCTTCCAGACATCTTGATATGTCTTCTAACCCCAAGATGCTTCCGTTGGCAAACATGGGTATTTTTAAGTGTTGACGAACATCTCGAATATAACTCCAATCGGCAACACCGGTTAAAGGCCCTTTTTGCTCTCTAGTCCTACCATGTACTGTTAGCAGTTGACAGCCAGCATTTTCCAACATTTGGGCATAACGTATTGTCTTTTGTCGGTCTTCAAAGATGCGTATCTTACACGTGACCGGAACTTTAAGATTAATATGCAGCGTTCTAACAATTTCATCCAACAACTTCCATTCATCTTGCAGAAAGGACCCGTAATGCCCACGTCGGGCTATCGCCTGGGGGCACCCTAAATTAATATCAATTGCATCACAGTGATCTTGCGCTAAAAGAGCTGCTTCTAATAATGTGTTTGCATCATTGCCACAAAATTGTATTATTAGCGGCCGATCCTCTGGACAGGTTTGTAAAGCGTCCTTACGATATTTAAGATCATTTGCAAATAAGTTACTATGAAACATGGGTGAGTAACAAAGTTCGGCTTTGTATTTTCGACACATCATACGCCAAGCCAACTCACTTTGATCAACCATTGGTGCCACAATGAATTTGGGGGAACCCAGCACTTTATGATAAAACTCATAGCCCCCTAACTTTTTAAATTTAGGTGTCGCAGAATCAGAAACTAGTTCACTACTGTCTTCCCGACTAACGCTCTGCATATTATTTATCCTTAATTATTTACATTAACATAAAATAAATTGTTATAAAAACCCTGAATTAATAAAAACATAAACAATACACTTTAATAAATTTACACGTTTCTCGAATGACTTTTGCTAATGTCAAAACAAAGTACTGCTTCTTGACAAATTGACAATTAACGAAATATCCAAGTACACAAAGAAAAATTCTGTTTTGTTTTTATCAAAATTGTTCAGTATAAACATTTATAATATATAAGTTTTTAAGTTTGTGAAACGTGCATTTAAGTTCATATAATACAATAAGTATTTGTATATATAATATCCTAACACTTAAAATAATATGATAATTAAGAATTTTTTTAACAGTTAATTGAATCCCTACACCACCAACAAACTATATAACACGTAATCACGAGTTACTACAAGAAATTAATACATACAAATTAATAAGAAGTTAAAAACAAAAACAATTTTATTTTATTATATTTGGCTAAAGTGTTTTTATTATAAAGAAATTAATATTGTCTTAATAAGTGTTAATTGAAAGAAATGTTTATCGAAAGAAGCTAGTTTTTACCGACACCAGCCACTACTACACTTTTCTACACTACACTAAAACATCTTTTGTGTAACATTATCTCTTACGATACATTTTGCTTATTATTTTGGCCAAATACTAACTACAGAACAAAAAGTACTGATTACAAAAATCCGTAATTGTGCCTTGTAACATACGTACCAAGGTATATTAAACAAGGTAGGAATAACTGATCAGCTGACTATTATTTCCGCCATATGTTTTCTAGCTTAGCTTGAACAATTGTGTATGTTATACAATGCTTGTGTATACTGTGTGTATGTGTGCTCGCAAAATTTACGACAACCAAGCTGGAATTAGCAACAACAAAATACATGCTAAAATTTAAAAGGGAGTTGTTGTTTTAGAACCGATTCCACCTTCTTATTCTTCTTTAAAAAAATTGTTTCTCTTATAGCTTGGCACTACTTTTTTAGGCACAATATTGTGTAAAAATCTGTTATACGTCAAATTTTTTACAACAGCTGTTTTTATTTTTAACTGCAATTGCAACTAGAATATTTTATCCTAACGTATTTAAACCAGTTGCCTAACATTATTTATATTTTTTCATAAGGGATTTGTAGAAATTTCATTGCCAGAATGGAATTTATACATGAAGGTATAGCATTAGGGGTAGATTTACTAATTTTAGGTTTGTGTGTTAAGGAATACGTAGGTTATAAGAAAAGTGTAAAACTATTAAAGGTAAGACTTTGTAAAATATGTTATCAATAAATATGTATTTTAAGAAGTAATAATGTTTTCAATTAAGACAGCACCGCAATTATCTATAGACAATGATTTAAAGGATTTTGTAGCTAAACAAAAGGATAAAAAGATACCTTATGCTGTTGTGCGGGGCACAATAACACCTATTGGTGCACCAATGCGTAGTGTAATGTCACCATCAGTAACTGGTGTATTGCAGGTGATTAAATTAAGGTAGGTAAAGATTTCCCCGATTAAAACCCTTGTCATTTATTTGGAAAAAAGCAAAATTTTTTGGCATTTTTTTTGCTATTAAAAGGTTAATTTAATTGGTCTTTAGAAATTTACAAAGTAGGTATTTAAAAAATTATAATGTCAATATAGGTAAGATTAAATCGTTAGTGAAGCCTTTTTAGTTTTTCCGAGATTAAAGAATTGCTCTCATTTATCTTATGTAGGCATTTATTTCTTTTAAATCCGTTCTAAAAAGAAAGTTTATTATTTTGGTCGTTACAAGCTTAAAAAATAAATTTTTATTTAGTAATGGATAATGTTCTGGTTTTATTTTTTCCCTTTTTTTAAAAATCTTAAAAATATATGTATGTGTTTTTATGCTTTTTTAACTTAATGTAATGTTATTTTCTATTATACACATTGCACACAAAATCAAAAATATTCACCACTTAAAATCATACCTGGCTGTTCTGCAAATCAAGTTGACTTCAAATCATACGGTGCTCTCTAAATCGATCAATTTTTTGCATTCAAACAAGTTTTTTAATTCGATTTAAGTCCTTAATCGGAAATAAGCTCGCATCAGGTTTACAGAACTGCCGACTACTTTTCATGAGAATCTCCTTTTCTACTTTCAAAAACAGTAAAAAAATCGTTTTAGAATAAGGTTTTTCTGAACGTAAAGAAAGCGGAAACGATACTGATGAATTTCGAGTTGTGACTTTTTTGATTTAATGTGCGATATATACTGTTAAAGAGTGTATTTAATTGGTTTTTTTCTAAACTTAAGGCAGTTTATTTTTTCCAGCAAACTTATTTTTATTTTACGGAATTTCCTTTTTTATATTACTAATAGTCTAATTTACAATTTAATTTTTAAATAAACGATGTTTTTTAATATATTACCGTTCTTATATTTTATATAATTTGTTATTATCAAACACCTTTCCTTACTGTTTACATGTTTGTTTAGTGAACACCGCGTTGCACGCGGCTTTGCAGGCTTTTGGTCAGAACAACGAAAACTTATTCATGTTTCATCTAATGAAATGCCGTTTGAATTAACTAACAATGGCGCTGGTGTGGAAATAGTTGATCCACTTTCTGCCGCTGTACTTGATATGGATGTAGTCTACGATAACTACGAACCGTCTTCGCTCTCCTTCTTCGATCATGTATTCGGATTTTTTTCAGGCATCCGCCAAAAAGGACTTCAAACTACCGAGGAGGTTCTAAGGGATGGAAGTTTTATAACCGCCGTTGGTGAGCTGGAATTAGATGGTAAAACATTACGTTTGCAACCTTCACCTTTAGGACCTCTATTTCTAACAACATCGACCAAATCAACGTTAATTAAAAAGTTTGAAGAGGCAAAAAATTCCATGTTGTTTAAAATTTTCGTTTGTGGCTCCATATCAGTTATGCTAATTTCAGTAATTGTACGTAAAGTTTATTTGAAAAAAAAGCAAGAAAGAGATGAACGACGTATACGAAAGACATTGGAAAAGGAACGCAAAGAGAGAAGAGCTAAATCGCGACCGACCAATCTAACACAAGATCAGTTATGTGTTGTATGCAATATAAATCCAAAAGAGGTACATTTTCGATGAAACTTTTCTATTAACAAGATTTTAAACAAAACGGTTTAAATTTATCTTTTTAGGTTATAATACTTCCTTGTGGTCATGTTTGCATATGTGAAGATTGCTCAGAAAAAATTAAAATAACTTGTCCGGTTTGTAGGAGCAAAATTAATACTCGTGCTGCAGCTTTTATATCATAAAGCAACAATAGAATTTATTTTATAACGTGTTGAATCTTTTTTCAACTTGTAATCAAACATACATATGTATGTATTTGTATATTTTCTGTGTTCGGAACACTTCTAGGCAGGTAAAAAGTTTTGATCTTTTAAATTATCAATCTATGTCAAAAGCAAAAACTAGCAAGAGCCAAATATTTTAAAACTGGCTTTTATTTTATTTATGTATGTACGATAGTACGTATTTTAAAATCAAAATTTAAACATCATTAAATAAACAAAAATTAAAAATAATATAAACTAAAATAGACTAAAAAAGAAAAACTTAATTTCTTAATATAAATAAGTATGTAAATGCTTTCTATTGTATTTTACGACATCATGTCCTTGTATTTACATTGATCCTTTAACATCTCTAAGAAGACTTTATATTTTTGTTCATGATATTCCTTTGTACTGAAATGGGGTGTTCGCAACTTACCCGTACCACCCATTGCGGCGGAAGCAGATTCTAAATTCTCATAAACTTTGGCGGCACAAGCACCTAACATTGCAGAGCCCACTAAAACCATTTCCTCTTCATCGGGTGTTAATACAGACAATTGACAAACATCGGCGTGGCATTGTACGTATAAAATATTTTTGGCTAAGCCACCACAAAATAATAACGTGTGAAAGGGAACCCTTTGATGTTTGAGCAAGTTATCGATGATGTGACGGGTACCATACTAAAACGTTAAATATATTTTAGGTCAAAAAAGTTTAAAACATAGTAAACAGACTTTAATTAAAAAATAAGCAAAACCAAAATGTATTAACGTAATGTTTTTTGTAAAGTTAATGAGCAATAGTAATTCACTAATAATTCATACACTTACAGCTAAAGCCTGTACAAATGCCAAATACAAAATGGCCAAAGATTCCTCATCCACATTCATATTAAGGCCAGAAATCTAAAACAAAATTATATTAATGTAATATCTAAACGAAATTATACTTATTTATTATTATCTCAATTTTAAAAAAATAAATAAATTTAAAGCTATTTTTAGGTGGTATTTACTTTACAAAAGTCACATTGTAAAAAAGTAAGTTAAATACATACAGGCATTATTTTTCTTGACAAAAAGTGTCGCGTTTTCTAATTAAATTATATTTTTTGCGTGATTTTTTTAATTACCTCGGTTAAAAACCCAGTTTAATGGAACTATTCGCAAGTTGGAGTGGGGAAAGTAATTTCGATGTTGTTGAAGTGGTAAGTTAAAGAAAACTTTATATGATAAGTATGTCTAACAAAAAAACTAACTTATTAACAAGAAAACAAATTTTTAGATTTCTTTTTATATTTTTTCATTTTAAGGACTTACGAATGCGTTCCCCATCCAATTTGCAAGAATAAAAATTTAAGTTTTTTTTAGTTAAATATACTTAAAATCATAAATCCCAGCGCACTAGTCAAGGGTATATGAGATTTGGCACAGCCTAAAAAGAAAATATAAATTACCATTCCTTTTAGATTGGGGTTTGCTATGGGCGAGCGATTGCCATGAAAATCTGGCCAAACATGCAGGTCTTTAGTCAAATAGCATACATCATCAAGTTCACGTTCTTTTGCCATTTTTTTCAGCAGTCTATTCAGATGTGCATAAATGTGCCTAAAAATGACATAAGTATATATACGTATGTATATATGTATACGTACAAAATATATGTACTTTTATTTGTGTATAGACATATATACGAAAAAGCTTAAACATCTTATTTCCGACTTACTCATTATCCCTCAATTTCATTTTTATGTGCATATATTGTGGATGAGTTTTTATTACGTGATCTAATAATAAGCCAGCTGCACTTTGGCCACCTTCGTTTAAATAATAATCGGGAATTACAGCACTACGATATGGGCCCCAAATACCTTTAGCCTCACAGGGTTGTTTAGTTAAACTCATATGACATGTGGATGTGCCACATATCAGTGCCAATTTTCCTTGCAATTCACAATTGTACTCAGTAGAGCGACAGCCAAGCATGCCTAAAGCCCCTGCATGAGCATCAATTAAAGAGGTACCCACTATAGTACCCTTTAGCAAATTCATTTCTTCAGCCGCTTGCTCATTTAATCCTTTGCCTACCGGTGTACCCGGTTCTTTTACGTTGCTACCTATTTTTTCGGCTTCATTATTTAATAGTTCCTCTAGACCAATTTCTTTAAAAAAATCTTTATTCCATTCCATTTTAACTGCATCATAATTCCACTTACAAACAACCGAACACAGGGACCTTGAATCACAGCCGGTACTACGCCAGGTTAGAAAATCGGGTAAATCAAATACCCGCCAAATCTTTTTCCAGGTCGAGAGATAAAGATTATTTTTCAGCCACATTAATTTTGGCATTTCCATTTCAACGGACACCTCTCCTCCCACATACTGAAGTAGTTCATGTTTAGTTGCATTTATTTTAGCCGCTTCTTTGTGTGCTCTGTGATCCATCCATAAAATTATATTTTGTTCTGGCTGTCCACTTTTGCTTACCGATATAGGTTTGCCGTTTTCGCCCAAAACAACTAAGGAACAAGTAGCGTCAAACGATATAGCGACAATTTCCTCTTTGGCAACATCGCTTGTAACATTCTTGAACATGTAGAAATTAAGAAAAAATTAAATACATATATATTTTTTTTTAAAAAGAATTAGACAAAAATGTTAAACCTACTAACTAACATAGATTTTATAGACAAATTAATGTATGTATTTTGAAATATTTCCGTTTTGGCTTTAAGCTTGTTCGATTAAACTCGACTTTGTTTTACTCAGCTTGACTTAGCTCGACTTTGTCGAAGTGAAAGTATTTTACGTTATTTTTATACCCTTCACATACCAAATATTTAATTTCGTTTGTAATTTTTGCAATATTCTTTTACGACACAGAATGTGCATATCGTTATCCTAATATAGAAAGACCCTAACTCGTATTTTTTTAATTCAAAATTTTTTTGGCTAATTGTGATATATGAGCAGACTATTATCCAAATAAACGAAAATCTGGGCTCAAAAATAATACAAGTTAGCGTCTTTCTATATTAAGGTAACGATATTTATGTATATTCAGTATTATTATAGATAGAAAAATAGATGTAGTCACGTCAGTCTGTTGAAATCAAGTTTCTAGAGCTAAGTCAATCATACGGACCAGGTTTTGGTTGTCAAACCAATCAGAACTATTTCTATATATCTCAGTAACTATAATGACTCAAATCTGGAGTCTTATAAAATAAATTAAGGTTGTTGAAATAGGAAAATGAAATTTAAACTATTTGGTAACTCTTTAATTATATCAACCCTGTAAATTTATTTTATGTATCTATCATTAATAAAAGTAAGCTTGTTCTGTGAACCACGCGCGTTTTTTGATTTAGATTTTATCTCTGCCAATAATTGGTTAACCTCAACAGATAATTTCATCAGGTTATGGGCCCAGTAACGAAAGATGGAGCGAGTAATTGAAATCGAAAAGTTAACGGGCAGAGACAATTATCACAAATGGAGATTTGCTGCAGAACATGCGTTAAAGCTTCAAGGCTACTGGCAGGCAATTCTTGGAACTGAACAAAAAGAGGATGTTCAGGAGAAGGCGATGTCAAGACTTGTACTGTACATTTCATCGAATTTGTACATTCACATTCAAGGAATAGCTACAGCTAAACAAATGTGGGAGAAGCTAAAATCAACTTACGACGACTCCGGTCTGACAAGACGTTGTGGGCTGCTAAGAAAGTTGACCACAACACAATTAGTAAATTGTGAAAACATCAGTGAGTACGTGGACACGATAATAGCTACAGCACAGAAACTTAATGAAATAGGGATGGCCGTAAGCGATGAATGGGTAGGTAGTTTGTTACTTAGCGGCTTACCGGAACATTTTACACCGATGATTATGGCCATAGAGAGCAGCAATATTGAGATAACGGCAGACTCAATAAAAACAAAGCTTCTACAAGATTTTGACAGCTATAATAATTCAACCGGCGTAACGACATCCAACGATACTGCATTGTATAGCAAACAAAAGTTTAACAAAGCCCCCGATGCGAACAAGAAGAAGAAAATAGTTTGTTTTAAATGTAAAAACGAGGGTCACATGGCAAGAAATTGCAAAAGTAAAAAATTCAACCAGCCAAGAAACACCCACACTGCTACTTTGACTGCTGCGTTCAACTCACAGTATGTATATAATGGAGAACATTGGTTGATTGACTCTGGTGCTACCAACCATATGACGAATAATAAACAAAATTTTAAAAATTTTATAAAGTTTTCTTCAGATGAAAGTGTGGTAATTGCAAACAACTGTTGTTTAAAAGCTGTTGGTAGAGGTGATGTTGGTGTAAAGTTGAATGTGAATAATACATTAACAGAGGCTACGATTCAAAATGTACTTTACGTACCAGATATTTGTACGAATTTAATATCCGTGAGCCAATTGGCTGAAAAAGGTAATGAAATACGATTTACTGATAAAACATGTACAATTAAATGCGATCAAAGCATAATAGCCACAGCTACTCCTAATAGAGGTGTCTATCAATTAGACCTTTATTCGTCCCGTGAAAATTTTGCTGGTGTAACAAAAGAACTGTTACACAAAAGGTTAGGTCATCCAGGTTACATCGATGAGAGGCTACAAAGTGGCTGCAGCAAACACAAAGCGTTGAAAGATGAGAAATGTATTCCCTGCCTGCAAGGCAAGCAAACAAATTTGCGTTTTAAATCATCAAATAGTAAGACAAGTAATGTACTTGAATTGATACATGCAGATGTGTGTGGTCCTATGGAGGAAAAATCAATGGGAGGTGGTTTGTACTTTCTTTTGTTCCTGGATGATTTTTCCAACAAGGTATTTATTTACATATTGAAGCACAAATCAGAAGTTCCAGCGCAATTTAAAGTTTTTAAAGAAATGGTGGAAAATCAAACAAATAGAAAAATAAAGATATTTCGTTCAGACAATGGGTTAGAGTTCTGCAATAAAAACATAAGAGAAATTTGTGAGAAAAATGGAATTATACATCAAACATCAGCACCGTATACTCCGCAGCAAAACGGAAAAGCAGAACGAATGAACAGGACCATAGTTGAAAAAGCACGAACTATGCTTTTTGATGCTAATTTGAAAAAATGTTACTGGGCTGAAACAATAAATACTGCGGCATATTTATTAAATAGAACACCACACAAGATGTTAAATGGAAAATCACCAGAAGAAGTATGGAGCGGCCTAGAGCTAAATTTATCGTATTTAAAAGTTTTTGGGTGTATGGCGATGAAAATGACACCAAAACAATTTAGAAAAAAGTGGGATGCAAGATCCGTAAAGTGCATAATGATTGGCTACTGTGAATCATCAAAGGCGTATAGATTATACGATCCAATACTGAAGAAAATGCACGTAAGTAGAGATGTTGTATTTATAGAGGATCAAATGTATTTTATGAAGAACCCATCAAGTAATGTTCAGAACGATCAACTCAACGAACAACCTATTTTTTTGAATGATGGTAATTTAGTGAGGATTATTCATGAGGAAAATTCCGATCATTCTAATGGTGATAAGGATATAAATGTGCAAAATAGTGTTAATGAACAGCAGAATATGTCAGAGTATGATGACGAAGATCTACTTGGTTTTACGTCCAGTGAAGCTACTGGTGATAGTGAGGACGACAATGAAGTAAAAATTCCACGGCGTTCATCTAGAATAACGCGCCCCCCGAATAGGGATGATTACGTAACGTATACAGTTGTTGGAGCCATAGTAGAGCCGAAAAATTTTGTCGAAGCCATTAATTGTAATGAAAAATTTTTCTGGAAAGAAGCGATCAATGATGAAATTGATTCTTTAAAGGAGAATAACACGTTTACTATTGAAAACTGCAACGGAAGTGAAAGAAAACTTTCTACGAAATGGATATTTAAACTGAAATATGATGAGCATGGTAAAGTCGTTCGATATAAGGCTCGACTGGTGGCAAGAGGTTGTGCTCAACGATCCAACGTGGATTACAATGAGACTTATTCGCCAGTCATACGATACTCCTCGTTAAGATACTTGTTTTCCCTGGCTGTTCAATTTAACTTAAGAATGGATCATTTAGACGTTTGCACCGCGTTTTTACAAGGCGATTTAGAAGAATCAATTTTTATTAATACACCTGAGGGTTTCAATATTCCAGATGGCAAAATAATTAAACTGAATAGACCTATTTATGGGTTGAAACAATCGTCGAGAATGTGGAATATGAAATTGAGTGATACTCTAAAGAACCTTGGTTTAAAGCAGCTAAAGAGTGACCAGTGCATTTACTCTAAGATTGAGGATGAGAGCGTCTTTATTTTGGCGATTTATGTCGATGACATAATAATTTTTTGGAATAACGAACAGCAGAAAAATTTGTTGATTGAAAACTTGAAGGAAAAATTTAAGCTTAGAAATTTAGGGAGTGCGAAATCATTTCTTGGGTTACGAATCGAAAAATCTAATGATTACTTGGCAATAGACCAAACCGCGTATATTCGAAAAATTCTTGAGCGCTTCTCAATGTCAACATGTAATCCAGTGTCCACTCCAATGGATGTAAATGTAAAATTGAGCAAAGAACAGTGTCCAAATAATGCCGATGAGAAATTAGAGATGCAAAAATATCCATATCAGGAACTTATTGGAAGTTTGTTATTCGCAGCACAGTTAACAAGACCGGATATTTGTTATGCGGTGAATTTTTTAAGCCGTTTCAATAGCAACTTTGGTATGCAGCATTGGCAGGCAGCGAAGAGAATTCTACGATATTTAAAAGGCACCATTGATTACAAAATTATTTTTAAAAATAATGGAAACGTGAATTTAGAGGGCTATTGCGATGCCGATTATGCAGGTGACTTAGATGAAAGGAAGTCAGTAAGCGGTTTTGTTTTTATGAAACAAGGAGCACCAATCAGTTGGGCATCGAAGAAACAAACAACAACAGCATTGTCAACATGTGAAGCCGAATACATGTCCATGGGTGCAGCGGTTCAAGAAGCCATATGGTTAAAAAGTTTTGAAGAGGAGCTGTTTGGAGTGTTTACAGAGCCCATAAAGATATTTTGTGACAACCATGCTGCAGTTCAACTTGCCTTAAACGAGTCCTATCACCCGAGAACGAAACACATAGATGTTCGCCATCATTTTATTCGAGACTGCCTAATTAGTGAAAAGGTAACTTTAGAGATGGTTTCAACAGATGCCATGATTGCCGATGTTCTTACTAAACCCCTGTTAAGACTGAAGTTTTCTAATTATGTGCAGCTCTTAGGAATAGTTTAGAATTTCCTTTTAGTGAGGATGTTGAAATAGGAAAATGAAATTTAAACTATTTGGTAACTCTTTAATTATATCAACCCTGTAAATTTATTTTATGTATCTATCATTAATAAAAGTAAGCTTGTTCTGTGAACCACGCGCGTTTTTTGATTTAGATTTTATCTCTGCCAATAATTGGTTAACCTCAACAGATAATTTCATCAAAGGTAAATATTAAGTGATATTAAATTTATGCTAAAAACCTCAGTTCGCGTTAACAGTACTATACATGTCAGTTTACATTTAAAAAAAAGTAATTTCTAAACGTTCGAAAATAAATTTTCAAAAGTCGAAGAGCAAAATGCAATATGCACGAATTCAAAAATTTTTCGATTCTAATCAAATTACTTACTGCATATCTATTGGGTTATTAATAATACTTTTTGTAATCAAAGAATAGGCTCTGCATAAGTAATGTATAACTAGTAATTTTCATATGTCTGTTAAAAATTACTTTTTTTAATTTTACCTTTTCATCTTGTTCTCAGTTTGTAGCTCTTTTAGAAATTTTCTTGTTCATTTTTCTTTTTAATTTTTGCAAATAAATTGATCCATCTCTGATTCGGACTTACCTTAACACATTGACAGACTGCATACCAAATATTCTCAGATGATTGCTCGAAGTGTTCGTGTTCTGGATTCCAAATGCAAATATTTTGAATAGATTGTCTTAAAACTTTTCCATCCGATGTAACCAAGGCAGCTCGAGCTGATGAAGTACCCACATCAACTCCAACAAAATAGATTTTCGGCATTCCTTTATTTAGAGATTTTTTTCCAAATTTTATAATACAAATAAGCCACCATTGACCAACTTTGGTACAGAATGTAGAATCACCTATCGCTTACAGTTTCAAATTAAAGAAACCTCCCTGTATGGCGTGGAAGATTTTAATATGTGCATGCAATAATAAAAAATTGCTAATAGAACAACAAAGTTCAATTATCTTATCACTTTGTAAATAAATACTTACATACATACATATGTATGCACTTATGTATGTATGAACATAAGTATGTATGTGCATATGTACAAGTAACAACAAATACATAAATAAAAAAATTAGTTTTATTTTAGTTATTCTTTTATTTTAATTTCTTAAAAATTTTTACTTAAGTTGACAGTTTTTGTTAATTTATTAAGGCTTAATTACAATTTATACTTTTTAAACAACTACATACAAACATTTTGCTCGTTTACTTTAAAAGTGGCATAACTTAAAAATATAAATCTCGGAATAGGTTTATAGCCTGGTTTACAGAACACGAAATGTCTTGGGCTTTTTGTATGTGTTTTGTTTTTGTTACAATAAAAATTTTCCAACACGTTTCACCTTTCGTGTTTTTTAAACAACACATAAGTTTCTATTTTTCGCAATGCGCGAAGTTATTTTCAAATAAATATGGTTGTCATGGAAACCGAAAGCTGTCGGAATTGGATTTAAAAGCGGCCCATAAAAACCTTTGTCTGCCGACTTTTCAAATTATAAGTGTTGAGCTTGAATTATAATCAGTAATTTAATGAAGAAATCAAAGCACAATGCAAAAATTTATAACTCTGAAATAACTAGTAGACACATTTAAATCCGCCTCCGACAGCTATCGGTTTCCATGACAACCCCGAATATTTTAAACCTCTCAGTCATTGCACACATATTTCAATAGTGACTCAACTCAAATTATGTTTTCGGGCTTATATGCTATAATTATGTATGTACAAAACCCTTGAGTACATATACATAAATATTAAAAAAGTTTTTCAGACCCTGATCTGTATGGACTTTCTACACGGTCCCAAGGTTTTTGATTTTAAATATTTTTATTTCGGTCGGAAAGTTTTTTTCAATTTCTGAAAAATTAAAATTTCGAGTTGAGTCATTTTTGAACTTTGCTTGCCATAAGTTTGTTTCTTTAGTTCTGACAATATTGAATTAAGTGTAGCTGAGGATCAGCCTACACTACAACCCGCATTTAACAATGGTTTGTAAATTTGTTTATATTTTTGTATACATATCGCTTTTCGGCTGCAATTGATTTGGTTATTTCAAAAAAAAGAGAAAAAATATACAATTTCTTTAATTACAGCCAATATTATGGTTAACAGCTCAACCCTAGTTGTAATGTAAAATTTGGTATCATGATTACAACCAAGCTAAACAACTGCTACTGACGAGTTGTAATTTTTTAAGGTTTTTGTTAACCAAACTAACGAACCCCGGTAAAAAAATATTATGAAAAAGAGGTAGAAAAATCTCAGATCTAATATAAATCATTTTAAATATTAAAGAAAACCAATTAATTTTACATAGGGTTATCACTGGAGGGATGCTATTCGTTTTTGCAGAATTTAAACCGCATATAAATCACATTTTCGATACTAAAAAAACTTCCATACTAAAATGTTGTTCACTTAATTTTTGCATTTTAAATCTGGCTTTTTTATACTTTTTTTTTAATTTTTTACTGGGTATGTATAACTTACTTTTCGTATCAACTGCAGGGGGCAGCCAGTTCAAAGAAACAGTGCAGTCATATTCTTAGGCCAAGTTTGGCCCGCAAATAGGAAATTTAAGATTTCCTTAGATATACGCCCATAACTAAGCTGCCAAATTAGAAAGAGCATTTGGATTTTCTGTCAAGTATGTTTCAGAGGTTATATTTGTTTCCACGGTATACAATAAGTAAAAGTAAAAAATGATATTCAACTAAGGTCAAAGGGCTTGTCCCTAAGTCTTTTCTTTTTTTCAAATTTTAAAAGGCTTATTGTCAAAGCAACGATAGTTATGGACAGAACTTCCTTTTAGCATTAGCCTTTTTCGTGTTTAATTCAGCTTTCGAAACGAATCAATCTCTTGAGCACAACCTGTATATACTTACATATATAAAAAAGTAGTTATATGTGTAACAATATTTTTTTCGTGATTTTTTAATAAAATATTAATTGACAGTACAAATTTTTAATTTAGTTTGGAGATAAGCTAATTAATTTTAAAAAATGTAAATTTTGTTAAAGTAATGTACTTTGCTATCGTTGTTAGTTTCATAAAGTTTTGAACGTGGAAACCAACTAAAATAAAAGGCATATTACCTAGGAAACATAGTAATTGCCATTCTACGCCTTTTTAGTTAAATTAATACTATATTTTTAGGAAATATAACCTATAGAATTTCTGTGTAATTTTATTAAAAAGTGGGGGTTAAAACTAATTCAAAAACAATTTTAAACATTTACATTTTCTAAAATCCAAAAACTCTTTCCTTGAGAAAAGAGACCTTTCCTCACATCTTAAATGCAAAAAAAAATGTAAGCAACAGTTTTGTATGGAAATTTTTCAGTAGAATTTGATTTCTTTAGGAAACATAAAGTGCGTAATGTAAATTTACATTAATAATCAAAGTATATCTAATAAAGTAATCCCAATTCTGCAACAACAAAGTTTCGTGATTTTCAATTGTCATGTAGACTCTATATGAAAAAAATATTGTTAACTTTTTTATGTGTGTAGCTTGGCAGCTATCCATTATAAAAATCAGGAGCAAGAAATGATCAGCTGTATTTTTGACTATACCTTATTCGTTGGACCATGTTAATAATTATAAATACGTATTTACGTAACTAATTTATTAGGCTTTTTATTACATAAGTAAAAACGCTATTGTTTTTAATTTTTTAAAAAATACAGAATTAACTATCAATTATTTTTGATGTGGGATGCTAAAATTAAAAAAATATATTACAATTGTTAAAAAGGCTTTGCAAGGGTTTTGATATTAAGCTAGAAAGCTCCTGCTATTAAGTCTGCACCTGATAATATGCAATCCGAAGCCACAACTATTTCGGAATCGGTAATTTTTGATACTAAATTGCATGCAGATATTTCAGCATATGTTATACCGCCGATCATATACACAAAAATTTGACGGGTTTTTAACGGCAGCATTATCATGTCTTTGCCTTTACCTTCGCCTTGTTTTATATTTTGATTATATGACTTCGTATGATGTCCATTGACTTGTATACCATCAATCATGGCTATCTTAGAAAGAAATTCATCACTACTTGTTGATTTCAAAAGAAACAATGATAGTTGTGCTATTAAGGGTATGTAAAGGCGATTGAACACATAACTAGGACAAGAAGCGGTTTGTGTCTTTTCCGAGGTAGATGATGATGTTATACTTTCAGAATCTTCAGCTCCAGCTGTTGATGTCAATAGTTTTAGGCGATTTGCATTTGCTTGAAATGGAGTCTGTTGAAATTTTGGTATATTAATAGGAATATTTGATAGTAGTTTTGAAGCAGTCTTATTAATTGGAGTCATTGGCATCTCTTCTACAACATGTGGTAATAGATCCACTTGTGCTAGTTGCTCAAACACTGTTAAATATTTCAAGCCAAAATAATTACAATAGTTCCGTATAAACTGTGCAAGTTCCTCAGAGGTGATGCCAGCACATAAATTGAGTAAGCACAACAGGCGTAAAGTATTAAATTTTTGACCATCCGTTGTTAATAGTTCATCAATATCCTGCAATATTTTTTTTCGCGAAACATTATTTAAAATATCCTCTTCTAGCTCTTGGACACGTCTAAAATTTGAGCCCAACATTTCAATTACTTTTTCGCTTGCATTTAGATGTTTAAGCAGTTTATTTTTAATGTCTGTAATTTTAGGTAATCTACGATTCACATAATCATGCATTTCATCCAGTTTCATGTTGTTCAGCTTTTGCATCTCCATACTCATCATTTTAGCCTGTTGACGAATTTGACTGCTAGCTGCCGAAAAGTGTTTATAACGATTCTCTGCAAATATTTCATCGCACAGAGAATTAAAACGTATGGTGGGAGTTTTTGTATTAATTAAAGTTTTATTAGTTTGTTCGCTGAATTTTTTAGTCCGTAAAGAGAAAATATCGAGTTTCTGTTGTTGTATCTTATTTTTATTCATTTCTAAATCTAATACACCGGCATTATTGTGAAAAACCTCCAAAAGAAGAGCTGAGTAAATGGCTGGAGTTAATAACGGTGATGCATAGTCCCGATCACGATCTATTATTAATAGCGCTGCAAAATCACTATCTTCGGACCGTTTAGGCAAAGGACCTAGTTTATTTAGCATCTTTACAATATTTTCAGAATGTTCACCAAAGGTTAGAGTTATGTTGGACTGACCGCAAAGAATTTGTAAAACACGTAGTGATTGTGCTATCGGGGACAATAGAGAACAGTCATTTCTCACAAAGGCCGTAGAAAAAACCTTAAAAGGTATTAATAATTTTTTAAAAAATTTTCAATCTTAATTTTATGGTAGTTATACTAAATTTAAAAGAGATAAAACTTTATTTGTAAGTCCAAGATAAATGTTAAATTGTTTTTTAATTGTGGGAGTTAATCAATAAGCAACTGCGGTAATGGTGCAAAGAAAAGAAATTAAATTTTTTTAAGAATAAAGGTAATATGTTTTAAAGAATCGAAGAATTTAACTATAAAATAATTGTAATTTAATATATCTTAAAAAATACTGCTTTGAAATTGTGCCACTAATAACAGCTGTAAGCATTGCCTTCTATTTTAACATTCATTTATTAGCGATTTAGTTCAAAATAAGTTAATTGAAAATTTATAAAAGGAAGTGGCTAATGGTTTTAATACCTTATATAACTTACATTTGGCATTTCCATACACAACACTGCCTCATCTATATGTATAAAATCCCAATTAAAACGATGTATGTCAACAACTCCAAAAAGTCCTGCCTTTTCAAGCAATTGCGAGAAATAATTAAAACAAGTAGGAACGCAAATTATATGAAAATATTTAAAATTAATATCCTCCAACAAGCAGGCTGTCTGTGATTCACAAATTAATTTTATTTGCTGTAAAACTCGGTTAAATGTACATAAATCACTGCGTATCATATACAATTGCACTTGATCTGGGGATGAGCGAGTAATGGCGTTATGAGAGTTTAGTTTAAATATACGCTGGATACCTTTAAGTCTGAACAAACGTAAAGTAAATCAGTTAATATTTTTGAAATAATTAATTTTTTTGTGATATGACTCACTTAAGCCAAGATGCTGCGCATATATGTTCCAGAGGTTTTATTAGGTGAGGCTCTATAATAAGGTCTTTTTTCCCAGGTATAGAACATAAAATGGCTTGTAGTTTTTCTTGAGCTATCAGCTGAAATCCCTGTAGTTTTTTGTCCAATGAAGAAGATTGCATTATGTTGTTTTGCAAACGGTCGAGTTTGGTAGACCTATGTAAATGAACTTTTATTATTATCACTATAAAAAAGTTAAAAGAAGAACAATCAATAGTTTAGAGCAAAATCTTCAAGCATGAGATAAGAACTTGTAACAGCTGTTTTTAGTTTTATTTATATTGTACACAATAGTGCTGGATAATGCTCAATAACACCTAATACATTGGTTCTGATTAAAAGTTCGTTTGAAAATTAAAGCAACCTAACGCTGGGGCTAGACGTGCATTTTTTATTTCTGAACATAAGCAATAACGTCGGCAGAATTACGTCACAAAAATGTTTTGTGCTCAAGCTTGTGTTCAGAGTGGGGAAAACGTAAATGAGCGAGAACACAAATTAAAAATTTTTGTTGAGAGAGGTTGCTGTAAACAACAACAAAACATGCATAATATTTATTGTTATTAACATTTTTCTCACTTATTATTTAATTAAAAATGTATAGGGTTTGTTGTTGGTTCAGTTTGTCTATATGCATTTCATTGGTTCTTACACCAAATCATCAGTAGACTTCAACCACCCAAATTCTTAAAAAACTCATGAATATTTTCTGTCTTTATATAATAATCTCATTAAACAAAATGAGAATTACTATAAAAAAACCAAAACGTTCAAGTTTTTTTAAGAATCCAAGAAACCATTATTCGCTATTCGCTTGTTTTGATTTTCTTTTTCCCCTTACATTTGAATAACCATTGGTTATTACTAAATGTATTGAGGGGCAACCGAAAACAAAACCTTGTTGTTAAACAACACAATTTCTAAATTATTTAGGATTTAATCTCAATTCTCTTGTTAATTTATAGGGTGGTTGAAGTCTACTGATGATTTGGTGTAAGAACCAATGAAATGCATATAGACAAACTTAACCAACAACAAACCCTATAAATTAACAAGAGAATTGGGATTAAATCCTAAATAATTTAGAAATTGTGTTGTTTAATTAAAAATGTTTCTTTATTAATTAATTTTGTTTATCTATAATTTTTGTTAAAATTTTTCTTGTTTTCTTTATAATTTTTTATTTACTCAAATTTATACAACAACAACAACGTTATTTGACAGTTTGTGTCCTAACATAATTGCTCAGCTCTGTGTTGGAAAACTTATTTTCAAACTTATTTTCTAACACTAAAATTTGCGGTCCACACGGTCATTTTTTGTGTTAGCAACAGATTGTGACAATTGCGAACATAAAAATTTCCAAACTTCTGTCTCGTGTAGACTATAAGTAATTTTTATTTAGATCAGTGGCCATCACGCTAAGCACCCGGGAGGTGCCTTTGTGATTTTTAGATATACAACACGAATGTCAATAAAACTTGGCTTGGCTCTTGATACTACCTGTATTGAATTTTAAAGCTTGGACAAAGGTTTATATATATCTGGGTACCTTAATACAATTAATATCAAGAGCCCAGTTGACTACAAAAAATTGTACATTCACTTTTTCAACATATATAATTTTGTATGAAGTTCTTAATTTTTTTTGGCGAATTTTTTAAATTCGCCTTGGGTTTTCCTTGTTGAATGTGCCTTGATTGAGTTTTTCAGAGTTTTATATTAACTAATACACAGGGTACACTAATACAGGTAGCATCAAGGCGAATTCAAAAAATTCGCCCTCTGCATTTCCTCTTTGTGTTTGATAAGGTGAATGTCAAAAAAATGTTCAATTTCAAACAAAACTAATATATCTGACAATCACATTCACAAAATTTCAAGGCGAATTCATAATCAGCAGGGTTCTTAACAACAAAATTCTTAAAATTCGCCCTCTTGTCAGGGTACACTAAACAACGTAACAGCAAGACGAATACAAAAAAAATTGCCCTCTCCGTTTCCTTTTTGTGCTTGAACGGTGGAATGTCAGAAAAATTAAAATTTCATACAAAATTGAATATTTGTAATGGGAAAATGTCAAATTTATTTTAATCAGGTGGGCTCCTGACAATCTGCTGGATTCTTAACACTTAGGCACAGTGCCTCGTTTCTGTAACTTGCGAGAAGTTTTCGCATCGAGAAATTTTATAAGATTATAGAAGTGTTCCAGTTATTAACAGGGCGAGTCATATAATTTTAATATATTACAAGTTAACATTTAAAATTTATAATAGGTTTTCTTTGATTCATTCTGTCCTTGACAGGGCGACTATAAATTTCTCGACTAAAGAATTTCTCACATACCTTACAGAAACGAGGCACTGGATAAGTGTATCCTGATTTTAACCGTATACTTTTTAATGTGCAACTCTGAAGTGATGAAGTAACTGCTCTTAGAACAGTGAATAAATAAATTGAAATTAGGTATGTAAAAAAAGAGCATATACTCGGTACCCACTTTTAAATAATTTTCCTGCACTTGCCTTCATTGTTTACTTTTATTTTCTTTTATTATGGTTCGAATAAAAAATCGGTAATATTTATAAACTTTAATTTTTTTATGTATTAATTTTTATTTTAAACATTCTTATATATATGCAGATATGTTGTTGTACAAATTGTCCCACACAATACCCAAACAAAAGTTCTACACATAAAAGACCACATTTTAGCAAAGTGCATTCTTGCAAATGTTCAAAAATTTTATGGGGTATATGGCGTTGGGCTACTGGAGCAAGGGTTCCGTGTTAAATATTGCAATGAAAGAACAAAAATAGCTATATTACGTTGCTCTCACTATTCATATAAATTTGTAACAAGTATTCTACCCCTAATTACAGTGGTAAGTATGGGAGTCACACATTGTTATTTTAGAAGATTTTTCTAATAAACCTTTTGCTTAACACTTTATCAAAACTTTGTTAAATTTTTTTAGGTCAGTGAAGTTCGAGCTAAATTTCGTACTATATATACAGGGGCTACAATCATGCAATGCAACAAATTTATTATTAAACACCAGCAAAGATTCTTGGACCATATGGTTGGGCAAATTGAATCGACAAAAGAAAGGCTAGATATGATAAAACGTGTCTTAGAATTTGAAATAAACTAAATTTAAAAAATGTTTTTGGTGATATTTATTTGTGATTTTCAGTATGTTAAATTTATGATGCAATATTACTATTTTATTTGCGCAGACTTGGCATGAAACGATTTTAATTAAGTTCAAACTTCTATTAAAAATTTTCGTGACGTTGATGATTTTCCGAGACTATAAATGGATCGTTTAATATAATGATGAAGATCATTAAACGAAAGTTTGTGTTTTTTGCTATAAACATTTAGATATATGCCCAAAACTACTACCAGTCCAGACCAAAGATATCTGCAAAAATTTATAATTTGATCAAATTTAAAAAAGAAAAAAAAGCTACTTACTGTGTGGTAAATGGTTTGCTAAAGAATACGAATGATATTGCAATGGTAACAGCTTTACGTGCCGTAGTAACAGTAGCAGCAACAGGAGCTCCACTACTTTTCACTAATGCCAAAACGAATTGAATTCCCAAATACCCTGATAGACTAAATAAAAATCCATAACCGAAAGACAGATGCGGGTGCTAAAAATATGGTTTGGTAATAAATAATTCTATCATTCAGTAATTTAAATGTCTGTTCCAATTAAAATTAAAACAACGTAGGTTCGAAAACCAACCATCAACAGAAGCAATCAGGCGTGTTCTGAATTCCACTTCGAATTTTAAATCACTTCATTTAGCAAAAGTAGCGATTTTTAACTTATGTTCGTATATTAATGTTTGAATCAAAACGAAAATGAAACGTAAAAAGTAGATTGCAGAACACTGACAATTTAATTTGAAGTGAATTAATGCAGAACATGCTTGAATAACTAACTGTTACTCATGCCGATATTAGGTCTGTCTGCCTACTTTTCCAGTAGCAAATACTCAGTAAATTTTTTTGGGAGAGTAAGACCAGTTTCACTCTGCCGGCTAAAAATATATCAAAAAGTACGCAGACAGTATCCAGTAAAATCTTGCAAGAAAACAGCTGAACGGTGTGTAAACAATTCAAATAACAAAGCAAAAGAATTTTAGCATATGTGTACGCGGTAAATTATTTGTATATTTGGACATTTCTGGCATTAGTAAAATGTTATGTTTATTATAATTTGTTATAAACGTTAAAAATCAACACAATTATAACTATTGTTAAATTTCAATTTTTATTTTCGTTTCACAAAATTTATTTCATTCAATTAGTAAATTAAAACAGCTGTTCAAACTAGTTGCAAAATCTTACAAGAAGAAATTTCTCCAGTAACATTTTGCAAGTTCTCTAACTTGCAACTGTCAAAAAATACTCTTTTTGGCTCTCTCGCTGCAAGAGATTTGGAGTACGCAGACAACATTTTGCAAGATTTTGTAACATTTTGCACAAAATGATGCAAAATATAGGTCTGTCTGCGTACTTTTCCAGTAGCAAATACTCAGTAATATTTTTTGGGAGAGTAAGACCAATTTTTCTCTGTCGGCTAAAAATATACCAAAAAGTACACAGACAGTATCCAGTAAAATTTTGCAAGAAAACAGCTGAATGGTGTATAAACAATCCAAATAACAAAGCAAAAGAATTTTAGCATATGTGTACGCGGTTAATTATTTGCATATTTGGACGTTTCTAGCAATAAGTTAAATGTTATGTTTATTATAAATTGTTATAAACGTTAAAAATCAACACAATTCTAACTATTGTTAAATTTCAATTTCTTTTTTCGTTTCACAAAAATTATTTCATTCAATTAGTAAATAAAAACAGCTGTTCAAACTAGTTGCAAAATCTTGCAAGAAGAAATTTCTCCAGTAACATTTTGCAAGTTCTCTTACTTCCAACTGTCAAAAAATTTTCTTTTTGGCTCTCTCGCTGCAAGAGATTTGGAGTACGCAGACAACATTTTGTAAGATTTTGTAACATTTTGCACAAAATGATACAAAATATGTGTACGCAGACAGACCTTATGTGTACGCAGCAGTGTGGCCATATTAGCTTTTTTAGAGCTAAATTTAGCTTTATTTTTCTTCATTTAGCCCGAAATATTTACATTTAGCTTTTAGCATTTTTTTTAGCTTTTTTTGAAATTGAATTTAGCTTTTTTAGTAGTTTTTGGAGCTAGATAAAAGGTTAAAAATTTGTCGTTTTATATTTTTTGGTATGTATCTTAATTATACTGAAAGGTATCAAGCTCCAAATTTTCTTCGAATTTACAACATAACAGTTTCCGAACCATTGTTTTGCTTAATAATTTACTACTAGCCACATTTAAAAAACGTGAAACATCACAAAACTTCAATAAAACAAAGATATAAGGAAGGTATGGTATTACAAAAAAAAAAACGTAAGAATTTGTTTTCCAAAACAAATACTTTTAAATGCCGCAATTTTAAAGAAAAAAAAATCCAAATGCGACAGAAACATTTTTTTTCGTTTTTTGGTTAAATTATAAAATCTTTTAATATATTGCTTAAAAACACTTATGTCTTTCGTTGAAACAAATTATTATATTAATATTTTTATTTAATAAGAACTTTAAAGTGTATTTTTGTCAAAAAATCAAATCAAACAGGACCGAAATAATTTTTCTAGAAAAAAGCAGGCACAATGAAACATCGTAGGGTCAAGTAAAGCTCACCATTTTGATAGTATTAAACTATATTTGTTGAAAATCATGCTCTTTATAAATTTTGTTTTTTTTTAGCAAGACGGTAATTTTTTTTAATTTAAATAAAAACGGTTAATAACGATAATTATTATTTTTATAGATAGGTTTAAAAAAATAATAATATTTTTAATTTTTTGATTTTTTCATTTTTACAGTCATTGGTTTTAAATACTTATTGAGGCACACATGTACAAATAAAAATACTTCTAAAAATGCTTTCCTACAATGTAACTTTTTACATTAAAGATAATCTTTTTTTTTTCTTGAACAAAATTTACATGAAGGCACTTTTCATGATATATGTAACTTGAATGAAAATTTTCGATTTTTAACGAACTGTGTAGAAAAGTAGTCTCTTTATACTCGTTTTGTCAACAAACAAAAATTTCATTGAAGGAATATTAAAAAAAATTGCATCGTGTAAATTTAATCTTATAGTTTCGATTTTTTATTGTTTTCATGTGTTTGTATTTATGAAAAAAGTTTGTTAATAAATTACTAAATTTTACGTGTTTTTGTAAAAAAATGAACGAATTGTGTGTGAGTATTTCAAATTTTCGTTTTTTTTTTACCAAAACAGGCGCAAATTAACACCTGCTTCTAAAAAATTTTTAAAAAGCTCTTGTATATGAATATGTATGTATATTAACACATATTATTTTTCTTCTTACTTAAGGTATGGGTCTACCAAGTTTTTGTAAATAAAATCAAAATTTTTAAAACAAATTTTCTTCTTAAATATTTTAAGCACACAAACGTTTTGTTTATATTATGAGAAATATCTAAATAACGAAGAAACTTTTTAAAAAACGAATTAAAAAATTTAGCTTTATTTTTTGGCTTTAACTTTTTGTTTTTAGCTCTTTTTAGCTGTTTTTTAAACGTGATTTAGCTTTAACTTTACTTGAAAATCTGGCCACACTGGTACGCAGACAGACCTATTAAAAATTGCAAAAATGCAATTTACGACACATGGAAAAATTCATTCATTTTGACTTTCTACCATTGGCGTAATTATCAATTTTTTTAAAGGGAGCAGATATTTAAAGTGCATGAACCAAAAAATTGCTTCTAGAAAAATTTTTGAATTTTGGAGGGGCAATGCCCTCACCAGAATGTCCTTTCTGCGCCAATGCTATTTAAAATACATCCCTACATATATGTATATGATAAAACTAAAACTTACCTCTAAACAAAATGCAAATCCTCTAAAGAAATTTCCAGTCAAAATCATTATGACAAATAGATAAACAAATCCGAGACCATATGAAAATAGAACCACTTCACTGCTCGCGGCACGGTAATCATGCAAAGCCTTTTCTTGAACATTACCAATGGCAGCATCGCATAATAGCGCACCACAGATCATTGCTACTCCTACAGTATTAAAGTTTGGTGATATTTGTGAATCGGCCAAAGTAAACCACGCTAAGCCAATGCACATAGCTATAGCCGCGGCAAAGTCCAAGGGTCCATAGCGTTTTCCTTGTATTAGAATACTACCCACCATAACTGGTATCAATTTGCAGCATTTAAATATTACTTGAGTTGGATAATTTAAAAAACCTAAGCTAGAATTTGAAAGACCCATTGTTCCCAAGGTTAACGCAGCCAAAACTACATAGGTACCCATTGGTATATTTCTCTGTAGCGCTGGTACTCCACTACGTTTAGCCTCTAGATAACGTTCCATTAAGCCAAAACATATATAGTAACCGAATTGTATAAGTGTCAGGAACCATCCAAAGGACTTGAAGCCTTCTTCGGTGAATATTAATTCTTGCAAATAACCATAAAGCAAATACAAAACAAATACACCAGCACAATTCAAAAGGAATTGTGTAGTTTTGTTGTAATACGTCAAATCAAAACATAATATTCTCATTTCCTGGGGCTCTGTACTATCTGCTGTATAATATTTTCGGTGTGTTGGCGATACTCCTGTAGTACAGCTACCATTCTTAAAGCTACTTGTTTGCGAAGTATTGTTATTCATTATTATTAAAAAAAAAATGGTCTTAGGAGGTCGGTTGAAAATGATATCCCAAAATGAACACAATAATAAGTAAAAATGCCGGATTCTTACATATTTACGTAAAAGTTAAACTTTTGTAAATTGATCTAGCGTTTTCATTACTAAAAGTAAACGTCAACAAAAGAAATAATTTGTTTACATTATATATTTTATTACATGCTATAATATTTATGGTTTTTGAATTTGCAAATTATTAAACAGCACTGCCAAGGCAAAAGCAAGGTTGGAGTAACTAATCAGCTGACTTTTATTTCCGCCATTTGTTTTCCAACTTAGCTTGGCACATGATACAAATAACCAGGTAGTCTCGTCGGCCCAGCTGATTAGTACCAAAATGTCAAAATTATGCTCTTCCTGTGAATATGAAACAACAAAAAATATTAAGCATAGTTTTTTTTCCATGAGCCTTGGTAATAATTTGTAGTTGTTGCAGGGACGAGATTACCTGATTAGTTGTATCATGGCTTGGCAAATGTTTTATGTTCTATAATGGTTGTGTATACTGTGTGTATATGTTTGGAACATTTTTTACAACCAAGCTGGAATTTAGCAACAACAAAACACATTACTAAATTTTACAGGAAGTTGTTGTTTTAGGGACAAGGTCACCTTCTTATTCCACCATGAGCACTGCCTAGTTGGAAACCAACGCGCCCTTATATCAGGTGGAATCGGTTTTACAAAACAAATAATTAGCCCTACGAATGTCAGACTGTAACAAGCACACAAATTCTTTCTTCATCTTTTTGAGATTTTCTTAGAATCAGAAAACGAAGCCGATGGGTAAAAGTTGAAGGTGACGGCGGCGGCTAAGTGCATATTGGGTCGGCGGCGGCTAATAGCCGGCTGCAGCCGACCTCTACGTTAAATGTTCTTGAAATCAGAATATCTACAACAAATAAGTAAAAAAACAAATATTTTTAAAAATATGTTATAAATTTTAACATAAAAAATAAAGTAAAACAATAAATTCATTGGTTCAATTGTATATCACATTTTTTTGCGACATTGTACCTCACTTTTACACTTTTCAAGTACATTTAACGGCTGAATATGTTCATATATTGTGATGCCTGAGCTAGAAGTTACCTTTTCCCTTTAAATCTTCAATTAAACTTGGTTGCCATGCTTTATTTCCTAAACTGTAAACTATGATTAGTCGCCACGACAAAATTGAGTCGGCTTAGCTTTTAGTCGAATCTAGCCGGTTAACTCAGCGGCGGCTGCATACCATAAAATAAAGCCGGCAGCGGCTTAGCTGCGGCTGCTAGCCGGTCGGCTTCGTTCTCTGCTTAGAATACCACAGTTGTTGTTTATAAAAGAGAAAACATATGTAAACATCAACGCGAATTCATAGAAGGTGGTCTCGACAAATCAGCTGACTATTTTTTGCTCGTGCAATTTTCCTCGCAATGTGTCAAGGCGAATTCACACAAGGTGGACGCAGGCGAAAAATTCGTACCTAAAATGTCAAATACAAATATGGCATCATTGAAAAAAAAACACAAATTATTTGTATATGGCATCATTAAAAAAAAAACACAAATTAAGGCGGTGGCACAATGAATCCGTCATCCGTCATACGTCGCCTTTTTTTACTGACAGCTAAGTTAAATAACATGGTTTCTTATGAACAATGTCACATTCAGTACGTCTCCTTCAACGCAACGTACTAAAGTTGGGCAACTTTTAACTTTCAACGTACGTCAAGTACTTTGACAAGTTGCATGGTGAAATTATGTGTACCAGGTGGTGTTACGAACACAACTGATCGACTTTTTTCATGCATAAGTCGAGGCTGCGTAGTCAAAATTATTTACTTTTACATATCTTTTTTTGACAACTGAGCCAACGAAAACTACAACAAAAACAATAATTATATTCACCAAATTTTGCTGTAGAACCACCACCACCTGCTAATTTAACATCCGTTTATAAAGGATTCTATGTGACAACCTCTTGCGTTGTTACGTTAACGTCCGTTAAAAAAGGCGAAGTATGACGTATGACGGATTGTATGTGCCTCCGCCTTTATTTGCAGAAGAAAAACGTGAATAAAATTAATTTTACACTGTTTTTTTTGCACAAAGCACAAGAACTCATCATTTGGTTTTACTTTTTGTTAATTAAAAACATTTTTTTATATTTTTAGTGCAAAAATCTAACCAACGCGTAATTTTTTTGAAATCAAGAAGAAGCACATATACAAACTTTTGACACATTACGAGGAAAATTGCACGAGCCAAAAATAGTCAGCTGATCTGTCAAGACCACCTTCTCATGAATTCGCCTTGCAATGTGTCAACAGTTTGTCTATGTGCTTCTTCTTGATTTAAAAGAAATTACGCGTCGGTTAGATTATTAAACTAAAAATTTAAAAAAGTGTTCTTAATTAACAAATAGTAAAACCAAATGATGCGTTATTGTGCTTTGTGCAAAAAAAAACACTGCAAAATTAATTTTATTCACGTTTTTTTCTGCAAATAATCTGTGTTTTTTTTTTAATGATGCCATATATAAATAATTTGTGTTTTTTTTTCAATGATGCCATATTTGTGTTTGACATTTTAGGTACGACTTTTTCGCCTGCGTCCACCTTGTGTGAATTCGCCTTATGTAAACATAAACAAAATTTGACTACAAGCCGTGGCGAATTCACACAAGGTGGACGCAGGCGAAAAATTCGTACCTTAAATGTCAAACACAAATATGGCATCATTGAAAAAAAAACATTATTTGTATATGGCATCATTAAAACAAAAAAACACAATTTATTTGCAGAAGAAAAACGTGAATAAAATTAATTTTACAGTGTTTTTTTTTCACAAAGCACAATAACGCATCATTTGGTTTTACTATTTGTTAATTAAGAACACTTTTTTTAATTTTTAGTTTAATAATCTAACCGACGCGTAGCTTTTTTTAAATCAAGAAGAAGCACATAGACAAACTTTTGACACATTGTGAGAAAAATTTCAAGAGCAAAATATAGTCAGCTGATCTGTCGAGACCTCCTTCTCTATAAATTCGCCTTGCTATAAGAACTAATTTGGAAAATGTTTTTACTTGGTCTTGCATTTCAGTAACGATATTCTAAAAGTTTGAATGCGGTAATAAAAACATGAGAGCATGAATATCTGACGGTATTGGGTTGTTTGCACTGTTATTTGCATTTGTAAGCCGCTAACAAAAACGTTTACGTTTTTTAGCATTCTGGATACTTTTTTTACAACCCTGTTCAAACAAATGGCGTCCAGAAAGACTTGAAACTTTTGACAGTTTGTAATGTAAAAATTTTTAGCACGTCGTGTTTTAATTTGGATTTATATTAAAACAAAGTTTAAGCTTTAATAAATAGTACTAGGAAATGGATAGACCAACATCTCCTAGAGGTAATTTTAATGATTGTTAAAGGATTACTTTAATGATGCAAAAAAAAAACTAGCGCACGCCCCGGCTCAATGGCATTCATATACTGGAATGTACATACATATACTATGTATACATAATCATTAAACTTTTTCCTATTTTTTTCAGATGATAGTCTGCATAATATAATTGATAAATTAGCTGAATTTGTAGCAAGAAATGGACCGGAGTTTGAAATGATAACCAAGCAAAAACAGCAAAATAATCCAAAATTTGAGTTTTTGTATGGTGGTGAATTTGCAGCATACTATCAATATAGAGTAGCATCTGAACAAGCTTGTAAGTTTTATTAATAATATACATATATACAAATAATATTACGGTAGTATGCATATATGAAACCAAAAATTGACAGCGAAAACCGACAATGGTTTTCCGATATCGAAATAGATCATTGTACAAAAATGATGACCATTACTATACTACAGAAAAAATAAAATGGGCAGTTACAGTTCTCGCTAGTAGGGAATGGTAAGCAAAGCCGAAAATCGATTTTACGATCAACTATTTTAATCGCGATTTTCAAAGTCGATTAATCGAAGCTCATAATCGATTATAATTCAAAGTCGACTTTTATTTTGATGCTAGGTAGGTATATTAAAATGAAAAGATACCCTCAAAATTGATTTTTAAGCAAGAAAATTGAACTTTTCCCAAAGAAAGGTATTTTTGGAAAAGGCGTATGTACGTACCTATTTAATGATTACAAAGAACGCAGGTCATAAACAAATTCAGATAGTTTAACTTCATATAAAATTATATACTTAAGTGCAAATATTCATTATAATTTCAATCTTAGAAATTAAATAAGTGAAAATTTACATACGCCCACACAACAGATATACATATATAATTTTCAAAGACGATAAGTTTTTTTTTGTGTAATGTGTACTGAACTACTTTTTTTTAATTGTTTAAAAATTTTTTCCGAATCTGACTACACTTTTAATTAACTTTCGGCATCAAATATTACAATTTTTAAAATAATACACTAACGCTTCATATTAACACATGAGTTTTCAGTGCAGATAGTTAAAAATAAATTGTATTAATAGAATCATTCTTAAAATTTATAGCATTTAAAAATTTTTTAGGTAAACTCGATTTTTTGGGCTCAATAATCGATTTCAGTATAAAATCGTCAACAAAAAGGCCGATTACAAAAAATCGATTTTTTTGAGTTCAAAATCGACTTTCGACTATAATCGAAGTCGATTTACCAGTCCCTACTCGCTAGGGAATGGCAAGCAAAGCCGAAAATCGATTATCGATTTTACGATCAACTATTTTCATCTCGATTTTTAAAGTAGAATAATCGGGTAAAAAATCTATTTTCGACTATAATCGAAGTCGATTTACCAGTCCCTAGTTCTCGCATATACATATGTTAGGGTAAGTATCGCTGTTGTGTACACTTTCTTCATAGGCGTCAGTGAACGGGTTGGGTGTGAATCCATTAAAGACTGAACTATCTTCACCAGGAAGTATAGAGTCGCCTTTTCGAAGCCCAACACTTAATGGGGTGAAGCTTAACTAGCATGTGGGGCTAAGAATCTTGTAAGTACTGGTAAATCGATTTGAGTTATAGCCAAACATCGATTTTGAACCCAAAATTGTATTGGCTTTTGTTAAAAATTTTATACGGAAATCGATTATTAAGCCAAAAAAATCAGTTTTACTGAAAACATTTCAAAATGAAAGAAATGTTTAAAACTACATAATTTTTTAAACAATTTACCTGCGCCAAAAACTTATGTGATAAATAAAGCGTTATGTGTTTTGTTTTAAAATTTGTAATATACCTATTGCGGCAAAAATTTAATAAAAAATGCATTCCTGTCAGATCTGAATTAGGGAATGGTAAGCAAAGCTGAAAATCGGTTTTCGATTTTACAATTAATTATTTTATGCTCGATTTTTAAAGTCGAGTAATTGAAGCTCATAATCGATAATTTATCACTTTTACAACAGTCCTGGTCGCAACTAGTACATAACTATTCCAAAATGATACTAGTTTCAACTTTCGCTGCAGAGAAATTATCGTCATTGAAAATTAAAAATTTGTATCTTTAGTGTGTGTGTGTATTTAAATTTTAAAGCTTATTGTATTTTATATATTGATTTTATCATTAATAGATTTTTGCACGTATGAATTTTTTTATGACATGAATTCTTTGTAATAATTTAATATATTTAATTTATTTAAAAATTTATTTAATTTATTTAAAAATTTAAATAAAATATTAAAAAATCATTTCTATTACATATTATCTATTATATTTCACATATCATCAAAAAAAATTGATTTTGAATTTTAATCGATTATGAGTCTTGATTAATCGACTTTAAAAATGGAGTTTAAAAAAATTGATCGTAAAATCGAAAATTGATTTCTGGTTTTGCTTACCATTCCCTAGTATCTTAGGGAAATCCAAAAGTGGGCTAAATGCATACTATACATGCAAAAATATCATTGGAAAGGCATGTGCCTTGCAACCATATGTGGAAAACTAGATTTCCACAATGGTTGTTTGACCTATTCCGACGTATGGTTGCTCTGTATAAAGGTTTAAAGATTTTGCTTGATTTGGCATTATTGGTGCCATCGTTAACGTCACAAGACATTATATATTACTCGATACCTAATGAGTACTAGATGGCAAGAATGGCAGAAAGAAGCTTGATCGGACTAGGCGAGCCAGGTTACCAAAATTTCTTAATATTGCTCACACTAGGATATTGGGAAATCGGTCTTGAGAATCTTTGTTTAGTCCAGGAATCTAGGACGCTCTATATGATAACGAAAGTCGGTTTTGAAAGAACACGTCCACCAATAATATTCCCTGAGTATAATCGTTGGTTTGGATCCAAAAGCCTGTATAAGGGGTGTGCAGTTTTCGCTGGCGGAGACATGGTTAATATAGACACCGAAACCGGGGTCTATATTATTGGGTAGAACATCAGTTTGTCCTGCAGACTATATGAAGAGTGTAGTTTGTTTTAAGCGGAAATGCTGGCCATTTTAAGAAAAACCGATCTTATAGTAGAACATGCTCCAAGAGGCAGTGAGGTCACTATTTTGACGATCAGGCGGCCCTTAGGACTTTGAAGGCGCATTACGTCATGTCTAAGCGGTTGTGAGACTGTAGAAAGGCCCTTAGTGGGATCACGGACAACTTAAACGCCAGACTATGATGGGTCCCAGATCATTGCGACATAGTTGACATTGAAATTGTGCGGCCACTAATTGGTCACTATTATGGAAAGATTAAAACATAGATGATTAACACGACGAATTCTCAGTGGAGAAACAGGAGTGGCTGCAAGGTGGCTAGGGCTATGTGGTGATGCCTTGGGTCAGCAGGCACTGGGATGACCAGGACTTTGGAAGAACGGGTCTAAGGACCATAATTGGGTTCATAACTGGGTACTTTTCGGTAGGGGCAAGGACGAGCAAATAAAACGCGGTACTCCAGATTATTGTAGGATGTGTGAGGATGAAGAGAAATTAGAAAAGATAGAATATGTTGTCTGTCACTGCCCGAGATTGCAGAACCATAGGGTAAAGTGGTTAGGTAAAAGACTCCTCTAAGATCTAGGCGACGTTGCGCAATGTCATCCGTAAAACAATTTTTTAAGGGTCTTCATGGGAATCAGATATCTAAAAAGCAAACAATGACAATGGAGTTTTCACAAGAGTCCTTGAAATGCTCTCTACTTTCTCAGTTTCTTTTCCTCTTTTTTTATATCTTCTTTTTTTTTTTGTTTTTCCTTGAAGATATGCACCTACCCAGGAGGTCTCCGAGTGTAGATGTATGATAAAATTTTCCTCTATTTATCACCCTTTGGAGCCTAACCATTCTCATTCAATAAACTAATCAGAGTTTTAATTTTTTTATTCTTATAGACTTAAAACAACAATCCTCTGGAGTTGCTGTAACGCAAAATTCACTTTATGCCCAAGGGCCGCCACCAAATAATATAATGCATCATAGCGTTAGTCAAATGCCAACAATCAATCAAAATGAGTTAAATAATTCATTTGCAACTAATCAACCTCCACCTAATATTCAGATGTGGAATTCAAATACAACATCGCTTAATAACACTGCCTCTAACAATACAATGTCCTCGCAGTCTTCAACGAATGGAAATAGTCAATCTGTAGCGATTAATTATACAGCACAAATTGAAGCACTTAATATGCAGCAAAATACACTGCGCGAGCAAATACGCCAATCAGAGTCGAATTTAACGGCACAACATACGGTAATTTTTTAAAAATTTTTTTAAATTTATATAATAATAGAAACAAATTTTATTTTAAGAAGTTAGGTACAAATATCTCAATTTTGGGAGGGGTTGTTTATTAAGGATAATAGATTTTTTTTAATTGGTTGAAAAAATTATTATGTATTCCAGAAACTATTATTTTTTACCTTATAGTGAATTTTTTTGGTAATTTTCTTGGTTTAATATAACAAATCAAAATACTTGCTCAATGGGTCTAAGCTTTAATTAATTATACAATAAATTCCTGACCAGAAAAAGCCCTGAGTTCCTGATTTGAAAGCTATGACAGCGTAAGGTTATTTTTACTTACTTTGACTTATCTGAAAAAATATTTCTTTTGTAATTATTTTACTTTCTCGCTTTAGTAGTCTTTTTGCTAAAAACTTTTGAAAAATCACACTTTGAAACAAACAAAATTGTTTAACGTTTTTAAAATGTATATCGTTTTGCTTTCGAAATCCCTGTCGTTGAATTTGTACCAATTTTCCTGAAATAATTACATAGTTCTGCCAATCTGATAATACAGTACGCTGCAATGAAAGACCATTATACTCAGGGCATGTCATTTAGATACTGCTAATATTGGGCCTGTTTATAAATGCATCACTGCGCTGCATCATGACTTTTAGGGTGAAAGAACGCAAAAAAACATGTTCCTTAGTTTGAATAAGCAGTCAATTGACCCCCTTTTAGGACATTGGCATGTTAAAATAAAATTTTTTTATGTGACGCGTTTAAACCACACTCAACGAAATCTATGCAACTATTTTGGACATCTACAGAAACTTTTGTTATTTCGCATCACGTAACTCCTTCCTGCGTAACTGTACAAAATTATTTTGTATATTTTATGAAAAAAGTTCGATTTTTTGCAAAAAAAAAAAGAATGTTTCACGAAATTATTTCATACATTTAAAAATTTCACGCAACATTTAAAAACCCGTTTCTACATTGTACAAAAAGTTTCATGAATTTGCACCACGAAACTGTTCGTTAAAATTACGAAACATGCAGTCTTATTTGTTAATATTACCAAAAAAGTTATTTATATTTCAAAAAATTTTAATTTTTTATTAAAAATCTGTTTTCTGTTTTTATAAATTCCCAGTAAAAAAAAGTGAGAAAAAAGAAGTAGAAAAAACCCAGAACTAGCTTACTTGAATCACTTCAAATTTTAAGGAAAAACCAATGAATTTTACATAGGGTTGTCATTGGAGGGATGCTATTTATTTTTGCCAAATTTAAACCGCATATAATCAACATTTTCGATGCTACAAAATTTCCAGACTAAGGTGTTATTTTGAAGTACATATATGTAAAACTTAAAAACACTTTAACCAAGTGTAAATCGTTGCTCAATACAAACAAAACAATGACATCGACGATTCATTTATAATGCCAGTTTTTATTTCTGCATTTAATTAAATGCAACAAAACCAGAAAATATGCAAAAGCATCTTTAGATGTGATTTAAATGTGGTCTGTAAAAAATTGCATCATTTTTTTTTTTTTTGCTGGGTTATTACAACACTTTAACCAAGTGAAAATCGTTGCTCAATACAAACAAAACAATGACATCGACGATTCATTTATAATGCCAGTTTTTATTTCTGCATTTAATTAAATGCAACAAAACCAGAAAATATGCAATAGCATCTTTAGGTGAGATTTAAATGTGGTCTGTAAAAATCGCATCAATTTTTTTTGCTGGGTTGTTTTATTATTAGAATATTTGGTTGAAAAAAGAGGTTTTTGCTTAATTTGTTCCTTTGTAGAAATGTATGACGAGAAAAAAGTACAAAAGTTTGTCGTTATGTCTGTTCATATATCACAATAAGCCAAAAAATGTTGACTTAAGAAATACGAGTGTCTTTCTATATTAGGGGCTTATTGATTTACAATTTTCTTTATACATTTTTGTTCTAAAAAAAATACTTCGTTAATTATCGTAGCTCTCGAATAAAAGAAATAACCAAAAGTGTTAGTTACTTGCATTAAATTTTTTCGTATTAATTATGAAAGAAAATTCTGAAAGTTTGTCATTACTTCTATAACTTTTTTGTAATATATACGAAACCAAACTAACAAATGAAAAGCAACACAAACGAACAAGAAAGAGTTTTTTCGTAATATGTTGCATGGATATTAAAAATAGGAATAAGACAAGTTCCGTGTTTGTTATTTTACGTTCCAGGGCATAATTTCAAAAAGTCTTTCTACTTGACCAGAATGACTACTTGTTTACACATACGCACGGGATGTTCGCCTGCAAGGTATACTACTTTGTTTGTTTATAATTTTTGATTAAATAAAAAAGAATAGATCTTATATTGGTAAATATTTTATATAATGTCCGCAATTATGTATGAAATACAATATCAGATAACTGTCCGCCTCTGTTAGCCTCACAAATGCAAGCTCTTATGAGCACATTTTTCATTACATTCTTACACATTTCACGCGGTATTTCATTAATTTAATCACAATTATTTTGTTTGAGTTGCTCCAACTTTTCTGGTTTGTTTGCATAAACCTTGTTTTTTAGATATTTTCAAAAAAAGAAGTCCGGAGCAGTCGAATCAGGCGAACGTGGAAGCCAATCAACATCATATCTTGAAAAAACTTCTTGTGGAAAGAGGTCTCGCAGTAATTTCATTGTTACGACGTTTTCAGTTTCAAAAAAGTAACGTTCAATTATTCCTTCTGACCAAATTGCACACCAGACTTTTACTTTTAGAGGATGCAAACGTGACTGATGAGTAATTTGAGGGTTTTCCATTGCCCAGGACAGACTATTCTGTTTATTTACATATCCATTCAAATCAAAATGTGATTCGTCACTCATTACGATATTTTAATGAAAATCGTCACAGTAATCGATGATTGATTTTGATAAAATGTTTGAACGGTTAAAACACGTTGGTTTACCGAATATATTGCTATAATAAATTTATCACATCTTCACGACTGCTAAATATGAACTGTCACGACGACTAATGTTTACCAAAATGGCGGCAAAACAAAGTAGTATGCCTTGCCGGGGGACACCCTGTGTATTTAAATGTGTGTCCTATTTATATCCTTCACATCGTATATATCAGTTTTTTATTCCTTTTGTAATGTCTACAATGTTCACTTGCGACCCCATATGTAATTTTTGATACGCTATATCTCGGAACTTAAGCAGCTATCGACTTTTTATTTACTACAAAGTAATCGCACCACAATGTCTAAATCATAGGTTGTCAAAAATTCATTTTTAGTGCACAATTGTGCTACAAAAACAATAAAAACAAACTCACACCGACGCTTGTTCTCTTTTATTTCAGTTTGATTTCAGTCGTTAATTGAGTGTTAACGAGTGCACATGGGCGGATGCTTACTGTTTTTTTTTCAGCTTTGTTGTTTTTTCAGCTTTGATTTAATTTCAAAATAAACCAGCAAACAAAATAGTATAATGGAAGATAAAAATTTTTGTTTTGTCATTAAAAATGCTTTTGGTAACATGCAATACATTTTATGTTACCAAACATTTAAAACAAAGAAAACAAGAAAAACTTAATTTATAATACCTAAATACACTTAATTTTTTAAGTTTTAACTGTAAATTAAACTCGCCCAATGGAATATGTGTGAAAAAAAAATTGTCTTATTCTGTAATAACTGAGGCATATTTTGTATTTAATTTTAATAACTTTTTTTAAGTTCATTTCCATTTTGCTTTAAAAAGTAAAATTCATCACATTGGCAATGCTTAGTTTTTTGTTTGCTGGGCAATTTTCTCTTATCCAATACAGACGCATTTCATTAAATGAGAATTTTGACAATCCCTGATCTAAATTAAAAAAGAAAAGCTGATAAGAGCAGAGAAGTTGGTAGCCTCCCATACGAATGAACAATTTTTATATTTGGCGAATTCACAAGGTACGATACGATAGCATATTGTATTATTGTCATATAATTTCACAATAGCATAACAATTTTGTTGTTGCTTTTCATACGAAACTTGTTGTGAAACAATACAACTTTGTTTGATATGTTAATTGTGATGTCATATTATACACAAAGTCATGCGCCAAGCGCCTAAAACAAAACGGCGAGTTTTCTATTTAATTTTTGGAAGCCGCTAGCACTCGCCACCTTAAAAATGTATAATACTAGAATCTTAGGCAAAACAATTGTGTTTTCGTTTAGTCGTATCAGCTGATTTAGATTTTAAATACCACACTTATATATGAGAGGTTGTTCACAACAGTCATATTTTTTGGTTCTATTATTTCACAACATATGATTTCACAAGACCTTGTGAATTCGCCAATTATTTTTAATACGCAATGTTTCAAACCTTCTGCAGGGCATTTCTACTATGATTTTTAATTTGAAATAAAGAGGAGTTGAATATAAACATAAACGTTTAAATTTTGTGAAGTTTTCAATTTTAAAAACGAGTCGATAATATTAAGGTCGGTGTCATTTAAGGACGTTATTTATTTTACTCAACGTTTTTTTTTTTGTTTAGTTTTTTTAAATAACCTAATTCCTTGAGCGCTACAGCAATAATTGTTGTTTTATTTTGAAGAGTATAGATGAACAATTTTTATATAAAAACTGTGGGCCATACGCTCAATCGGCATAGATGCTATTTACCTTTTACGGTCAGCAACCTGATGACGCGCCGTGTAAATGATTTGGCACCGCCCAATAAAACGCTATTACTTGTTTATGTTCTGTTGTATTCTAATCTTGGGAAGCTATTTTCTTCTGTTTAACGGTTCAATTATACGGGATTTACCATAACGCCATAACCATAACCGTTGCCATATAAACCAAATTGATTTCTATAATCAAATACAGTGTTGCCCATAAGTTTGGTTCAAACAGCTGTTTTCTGTGGTTATGGTTATATTACGTATAATTGAACCTTAATCAAAACCATTAATTAAACAATTAATTTGAAAATATATGTTCCATTTTTATAATAAATTTTTTAATTTTTCAGAGGTTTGTAAGAACAAATTTGTATACATTTGTTTTATAAACCTCTGATTAATGAGAATGTTTATAAATATGGGACATTAAATTTATATAATTTTTTAATCTCATTTATAATATCTACATTTAACATTTTACTTTACTTGTATATTTTTTTATATAAAATACCAAACTCGAAAATCCCAAACTCAAAATATCTCTGCTACAAAAATATACGAACCATATAATACAAAAAATATAAAAAAAAATTATCTTAAAAATAATATACATATATGTTTCTGACCAACAAATCACAATGATTGTGTTATATATTTTCAAACAAACCGAATTCCAAAACCAAACCAAAAATTAAACAAACCATAAAAAATATATAATAAAAAATACAATGGGACACTTAGGCATTGATGGCACAACAAAAACAACAAATCGAAGAAGCTATAGAGGTAGCACAAAATGTTCAACTAGAAAAGAAAGCTGAAGAATTAAATATTTCGTTGAAAGAATTTGATAGTATACTACAGCCTATAATTGATTCCTGCACCAAGGATAGTATTTCACAAGGTAAATAGAAATAATCGTTTAAAACCTTATTAAATCTTAGAAATTGTTAACGTTTTAAAAAACCGTACGTTATTCTTTACAAAAAAAATAATAAGAAATGTTGAAAATCATTTGAATCTTTACTAAATTCATATTATTTTTAAATTAATTATCAAAAACAAAATAAAAAAAAAAACATAAATTTAAAAACCATTGCTTGGCAAATAAAATAATTTATTTAATGTTGCAATTTTAGGAAAAAACTGGATATTACAGCACTCATCCGACAGCGCTAAAAACAATGTCGTTTTACAATATCTTTTAAAAAAGTATGCGTCTGTTTATTATCTTATGATCCTATATATTGTTTGATAACATTTTCCTTTAATTTTTATACCATTATTTTAATAACCTTTTACATATAATTTAATTATAATATTTGATTTCATTTACAACATGATGAGAGTAATGCGTGATTCTACATATTGACAAATATTTGGTCCTGGGATCCTGTCAACGATATTCTGTTTTGGTTTTTATATAACTAATCTTTTTTTTTTTAGAAAACTGAGTTGTAGAATGTACTGGACTTGTGCGATTAAAACAAAACTATAGAATTTGATGAACAAATTAAAAACTACTTTTATAAGACATTTAACCAGTATTTATCCACCATCTACAACTCCTGTGTATCCATAAAATGCACAGCAAAAAGAAAAACAAATATCCTTTATTAATTTATTTTTAGGGCTTTACTCGATGGTACAGCATTTCAACAGAAATTACATCTAATATATTTAATTAATGATATATTACATCATTGGTAAGTTTATTTACATATACATATGTACATTAATATTTAAAATGATTTAAATTATAAGAAAGTAAATAATGATCCTTTTTTATTTATTTTTTTTTTTTTTTATTTCAAATTTTTTATATTGGAAAATTAAAAAAATTACATTGAATATAGTTTAAGTGGCATATTATAACACATAGTGGTACATATCATACATACCTGCAGTGCAAAAAGGCCTCGCAATAAAAAAAAGAGTTTTTAGAGTTTTTGAATATTTCAGCATTATTTTTTTTTTCTTTTAAAGCGTGTTGCAACAAATATTAGGCCGCACCACCTAAATTAATTTTACCCAAGGTTTTATTACTTTACTGTAATTGCTTTTGTGCAGAAATTGACACTTTTTTTATTTAATTTATTCAAGTTTTTTTCCCTCAAGAATAAAGTTACAAAAAATAATGGCTGACCCTTTTGCATTTGCATGTATATACTAAACATATATTAAACTAGAGGAAAAAAAGTACTTAAAATCACAAGTTATTACAATTACATACTTAAAAACACTTTCGACAGTAGTCCAACACCAAGATTTCTCCAAATTAGACTAATTTTATGCTAATAAAGGAACATTACAGCAATTTAAAGTTTATTTTAAAAGCTTTACATACATTAATCCGACCCTATACTATCCAGAGAAAAAAAATATATAAAAGGTTATTTGGAAATTCGATAGCTGTCGAAACTAAATGTAAGAGAGAACGAAAAATACTTCTGCGTAACAAGTTAATATGTATATTGAAAGTTTAAAGCTCAAAATAAAATCAGAATTCCAATTTAGATATAAAATCATAATATTAAAATTTAAGACACTAAAATATCTTTTAGACATTATACCCTTCATATAGTGATGAGGGTATATGGGCAATTCCAGAAAAAAGTAACGTAACGCCAGATTGCATATATCTTTTTTCAGGAGAAAGCCTATGTTTTTTTTGCAATTATGTACAGTTTAAAAAAAAGGAGAGACTTTTCTTTAATGACTTTTATATATATAAATATAAAAATTGAAGTATTTCATTAACAAACAAGAAGTTGCCGTTTCGACGTTACGTTACTTTTTCCTGGAATTACCCATATATCAGTTTGTCATTCCGTTTGTAATTTCTACAATATCCGATTTCGACCCCATAAAGTACATATATTCTGGATCCTTATAGATAGGAAAGTCGATTTATCCATGTCCGTTTGGCCGTCTGTTGAAATCAAGTTTCAGGAGTCAAGAAAAGCACTTCTGGCCAGATATTGGTTTCAAACTATCAGAAATATCCCTGAGATGTTTTAAATCTATAAAGATCGGTTGACTTCTGACTGAGATATAGGCAAAATATTGCGTTTGCCCAGTTTTTTTGTTTTTTTTTTACAAAATCAATACATATATCTTAGTAAAAACGGCAACTGCTGCCATAAAATCTGGCCGGACGCTTTGAAGACGGAAGCTAAGTTCGGGATTTATTTTTTTCGATAGAAGCAGAGAAAATATTTTTGCAAATTTTTAATACGCTTTGCAATATAATCTATGGACTTCAAATTTACCTCAAAATAATTTTAATATAAACCTTCATTTTGAAAAAAAAAATAGTCCAGTACAAACGGACCATTTTTATGAAATTTTATCAGTTATCGACTTCAAGTTTGCTACAAATTCAGTGCTTAGTCATGTCTACATTTTGCAAAAAAAATTATCCGATATGAGCAGGGGGAGTGGTAGATCCCGTACAAACGAACCATTTTTATTAAATTTTTGATACGGTTTAACTTCAAATTATTTGCCTTATAATATCTATATTTTGCAAAAAATTGTTAATTAGGGGCAGGGGGAGTGGCAGACCCCTTGGGTTAGAAAAGGTTACCCCTAGAGAAAGAGAGCAAGAATGCCGTCCCCAAGAAGTCACAATCGAAGGCGTTGAACCACCTATCTACCCAGCCACCTAACCCCTTTGATGAGTCCTATAATGTTCCCCAGCCCAAAACCAGATACGTCTCCAAGTCCAGCTAAGAAGCATCCTCCCAACAACCTCAGTCGGCGGATCTGCAGCCTAGGGAAATGGCCGACAAGGTGATCTGAAGTCTCCATCTCATACTCATCCTGAACAGGTTAGGTTAGGTTAGAAGGACATGCAGTGAGAAAGCTCACCGCATCACCCAGAGACAATTTGCCCATTGTGATTGTCCTATGAGAAGAAAAAATAAGGAAAGAGTAAAATAGAAAAAGGTGTGCTCAGATTCGGAACATGAAAGATAAAGGTAGAAAGGACAGAGGTTAGAGTAGTAGTAGTAGAGTAAGTACGTGAGAGAGTGGCAGTGTCCGTCACGAGTCGTTGCCGGTTGTCCATTTGGCACTAGTCGCAACCTCTCGCCAGCCATGTCATCCCTCTCGCGAATCCCAGTAAGACCATTGGGTCACAGTCGGCGAGCGCAGAGAGGTGGTCATGGTAGGGTACACCAAAGTACCGGTTCCTCCTCCTAGCGATCGCCGGGCATCGACACAACAGGTGCTCCACAGTCTCGATCTCCTCTTCGTCTTCGCATAGTCGACAGAAGTCGACCGAGTTTGGCTTCCAGTGTGCCTCCAGCGATCTTATACTGCAGTGACCGGTCAGAAGACCGGTGATCAGCTTAAGGTCCCTCTTACCCAAAGATAGAAGGGTTTTCGTCCGGTTTTCCGAAGCTGCTTTCCATAGGGATTTTGAGACCCAACATCCAGCAGTATTCGTCCATTTCTGGTTCGCCAGGACTCTAAAGTGCCCATCGATTATTCCGTAGAGTTCGCACAGAGGGGGAAGGATCGATGTGACCGCCCCAGTGGCCGGTAGTTCGGTTCCTTTCCGTGCCAATTCGTCGGCATATTCGTTACCGGGTATCTCGGAGTGACCGGGAACCCAGCACAGCCTTACGGCCCCACCAAGCTCCCTAAGCGCCTTCCTGCAATCTCTTACCGCCTTTGACCTTACAGAGTTTGAACCCAAAGCCTTTAGGGCGGCTTGACTGTCCACGTAAATGGTGACCCATTCGTTATGGCCTTGATTAGTGCGTCCAATCAATCTTGCGGCCTCCTGTATCGCAAATATTTCCGTTTGGAAGACACTGCAGTGATCGCCTAGCCTAAACGACTCCGCAATGTCGAGTGCTTCGCTAAAAATACCAGCTCCAGTACCATGATCAGTCTTCGATCCATCAGTATAAACGACTACTCCTCCGTACGGAACGTGGCCATCATCCCATACCGACCTTTCAGGAATGGTTATCACAGCGGCAGAGTTGAAGTCCAGGTAAGATGGCAAGTAATCTGTGCTCCCGACTAAGTCTCTTAGCTGCTCAAGCCTCCCCATCTCGATCAAAATGCTGGCATGTCCCGATTGAGAGTCGCGCCAAGTTCCTGATTCTCGAAGTCTCAAAGCTCCTTTAACCGCAAACCGCTTCACAAAAAGTTCCAAAGGTAAAAGGTTCAGCATTGTATCCAGTGCAGCCTGTGGGGTGCTCCCACGCGCTCCCGTGATGCAAATAGAAGCAGCCCTTTGCACTTTGTTTAGCGCTTTGAGGAGAGAGGTTTTCGTTGTGGCGGTTTGCCAAACCAGACAACCATAGGTGACAATGGGTCGGACAATTGCCGTGTACAACCAATGGACAGTACCCGGCCTTAGTCCCCAACTCTTCCCTATTGAGTTCCTGCACGCATATAGAACATTCAGCCCCTTCTTAGCTCTTTCCTCGATGTTCCTTTTCCAGTTGAGTTTCTGGTCCAGGATAACGCCAAGGTATTTAGCTTCCGGAGACAGTTGTAGCTCTACTCCATCCAGTACCGGTCCACAGAAATCCCCGATCTTCCGCTTGCGAGTAAAGAGAACTATTTCGGTCTTCGTAGGATTTACTCCGAGTCCATTGGACTTGGCCCAGTCAGACAGTGATCTCAATGCCCCTTGCATCAAATCAGTTAATGTAGACAAGAACTTCCCTCCAATAAGTATGACCACATCATCTGCGTATGCCACGACTTTCGTTCCATCCCTCTCGAATTTTTCCAGTATTCCATTTATCACCAGAAGCCACAATAGAGGTGAAAGGACCCCGCCCTGTGGTGTGCCCCTGGTAACAATTCTCCGTATGGAGCCTTCGCCCATTTGCGCACTGATAGTTCGGCCCTTTAGCATCTTATCAATCCAGCCTATCAGGAAAGGGGAAACACCAGTCGAAACGAGGGATTCATGTATCGATTCCAGCTTCACATTATTGAAAGCCCCCTCAATATCCAGAAAGGCCGCCATCGTAAAGTTGGAATTCGCCATATTGTGCTCGATAGTCCTAACTACATCGTGAAGCGCACTCTCAACCGATCTACCCTTACGGTATGCATGTTGACAGGCGCTTAGTGACGTAGTGTTCATCGAACTCCTGATATGCAGATCTATGAGTCTCTCCACCGTCTTCAGCAGAAAGGAAGACAGGCTGATAGGTCTAAAGTCCTTCGGCTTGGAGTGAGACGTCTTCCCTGCCTTCGGAATGAAGACAACGCTGACCTCTCGCCAGGCCAAGGGAATGCACGATAGTTGCAGGCAGGCCCTAAAAATTTTTGCCATCCTGAACATCTACACAACCTGCAGAAATCCGGAGAGCTCCTGTCCCATTTTTTCGTCCTATATCTCACATCGCAGTGCTCTGTGAGAGTCCAAATAATGCACCTCAGAACCCCCCTGCTCTCCTTGAGCAGCAGGTCAGTGCCCATCCTGTGCAGCCTGGGCCATAATCAATCAGCCCTGTCCCTCAATGTTCGGCCCACCTTGTCCATTACCCAAGTCCATATCAGCCCATAATAGAAAACTAATTATAGCCTCACCGGCTCACAACCAAGCCCAATATCACGGGCCGATCCCCTCCTTGTCAGTTCATCTGAACCCAACAGAGCCTAACACTTTTGACACACTTTTGACACAATATACCTTAAACCTACTAAAAAGTAGTTATGTTATGATTTTTTTTATTTCGAAAGAATAATTTGTTGGATTGAAGCACGGGGGTAACAATACCCATACAAACGGGCAAAATTTTTCAACTTCAAAAGCTAGGACAGCTATCGATTTCAAACCCACAATCAAGTAATTCTATTGTGATATTTACGGTTTTAAACAACTTAGCTGGAACACATGGCTAATAATACAATAGGTTAGGATAAGTTAGGTAGAACAGGCATCCATTAAAGGAAAGGATACAGCTCACCTGGGTCCGCTTAATTCGATCCCTTTGTGCTACCAGAATAGGCAGATATAAAGGGTGGAGATAGAAGGAAAGAAGAAATATAGAGAAGGATAGGAAAAAAAAGAAAAGTAGGATGAAGCTGACTTACCAAGGTCTTTGGTGGGAATCGAACCCACAACCCAGCGGCTGGTAATTTATTGCACTAAGCACTGATCTACCAGGGCACGCTGACAATACAATAAGGCCAATGTGGAAGGTATATAAGATTCGGCAAAGCCGAATATAGAGCTCCTGCTTGTTTTTAAGTCAAATCCCGGTTTAACTATTTATAAATGATTTAGAGTAAAAAGCCCCAACACAAGTTTAAAAACCAAGTTTCGGGTTTTTTAGGAGAACCTTTTTTTATATTAAATATTTACGTATCGCAGACTTAAGCATTAAGGAATTACTCAAAATCTTGATACGCTTTTTTTGTTTTTAAAAATATTTTGTAATTTTATAATCAAATTGTGATGAACAGTAAAAAATTTGAACGCCAGAAGTTTATTTAAAATTAACGAAGTAAGTGCTCGTATTTGTTAACGATTTGTCTTGGAAACTCGATTATGTTACTGTTGTTATTGTTTATGATTTGAAGTGCGATGCGTACATAAATAGAATTTAGAATTTTAAATTGCACATTAAATTGAAGTTTCAAAAAGTACGTCGCCTAAGATTTTTATTAATTATCCCTAGTTGATATATTTTTATATAATAATACAAAATTTTTAATTTGAAAAACACCTTACTAACAATTAAAAAAATTAGATTGTGAACAAAAATTTACGAATTTTTTTTACAGTATTCGGAAAAATGCCTATGATTTGAAAAACAGCTTGGAAAATGTTGTTATACCCATGTTTTGCAGTGCAGATTTAAGTATGTTTAACATTATCTTCAATTTAGAAATAAACATTTTTTTTAAATTAAAAAACGTGTTACAGTTGCCACTGCCGAGCAAAGAGCAAAACTAACTAAACTTTTATCACTGTGGGAATCAAAGGCAAAATTTTTTGATGCATGCGTTATATCGAAATTACAATCTCCTGATTCTTCGATGCATGAATATAAAACAAATTTACAAAATTTACATCATGAAGTCACCGCTAAGTTCACACAGGCTGTAAAGGCGCAATTAGATAAGTATGGCTGTAAAAAATAAATAATAAAAGAAAAAATAATAAATTTAAGCTGGAAAATATTAACAATAATTTATTTTTTTTTTATTATATTCGTATATCAGCTACCAAAAGCAACATAAAATTTTCATACAACATGCCACCCAGCAAATTACGCAGTTGGAACAACAAAAACAGCAACTGGAACAACAAATGTTAGCTGCGGTCTTGCCAAACACTTCAATCATGCCACCGGCAGCTGTTTGTCAGCAACAGCAGCAGCAGCAAGCTCCCCAACAACAGCAGCAGCAGCAACTTGTTAAGAATATACCCTCTTTATTGGCACAGAAAGTGTCAATGCCTGTAATGGATGATAACGAAAATAATTATGGCAACCAGCAAGGGCAACAACAAAACAATAGCAACAACAATAACTTTTTTATACCTGATATGTCCAAACCACCACCAGGTTTTATAACCGGAGGAAATGCTAATCTTGCTTCCGTTAATCAAATGCCTGGCTTAATGCAGCAAACGCCTTATGGTCATATGAACAGTAACATTCCAGTTAATCAAAATCTAAATAATCCCCCGCCAAATTTAATGACGTCAGCAGATTTATTAAGCAATGTCAATGCAATAAATGTAGATTTAATAAGTGTCAATGCGGCTTTACAATTAGTCCATCAACAACAACAACAACAACAACAACAACAACAGCAGCAACAACTTTTGGCGTATGATCAACAAGCGAAAATAACATCGGCTGGTGTTATGGTTGATGATGATGAATTTATACCTCCACCACCCAGTTTAAATATGGAACAAGAATCTGAGCAAATACCATCTGCTGCCTATTACGATTTGCCCGCTGGCCTGATGGTGCCTTTAATTAGGCTAGAGGATTATCGTTATAAGCCCTTGGATCCGGTTGATATACGTTTGCCGCCGCCTGCACCCCAAAGTGAACGCTTAACAAACGCTTTGGCCGCTTTCTATGCTCTACCCACACACGATAGGCCAAGAGATAAGTACGTTAAAACTACATCTTATTTTTTAGGAAAACTTTTCTTTTAGTTCTATAGAACCTTATTTTATACTTATTTCATTTTCGATTATAATGTTTGACATTGACATTGGTTTTTTACATTTAAATATTTACAGTGAGGGTTGGGAAAAACTTGGTCTCTATGAGTATTACAAAGTAAAGAATGCGGCCAAAAAGCAAAAACAGGAAGAAATTAAAAATGGCTTGCGCGATAAGTCTCGCTCACCTTCACCAATTATTTTGGCAAAACCTGTGCCTAAAAAAGTCAACAAACGTTGTTACAGGTTAGTTTTATTTAAAAAAAAAACAAGAAATTTGTCTAAACTCAAATTCTCTTAATATAAAAATCCAATTAAATTTAGATCTAAAAGTCGTAGTCGTTCTCGGTCACCATACAAATCAAAATCGCGTTCGCGATCTAGATCTCCCCTGTCACAACGTGGTAAAGGTGTTTCAAACAGTGGTAATGATAGAAGTCGCAACAGCCGTTATAGCAGACAAAGAAGTCGTTCGCCACGGCGATCACCACCACGCGATAGGGATAGGGATCGCGAGCGAGACAGAGACAGAGACCGTGATAACAATGACAATAATCGTTCAAGTGAGCGTAACCCTAAACGAGAACGTGATCGCTCAATAACACCGCCAAGTTTTTTGTAAGTTATTTTGAGATAACCAATTAAAAAAATGATGTTTGTTATTTAATATATTTTCGTTTATAGTGCAAATAGTTTTGCAAAACCAAACGAATTCATTGAAGAGTCAAATAAGGGCCATCAAATGTTGATGAAAATGGGTTGGGCCGGTACTGGTACCGGTTTGGGCACAAAAAATCAAGGTATTGACCAACCTATTTCAGCAGGCGAAGTAAGAGATCGAAAAGACATGTATAAAGTATGTGTTTATGTAAATTAAAGAAGATAAAATATTTAATTGTTATTAAAATTTTTAATTTAACTTGCAGGGCGTCGGTATTAATATGAATGATCCCTTTGAAAATTTTCGTAAAAATAAAGGTGCTGCTTTCGTTCACCGCATGCGTGCACGTGATGAGAAAAGTTAATTATATTTATGTTAAAATTAACAAATTTTTTAACGTTTTTCTTTTTCAAAAAATGTTTTTGTCATTTTTCTTTTGGTTTTGTAAAAATACAAAGTTTTAAATTAAAGCTAAAAATAATAAAGTTGATTAAAAAATACGTACCAGAATTTTTTCTTTGGGTAAGTTTGGACTAGAATTTAAAAATCAGCTGATTTTTTTTACTTTCTAAATTCAAAAACAAGTTAGACATTTTGCAAACAATGCTTGGCTTAAAAATACCAACAAAAAACAATGTTTGTTTTACTTACATTTTTTGATCCAAATTAAAGAACTGCATATTGGTGCTCACCTAAAACTAGACGTCTGCATGACTGCACCCAAATGCCGTTTAAATACATTCGTTTGTTTTTCAACAACATAGTGTTTTTCATTCAATGTTAAACAAACTAAATTAATGAACCAACAAGAGAAAACAAATAAAAAACAACTCCAACCGAAAACAAAATATTAGGCTGAATTCCAAAACGCAGTTTGCTTTGCATCACAAAATTTCAAGTTTTTCCTGAAAGAAAAAATGAGGTTTTTGATATTATCTTCTATTTCCAAATAAGTGTTTACAGCTATATTAATGTCCTGGAAGCAAAAAACGTTGTCAAAATTGTAAGGAGTGTATAAGGGAAGAAGTTGAAAATTTGTAATGCAAAGCAAACTGCGTTATGGAATTCAGCCTTACCCATACATTCATATAAATAAATACTGAATAGAATGTGTAAATATTGTTGTATGATTGGTGTAAAAAATTATAATTGAGCGCATTCATTTGTGTTTGCAAATTTGTCGTTATTGTTGTTGTTAAAGCATTCAATAATTCGAAAAAAAAAACCTGAATGTTTTTATAAAAAGTCTAACTGTAATGAGACTTTGCTATGTTTTGTATTTTCAAGTGAGTTTTATACACATTCAAAACGAAAACTAAAATTAATGTTGTCTTCTTGTATCAGGGTACACTTAACAGGTAGGAGCGATTCTACAAAAACAACTAAAACCGTCATAAAATGTCAGAGACAATTAACAATAACTCACAAAAGTGCCCTGTCTTGTATCATTGAGTGTAACACACAATACATTCTTTCTTGTTTAACTTTATTTATCTCCCATAGAATGAAAAATGTTTGAATGAATATTGTTTTTGTTGTGTATAGGCAATCAAATGAATATAGTCATGCAGATGTCTACTTAAAACTTAGAAAAATAATACGAAGCACAAAATCTAAATCTGTGTGTATTTTCTTAAAAAAAAAAAAAACAAGTGCTTGCTGTTTTTTTTTATTTTGTAAAATTTAAATTGTGAACGTCAAATTGTAATATGACAGGCTATGTTTAAACCATTGATGCGCAGCCCATACCACAATTGTGGAAAATAAAAATACACCAATCTTCTTATTTAGTCGTCAACGAGAAGACGATTAAATATGTGCATTGGTGTACGCGCTTTTTCTTCGTTTTTTATTTTTGCACACTGGACCATATAACTGTTAAAATTTTATGAATAATAGATTTACACTTTTTTAATAAATTTCTCTTTAGCCAATATTTTATACCATTAAAAAAGTAAAAACATTTGTTTTTATTCCTGCTAAATAATAAAAATATGTTTTTTTGCTTAAAAAAAATTAAAATTGTACAAAATATTTGAATAAATTTATTTCACAACTCCATTCGCCCATTTTTTTTTTGATTTTTAGTTTGCATTAAAATGTTCGTATACCTTCAAAATATATAAATCAGTTTGGTAGAAGCAGCTGTATTTAGATACATTTTTTTGTGGGTGTAATACGCCCACTATTTTAGCCCTAAATTTTGTTTAAGTATTAGTAAAATTAGCTCTATTGAGATTGATTTTTGTGGGTATGGCCCGCTTACTTTTCAAATCATTAAACCCAATGTGCGTGCAAAGTTTCAAATAAATCGGAAAGTAGATGAAATTCAACTGCAAGATTTGATTCCAGACACAACCGGACAGGTGAAACTAAACAAAAGTTTTAAATAAATTTTCTACAGGTGTGCGCAAATCAGAGAGAAATTCCAAAATTCCGAGCGTTAGTGTGTCGAACTTCATATAAGAAAAAATTAAGAGAGACTGAAACTATTCTCTTATTGCTACGGTCTGAAGAGTTATTTGAGCATGATATGTAGTTTGACACAGGCATTATTAAATAATATGAATCGTTTTGTCAAACTCAATATACATATAAAAAAAGTAGAAAGTTAGAAAAAAATTCTCTTTAAATTGAGCACACCTTTTGCGTTTCAAATAAACTTTGAAAATGCATTTTTTAAGCTGATGCCCATGGTATCCAATGCCTTATACCATAAAGTAAATAAATGAATATTTTTTTTATGTTATTTATTGTATAAATAATTATAACATTTATTTTTATTTATTTCGTTACCTCAAGTCTAAATTTTTTGTCTAATTGTGATATATGAGCACACACAATTTATCGAAATAAACAAAAATCTGAGACACAAAAAATACGAGTTAGGGCCTTTTAAAATTAAAGTAATGATGCTTTTGATACTTTTGATTTGACCATAAAACTTAAATTAAATTTAAGTTGAAATATTAAAAACAAACAATTACTTGCAGGTACTGTGCAACTAATTCCCTTACAAAGAGCATTAAGCTTCTATATTAAATGCAGTGTTGGCGGCTTTGGCATTTACTTTTTCAAGAACGGGTATTAAACCTTTGCCAGGACCGCACTCAAATGTTCGTGGGAAATCAACACCCTGCTTACGTTCATACATTGTATGCATCGTTTGTTCCCATTTAACAGATCGTATAATCTTAAACAGAAAAATTAAATAGACATTTGAGAATGCTAAAAATAAATAATATACACTTACCTGTTTTGGTAACAGTTTTTGTATATGTGCTACACTCTTATACGGTTTCCCATCTATATTAGAGTACACTCTTATTAACGGCTCCTCCAAAGCTATTTTACTTAAAGCTTTAGCAAATGGCTCTACAGCTGATTCCATTAGAGGCGTGTGAAAGGCACCATTAACAGTCAAGCGCTTTATGCGTCTAATTTTTAAACTTTTTGCATTTTTTTCTAAAAATTCAATAGCTTCTACATTACCAGCTATAACTTTACAATGTGGATACATGTAGTTGCCAACACCACAATATGGTTTTTCTATGCCATTGTCAACACACCACTGCTGTGCTTTAGCACAAGCCGCACCAATTTCCGTATCTGGGCTGTATAAAACCATTGCCATGGCACCGGCAGCTTTATCACAAGCTATTTGCATAGCATTGGCTCGTACTTGAACTAACTTAAGACCCCTATCGAATGGCATAACGCCAGCAAACACTAAAGCTGTGAGCTCACCTAAACTAAAACCGGCAGTAGCCACGCAGCTTTCTATTGCCTTTGGACGTTCTTCTTTTAATTGTTCCAAAGCGGCTAGTGATGATACCATTACAGCGGGCTGAGCATATTCAGTACGGTTAAGTTTGTCTTTAGGACCTTCTAGACACAGTTTTAGGAGATCATAACCCAAAACTTCATTTGCCATTTGAAATATTCGTCTAGCCTCGGGAAAGCGCATAAGTTTACCGGCCATCCCTACATATTGGGTTCCTTGACCAGGAAACAATACAATTGACGTGCTTTTGGGTTCAGTTTTAGGCCTCGCCACCTCATCCGTTGCCAACATTATTTTTAACATTTCTGCTTGACTGTTTGAAGCCTCATTTTGTGTGTTTGTTTTGTCAACTTTAACATATTTTGTGCGCTTGTAAAGTTGAAATTTAAAGTTGTTACTTAAGTTTAATCGTAAGCAAAACATGTTTACTTTTTATTTGGTAGTCAAATTTTGCGGCATAGTAGAGATGCCAGCCTTTTGAACAATCTATATATAACTTGTAGCAAGGGCATGGTACAATTACCTTACAAGGTGCAATAATTTATCAGGTGGTGTTGATTTTACAACAAAATTTGGTATATAAAATTTTCCTTTTTGTTGTAGTTTTCGTTGGCTCGGTTGTCAAAAAAAGATATGTAAATGTAAGCAACTTTAACTACCCAGCCTCGGTTTATGCATGAAAAAAGTAGATCAGCTGTGCTCGTAACACCACCTGGTACAATAATTTCACCATGGTATAGTCCATAGTGAAATTATGTTGACCAGGTGCTGTTACGAGCACAGCTGATCTACTTTTTACATGCATGAATCGTGGCTGGGTTGTCAAAGCTGTTTACTTTTACATATCTTTAAACGGTTCAGTATTGACCGTGGTCAATAAAAATAGTAATTGTACAATAATGCCTAAATTTTGGAAAAAAAAAGTAGTTGGTTATGAGCAAGGGAAGGGGCACCCCCCCATACCAATGATCCATTTTTTTCAAACATTTAATATGAAATATGTCGATAGCTGTTGAAACTCTCGAAACTTACGCAGCGAACTTTTGCCGACGAATTCGTCGTGATGGGCGAAACCCGTCGTACGTCCGAGTTGTGTTCCTAGCATTTTAAGGATAGTGGTAATTATACAACAAAAACGTCAAACAAGAAACAATTTATATAAAATAAGTTTATTTTCCCGTTAAATATTGTTAAGAGTAGGTACACCGTGATTTGTTAAAAATGTGCTTGTGTTTTTGTCTTCCATTATTTATGAAAAATTTGTACCGTTTTATTATATTTATCTATAATAAAATTGGTTCAAACTTAAAAAAAGTTAAAAGTGTTTTTATATCTGCAAAATAAAAATTAATGAATATACCTTGAACTTAATGTTTAATAATGAAAGTTGTATGAGGGTGCCAATTGGATTGCGAGCTGCTTGTTAAGTTCAACAGGACTTAGCATGGACCTGTGATTTGCATTCGGAATTCGTTTGGGATGTGTAAATTTGACTTCTGATTATTGCTTGAAAAAAAAATTAATATAGTTTTACCTATATGTATCTTCTTTTCAGTTTAGGGACTGAGCAATCAGATACTTTAATGAAGAAACTTTAATATATTTTTCCTAATGAAAAAAGTATTTATACATTAAAAAAGGATTTAGGATTAGCTAAAAAGCACAATGAAAACCTTCAGAAATTATGTAAGTAATGCAATGAATCGTAATATAAGGCAAGAGAGTATGTATTATAAAATAAAACACTATAGGTCAATTTATTTTAGGTTCAAAAATATTTTTTTTAAGCGAAACTATGTTTTAGATAATAAGACAATAGGACGGATAGCATACTTTTGTGAATTCCCGAAATTAATTTTTTTAATACATTTTATTAAAACTAGAGTTGGGCAAAGTTGTTCCCTTATGCCCCGAGCAGACACGCAATCTGATATGTCTTAATACAAGCAATAACGCTGGCAGAATTGTTGCGTCAAATTGCTAATGTGTAAACGGATGCCAAAACGTAAATGTCTTTAAACATAAAATTAAAAAATTTTTATTAATTTTTGCAATTTTTTTCTTTTTTTTGTTAATTTCTATAATTTTTGATTGTGTTGTTTCTATTTGTTTTCTGGTACAAACACATGTATGAATTTGGCAGCTTGTGTTAAAAGATTATTGCTCAGCAATGTATTATAATACTTATTGACAGTGTCCACGGCAATAATTAAACAAATTACGATTTTGTATAACAAGCACAATTTATATATTCTCTGGTATAATTCAATAATAAATTAAATAAATTATCATAACACATATGTATGTACATACATACATATGATTTAAGCACACGGCAAATTATATATATATATTTGTATGTATGTTCCTTTAAGCAAACATACACATGTATATACATATGTATGTAAATACATATATATGTACATACATACATACATATTTACATTCATACATATATACATACATACATCCATATGACAATACATACCTACGTCCAAGCATACAAGAAACTTTTCGTATTTGTTAATGCCCATCCATAATACATGTTTAACAGCGCTGCAGTTTTCATTTGTTACATATTTCGTATGGAGTTTGTGTCTTTGCTAAAAAAAAAACTGAGGAAATCGCGGTATTTTGTCTATACCTAGGCTCGTTGGTCATTTTAAATAGGGATAATCTCAGGAATAATTCTAAAAGTTTGACAGTAATACCTGGTCCGTAGTGCTTAAATTGACTCCGGAAACTTGTTTTCAAGAGACGAACAGAATGACAGACGGATATGGCTATATTGACTTCCCTATCCATTAAAATCCGGAATATATATACTCTATGGTGTCGCAAATGGATAATAAAGAAATTACAAACGAATTATTCAAAACCATCAGCATTTCGACTATGTAATACATTTTAGTATATTTTTATACCCTTCATATAAGTGATAAGGGTGTATATCACACCTTTATCACCTTTATGAAGGGTATGAAAATATACTAAAATGTATTACATATAATGCTAGTTTTTATTTCTGCATTTAATTAAATGCAACAAAACCAGAAAATATGCAATAGCATCTTTAGATGTGATTTAAATGTGGTCTATAAAAAATCGCATCAAATTTTTTTTGCTGGGTACTAAAATGTATTACATAGTCGAAATGCCGATGGTTTTGAATAATTCGTTCGGACAACGATATTCCCTATAAAGATGTTCTATGAAAAATACATACAATTTATACCAATCTTACAACTGGGTTTTTGACAACGCTTTTAATTTCAGGTGACGTTGCAAATGAGATAGTTCTGGATTTAATAGTGATATTAGTCAATTACGAAATTACTGAATTCGATATTACAGTATTAAGCGCCCATTTTGGTTTGAAAAATATACAACATGTAGCAAATTCACGAAATTTACTTGTCGTTTTAAAATCTATGGAAGTGTATTATTCAGCTTATACTGTGAAATTTTTATTTAATCAAACACGTTTGTTTATTGATACAAAAGTTGATGGTACTAATTCGCAGCTATGTACTTTTGTGACGACAGAACTAATTTTATTTAAAATGTTTATTTATACAGTTAAAATTATAACAGATTAATTTTTTTAAACGAAAAACGAGATGAAATTTTTTAGTGTTACTTATTTCTTTAAGTCGTTAAATCCAAAAGAAAATGATGTGAACGCTAAAAATATAATTGTAGTTTACGTGGTGGTTATTGTTATTTGCAAGACAGATAAATAAAAATAAGTCTTATTTAATTTAGTTTCTAAGTTCATCTTTAATAAGCTATTTTACACATTATGTTTATTTAATTTTAATTTTAACAATTAAATTATGCACAATTTGCATGTTTTATAAAATAAGACTGATATCATGATACAACTAATCAGGTAATCTCGTCCCTGCAACAACTACAAATTAGTACCAAAGTGTCAAACAACAGCTCATAGAAAAAAAACGATGAGTAATAATTTTTGTTGTTTTATTTTCACAGGGAGAACATAATTTTGACATCTTGGCACTAATCAGCTGGGCCGACGAGACTAATTGGTTCTTTGTATCATGACTGATATTAAGTGTATTTTATAATCGAACTTTTGTGATTAGTTTATTTTATAAGTTAAGGTAAATTAAATTGATTTTGTAAATGTGTTTAAGTTTTTTTTTTTGTTTCAGTGGTTATAATGTAGTAATAATAATGATGATGATAATAATAAAAATAATAATAATAGTAAATAAAATTTTTTAATTTTTCCTGTCCCAAGAAGGACCACAATACTAACAAAGTGTATTTATTAAAAAAAAAACTGCACGATGAGGCAACCGTTTCGGCAACTAAATTTATGTCTGACAAAAATTTGTGCGCATTAAGAGTAAATCAACTTCCGGACGAGTGCAGAATCTTCCAGGCTGAAATTCTGGCGGTGATGAAGGCCGCGGAATTGATAGGGGAGGACGCGAGTGGGAGAGGTAACGTAACAATATACGTGAATAGTCAGGGCGCGCTTAAGGCTCTAGAGGGACATTTTGTCAGGTCTAGACTCGTGGGCGACTGCAGACGGGCTCTTAGAGCGATTAGGGGTACACGCAGGGTCAGGCTCTGCTGGGTTCCGGGTCATATTGACATTTCCGGGAACGAGATTGCCGATGAGTTGACGAGGAGGGGATCGGCCCGGAATATTGAACTTAGTTGTGAGCCGGTGAGGCCACCACTGAGTTTCTGTTATAAACTGATAGGGACTTGCATAACGGACAAGGTGGGCCAAACCTGGAGGGACAGGGCCGATTGCAGGATCTCCAGGCTTTTATGGCCCAGGCTGGACAGGATGGGAACTGACCTGCTGCTCAAGGAGAGCAGAGGGTTTCTGAGGCGCATTATTGGGCCTAAGGGCCTCAGAGTGGAATTGGCGGACTCGCCACTACCCTTCGTAACCTAACCTGACCTAAGAGTAAATCAAAATCTAGCACATTTATTCATTTTTAATTAAAATTAGGTTAGTTCCAGTCCCCATTACTTTGCTTAAACACCTTGCTTGTGCCATCGTTTGTATATTTTTGAAATGTAGTTATTTATCCAAGAGTTTTCAATATATGTGCAAATGTCTTGTTGTAGTTATGCTGCCACCTTGTATATTAGTTTGCTTATACATTTTAAAAGCAGTTCCGACCCCTGTATTATTTTTATCACGCTCCAACACTAACATCCACAGCTGTTAAAGTTAATTCAGGGTACACTTATCAGGTAGCCTCAGATAAACAGCTGAGTAACGGTATTTCGTTATATTAATGTCAAATCTTGTTTATGTTTATGTTTATGCATTTTCTTCCTTTTATACAAACAACAACTGTAGTATTGTAAGAAAAGCTCAAAAGGAAAAAGAAAAATTTTGTGAGTTTTTGTTATTGGTCTCTGACATTCCTATGACGGTTTTAGTTGTTTTTGTAGAACCGCTCCTACCTGATAAGTGTACCCTGAGTTAATTGTATCATCGAAAAAAAAATTGTGTACGTATTATGTTAAGCCGGCAAAAAGGAATTATATTAGCAGTATTCTTATTTATAAGTTCGATAAAATGTAGCTACAGTTATTTTGCTATAGAACAATGTCCCGGCACAGATGTTTTAAATATAAGACAGCAAACCAATTTCAATGAAATTTCTTTGATTTTCTATTACACACAATGGAGCGATGAAAGCTTAGAAGCTCTAAAACGATACAATGAGGTGGCTGCGTTCTTTGGAGAGAAGGTGTATTTTGCAGCAATCGATTGTTGGCATTTATCATGCAATTGTTCGAAAACACTAACAAATACAATAGGATCTGGATATCCTCACAAATGGCCCACTTTAATGGTTCACTATGGAAGGCAAGGTCAATCAAAAATTCTATATAATGGCCTGTATACCTTTAGAGATATGGTGCAATTTGTCAATAATGTCATGCAGCCTTTAGAACGCCTAGACAGCAAAGAAGATTTAAAAAGGTTAAAGTCTTCGACAGATGCCATCGTTTTTGGCATTTTTAGACACCCAAATTCTTGGGAATATGTTCAATATTTAAGTGCAGCGTTAAAGTGGCTGCAGCACGACCCAATTCGCACTTACCGTTTTACTGTTGCTTTTTCCAATGTTAATAAAACTACAAATCAGCACATCTTTACAGTGCCCGATATAATACTGCAGTTTGATGAAACAAAACATTTGTTTTCAAATTATAATAACTACAAGTGGAATACTAGCAATATTTTACATTGGTTACAAGAACTCAGTGAGGATTATAGCAATTTACATGGTTATAGTACTCCCATTACAATAGCCCAAAAAATGAAGAAACAACCGGTTTTGACTATTTTTGTAAATAAACCGCAACAGTTTTTTACCTATATGGAGAAGTATGTTGACCAGCAGCAACCCTTTACAAGATCCATATTAGAATGTGAAAATTCTTCGAAAAAGAAAACGTTCGAAAGTAATTATAAAAAATTGCTACCTAATTCTAAAGTCCTGAAATACTTGCAGATATATAACGATAAATATAAATGTTACTGTAATAAGCAGATTATTTTGGAGCATTTAAACATTTACTATGAAATTAACCGACATTTAAATAATCTATTTAAAAAATTTGCTTATCCTGTTAGAAGTAAACTTTTCTATTACCCCCAATTAGAATCTTACGATTTGTTAAATTTTTTTAAGTCTTTATCATGCTTACAGAGGAAAGACATTGCTTTGCAAACACATCTACATATAAGTGTGGTGAAAAGATTGGACAGTTATTTAGCTAATGAGCAGCAATGTGAAAAAAGCAATCGTTCGTTAACTACAGTTCTTTTAGATACACAACGGTATAAGGATTATTTGGAAATTATTGACGTGACACCGTCATCGCAAAGTATGGCCACAGTCTTAATTTTAGACAACGAGAAGGAGAACATGTATGTTATGGAGGATCGTTTTGCCATGTACAACCTAATAGAATTCGTTAAAAAGTTTTACTCTCATGGTCTTAGTAATTATTATAAAAATCAAAATATATTGCCATCTACCTTACATCGGTACACATATGCTGCTGCATTTACTGATAACGATATTGTACTAAAATCCTTAAATCGTCTTATGTTTTTAAATAACTTGCAATACGCTCACAACCAAACCCTCGTTTTATTAATACATTCCCCTGACTGTGCTCTTTGCGGTAATATACAACATTCTTTTATACAACTTTCGCTATCTTTACATCATATAAAGGATGTGAAATTTTTACGAATTAATGCAATGAATAATGATCTACCTTGGCAATTTAATATGCATTTTTTACCCGCCTTACTGGTATTTCCTGAAAATCATTTTTCGGAATCACGTCTATTTCCTATGCACTTAAAACCAGACTTGCGAAATGTTTTGGGTTTCATACTAAGTCAATTATCTGCCCAGCAACAAGTAAGACTTGTCCTGGCCCTTTGTCAAAGTGAAACTTTGCCAGCGGATCATTTGCAAAGCTGTTGGCAATTTGCAAAAAATATATTGATGCAACATATTGCAAAGCATTTGCATTACTGGCAAATGTTTGAACCAGAGCGAAATTTGATATTTGAACGTTTACGTGCCTTTAAGGATATGAGTTTAAATATACAACGTAATTTGAGACTGTAGATAAACTGTACAAAGAATAAAAAAACGACATATGTATTTAAAATATTTAAATGTCTGTTTTATTAAAACTGTGTTAAAGTTAAAAAAACGTTTTTTAAGGTACATTGAATTCATTTTTAATTGAGTTTTTAAATTAAAAACGCAGTAATAAAATAAACTAAACGCAGTAATAAAATAAACTAAAACGATGCGTAAGGACTTTCGAAAAAAATTTATGATTCGAAAGGCAATGCGTTTCACAGCTTAAAGGTTTTTTGGAGCACTTTAAGGAGAATGCCAATTGATACCCGCTTTAACATGTTAAAAAACATGGTGGCATTTTTTTCGGAAGCATTCTATAATTGTCAACTTTCCTTACGAATAAAAGTTAAATTCCAAACTTGCATAAAAAGCTTTTCGCAAATCGTACTACGTGATCCAAATTGTACGAATCTGAAAGATTTCCGGTTCGATTCGAAGTACATAAAAATCCCTTAATGAACCTTGTTCTTCAAATGTTTAATTTTGTGTTTTTTTATTTCAAATAAAAATAATGTAAAGGTTGTGATCTGCTCTCATTTTTTGATTGATTCACTATATTGTACAATACAATTTAATCTACGAAAGCAAATGTTTTATTTAATTTTCAAACTCTAAAACATATACACACATATTTTGTTTTTAATTATTAACTACTGCTTTAAGACACGCTCTTCATACATTTTGCGTGCTATATTAAAAGCTTGCATTAAGTTTGAAAATGTGTCTCGTGCTCCATCATAATCCAGAACGCCAATGCAACTAATTGATGCCTTTTTATAAAGAAAATACGCAAGTTGACGCCTTTTAAATGCGAAAACTACTGGAATTTTTTGGTCATTACAAACAGTTTTTATATTTTTTATAGTTTCATTTAAGCCAGCTGAAAATATATAAAAAAGAATAAATTTCATAAATGTTTAATAAATTTGCTTATAATTACAATCCTCTGCTTCGTTGTGCTCACAATCTGTAGCTATAGTTACTAATTTAACTTTATGTATACGTAAATAACTCTGTGTTTGACGAAATCCAACAACGAAACGTCTATGAGCCCTCGCTTTGATTTCGTTTTGTGCATATGCTCTTCGTTGAAAATTATTGAGTTCTCTAATAAGCTGTTCGCAATATTTTTTCAAGTCAGGAGTTGCACAAGAATTGCAATAGCTAAAAAAGTATTCACATAACTAAAAGTATAGTGTTTAGCCAAACTAAAATTATTCTTTGTAAATTAAGGTAATTTTTTCTTTAAGTTTGTTTGTTGGCTATATGTACATATGTTTATTGGCACTATTAATTTAACATTGCCGTATTTGGTACACTAGCATAGTAAATAAAATACCTTTTAAATAAATTTTAAATTTAAAGATAAACTTTCAAACTTACGGTCGGAAACTGCATGAGTGCAAGCTTGATTTAATCATCTTGTCGTTCTCAACACCTTCGTTTGCATTTAAATTTATTTGCTCTATGGAATTAGTTAATTGCTTCTGAAGCTGGGCTTCATCTCGCTTTTTTTGGCGATATTGTAAAATCGACTTTTTTAAGCGATTAGGTTTCTTTTTTTTGCCGCCCTCTCGCTGTTTTCCTTTTTTCTTTGGCAAGTCAATACGTGTGGTCACAATTCGTTTTCGAATTTTGTTTTTACTTCCCAAGGTTGACAAAGCGCCTGCGAATTGTTGCTTCGGTTTAACAAACTGCAATAGACTAAAGTTGGAAGTCGCAGACATACGTTTGTATTTGGAATTGCGTATTCTTGGTGCAGCCGTAGCGGTATTACTGCTACTCTGCCGCATGCTTTCATAGGTTGCATAGTCTATTAATTTAAACTTGTCACTCATATTCTCAACAAGATTTGGATTTATTTGACCACAGAATAGTTTTATTTCTGTACAAATTAATTTCCTTTTATTGTTTTTTTACAATTTTAGACTTTATTATTGCTATAAAAAGTATAAGTATCTGAGTATCGATTGTTTAAAAATGTACTTGTTTTTTAGAAGAAGCTAACTATGGTACAATAAAGGCCAGGTACATATCGTCGAATGAGTTTTGCTTTTGCGCACGGAAAGCGATTTCGAAATAAAGATACACGCTGAAGTTTTTTCAAATAAAGTGGTCAATACGGACATTTATTTCAAATTTTTGTTGCCAAAAAAAAATAAGAATCAATATATTTAGTTTTGTTATTTTTTATTTATTAATTTATACGTGACTTACAATAACCACAGAAAGCAGCTGTTCTAACCAAACTTATGGGCAACACTGTATTTGATAACTTACTATTACGCCATAGCCATAGAAACCAATTGAATTTTGGTTTTTATGGCAACGATTTTGGTTATGGCATTATCATGATACAACTAATCATCATCATGGGCATTATATTATGCACCGTATAATTTAAGCTTTAAATACGTGTATTTTAAAATGGCGAACTATGAACGATGACGCGCTGCCGTGACGCAACGCACCCAAAAAGTACATCAACTTTCTATTTGCGTCATAAGCGACAAACCAACAGACCAACTGAATAAAGCCAAATCGTACATTATTTTAAACGTTTTGGCCTAGGAATTAAATTTACCAGAGATTTAAACATTTCCAGCTTTTTTGGCATCTAGTACTCACAAAAATGTGAAAAAAGTTAAAGTATAAAATGTTAAAACAAAAAAGTAATAATATACATAATTTTTCTTTTATTTAGGAAATTAATAAGACGCTTAAAACACATATTGATATACATACATACATACATACATACATACATACATACATACATATTAAATTTTAAAACGTGCAAAAAAATAGAGTAATCGGGTGTTTTCTGAATCATTTGCATACATAATATAAATAAATTTTATATTTCAGTTGTAAAATTGCTTGTTATAAGGTTCGTCATTGATGTAGAGGTCATTGTCTTATTATCCGGATCTAATTGGTCCCCCATATCATCATTCAGTGAACGATTTGATATGTTACTATTAATTGCTTCTCTGGTCTGTTCAGCTGCTAAATTAAACTGTATTAATATGACCAAATAACTTGCTATGCCTCCACTTATCTAAAAATAACAAATAGTAAATTAAAAGTATTAAAGTTTTACATATTTTGTTTTCAATTACTCCATATAGCGTTTCCATGTTCAAGGAAAAGAAACCACAAGCCGAAAAATCAACTGAATGGTTTAAGAGCTTTAATGCCAGATGATTTATCTGTAAAAAAAATTGTTTTTTTTTAAATAAACTTACACTGTTAATTATGTATTGCATAATTACGATTTCAAAAACTTGATTGTTATCAGCCGCAACGCCGCATTTAAGTAAATTTTTTCCAGTAGATTTAGATTCCATAGAAGTTTTCCAGCTAAGAAAAATCAAATAAACACATTTTCCTGCTGTGTATGATAGAAACAATGCCGTTATTAAAGGGTTCTTTGCTGATAGAAATAACGATGGTATTTCCTAAAATTTAAGAAAAAAAAAACTCAAACTTATATAGATGTACAGCGGTAAAATGGAGTAAGTAAGCCTTCTGAAGGGGCTTATTTACCAAGCCCAAGCACGTTTTATTGCATATTTATTTAAATTGCGTAATCAATTAAACACGCATACCGACGGGTATTTTTGTATTCATATATATACATATATGTTTATATGCAAGATATATATGTATTTAATTCAATAATACCATCCGTCTATTTATGAAAGCATGTGGTCAAAAAGTCAGCAAGCTAGACAAAAAAAAATATGACTTATCCAAGATTTTATGTGCTCTAAATTTATAGAATTTAAGAACTACATATGGATATAATAACTAATTTGCAATTAATTTTCAAACTCAACTAGTCTAGTTTTCTATATTGAAATTTCCCAATTATCTTTTGTTTAACTATGTTACTCATCAGTAATAACAAAATTAACTTACTAATCAAAGACATTTTGCCACACGTAAACTTCTTTTTTACGTATTAAAACGTATACATACATATATGTACATACATATCGTCGTTGTTAAGTTATTGTGTTCTATCGAACACACAAATCCTATACTTATAGAACACAATAACTTAACAACGACGATATGTATTTTTATAACGCCGGGTGTTTACTGGTTTACCTTACAGTACTTGTTTGTCAAGAGAGAATGATATAATTTTTTTTTTGACAAATATTTATGCTATTTTTCTTTCTAAGAAAAACACCAATACGAACAGACTTTGGTTTCAAATAAAACTTTATGTTCTAGTGACTTTAAAAACAAAATTATTAAGTTATATAGGTTTTACCAATAATCAAAAATTTTATTTATAACACTAATATATTTTCCTTTCTTTGAAATACGGCAAAGATATGCATTAATTTACGTTTTAAACGCAAATATTTAAGCAAGAAAAAGTTTTGTTAATCAAATAATTTCTAATTATATAATTCTTTTTAAAAATGTGCCGTACGCCAAACCAGAAATAAGCCAACAATGCAAACGTCACAGTGTATATAGTTGTATACGTATAAGTAATATACAATATGCACATAAATTTTCTATTACGTATACGTTAAGACATGCGCGTACGAAACAAAATTTGTAAATCTGGCAAAATAGTGCCAATTGGCACAATTGAATGTGTAATGACACGATGGCATGCTGTATAAGGACCTTTTCGTAAATGCATCACGAACACAAACTCTTACAAAAATTTAAAAAAGGTGAATAATGCTACAGTTGTAGCCATTTTTAACAAAAAATAAATTTTTGGGGTAAATCCGTACAATTATATATGATTTTTGCTACGACCAAATACCAAATAACATTATGCAACAATCAAAATTACATTCGATGACCACTATATTCATTGATGTGTCATGGTATCCTAAGTACAAAAACAGTCGATATTTAAAATTCAAAAATAAGTTTTTTTAATCTTTTTGAATTTGTGTAATAAATAGGCTCTCATTATTTCAAAGGTTATAAAGTAATGAGGTTGTTACGTTACTTTTTGATTAGGGCGTTATTAATTATATTTGTATGTACACATACATACATATGTATGTATATGCAAAAATAGAATTATGAAATATACATTTTTGTTTTAAAACTCCTAATTTCTATTTTCAGTAAACGTAGCTCCAGCTGGCTGCTTGAATTGTGTGTATGGAGATTGAGCTACCTCAAATAATATCTGATGTAAGTAGTAGGTGGCGTAAAAAATGATCCCACGAACGAGATTCCATTTTGTTCTATTGATTTTATTGTTTTTATAAAAAAGTAAAAATATGTTTAGTCAAATTTCACAACAAAGAAGTCAGCGAATTCCTAAGGAGATTTAATACTAGTCATTGTTCAACTGCTTGAGGATGAGCTTGAGAATCAAACTGGACCGAGTAAGCCAAAGAGGCCAAAAAGTGCACGTTATTATATGTCCACATATCAAAAACTTAAAACCAACTAAGTAAGTGATATCAAGTGGACTTTAAAACATGAAAAATACTATGTACTTTTTTAATTTTTTTTTATTTGATGTTTCTTTAAAATATATGAATTGCTAAAAATCCTATAAGAATAATACTCTCAATTTTTCAACTTAATTTTCTAGACTTGAAGAAATTGGCTTTTTTATGCATAACTTTCTTTTTACAAAATTTTTTTAAATAACGAACCATTTTAAATTTAATACAAAATTGAATATTTGTTACGTGAAAATGTCAACTTTATTTTAAACAGCTGGGTCCTTAATATTTCCTGGTTGAGTGTGCCCTGTTTCAAAAAAAATTAATAAATCTGACAATCACTTTCACAAAATTTCAAGACGAATTCATAATCAGCTGGGTTCTTAACACTAACTATATAGGTGTACCCTGCGCACTTTATAAACTGAACTTTAAAATTTTCATTCAACTGTCAAATTTATATTTTTTACAATAAATTTTGAAAGCTAATCAAGAGACTCGAACACACATAGCACAATAGAATTGAAAGACTCATTAGCCAATTAAAAAAAACTTTTTGATTTTTCTTCAACCAACTCGACAGTTGCCAAACTAATCAATTAACAGAGCCATACATGCCTTGATTTAAACAACAAGCCAGTATGTTGCCAATTGGATTGAAGCGTATATAGGGTGCATAAGGAAAATTGTTAATAATACTACAATTATAAAGCGTAAAAATCTTTTTTCAATTCACTGGATCCGTCTGACGTACTAATGCACTATTTTATTATTATAATAAAATATTGTATAAATATACAAACACTTTTCCGAGCAAAAAAAAAATACCCTTCTTTAGGCAAAAAGCAGACAAATTTGTTGTTTTAATTTTTTCTAGTTAAATTAATCCTTACTACTAAATAAATTTGTAGGTAAGAACAAAATTCTCTCATCTGGACCGCGCAAGAATTTTGTTATTGTCTTACATTTTGTGGCAGGGTGCCCCGGTAGGTCAGTGGTAAGTGCACAAGCCTACCAGTCTGGGGGTTGTGGGTTCGATTCCCACCAGAGACCCTGGTAAGTCTGCTTCATTCTTCAATTCTTTCTTTATTTCTTCTTTCCTTCTATCTCAAGCTATTCTATCTGCCTCTCCAGGTAACACAAAGGGACCGAATTAAGCGGACCCAAGTGAGCTGTAATCTTTCCTTCAACGGCTGCCTGTCCTACCTAACCTACATTTTGTGGCAGTATGGGTTAAAAAGCATCACATATTAAAATATATATTTTTAATTTTCTATATTTTGAAATACAAAAGTGCGGTAAAATAACATTTTTTAACTCACAAGTAAATAACCCAGGCGACTATTTTAAATATCGATAGAACTTTACAGAGACCTTGTGAATTAAGAAATAGTTTTTTAGCAAATGCTTTTACGTGTAATTTGGACATAGTCATCTTTATACGAACCTGCTCTTGCGTAGCACAATATAGAAAATATAATTGGGCGGTTAATATAAGAAAACCATATGCCATTAACATCAGAATTGGATAGCTCCATAGCTCATTAAGCAATTTACCAATTTCACATAATTCATCATGTATTTGACAGAAATCATTTAGCGTTTCCTCAATTTTTATTATGTCGTTTAATTGATTTAAACTGTTGGATTTTTTATCCTTTTTAAGAGATAATTGGTTGTAATTGTTTAAGGATGTTGCCACTGCTTGCACTGGTATTCTGCGACTTTTGCCCATTTTGTATCTAAATATATCATTTGTTCCCATAAACTCGGAATATAAATACTCTAAATTATTATCAGCATCTCCTAAATGAGTTTTTTTAATTACGAAATTCCTTGGGGTCATAGAAGAAAATTTGTTAAATTTACGCTGTTTAACCATTTCGTTAAGAACGTTATTAACAGAAATGAAGCGTTGCTGCAACGCGTACAGTGTTACCGCAAACCATATTTTGTCTAGCGAATCGAAAAATGTTGGAACACAGGAAAAAAGCCATAGTAAAGATGTCCATTTAGTGTGATCCACTAAAAATATGTAGGTTGATAACATTATAGTTAACTCGCATATGATTACCAAAGCAATCATAACATTAATACGTTTGCGCAATGGTGAATTATCGATCAAGCAACCGTGACGACATAATTTTTCATCAACTATTCGAATACGATCAAAAAGTTGACCTAAACTGTTTTGATTACGTATGGCAGTTATCTGATCAGTTGCTACCATTATTAGACCAATATAAGTTAAAAATATGCCAATAACAAGTGTTAGGGTACCTGTAAAAATTATAAAAAACAATTTTTTAATTATTTTTCTTAAAAAATTACAAGTAAGAAAGTTTCTTCACAATAATTTATTTTAATTTATGTATGTACCTCCGTATGCACAAAGTGTCAAACTGAGTGAAGTTATCTTGGTTTTCGGGTAAACGGGTGCCACAGGGTGTACCCTCAGTTACGGACCAATTTTCAAAAAATTTTATTGGCTCTTCCATTGAAACAAATAAGAGTGCTTTATTCGGCTGTGCCGAATCTTATACATATATCCTTCACATTTGTATTTTGAAATGCCCAGTCATCTGATCTAGCCAAGTTGTTCTCGAAAAGCAAATGTTTTAATAAAACTACTCTGTAGCGGATTTAAAGTCGATAGCTATCCTCTTTTATAAAATTGAAAACTTTACCATATTTTATTTTTTGTTTTATATTTACTTTTATATAAAGTGGGCAATTTTGCATTTTGTGTTTACTTTTTTTTACGGTTTACAATCGTAGCTAATAGAAATTCAGGGTGTAAAGTTTGGTGAACGTTTGGCTTTACTCTGTTTATTGACTTACTAATGTAATATAGGTACTAGAGAACGGAACGAATGATTTCGTTTTTATTGCCTATTCAAATATTCATTGCTATTGCATTGCTTTTATTTAACAACAATTACTAGTGATATTGCAGCAGTCATATTTTTTTAATAATTGCCTTTTGAACACTCGCTTTGAGAAATGCCATTACATGTCAAGCAACGAACTATAAAGATGACGCACTGAAAATATAAAAACCATTCACTGTCTTTGTAAAACATTCGTTGCCATCGTTAAGCTTGTGGCATTGCAAAAAAATAAAATGCGAAAATATTAAAAAAAAAAAAATTGAAAAGTTGAATTTTTTTTTTAGTTTTAGTTTTTAGTTTTTTATTTACTTTCTCACTATTATCTAATAAAATACAAAAAAATTAAGTTAATGATGTTTTAAATGTTTAGTTTTACTTAATTAGCAACTAAACCATTTACATATTCATTGCTTTTGCTTTATATTCGTTGCTTAAGCTGGATACTTATTGCCTTTTGACGTATAAGCAGAAGGCAAGCAATACACTGCATCGTTTTCGTTGCTTTAACATTTTGAGATTGTGACGTGTCTTGCTTTTTTGAAACGATGTGGAGTGACAACAAAGCACGTATTTTTTGTGAATGCATTCACTAGCCTAAAATATGGCATTCAAACCGTTCTCTGATATGTACATATAAGTTAAAAATTTATGTATCAGTTTAATTAATACATTCATTTTTTTCCTTAAGGTCCAAATATCAAAATACTCCCTCTTACTGAATTTTAGATTTTTTGCTTTGCTTTTTTCAAGCTAATTCGAAAAAAACCCTTTTTAGAATGTTTGTTATATAATACATACTTACTTTGAGATGTTTTCAACGTTTTATCCTGTTCAAAGAATGAAAATATAAGTAAGTTATAAAGTATGATTATAGCAATCAAAATCGCAACTACATAAATTGTCCCGACATTCGATTTTTTTAACTCGCGAAATTGTTGAAATTTTTGTAAACTGTGAGGGTAAAGACCCAAAACTTTAGATAACGAAAATAAATTAGAAAAATGGTTAAGTATCGATTGCACTGGATACGACATTGTTGCTTAGTTTTTTGTTTAACAGAAACGACTTTAAACTTACTGATTCAAGTGTACAGTGTTATTTGTTGTCAAATATAAGCAAAACAGAAAGCACTTCAACTAATGAAAGTAATTTGTGTAAAGGGAATTAAAAAGATTATAATCAAATTACTATTGGGTGAGTATTACATAAGTAAAAAAAAAGAATATTTTTCTATTACCCAAATTTAGGTTATCTGTATTTATATTTTTATTTTAAAAAGAAATTTTAATTACATTTGTATGTATGTACACATTAATGTTTAAAGAAACTAAAAGGGAATTTCAGGATGAAATTAAACCATGGGATTTATGAACATATATTTGGATTCCGAAAAATGAGTACAATGATAAAGTTATGGTAAACCATGAATCTCCAAACAAAAGAAGTTTGATTAGCGTTTAATGTTTAGTATATTATAGTTTATTCCAGTTTTATTTAGCGACGCTTGCGTTGCTCCTCACGTTTACGTTCTTCCTAAAAAAAGAAACAAAAAAAAAATGAAAATGTATTATATTAACAAAAGAATTCTTTACAAAACTTATTTATATATTTTCTTCCCCCTTTTAGCCATACTGTTTTTCTGGGTTTGCTTATGGGTTTCTTGAATATTTAGAAACTTTTTAAATTTCTACAAGTTTTTATGAAAGTATAAACTTTTTAAGCTGCAAAACAAATTATATATTTTTTTTTAATAAATTACTTTTGGAAGTCTAGATATGTATGTACATATATTATTTTGAAAGTATATATTTAAAATTACAGGCTAAGATTGGTTTTTGTTTAAACACTTTTGCCCATATTAATAACACTTATAACAGGTTTTAAAGGGCTTATTAAGCAGATATCAATGGCATAGTTGTCAAATAAGCCCTTTATAAACCTACTTTAATAAAGTAAGTACGTAAAAATATGGCGATTCAAATTTAAAGCCTGGGGCCAAATAGTCGGATTCGCTTGGAATCAAAATTTACTCGATCGATCAAGCTGTCAATGCTTTTAATATAGAATTTCTAATACAACTTTTTAAATTCGATTCGAATCGAATGCAATAATTTGCCCCCTGTTATATTAATTATTTTACTATATTAGGGAAACAAAGTTGTTTAAGTTTAACCTTTTATAAAAAGGCAAATGGCTCATTAAACATAGAAATTAGCATCTGTTTACCTGAGTGTAGCTTAAATACGCCAAAACTTTAAAAGAAAATTGTTTACGTTCTTACATTAAGACTGTTCGGCCCTTATACAAATGAAAAAAATTATGCTTTTGGAACAATTTCACAACTTTTTAAGTAAGACGTTTACCATTTTAAGGGGGGAAATTGCAAAAACCAAAATTATAGCTTGTCAAAAAATTATTTTTATACTTGCAGAATTAAAAAAAAACAAATTTAGAAATTCTAGATTAAATACTTTGATCATTATTAGCATTTTCTAGAATGTAAAGCTACTTTTTAAAAGAAAATATTCAGGCATGTTCTGAAAATCACGTGATTTCAAATCACTTGTGATTTTAAGTTATTCATTTAATTAATTTATTGCCAAATTTAAAATAAGGTTTTTAAAAATATGTACAACACCAAGTGATTCTAAATCGGCAGGCATTTAGTTGACCGGTTTAAAATCACAACATTCAAAAAGTTGTGTGTGTTTCTTGTAATTTTAAAACATTTTCGCTAAAAGTAATTTTTAGAACACGCCTGATTAACTTATTCACCCCCGTTCCCAAATCAATTTTTTTTGGTGTTCTGTCATTTAAGGTAGAACAGGCAGCCGTTGAAGGAAAGATTACACCTCACTTGGGTCCGCTTAATTCGGTCCCTTTGTGTTACCTGGAGAGGCAGATAGAATAGCTTGAGATAGAAGGAAAGAAGAAATAAAGAAAGAATTGAAGAATGAAGCAGACTTACCAGGGTCTCTGGTGGGAATCGAACCCACAACCCCCAGACTGGTAGGCTTGTGCACTTACCACTGACCTACCGGGGCACCTCTGTCATTTAAACAAATTGACAATTTTAATTCCTTTTATTTTGTACAGTGGAATGCAGAACATGCCTGTAAATTACTTAATTTGGCTGTAGCACAAACATGGTTTTTATTTTCAATACACTTTGTTGCTGAATCAAAACGCATCGCCTATTTAATTTTTTTTTTTTATCAAAATGACATCTACAATACTAATAAAAAATTGGCATTGAAGAATTTGGGACTCGAAATTGTTACAGTCAATAAGTTATAAGATTTTATGACTTAGTAAATTGTCATGCTAGCAAAAAATGTAGGTTTACATTGATGTTTTCGGTATGGTGTAAAATTTCGTTTGTAAATAAGTATAAGTTTGTATGTTTGGCATTGAAAATAGAAAATAATTTTAAAACACTTAAAAAACGAAAAGAATATGGTCGCGCAGTAAATTGTTCGTTGTTTTTACAAAAATTCGGTACAAAAAATTCGTCGTTCGTTGCAGTTGTGTTTCTATAGTAAAATTATTATAAAAAAACAGCATATCAAATTAAAAAAAAATATTTTACTAGGTAGTTTACTTAGTGTCTTGACAAGCCATAGCTTTGTTCTGCCATTAAAAAAAAATATTGGTGGAATATTACTAGACACATAAAATTTCGTGAAGATAAATAAATATTCGAGGCATTTATATCCCAAAATGCTTATTTCGGGAGCAAACGTGTGTACAGACTATGTCAACAACTCCTCACCCAGCTGAACGACACACAAGCTTACATCGACTCAGGAAGTTATTCTACCTGCCTATGTTAAATGTCAAAAATTGACAAAAGTTCTTACAAAAAAATTTAAATTAGAAAATAATAGCTATTTCTCAAAAAAAAAAAAAAATAAATAGAATCAAATAATATCTATTTCTGCAAAAAAAAAACATATATCAAAAAATAGTTATTTCTGTAAAAAAAAATAAATAAAAATCAGATAATTATTATTTCTGCTCAAAAAAAGAATTATTTCTGCAAAAAAAAAAAAAAAAATTAAAAAATAAAAATTCGAAAACAAAATTATTTTTTTAACTTCGTATTCCATTTTTCGTTGAACTAATATGGGTGGTTTTAGACAAGTTTTTTTTTATTTTAGCTTAAATTTATAATTTAGTTTCATTTTATCAAAAAAATTAATATTTTCCGTTGAAAAAAAATTAAATTAAAAAAAAGCAGCTAAGTAATTTTATCATCAGTATTCTTTGAAGTAGAAATGTTTTTGACTGTTAACATTACCTATTTAACTTACATGTTATCCATAAGGGTTAACGGAAATATTCGTTTATTTTGTAAAAAAGGATAAAGTTTAAATTTTCAAAATACACTATGCTTTTTTTGTATTGAAGTCTCTTTGGCAACACTTGATTAACGGTTAAGCATCATCATCCGTCTATCAGATGGATGATGCTATTGTATATTATACAATCTTATTTATTTCTTTGCATTTTTATTCTGCCGCTAATTTTTATCAACATTTTCTTGGCATAAAATAACGATCCCTGTATTTTACTTAGGACACATTGAATAGAATTATATATTTAATTTAATTAAATCAGTATAAATACCTTTTGTGTCAAAATTATGAGTAAACGTCTAAACATGCTTAAAACATCGAAAAATAGATCCAACGAGTGTTGAACAACATCCCGATTTCCGATGCGGACTTTTTCAATAATATTTTGTGTATCGAACAAAACAAAGGCGGCCATAACAAAAACTCCAATGTAAAGTTGCCCCTAAAATAAAAGAACCAAACAAATATTTTATATACATCGCAACTTACATCATTGTAATAATCATATATGGCCCTATGAGCTCGATTATATTATAATTATGAAAATGAATATAATATGCACATACACATGAACGTACGTTGACACGTACATATCATTACTGAAATTAAAAAAAAACGTAACTAAATTTTAAATTACAAAGGTAGCGCTTGTGAATGATTTCTTTTTCCGACATTATGTTTTAAATTTTGTGTGTAACATTAAATAAATTTATTGTTATTGGCCTTTCAATAAAATATACTTATTTTTTATTTATTATTTATGAAAAAAATTTACAGATAATAATAAAAAATATAGGAACTGGCTGCAGTTGCCTTCGCCCTAAAAATATACTTAAATATGTTAAATTATAGATTTACTATTTTTTTGCTAGTTACTACGTGGCTTTGCATTTCAGCTGAGTTATAACTTTTTTTAGACGTCATTCTTCCAAAGATCTATTTTACAAGCAATATTATTTTTTTAAAAATTTTATGTCGTGTTGAGTTCGTAAACTTTTTTTTCTTTGTCTTGGGAGTTATGAAATTTGAGAGGCATGCTTATTTGCTCAAACAACGTCACAACTCAAAAAATGCATTTTTGGAGTTAGCGATGTAGAATTGTTGGTTATGTTATACCTTACCATCTTTAAACTGTTCCTACTTTTTACATTTGAAAATGCCGCTTACCTTTTTAAGAAAATGTAAGCAAATCTAAAACTTCAACCGCGCTTTTCTCGAAATGAATTATGACGTTGTTTGAGCAAATGAGCAATATGTTTATGTATAAATAATTCGAAACACATCCAGTATGTTATTCTATATTAACTACACATTTTTTAAAAACTTACCATTTGCACGAACATTGACTTGAAAAACATGTTAAGAATGCTCAAAAGGGTCATGGTATTGATAACGCTGACTAAAATGCCTCCCAAAAATAGAAATTGACCACGTTCTGCCAAAAGTGCTGCTATTGATAGTGAGGCAAATGTTATTACTGTCCCAACTAATGCAGTTATGATTATCGATGGATTAACGCTAACGACATATTGTAGGAGTGGCCCCATTGTTTGTCCCGAGCAAAAACCAAAAGCATACAGCATTGCAACACGATTATAGTAATTCTTGCCATTGTCGCGATAAAAATGAAGACCCAGAACCAAAAGTAATGAACCTAATGCTGCTATAATGCCCAAGTCAATTATGTTTTTCATTTGTAGCATTGAGCCGGTAGCTGTTATGGCAGCCGTACCGCACAGCATCATATAAACTTTGGACAAATGTTCACGAACATGGGGTTCACTAAAAACAAAACAAACAAAAATAAAAATTAAAAATTTAAAGGAATAAAATTTTGAGGTTATTTTATGGTTTTCCTTAGGTTTATTTTTGGTCAAAACTATGTTTTCGGATATTAATAAAACAGTTTTTATTTGTTAAGTTTTTGCTCGACGTTTCGTTGGCTTTATATCAACTTCTTCATTTTATTATATTCTTATTAATATCCCTGCAAAAAATCTTGGACCACATGGTCCGTTTTAGCTGAAATGGACTAGTTACAACATGGTCCTTGTGTAATGCAGTCATGGACCATGTCATTGTCAAACACGAACTTGTAGTTACTTAAGTGATATGCGTTCGTGTTTTAACGATTGCGTACCGAGTTTTCGTTGTTTGTAGGTAGGATAGAGTAGTTTTGAAACTACTCCGACGTAATGCAAATCTGGGTTAAGTGGTCCGGCCCTAGGACATCATAATGTTAAAAAGACCATGTTTTTTACATGCATTTGGGTTAGTTTTGGAGTAATCCTACTCCTTTATGGACTAGTCCATACACGCATGTATGGACTAGTCCTGTTTTCTGCAGGGATTATTTAATATTTTTATTTATGTGTGTAAAGCTAGACACCACAATATAAGTAAATAAAAAAATTAACGATTGTTTACGGCAAAAAAAAACAAAGATAATCACAGTTTATTACTTTAATAATAATCTGTGATATAGTGATAAACTGAAATAAACTTTGTTTTGTGCAGTAGCCGTTCGAAAATTTTGATTAATATCCCTCATAGATATAAACGATAGCTTTTAAATAGATTCGAATTTTTTATTTTTATCCATTTTTTTATTTATGAAATATTTCTAAATATGAGTCGGTGTCATATTTTTACCCTTTTAGGGAGACTAGGGAAGTTGTAGGGGTTTCACCCGCCCCCCCTCCCTAGTTTTTCAAATTTGTATTGCAACTCCCTTATAGGGTGTTCTAGGAAAGTTTGCAAGGAAAAATGAGTTGGGGCCAGTCCTACATTTGACCTATCCACGGACACCCTGGAAGCTGTAGTGAGAAATTTGTTACAGTTTTACCAATTTTTGTATAGGAGGCCCATTAGTTGATGGAGACAGGGGTAAGTATATTCTAGGATGTTAATTTCTCTAAGGCCGACTCTGGTGAAGTTATGGGCATTTTTACATAATATTTGTAAATTTATGTCCCCTTTATGTGATAAAGATAGGATTATGATTGGGAGGGAAAACATAATGGCGGTCTGTGATACATTTTATTTCTCCAGGGGCGACTCCGGAGAAGTTGTAGGGGGTTTAACCTTATTTTGTTTTAATTTTGTATGGCAACCATTTTAGGGGCTGGAGATAGCGGTTAAGTCTGTTGCACAAAAATGTTTAAAAGGAAAATAAATCGGGTTCGGTCTTATATTTTACCTTTATAAGAGCACCCTGGAATCTGTGAGCGATTTAAAAAAATAAATAAAATTTTTTTGGTGGGCAGAGATAAGGTGTATGTTCCACAAAAATGTTCGTGGGGAAAAATTAATGGGAGTCCGTTGCCTCGTACAATAAGCATTGTAAGGCTCATTGTACGGGGCAACTCCAGAGCAGTTGTAGAGGTTTTTATGTAAAAATTTTAGATAAACAGAGGTAGTCTTGGTTTTTGGCTTATATCTCGGTCAGTTATCGGGCAATTTTGTTGGATTTCAATAGCGATTTGCTCGCAACTACTGACAGTCAGACATCGATTAATTGAATTCCCTTTTTAAGTATAAGAACCAAGAAAATATGTACGTAATGGGGTCGCAGATGGATATTAAAGAAATAACAAACAGAATGACAAACTTATATGTATGTATGTATACATAAACCTTTATCACTTACATACATATGTACATTCATATGTATGTGAAGGGTATAAAAATTGAAGGCCTAATTCTGAAAAAAAAACGCAAAAAACATTTTTTCCAATACATTTTTAAGCATTGCGTTTAAGAAAATCAATGTGCAATATTCCCATACTTACTATTTATCACCAAGTCCATTTACGAACTGATTAAATCTATCCGTCATGGATGCCATTGTTGTAATGTACTTAGTATGCCCAAATGGTATTATGTATTAACAAGCTTTTTCCTGTAAAATTTTACAAAAATTTACCAACTTTTTTTAAACAAAAAATTTAGGTTATTTTTTATTGTATTGATTAAAAATTCTTGTCTAAAATTACTTTTAATTAAATTTTTGGTTTAAGATTTCCTTTGAAAAGACACTTGTTCAAAATTGTAATTTTTTTCTAGATGTTTTTATTTATGTATTTGTTCTTATATGTAATTCGACTTTGTGACTGAAATTGGTTGTTTATGGTGAAATAACCCCAATTACCTTTTATGGAGAAAAGTAACCAGATGTTAGGTACAAATAGATAATGTGTGACTAACACACAGTATAATATAAATGCTGCTTTTTTAATTGATTCTTAACTGTCAATCTGCAAATAAAAATATATTTTTGTGCAAATCGAGATTAAGTTTTAAGTAACATAAATGTTATAGCAGAAAATCCACAGTTTAGAGCAGTCGAATAAATGTTCAATTAATATGTTTTTTTTTAATATACAGTTTGACAATTGAAATGATAGTTATGAAGTAATTAACTATGTGTCATGTACATCTTGTATTCGAGTACCGTGCCTTATTAAAATCTATTTTTCCAGTGTGGTGAGGACACGTCAGTTGCTTAAAGGTGCTTTCGCACGATATGTATTTTACACATGACTTTTCACTTTTGCAATCCACATGTAATTGCGTATGTCTGTCAAAATTGTCATTTTGATAGTCTATAATTTTTGCTTTCACACGTACATGTGAAATTACATCTGACATAACCTCCAAACCAAAATAAACAACTTACGTTTCCTTGTTGTTTTTCTAAAAACAGATGATGACACATGCTTTGTCAAATGAAAATAGAGCACGCTCTAATTACAAATTTGTCATATGACATTTACATATGTTTTTCACACATGCAATGTTTAAACGCGTTCAGACGGCAGATATCAATTTAGCACTGCAAAATTTGACAAGTCATGTGTAAAATACATATCGTGCGAAAGCACCTTAAGTAGGATGGTGAGACACGTCAGTTGTTGAAGTTGCCAGACTGTATTAAAATGAAGACATCTCTGTTATATATTTATTAGAGCTCCGAAAATTTCAACCACATATGAGTTTAGTGATGAGCCTGCATACCCAGCAAAAATAAATTGGAGTAGTTAAATAAGAAGTCGTGTTTTCATGGGGGGTTGTTATGTAAATCGATTCGACTCGAAAATTCTTTCGAAAAGAATTTTCTATTCGGAAGGCAAATAGTATTATCTAATACTTTTAACATTTCGTAAGTCTGCTTTCATTCTTCTCCTGCTTTTAATTTCTTAAAAGTATTAGATAATACGATTTGCCTTTCGAATAGAAAATTCCTTTCGAAAGCCTTTTCGATTCGCATCGAATTACATAATAACCCCTATGGTTTCCTATGCACCTTTTTTTCAAATTCATTTTAAATGCCTTCTTAAACTATATAAAATTAAAAATATCGAATGCATTTAAAATAATATTAAATGCTGTGGTGAGTTTTAAGTTTAGAAGCTAGTAGTAACTAATGTGTTTACACAAATTGTGGAATTTTCATTGGTTTAAACCACGGTTCAATTACCTTACGAGTTATCATCGCTACGGCAACAACTACAACAAACTCGATACCAAATTTATGACGTTGTTGTAAAAACATCCTTGTTTATGTCAAAAAACGTACTGTTTGACAGATTTAACGAGTGGAAAAACAAAATCATGACTAGATCTTTGATGAGCAACGGTTACTGTTCAAAATGTCGAAATTAATGTATGTATATATGAATGTCGACACAACAAGGCCCATTGTGTAACATTCTAAAGTTTAAGGAGTATCAGCTTACGATCGTCCAGGGTACGCTAATACAGGTAGCTTTAAGGCGAATTAAAAAAAATCACCCTCTGAATTTCCTTTTTGTGTTTAAGAAAGTGAATGTCAAAATAATTTTAAATTTCAAACAAAATTAATTAATCTGACAATCACTTTCAAAAAATTTCAGCTGGGTTCTTAGCGCTACCTGTATTAGTGTACCCTGCTATCGTTTTTAAGTAAGGCTACTATTGTGTATTCGCCTGTTTTAAATTTAAATATTAAGTCTCCTTCTGTGTGTAATTTAGTTTTATTGTTAAACCATACCACAAAACTTAGGTATATTTTGTGGCTTTTTAATTTACGCACAGCCTACTCTAACTGTTGTTTTTTTACAAATAGAAGAATAATTAATTTTTTATATTATATCTATACATACGTATGTATACTTGTATTACAAAATTAAAAAAAAAAAGAAATATTTACATATTATTATTACATGGTACAAGCTAAGTTAATATTTTTATATGTAAATGTACATATGAAGTTATCTATAAAAAAATAATAAAAAATTGAACAAAAAAGTACAGTACTTTTTTGATCTTTTAGATTTCGAATTGATATTTTAATTTATATATATTTTTTTATTAAAAAATAAAATATCAATTACAATAAACGTGTGTACATTATTTGTATAAGTAGGCAATATTAAACAAAAATAAGAAGGGCTTAATGTTATTTATAACCTCCACTGATTTGTTAAAAAGCTAGATTTGAAGGTGTTATTATTGGTTATTTCGTAAATAATATTATGAATATCTTGTGTAAACAGCTCAATTGTTTAAAATTGTTTGCGTCCAAATAACTTTTTATTTTAATATTTTTAGAATTGGAAAAACATTTGTTTGAAAAAAATGTTGTTCTTAATGTCTTTAAATTGGTTCTAATAATTTTATAATCCACCTATAAGAATTTTAAAACTTTTGGTTAGTGCGTAAATAATATTATGAATATCTTGTGTAAACAGCTCAATTGTTTAATATTGTTTGCGTCCAAATAACTATTTTTTTTAATATTTTTAGAATTGGAAACACATTTGTTTGTAGAAAATGTTGTTCTTAATGTCTTTAAATTTGTTTTAATAAATTTACAATCCTCGTTTAAGGATTTTAAAACTTTTTCCATTTAATAAAATTATTAGTTACTGCTTATTGCAATGCTTTTCTTTTGTTCTTTTTTATTCCGTTGTTTTTGTTATGAAATGAAAAATGTACTTGTTACATATAAGATTTTGTTTGTATTATTTATAGGTATTTAATGCCTTGAGCGGTGTTCTCTGTCACGCTCACGCTCACGGTCGCGGTCACGATCACGTTCGCGATCACGATCGCGATCACGCTCTCTTTCACGGTCAGATCCTCGGTAACGTTCTTCGTAGTAACTTCGTTTTGAGGGTACTTCATTACTAGGATCTCCACTTGGCTGTTCTGGTGATTTACGAGCGCGAGCAGATCGACTGGAACTGTCATCTCTGTAGTGGTCATTATTACTAGGGCGTTCACGTTCGCGACTTCTGCTGCGTTCACGATAACTGAAAATTTAGGCGTACAATTTTTTATGTTGCATTTTTTTTTTATTTTAAAAAGTTGGGAATATTTTTATTGTGTTTCTAAATGAAAAGAAATAGCTTACCCTCCATCACGATCACGATCTCGTTCACGGTCACGTTCTCTCTCCCGTGATCGTTCGCGATAACGTGAAGAAGATCTTTCTCGTCGCGGTCTTTGGCGATGAGATCGCTCTCGGGATCGTGAACGTTCACGTCTGTTGTAGCTCTTTGTTTCGATCCCATGCAGAGTGTCCTGTAACGAACTTATTAAGATTTTGCAACGTTCATCATGAGCCACTTTTGATTGTTTAATTAGTGAGATTGCTGTAACTAAGGTTTCAATAGCACTGGAATATTCACCAGCGGCTGCATCAGACACGGCACGTGCGATAGCTGAGCTGCTGACAGTACGATTGCGGCCCATTATTTCTTCAAATTCAGTTTCGCTTAGCTGTGGACCCAAGGCAGACTGGTCGGGGAATGGACCCTGAGGTTTTACAGGCCCTGGAGGACCGGGCCAAGGACCACGGGGCGCACCCTGTTGTGCAAAGTGTGGTGGTGGACCGTGTTGTGGTGGCATATTTATTCCTTGTTGAGGACCTGGACCAGGAGGCCCATGTGGTATACCACCTGCCATTGGTGGGCCACCAGGATGTTGTGGAGGCCCTCCACCTGGTTGATTGAAAAATGCTGGATTAACGTGAGGTGCTGGACCTACTGGGCCATGAGGTCCTCCGGGAGGAGGACCACCCATTTGTGGCGGTGCACCAGGGGGACCTCTTGGTGGTCCCTGCATATGAGGTGGTCCCTGTGGCGGCCCACCAGGAGGGCCCTGGGGCGGAAAACCACCATGCATGGGTGGTCTCCAGTCTGGACGGGGGCCACGCATCGGCATACCACCAGGTGGTCCCTGAAACTGTATATAAAAATTTTAATCACACACATATTGGAATATTCACAGAAAAGTTCACTCTTCGTAACGTCATGCCAAAAGGAATTAATCTTCTTGATTGGTAAAAAATCTTGTTTTTGTCCATGTGGGTATGTATTTTATTAAAAATACGTTGTTTCTTGTATTTTTTCTGTACAAAAATTGTGCAAAACATTTTAGCTTGCCTTTAATAATTCTATCTGGCGTGATGTTATAAGAAGTTTATTTTTATTGGGTTTTTAAGTTTTTCCTTATATAATTATTTATTTTTTTGAGCCTAAAATTTTTTTATATTTTGTTATTATTGGAGCTATTATTTTTTCATAACTTTTAACCTTTTATTCAATTCTTTTTTATATGCATCTCAATGTTCTGAATTCTTTAAAATTTTGATGCTGCAATAGTTTTTTAAACACTAGAATTACTACTTTAAAATTAGGCTTTACCATTTGAGGACGTTGTGGTGGTCCATTTAGCGGTCCCGGACGTGGTCCATTAGGCCGTGGTTGCCCAGGCCATTGGGGTTGCTGACCAAAGCGTGGCGGACCTTGCATACCTTGTTGAGGTATCATTGGTGGTCCTTGATGCATTGGTGGTTGCTGTTTTTTTATATGTGTTGTTTTTGTTATAGATGATGATAAAGATGATAAAAGTGGTTGTAGAAATGAAACATGGAACAAGAGATAACAGAATAACGATAATAACTAACATTAAATCAATGAAACAACATTATTATAGTAACATATTTATTACGCATTAGTATTATTATATAGGATTGCTACATTTTAGTATTTTAATAAATATTTAATTAGGTTTACTAATTTTTAATATATAAAAATAACAGGGGAAACATTACTATAAGTCAAAATATACAACTAAAATCCAAATTTCATTTTGCATACATTTGAATGTTATTAGGTTTGATATTTTGGCTGGCACTTCTATGTATATTAATAAAATATAAGAAACTTACTTTTATATTTTGTTGGAAAAAAAAAATCGATCACATTTTCAAACTTACAACAAAAGTACATATAGTACCAGATAAACATAATTAAGCTAGCTTTAATAGGTTTTGAATTTCTACTTAGTATGTACGTACTCGAATAACTAAATATATTTTATATATTATCGTACTAATCTTGTTCTCAACAATTTAAACTATTATGGCCTAATAAATAAACTATAGTAGCCTAACAATTTTTTTCGTAATGCATTTTAAAAACTTTGTTCACATTATTAAAACTGTGATCAGCAAATAGAAAGGCATCCATCAAGTTATTTTTAAGTTTAAAATAAAAAGAGCTCATAGCACTATTTAAAGGATTCAAATGTAACAGGAAGATAAGAAAAACTGATGTATTTTGTCCAATAAAGTTTTAAGCAATCAAAAAAATTTTGCAAAAATATCATCAATTGGGGTTTTGTGTTATTTTTAACATTTTTAAATTTTTTTTGACAGCAACAATTGATAAAGTAATTTAGGTAAGCTGGTTCTGGTTTTTTTACTTAATTTTCCTCACTTTTTCTACTGTGTATGTTTAACTAAATGCCCATTTACATATAAAAAAAAGACGAAGAAGCAACTAGTATTTCGTAAAACAAATATGTTTTCAGCAAAAATAAATTGAAGTAGTTTAAAAACCAAACGTGTTTTCATAATTTCTTTTGCACTTATTTCTTAAAGTGCATTTGAAGACTAAATCAAATGTATAGCATTCGAATGCATTAAAAGTAGCATTTAATGCTATTTCGAATCTCTAGTTTAGGAATTGTAATAATTCACATGTTAATATAGAATTACAATTTTTATTGATTTTAAAATTTATATTTTTTACTTATAAAGAAAAGTTGTGGGTTTACCGAAAATTCATTGATTTAAGGGCCGTATTTAAATGACCATCACATTCCTTAAGTGTGAACCCTAAACGCAAATGATAGGTTAATGTAAAATTTGCGCATATTTTACCCTGTTATAAACCAGTTCATTATCGGTAGTACTCATGCACATTTACTACTTTTTTGCATGTCTTTTTTAATCAAATTAAACAACAATGGATGGGCGGTCCCTCCGAGTGTTATATTCAAGCAACAAACGTCGGTTTCGTCAGTTTATTGCCCACCCAGATTCTCCATAACGAAGGATCAGTACAACAACTTTTACAAATCTTTAGGTCCCAGTTTCATACCTGCTGGCGAAAATAACACTAAGCATACGTACTGTGTCTCCCACCTAATTGGTCCTAGAGGTCGTGTGTTATATTTTTCTGTGTCTAAAAGGGTACCTAACGTTATTTTAACTGGGTAACCAGCATATTGGCCAACTTATCACAATAAAATGCCAGCCGTTATCGATTTCACCGCAACAGAAGGTATATTCTCGGAACTTTTTGAAGCTCAAGCCTCGTTGGATCTATCTCGACACCACTCACCTACAAAATTACTATTTGCAGCCCTAACACAAAATCGCAACTAGTGATTTTAAATTATCAAAAAGATTAAATTGGTTAATATATAAAAAATATATCAGCACCAATTCGAAATGAACACATTGAAAAAGCAGCTGAACATGCTTTTTCTACCTACCGCCAGGTTAAGTACAACTGAATTTTTTCGGCCGATTAGGTGAAAAAAGATGAGCCCGAAGAGAATGGAAAATCATATGTCACCCCAACTTAGAACAAGCTAAAAGAAACCAATTTAAAAACTTGCTGGAGGTATACATAATTACAGCTCCGAAGGACTAGACTCGACTCCTTAAACAAAATATTCTCTATGGCGATCAGCTAAATGTCTTTTAAGGCCCGTTATGCAAAAACACCACTGCGTTAAAAATTACGAAGCAAAATGTGATCTACTCAAAGGGTCCATTAAAGAACGTGTTCACTTTTAACACTTGTACTCACGTCACTAAATTTTCGCCAATTGTTGCAAGACGTCCTACAGAAACACGCTTACAACTCCTAGATGTCGCAGAGGCTATCGATAATTTAAATGCTAACAAATCTTCTGGCTTTAATTGAATGAGCTATTTTTAACGTCATATTACGGCTTAAACATTTTCCGCCGGTATGGAAAGTTGCCTTAGTAAAGGTGATGCCTAAGCCTGAAAAAGATTCTCCGTAGGTGGAGTCTTACATGCCTATACAAGTCTGTTACCAACCATATCCGAAATTTTTCGAAAAACTGCTTAAAAACAAGCTGACCCCGATCTTATATGACAACTAGCTAAGCCCCGGTGTGCTTCGCTACCCCAATCATAGTAAAATTATTCAAATATGTTAACACAAAAGAATTTATATTTTTTTAAATTTATTGGTTGCCCCACATAAGTTGCAATAAATAATAAGTCAGCCCTACTATTTACTTAGCTCATAAAAATTGGAAATTTACCAGGCTTACAGTTTTGGATATTCAGAAAGTTTTAATAAGCAAAAATTATTTATAAACTTCTTTATATAATCTTAGCCCCTTACTTCCAGACTTTAAGTAACTCGCTGTAAAAATTTCAAAAAAATCGATCCACTGGTGTGGACAGCTATAAATTACAAACATACATACATATGTATGTACATACATACATACATACATACATACATACATACATACATACATACATACAACCTTTCTTTATATAATATAGATACAGGGATCACATATCAAATATTTTTCAAAAGAAGTTCAAACTTCTCTTATATTGTTAAATTCAAATTTTATTATGCTTTTGTGCAAATTTTTGTGCCTCACCAAAGAAAAAGGTCTGAGACCCACCTCCAATTATACCGATCGACACAGAATAACTTCCTGAGTCGATTAAAACCTGTCAGTCCATCCGTCCGGCTGGGAGTTAGGCTGAATTCCAAAACGCAGTTTGCTTTGCATTACAAATTTTCAACTTCTTCCGTTATACACTCCCTACAATTTTGACAACGTTTTTTGCTTCCAGGGCATTAATATAGCTGCAAACAATCATTTGGAAGTAAAAGATATTATCAAAAACCTCATCTTTGCTTTCAGGAAAAACTTGAAATTTTGTGATGCAAAGCAAACTGCGTTTTGGAATTCAGCGTTAATATATGTATTCTTGTAAACAAAGTAGAGACCGCATTTTTGCAGATATTTCGATGAAATTTGGAACAGATAAGTTTTTTTGGCATAAGAAAAAAGCATGTTGTTTGTGGTGATGATCAGTTAATTTTTCGACAGAGCTCCCATACAAATGTCCTCCCGGATTAACCGTTTTGGGCTATAACTGGCTCAAATATGGCCTTATCTTCACATAATTTTGCACGTTTGTCTATCTTTATGCCACCAATTTTTGTACCGAAAATAAACATTATCGGTCTATTTTTGAGCTTCATAAAAATCGCAAAAATAGAAGAACCAGTATGAAAACTTACATTTTTGTGGGCGCTGCAATCCTCAATTTTTGTCCTTTAAAATTTCGATTTTAGAGGCCTTCTATATGTGTGCCAATTTTAAAAAATCAGTGCAATAAAAGTACCAGCATAATAAGTTTAACTTTTATGGGCGTGGCACCGCCCACTTTTTTACCTTTAAAATTTTAACTTTAAAAGCCGCTTATGTGCGAACTAATTTCCAAAAACCGGTCTGGAAGTAGAATTTAAATTATGTTTCTATCTTAATTGATTTTAAAGTTACAAAAGTACTAAAACATAATTTTAACCCTTTCTTGCCCTTAGGATTTAATAATTAAAAAAGTATCTAAGAACGTACTCATATTTTTTAGGCCTGTCACACTTAATTTGAATAATGTTCCTATCTTTATTAGTTTAAAGTTACAAAAAACGCATAAAAAAATCAAAATATATTTTTAACCCTTTTTTCACCATTTGGGCCCAAAATTTAAAAAAAGTACGATAAACGTAATCATATTTTTGTAAAACCTATCGAACGCAATTTGAAAAATTTTTCTATCTTTATTGGTTTAAAAGTAACAAAAAAGTACCAAAAAGTACCAAAATATAATTTTAACCCCTTTTTTCGCCCTTTCGGACCAAAATTTAAAAAAAAACTCCAGATACCTGTCTGTTTATTTCTTAAGGAAAACGCTAAATTTTTTAAATTTTGTTTCTATCTTATATACATCAAAAGATAGTAGGTTACAGATTTTTCCCTTTTTGTCCCCTTTTTATCCCTTTACGGGCCCAATGTTTAAAAATTCATGTGCATTTAAACAAACATGTAAAGCTTAACACGTGTTATAAATTTCATGTATTTAGCTCTACGCGTTTGATCAATATGGCCTTGGGTAATTTTGTTAGGCCATTAATAACCTAACCTTCCCACACAAATGGGCGTATTGTGGGCGTGGCAGCAATAGTTTTTAAAAAAAAAGTAGCCTATTGCTCCTTTTAGACTTAAGATAACTCCCTGTAAAAATTTCACAAAAATCGATCCACTGGTGTGGCCAGCTATAAAATACAAACATACATACATACATACACACACACCCCTTCTTTATATAATAGATAAGTGCATTTCAAATCACCAATTTGGCTTGAGAAGTCAACATAGCACCATTGAACACACCCACAGATTGGTTATAAGGAAAGCCTTTGAGAAAATGAAGCACTGCTCCGCCTTTTAAACAAACTTAAGCTAAATTTGCCAGTAAATCTCTTTAACCTTTTGAAAAAGTACAAAACCGGTCGACAATTTATGGTAAGAGAAGGAAATTACTTAAGATGCCTTTAAACAAAACGGGCAGGCGTGCCTTAAGAGAGTATCCCAGGGTCAATTCTGTACTTGATTTACACAGCAAACATGCCCACAAACAGTTTTACACACACAGTACTCATAAAGACCCTGAAGGGGCTTCTTACCAACTGCAACATCACGTAACCGAAGTAGACTACTGGGCAAAGTTATGGGGTATTAAAATAAATAAACATAATGTACTCGCGTAACTTTTACTTTACGCAAGGAAACGTGCCCTCAATTCTTATTAACAACCATAGGTTAGGTTGAACAGGCGGCTGCGGAAATGTTGAAACAATTGTTGTGCAGCCCACTTGGGTCCGTTTCCTCGGTCCCTTTGTGATACCTGTGGAATATTAACAACCATACGGTGCCTCAACGATTTGAGACGAAATATTTTGGCATTCACCTGGATCGCCGCCTCACGTGGAAGTCACATACAGATGCGAAGTTGTCACAATTAAAACCTTATTGGCCCGAATTCATTGACGAATTCGTAATTTTTTTTTTGCTACGTCTTAATTGTAAGCTTCTGCTCTATAATTCAATTTTGAAACCAATTTTCTGCTGCGGTTTACATGATGGGGCACTTCTCCTCCTCCAACATAGAAAAATTCAACGCCGTCAAAACAAAATTCTAAGAATGTTAACTGGTGCTCCTTGGTATGTCAAAACAGCAACGTCCCAAAGGATCTACAAGTTCCACTAGTTAAATGTGAAATCCTAAACTATGTAGACAAGTACTTAAATAAGCTGGAAACATCCAAATCCGCTCGCTCGAAACATTTTACAACATAAGGGGCACACTCGTTTGAAGAACTTTGAAGAAGTTAGAACTGTTTTATGCTTTAACTTGCGAACGTTAATTTTAGTCTGTCACTGGCTGGACTAATTTCAATTATTTAGCTTTAAGATTCAAATACGTTTTGTTAATTCGCCAAAGTCGAATATTCAATAAAAAATTAAGAAAAAAAGGTTAGGTAGAACAGGTGGCCGCGGAAGTGATAAAAGAATGAGGTGTAGCTGACTTGGGTCCGTTTCTTCGGTCCCTTTGCGATACATACCTGGGGTTTCTCTTTTAGTTAGCCCAGCAAAAATATATTGAAGAAGTTGAAAAAGAAGTCGCGTTTTTATGATTTTAATTACATCTATGTCTTGAAATTCATTTTAAATGCATTCCAAAGCTATAATATATATTATAATATTCGAGTGCATTAAAAAAACATTCAATGATGTTGAGAATCCCTACTTTAGAAATTATACAAATTAAAAAAATTTGCAAGGATTTTAAGCACGCATTAGAGTGACGAACTATTTCTCTTAATGTGCACTCATGCTCCCTAATGGCACACTTATATCAAATATCAGGCATGTTTCTTTTTTTCTTTTGGTTTTGGTTTTTTCGTTTGCAGGTTGTAATTTTTTTGATTAAATTTAAAACTGTATCTTCCATTGCGTTTTACAACAAGCTCAAAATTTAAAAATCGTTTCTATCGCCCAAATTATTAATATTTACATTCTTTGTTGTCATACTTGTCGTTAATTTTACCCAACGCGAAACGCAATAAAGTTGAAATGCATGATTACAGATGCCCCGTGCCACAGTGCATTTACCGTTAACACTATATTCCAATGGATTTGCTTGGCACAAATCCACAATTTGGCTACATATAGCACAATTATCTAATGCTAAATCCCATGACCACAAAGCATGAGTCAGCCATTTTTTATGACAAATCGTTTTGTTTTGCAAAACGAGCTGCTAGACGGTGCTTTAAAATTCTTCATGCTTTAAGCTTTCTCATTAGCATCAACCTCTATAATATTTGGCATGTTAAAAAACTAAAAGCTCTTTTTATATTATAACTTTTACAATAATTGATGTTTAACTTAACATTTTTTGTTTACTTATTCTTAACTAAGGGCAGGTTCAGATGGACACACCGACATTCTAGGAAGAGACGGGGATGGTCGACTCCTGCGGCGGTCAGGTTTTACGGATTATATGGTAGGGAAACTTGACTTTGGAATCTTGTCCCAGGTAGTGTTTCCGGATAGGAAGGCATGAAAGGGATCCGAGAGGCTGTATGAGCGTTGCACAGTCGTTACTGATGGATCGAAGATGGAGGCGGGCACCGGGGCTGGTGTTTATATAATGGACACGGAAGAAGGTCATACAGACTTCCGGACGAGTGCAGCGTTTTCCAGGCTAAGCTTCTGGCGGTGACGAGGGCCGCGCGATTGATAGGAGAGGACGCGGATGAAAGAGGGGATGTGACAATCTACGTAGATAGTCACGGCGAGCTTAAGTCTTTTGAGGGACATGTTTTAGGTCTAGACAAGGGACTAGTAAATCGACTTCGATTATGGTCGAAAATCGATTTTGACCCAAAAAAAATCGATTTTTTGTAATCGGATTTTTATAACGATTTTATACTGAAATCGATTATCGAGCCCAAAAAATCGATTTTAACCTTAAAAATTTTAAATGCTATACATTTTAAGAACTATTCCTTCAAAACAAACTATCTGCAGCGAAAACCCATGTGTCAATATGAAGCGTTAGTAAAAGTTAATTAAAAATGCAGTCAGATTTAGAAAAAACTATTAAAAAAGAAAAAATAGATAAGTGCACAGTTGCACGTATGTATATACTAACATATGAATGTATGAAGTTAAACTATCTGAATTTTTAAATGACCTGTGTTCTTTGTTATCATTAAATAGTTACGTACAGCTTTTCGAGTAATATGTACCTTTCTTTAGGAATTAGTGTAATTTACTTACTTTAAAATCATTTTTGAGGATATCTATTAATTTTAATATAGCATCAAAATAAAAGTCGACTATGAATTATAATCGATTATGAGCTTCGACTAATCGACTTTGAAAATCGAGATTAAAATAGTTGATCGTAAAATCGAAAATCGATTTTCGACTTTGCTTACCATTCCCTAATCTAGACTTGTGAACGACTGTATACGTGCTCTGTGTGAGGCTCTGTTGGGTTCCGGGTCATTGTGACGTTTCCGGCAATGAGACTACCGAAGCACTGGCAAGCAGGGAATTGGCTCGGGATTTTGGTGGGGCCACCATTGGGTTTCTATTATGAGCTGATAGAGACTTGGATAATGGACAAGGTGGACTAAACCTGGAGGGGCAGGGCTGACTGCAGGATCTCTAGACTTTTATGGCCCAGGCTGGACAGATTGGACAAGGACCTGTTACTTAAGGAGGGCAAGGGGGGTTCTGAGTTGCATTTTTGGAACTCTAACAGGGCACTGCGATGTGAGATAAAGGACAAACGAATGGAACAGGAACTCTCCAGATTTCTGCAGAGCATCTTGTCTGCCACTGCCCTGGGCTGCAGATTCGCTGATAGAGGTGGTTTGAAGGACGCTTCTTAGATGGACTTGGGAAGTCCCTGGCAGTGGGCTGGGGAGCATCATAGGTTTCATTAAGTGGGTTGGGTGGCTGGGCAGATAGGTGATTCAGGGCCTACAACTTCGAACCGTCAGTAAATTATTAGATTTTTTAAGCACATTTGTAAGAGGGGGTCGTGATATTGGGGACAACTCAAACAAAAATAACTGTTTGTCGGTCAAAAAGTAAGCAGTATTTCTTTGTCCCTAATATTACTCGATAATTAATAGGTAGGCAAAGACTTTCTGGGTACAGTATATCAAGTAGATTTTTTTGCATTGAAATTCGTACTTTTTTTATTTTGTTGTCGTAAAACTAAAAACTTTTTTTTACTATGGAAAAAAAATTTTTCTTTAATTTTAAATGGTTTTTGTGAACAGCGATTGAAGTAAAAATAATGCAAAAAAAATAAATACTAATCAAAGTGCTAGTCAAGAAAGTGTTTTTACATACATACGCTCATTTCCTCAAACAACCTTTTAAATAAAAAAGAGCTATTTCGAGGAAAACGCGGTTGAAGTTTTCGTATTGCGTACATTTACTAGAAAAGACAAGCGTCTTTTCTTTTCAAACGTAAAAAGTAGACGAAATTTAAAGATGAAAATTATATACAGTATCAAACATAATATTAACCAACAAGTCTGCATCGTTAACTCCAAGAATGTTTTTTTTTAAATTTATGACGTTGAGCAAACGAGCGATATGTATTTTTGGAATCTGATTTATGTCATTCTTAGAACTTTTACAATACTTTCTTTTTGTTTTCTAAACTTCTTACTATTATGCAAAACAAATTAATCCTGCCTGTTCTGTACATTTTTAATTAAACGGTGCTCTCTTAATCGATCGGTTTGCTGCATTCACACAGGTTTGTGTTAACTCGATTTGAAATCAGGCAAAATAAGCAAATTGATTTAAAATCGAGAAATTTTCTCAGGTTTTGTTTACAGGACAGGACCGAATATGTTACAGTCTGCTCATAGCCCTCGTATTGGTCAATTGTGACAAATTTTAAGAAATATAATACCATTTGTTATGCTCTAAACACAACTGGGACGAACGACGAATTTTTCATTGCGAATAATGGTCTTAGAAAATAAAACATATTTGTGTATATGAAAATGTTCACAAACAGTGCGTCGACTAAAATTCGTCATGCGTAACGAACCTTGCGACAGGTTTATTTCTATTTCTTACGCCGATAACGGCGAATAATTTGACACTGAGTGACCTTTTTCTTTTTACTTTTTTTATTTTGTTATTAAATAATGTTACTTTATACTGTAAGAATTATTCACTTTCTATTTGTTGCATTTAAATAGACTTAATGTATTTTTAATATTACATACATATACATATGCATATTTTAAAAAAGTTTTTTTTAATTAATATGTTTTTCAATTAGTGCTGTTTTATTCGTTCTAAATGCGTTTAAGTTGACGAATTAACGCAACAAATTTCAACAGACGAATTCGTCGTGTAGTGCGGAATTCGTCATTCTTCCCAGTTGTGTTTAAAACACTATGCAACAAGCAAAATTTCACTTGATGACTACTATACTCTTTGGATATCTTATGGTTTTCTAAGTAAAAAAGCCATCGAAATTCTAAGTTCTATGGATAAGATTAAAAAAATTTCTAAAATATGGGATTTTGAAGAGGCTGTTCCATTGATTTTTAACAGCTCTTCAAAGCCTTGCACGATTTTTTTAAAAGGAAATCCAAAAGACTTGCAAAAAAAATTATCTTAAAGCCCTGCAAATATTATTTTTTAAAAATTTTAACGGTTTTAGAACTATTTGGCCCGTAATGATAAAAATTGAAAATTTTTGGTCAAAAATTTAATTTTTATTTTTGAAAATTAATTTAAAATAGAATATTGCAAAAAATTTATTTTTTTTTATTACTTGATCATATGTGTACATGTAATCTTAAAAGCCTTCTTACGTGAAAATCGATGGATAAAGTGAAGTTTTTGATGTTTACAAAAATTGAGTTTCTTAAGGACTGTCCACCGATTCTATTTCAAATTTGCGATCAAATAGTCTTGTTTTGTTTTATAAATACCTAAAAACTTAATAAAGCCGATTTTGGCAAAAAAAAAGAACATTTTTCATGATTTCAGTTTGGGTATTTAAACAAAGATTTATCATTGAAAAGTTCATATGTTTTTATTTCAACTTTAAAAGTATTTCTTGTAACAAGATTGGAATATTCGATCGTAAGTTATAATAAAACCGACATTTATCTATTGCTTTTTACGTAAGCAGGTTTAGACGATTTTTTATACATGCGTGTAGTTATACGAGTTTAGTATTGCCTATCTCAAAAATTGTTCCAGCTATCGACTTTAAACCTGTCACAAGGTAACTTTGTTTTATATTTACAACTTAGCTGTATCGTATCCCTGCGTATACAAAAATACCACAATGAAAGATAAATAACAACTAAAATCGATTATTAGATTCGGCTTTGAAAATCGGAATTAAAATAGTTGATCGTAAGATCGAAAATTGATTATTGGTTTTGCTTACCATGCGGTATTTAAAAGCAGGGCTGCTTGCTAGAAGTAGGGGATAATTCCTACATGTAGATTTTTTAATGCTAAAACAGGAGCGTAGGAAAAATTGGAAAGATTTTTAATATTCGCTGAAATGTAAGGATTTTATTCTCATACTGCATTATTTATAAAATAAGAAAAAGTAATTTTTAATATTTTTTTTCAAAACGCTAAAAAAAAATTTTTGTTTTCTTAAAAACCGCTTAAACCGCACAATATATTTATTCAAAAGAAAACAGATGTTTGTGGTCTAGAAAGTTTAGGATACTAACATGAATTTGGTTTTATTAAAAATAATAAAAAACTGCAATGACGTGATTGTTTTTGGTAATTTAACAAAAATGGTATGGATTTTGTTTAATGTTACCTATAAAAATTCGGAGTGCAGAGAGAATTATTTTTAATAACAACAGATATTCGCACCAAAAAGCAAAACAAATTGAGCCGTGCGTACATCTAGAAATTCGATTTGTATTATAAGATAATTTCTACGAAACAATGGGAAAGATTGGAATAATTTTGAATGAACTACTATTCAAATCAGTTCAAAAGAACTTTATTAATGTTTTTATTCCTAATTAAATGAAATTTTTCATTTTAAATTTAATTTATGCTCAAAAGAATTATATTACACACTTTTTAAATAACCCTTGCTCTTGTACCTAAATTAAAATAAAAGTACGCACAATTATTTTTATTACTGAAGATTTTTCTTTAAGCAAAAATAGTCTTTTGTATAAATAATGTTTGAAATACTTTAAAATCTTAAGTCAAAATTCTTTTAAATATAAATTTGTAAAGCCACACCAATTATGAGCAGAAATCGTGTTCTTTTAGTGTCTACCTAAGATTAAGCGTTTAAAAACATACCACAATGGGAGTCATAAATTTTTGAGTAACAGTTTGAAAATTTTTTTAACTAAAATGTGAGTAAAATGGTCCCACCTAATGAAATTGTATATATGCGAATTAAATGCAATTTTTTATATATTTTTTTTTTTTTTTGCTTCATTTTAATGACTCAAAATGCCTAGGCATTTTTGTGGAGGAAAGTTTTTTAACGTGTACGGAAAATTAATTTTTTTGGTTGGTAAAAAGGTATTTTCCGTTTTTTTTAAATAAAACTTTGACTTGCGGCGTAGCTCGTCATATTTAAAAATTTCTACAAAACTTATTTGGCGTTTTAATTCCTGGTTTTGCAACATAGGGCTTTTTGTGTGATTTTCTCAAACGCTTCTTGATCATCTATGTACTGCAATAAGATTGAGTAACGACTCCAAATATGTAATTTATTTTTAAATTTTTATTTCTAATGCAGTAACTTTTTTTTTATTATTTTTACTTATTCGGTTTTAAGTTAATTATTAAAATGGTGATAGCTATTAAAATTTTTTTTTAAATTTTTGAAATTTTCGTCAGCACTATTTCTACTCGGTACTACTGTAAGTTGAATGTAAATTTGTTTTGTTCAAAAAAACTTAAAAAATAATTTAAATAATATTCATATTTTATATTGCTTTGACCTAACCAAATCTATGTACATACAACCCTATGTTATATTATTGTCATTTTTATACCCTTCACATAATAATAGGGTATATATCAGTTTGTCATTCCGTTTGTAATTTCTTTATTATTCGTTTGCGACCCCATAAAGTATATATATTCGGGATCCTTATAGATAGGGAAGTTGATATAGCCATGTCCGTCTGTCCGTCTGTTAAAATCAAGTTTCCGGAGTCAAATAAAAAGATACAGACCAGTTAATGGTGTCAAACTATTATAAATCAGCAAAATCGGTTCACTATTGACCGAGGTATAAGCGAAAACCCAAAGTAACCCATTTTTTAGGACAAAATCCGTGCATATATCCCTTTATATCTCAGTAAGTATAGTCACTCTTGCCACAAAACTTGACACGGATACTCCTAAAGAAGGGACCTAAATAACAGAAAAAGTTTTTTTCAGATAGGACCAGGGAAAGAGGTATTTTTTTTCTACAATTGCACAAATTTGGGGGGTTATTATGTAATTCGATTCGAATCGAAAATCTTTCGAATTCGTACAAATTCAATTATGTAGTACGATTTTCGAAAATTTATTTACGAACGTTCGGAAATTAATTTAAATTTTTTAATAAAAATTTACATTTTAAAAAATTTTTCGCAAATTTTTAAAAGTTCCACAACGTTTATTACAACGTTTATTTTCGGCAGCAACTGATATTTTCCTTAAATTATTTCCTGAAACTATTTATCTTTTAATCGTATTAGATAATACGGATTTCCTTTCGAATCGAAAATTCCTTTCGAAAGCTTTTTCTATTCGAATCGAATTACATAATAACCCCCTTGGTGAAATATTTTATGCGCTATATCTCGGAAACTATAACAGCTATCAACTTAAAATGTTCTACAAAAAGTAATTGTACACTAAGACCTACACTTTAAAGAAAAAATTTTTTGGGTGGAGGCAGAAGAAAGGGTAGCTCCCATACAAATTAACAATTTTTATGAAATTTTCAATAAGCTATATCACGGAAACTATAACAGGGGGGTTATTATGTAATTCGATTCGAATAGAAAAAGCTTTCGAAAGGAATTTTCGATTCGAAAGGAAATCCGTATTATCTAATACGATTAAAAGATAAATAGTTTCAGGAAATAATTTAAGGAAAATATCAGTTGCTGTCGAATTTAAACGTGTAATAAACATTGTGGAACTTTTAAAAATTTGCGAAAAATTTTTTAAAATGTAAATTTTTATTAAAAAATTTAAATTAATTTCCGAACGTTCGTAAATAAATTTTCGAAAATCGTACTACATAATTTAATTTGTACGAATTCGAAAGATTTTCGATTCGAATCGAATTACATAATAACCCCCCAGATATTGAAATTAAATGTTCTACAAAAAGTAACTGAACATCAAGAGTTATGTTTTAAAGAAAAAGTTTTTTGGGTGGGGGCAGAAGAAGGGGTAGTTATCATACAAATTAACAATTTTTATGAAATTTTCGGCACGCTATATCTCGGAAACTATAACAGATATCGACTTCGAATATTCCACAAAAAGTAATAATCAAATAATTCATACATTTTGGAAAAAAAAGTTGGAGAGGAGCAGGTGGACTAGAAAACCCCATAAAAATCAACAACTTTTGTTAACCTTTTAATATAAATAATGTCAAACACTTTTATTAATGTCGTTCCTCATCTATTTCTATTATCCATACGAACGTTAAAGTTTTGTAAAGTTTTCTATGGGCTTTAAAACTCACACAAGGTATTTTTAATATACTATTTGCAGAACAAGATAACTCTGCTGGGTATATTTAAATACCAATGTGAAGGGTATTTAAGATTCGGCACGCCGAATATAGCGCTGTTACTTGTTGTTAAATCTCAAATCTAAAGCCTAACTGTGCCAACTACAAATATTTGAAATTTATTGTTTATTTAGTTAGTGAGTTTGTTTTGTATTGTGATTGACAGCTTTAATAACAATATTTGTTATCCCCAAAAATAAATAATTTTTTTCAAAACAGAATGTATTTTTTATTTATTTAAATTATATGATTGTAAAAACTTTTAACAAATTTCATTTTAAAATTATTTACATTTTGAGCGTAAATGCATTACTTAAAGACATTTTTAATGCAATGTATAACAAATGTAAATACAGTTGAATGCAAAATGCATATGTAAACTATTTTTGTACCTTATAAGAATATACCTTTTGTAGGCCTTTTAACAGAATAATGTCATTTTGTACACAAGCAAAAAAGTTTAAATTAATTACAAATTTGTATTCTTATTACAGTAGTAATTATCACAGCTATTTACATGAAGAATATTAGAAAAAATGAAATGTTAACAGAAAACATGCTTTTTATCTTATGATATAGTCATTATGATTAGAAGAAAAAAAGTAAATATCACATTTTCATTTTCTACAGCTTGCTTTGATATTTCTGTTGTAACGAATTATATTTTCTTATTTAATATTTTATGTTTTCTATTCGAATAAATATTTTAACAAATTATTTTTAGTGTTTGTGTGTCGAATTATATGTATATAAGACAACACAAGTTTTTCTTGTTAAATTAAGAGAGACAAATCAAAAAAATCTGCATCACAGATTTTTATTTTAATAGGTGTGCATATACATATGTATGTATAATTTATTTTGTATGTTCTTTTGGTTTTTAAAACATTGGCTTATATAATATAATTAAAAAATATATTAAATTTAATTGCTCTGAAATACATATTTTAAAAAATCAATGTACATTTTAGTTTTTAAAATTAATATATATTTTATAATAATTTTTTAACTATAAATGTGAAATTAGTAATTTTGTTTAGTTTCAGGCGAAGAAACCTTTAACAGGCATTCAGAACAATTGAGACGTTTATATCAAACATACAATTTAATATTATTTAGAAAATAGTTAAAACAAAAAAAAAACACAACCAAATTATAATAATAAAAAAAAAAAATAAAATAAAGGGAAACCATTAAAATACAGAAAACTCTGAATAAAACTACTTCTAAGATATCTTTTAGTTTTAGAGTACAATACGAAATTAAAATATAGACATTTTTTATAGATTAAACGCAACATACCTGCAAGCGCGGTGGTCCTCCATTCGGGCCAACTGGAGGTCCTTGTGGTGGCATATGTTGTGGTCGAAATTGTCCTGGTGGCATATTAGGGTTCATTAGCCGCGGTTGGTGATTTGGTGGAACTCCTTGGGGCGCTCCATGATGTGGTGGCATCGGACCACCGGGCATTAGAGGTCCACCTGGAGTTGGGCCGCGCGGTGGTCCATTTTGCTGGGGTGGTGGCACTGGTCGTGTTTTTTGTAGACTCTCAAATTGATTTAAAGCCTGCTTGGTAGGATATGTAACAACTGGCGCCTGGCCATGTAACTCCTTTTTGGGTAAACGCTCTAAAACCAAACGTAAACTCGCTTCCGAGCCTAAGGACACCACACAAAATCCTTTTGATTGACCGTTCGCACGATTTTCAAAAAATTTTACTTCCTGAAAATCGTTTACACCAATATCCCGCATAACATTGGTAATGTCTTGATCGGTACTCCACTATAAATTAAAACGAAATATGTATACATTTTTATATAATTATTTAAGATTTATTAACTAAATTGAGCCTAAATTGTTTTTCGGTCCACGAGCCCTTAGTATAAAATCCCCTGCTCTTACTTATTACATGTACTTATATTTTTATAATACAACAAAAAAACATACTAATTTTTTTCGTTTATTTAGGGCTGCGAAAAAAGGATTATGAAGTTTTTAAAGAACCATGATCACTACAAAGCAACTAGCTAACACTTTTATATAAATTAAAAAGCTTTTGTTTTTTGGACTAGACTTTTCGTTTCCGGATTTAAACCTTACCTACATATAAAAATTTTACAACTAAAAATTTAAAATATTCATATTCACAAGGTGTTCTATTTGTCCTATTGTCAAATTGTTATAAAATTTCACAATAGTTTTGTTGTCTTTAGTACAAAAATAGTTCTAAAACTATACTTAGTCGTTTAATATGCTTCTTAAATTGTCACAACTGCACATACACCTGCGCCTGGTGTCCCAATAGTTGGTAAATGTGTTTAAACCATTGTGAAATTTTATAACAATATGACAATAGGACAAACAGAACACCTTGTGAATCCCTTTATTGCTATTTATATTTAATCAGGATACACTTATACAGGTAGTATCGAGGCTAATTAAAAAATTTGCCCTCGGCATTTCCTTTTTGTGTTTAAGGAAGTGTATGTCAAAACGTTTAATTTTTAACACTACCTGTATAAGTGTACCCTGATATTTAATATATATACACATATATGTATATACATACATATGTATACGAGTGTTGCTTTTTATGTTTTGGGATTAGAAAACAAAAACAAATATTTATCATCGAAAATCACATGATTACTTTTCAAAATATTCCTGGGTGCTTAAAATGCAGTTGTTTGAGCAGATGTGTGAGAACTCGCATTGTCGTGGGGAAGAGTGATGCATCTTCGGCGGTTGGTTTTCCTGATTTTCTGACAGTCAAATGTTTATGCAATATTGAATGTATGCTTGTCCCACTAATGCCTAAGGTTGCCTCAATCTCACGATAGGTCACATGACGATCTTGCAATATCAGTTCACGCACAGTATCAATGGCTTTCGGAACAGTAACTGATTTGGACGACCTTTAGGAAATTCGTCTTAAAGTCCGACCACGACCAAGATTAAATTGACCTTGATGGATCTCCATCGTCAAAAAATATTAAGTTCATCCATGCACTGTTGCTGAGTTAATCCACGTCAAAATTTTTAAAAAAATAATCCCACAAAAATGTTTACGATTTAATTCCATTTTTGGGTCGAGATGAATTTTTTAAGTTACTGTAAGCAACACATATAACGCTCGTAGATATGTCAAAACGTTCCGAGTACGTATAACCTCGAAAATATCAAACTTTACGATAGAGTTGTCAGATTTCAACACTAGGGTTGCTAAGTCCCGAACCATAAAAGGCAACCCTCGTATATATTTATATATACATATGTATATGTGTTATATAACAACTTATACCATTGTAATAACAATATACAAAGATATTGCACTATGGGCTTCCTAACGTTATATAATAAAGAAAAATTTCCAAAAATTAAACATACTAACAAAACATTAAAAAAAATATATTTTTCATTTACCAGCGAATAATGTTCAATAATGTCTAAATTATCATAATTATTGCTAGTTTATTAAGGGTTTATTTGTACATTGACTATATAAATCTTGTTTTAAACATACATATGTAGATATTTTTGATTTTTATAAAAAATTACTTACCCACGTTAAATTTCCAACATACAGTTGGAAACGACGACCAACTTGATTAGGAGTTAAACTACCACTGCCTTGATGGTATACTCCATTTGAATTAGCTGCACCTACACCGTCTGCACCATTACCAGCTGGGCCGGGACTTCCACCACCAATAACTGATGTGACAGTGACGGATGCAGTCCCAGTAGTTGTATCAGTAGGCGCACCAATGTCGTCATACAGATCAACCCCTTCGGCAGAAAATTCATCCTATACAGAAAAAAAAAATTAAAACATATTTTATTTAAAAATAATTAATTTTGAATACCGGATTTTGCGCCGAGAAGTCTTTATCCAAGTCTTCGGCGTAGAGATCCAACACCACGCCGTCAGCCATATTTGCTAACAATTATTTATAATTAAACGTTTTAACCAACAAATTTACAAATATTTTTCTTTACTGTTTTTTAAATGGACTAAACTCATTAATATGTATACAAGCGCCACCAATAAATTGTCTAGCTTCAAGAAGCACACCGGTGCTCCTATACAATTTTACCGTTCACCACGAAAAAACTTTATGCGGTTAAAGCCATAAATTTAATAGTTTATGCTGCTAGAAACTTATTTAAAACCTTTGTTGCGTTTTTTCATTCACAAGTAAATAGTTTTTATATCTTAAAAGGATATTTTTTTAAGAACAAGAAGAATTTTCACAGAAAAATTTTCATCTGCAAAAAAAACTTGTGTAGATTTCTGCATACAAAATGGCTAACGTGAATGTAGAGTTGATTTTATTTTTCAAAGTTGTATTTTTAAGGCCAAAATATTGACTAAAATTAACATTGCTGTTCATACAAGAAAGACATATCCATGGCGCAATAATTTATCAGGCGGTGGTGATTCTATAGCAGCAAAATTTGGTGAATAAAAATTTTTCGTTTTTGTTGTAGTTTTCGTTGGCACAGTTGTCAAAAAAAGATATGTAAAGGTAAACAGCTTTGACTACCCTGCCTCGATTAATGAATGAAAAATATAGATCAGCTGTGCTCGTAACACCACCTGGTACACAAAATTTCACCATAGGCATATCCATGCCTTGACACATGTCAAACTCTACATACATATAAAAACTGTTTGTATTCACTCTTGTGGATGAAATGCTCACTAAGCTGCTTATTAATGATGTCAAATCATACTTGTTTACAAAAGGCCGATTACAAAAAAATGTTTTATATTAATTTATATTGATTTTTGACCAAAATTGTGACGGTCACGGTCATCCTAACCTTTCACTGTTCCAGGCAGGATCACCTTCTTCTGCAACAGCTTTAACCAAAACAATGTTTTTCTTACTATAAAAAAATTCTTGTATTAATACTTGTATTAATGCTTTAAAATACAAGTAATACACACTTACCTTTTTCTTTGTTTCCACCAAACCTTTTTTTTTTACCAAATTAAAATAATTAAAATAAAAGAAAATAAACGAAAATAAACATTTTTAAACAAAACTTTTTCTTTTAATGTTTACTTGTTTGTTTACATTTATAATTGGTATCACAGTTTGTGTTGTCAAAGCTTAATGAGCTTTTTGAAATGTAGAGGGCGGCAAGTTCAGTAGGTTAAGGGGTAATTCACAATGGATAATGTTAATAAGAATGACCTTACAGTGTACTTCAACCGATTAGAAACACGAAGATTTTGGTCGTAAGATCATTCAAGGTGACTTTGTCAATGACTTATAAGAGCACGTTTTTCATTCGGTGTTGGGATATTGGACTGGGCAGTACTCAAGGTGTAATAAAAATTATAATTAGAAACGAAGAGTGAAATTTTATTGCCACGTGTGGAAAGAAATCTTAAGAAGATATTCTTCTTATTAATTTCTATTTATTTTAATAAAAAGAAAGGTCATAAATATTCAAGTCATTAAAGGAGCCATCTACATTTGGGAAAGAGTCATTAGCAAAAGTTACTTAGTGGGGACACAACATCTTCCCCAACTGTTATATAACCTGTATTATAACACCACAACACTTTTTGCTATAACGCTAGTACCAGGGCCGGAAAGACTAACATCGTTTAAATACATTCAGGTACCCCTTGACCAGAACACTGGGTAAGCGAAAAATAAAATAAATTTGAAATCCGTAGAAACTTCCTTTTGTTGGGACACGTAGAAAACTAAAAACGTGGTCCCATGACCTAAAGTGAAGGTCACTAGAAATTTTAAGGTTAGAGTCTGCTTAATAACACCTCACACAAAACACTATAGAAAAAATATATTTGTATTTAAAATGAATGTTTGATGGCCCAAGATTAGACACGTTACAATTTAAACATAAAATTTATCATAAAGTAAAATAAAAAGAGGGTAGAACTGAAGTAAAATTACACCATTATATATATGTATAATATGTATAAAAATGTATATGAAAAATACATATTAAAATATTAAACATATTCAAAAATAGTAATAAAAAAAAAAAGATATTTTTGTAATTATTAGTTATATGTATTTATGTAGTAATAATTGTTAACATGTGTAAATATAGCTTTGTTATTTTGGAATAATAAAAAAAAAAAAAAAATTATTAATAAAGTAAGACTTCTAAAAATAATAATTGTAAATAAAACAAATTTGTACTGTATTAAAATGAAATACTGAAAATATTGAATTTTTTAAAATATGAAATTCTAAAAGAATAAAGATTGTGATGTAAATCTAGGTGTAGGGGTAAGTTATTGAGTAGGGGCTCTTGAAGAATATTTGCTTCGGGTCAGCAAGAGCCAAGGATGGCTGAAATATTGCCATATCAGGGGTGGGCAACCCGTGAAGACAATTCCAACTTTGTTTTCAATGACTCATAGAGTACTTTGCCTGGATAACCTAGAATTACACTGTCGTTATCTGTCTGTCTGTCCGTCCGATTTATTTTATTTTCCTAATCTTGTGTGTGTTCAATGTTTTGTGTTAAATTTTTATCTGGCACGTATATTATAAATGTGAGCCAAACCTGGTGGAAAGAACCAACACCTTTCCGGCGAGCTAATGCCGTGCTTTGACCAGCGTGCCAACTCCACCAACAACATTAAGGTTTGTCACATTTATGGCGCCCAACTTTAGAGCATTAAAAAGAAAATTTTTGTAAATAAAAATGCCTCTTTATGTTCAATGCTTTGGTGTGGGTATAATAAACGCATGTCCTGGAAGGTGTAACAATTAAAACACCATGCCTGAGTAGCGGCACTTATTATACAAATATTAAAGAATTGAAGAACTATTCATTTTAAAACAAAACGTTTCGTTAAAGTATGTCATAAACCGTCCGACTCTACGTCTTGAGTTTATTAGCGACTTTTACAGATTCATGGCGTTAAGATTTGAAAAGTTCACTTTATGTTGTATTGTTCCGTGTATAGTCAATTTTTAACGACAGTATAAACTATAAAATAATAACAAAATAATAATAGCTATAATAAAAATAATAATTATGATAATAATAATATTAATAATAATATGAATTTTTCATTAAATATCAAAACACATTCAATTCTAAGATATCTGGGCAAAAAAAAAAAAAAAAAAAAAAAAAAAAAAAAAAAAAAAAAATTTATTTAATTTTCCAAAGGAAAACCATAATTAATATTTTTTTTCAAAGAAAAGTATTTAACATTGAAATTATGAATAAATTCATAAAATTTAAAAATATAATTTACTTAAATTTTGTTAAAACATATTTTATGAGTCATCAATAGAAACTACCCATTTGCATCATTGATTCGCATCACTCTTTCATCGTATCTGAAATTTATTAAAAGAAAATATTTATTTTTATATTTAAAAATATTAAAAATATAGTAATTTTGAACATATTAATTTTTCTTTCAACTAGTAAGAAACAAAAAAAAAAAAAAACATAATTAATCAAACTAACCTAATAATTTACTAATTTGTAAAATAACACTACTAAGATAATAATATAAACACGCTTTTCGTAGCACAACTTAAGTTACTAGAAGACACTCAAACATTCATTCATACATACAGCATATCTGTCATTTGTGTTCGTTGAAAACTTGAACGTCCTTTTTTTTTTGAAACCTTTTTCATAATTATATATACCCTGACATAGCATTTATATTTTTTTTCAAATCTAATCTTTTTTGTTTAAACTTTCGATACTTACTGATCTGTTATATGAGAATAGGAAAACAGCTCTTGTGTCTTAAGTCTTTTGTTTTGTTTAATAGTTTTGTGCAGAAAATTGTTCTAAAACATTTTAATCGTCATTTGGTTTGTATCTTACTGTTTACTACTTGTTGTATCTATTACCATGTCCCAAGGCAGAGTTTTAAGACCTAAGGGTAAGTCCCAAAACGGTGCCATCCCAAAAACTTTTACTGTAGCAACGACAACAACAACCAACACAGTGCCATCATTAATGTCACTGGCATTTCCACAACTCCCTGTTACTACACAACAACCTACATCGTCTCCAGACACAGATAACACCGTTGTTTCTCCACAGTTTTCCAGCGCAGCAGCACAGGAAATACGTCAACTGTATAGCGCAAACCGAGCCAGTCATAATTTAGGCAACAGTGATAATTTTGGTAATGGAAATGAGACAATTGTTAACACTGAAGGCGTTAATTTAAGAGAGTACATAAGTGCATCTGTTGAAGCTTCTCAAGCAGCTGTACTAGGCCAGGTCACAGAAACCTTACAGCAACTCGTGCCACGTATCGTTCGTGATGTTATAAGAGCTGACAGAAATATTTCGTTTGAAACAATAAATGAGTCGTATGTACAAGCACCACCTAGAGATATTCAAAATAGTTCTCAGCAACGACCACCAAATCCGCAAGATAACCAACAGCAACATATACCGTATCCTAATATGTACCACCATCCTAGAATGAATATGCCAGTAGAATTAGAAAAGTGGGGAATAAAGTTTGACGGCAGCCGAAAATCGTATACCGTAGAGGATTTCGTATTTAGAGTTGAGTCGCTACGGATGGACTACAATTGCCCGATGTCCACATTAATGAAAGGATTTCATCATCTTTTGGCAGGAAGTGCATATGAATGGTTTTGGACTTTTCGCCGCGAAAACCCTTATTGTGAGTGGGCACAATTGAAATACAATCTTATCCGTAAGTTCAGACGTTTTGAAAGTGATTCTGAAATCCAGAGGTGTATTATGGAACGTAGACAGCACCCTACCGAACCATCTGAAACTTTTATTGGTGAAATTATTGCTTTAAAGAATCAACTTAGTCGTGGAGCTCGAGAGGAAGAACTGGTACGAATTGTGAAAGATAACCTAAAAGATGGAATATATCAGTTAATTTACCCGATTGAAATTGTAAGTTTTGATCAATTACTTGATGAGTGTAGAAGAGCTGAACGCAACCTGTCTAAACGAAATAATCATCGACAGTATGTAACTCGAAGAGTAAATGAATTAGAATATGATGAATCCATGGAAAGTAATGATATCAGCATTGACGCGCTAAATATAAATACTCCTACTTTCAAGCATCTAATATGTTGGAATTGTAAGACCCCCGGACACTCATTTGTAGAATGTAGCTCAGAACAGCGAAATCTTTTCTGTTACAAATGTGGGTTCGAGAACGTAATAACTCCAAAATGCCCGAAATGTTCGGGAAACAAATAAGCGAACATCGTGAGGACTGGGTTAGCATGTTCGTATCACCACCAGTACAAAACAGCACAACATCAAATATATTTCAACCCTATAACAACAACAACAACAACAACAACAACAACAAAAACAACGAACGACAAACAGAAACTGAAAATTGCTTTACCAAAACACTACCTAAATCTAACACAATTAAAATACATAGCAATCCAGAAATATTAAGCAACAGTAAAATACCAACAAAGTTGAAAACTTATCAAGAAAGGCTCGATAATTATAATAAGGTAAGAGGTCGAATTTTTAAAGACTTTACAAGCTTGAATGAGAAAATTACAAACACTCGTAAGAGACATATAAAACGTAAACTTGAAAGAAAAGAAATAGCCTCAACGTTTTTAGAATCTGATAACGACATTAGGCCATACATGGAAGTTGATATAAATGGAATGATTTTTAAAGGACTTATGGACAGTGGAGCCTCTATTAGCTGCCTTGGTAGAAATTGTCTTGATAATGTGAAAAAAATGAAATGCAACATATTAGATTTTAAATCATCAGTAAAAACGGCTGATGGAAGTGGACACCAAATAGTGGGTAAAGTAAATGTTAACCTAAAACTCGGTTCAAAAATCATGAATACTATTTTATACTTAATTCCAAATCTAGAACAGGAACTAATATTAGGTTATGATGTTTGGCAGAAAATTGGTATTAAAATTTGTCCCATTATAAATGAATTATCTACAGAGCAAGAAAATGATGCAATAATCCACAAATTATCATTAGAAGAAGCAAAAACCTTGGAATATGTAAAATCTTTTTTTAAATGCTATTCAAAATACGGATTAGGCAAAACAAATCTTGAAATGCATGTCATTGACACAGGAGATGCGCCACCTAAAAAAATGCGTCACTATCCAGTAAGTCCAGCAGTACAAAAACTTACTTATGCTGAACTGGATAGAATGTTGGCACTTGATGTTATTGAAGTTGCAACAGAAGCAGAATGGAATAACAGGACAACGCTCGTTATTAAGCCCAACAAAAATCGTTTATGTTTAGACGCACGGGAACTCAACAAAGTAACAAAGAAGGATGCTTACCCGTTACCCAATATAGATGGTTTGCTTGCTAGACTCGGCGATACTCACTATATTTCGGCCATTGATCTAAAGGATGCCTTCTGGCAAATCCCTTTGGAGAAATCTAGTAGAGCAAAGACAGCATTTACCGTCCCAGGTAGGCCACACTATCAATTCAAAGTTATGCCATTCGGCCTATGTAATGCCGCTCAACGTATGTGTCGGCTAATGGACAAAATTATTCCGTCAGAAATCAAGGACAAAATCTTCGTTTATTTAGATGATCTTTTGGTAGTGTCACCAAATTTTACAGAGCACATGGAGATGCTAAAGATCGTTGGAGAAAAGTTAAGTGCAGCTGGTTTAACAATTAATATGGAGAAGTCAAAATTCTGCCATAAGGAGCTTAAATATCTCGGATACACCGTCGGCGGTGGTAAACTCAAGCCGGATAAAGGTAAAGTTGAAGCTATCCTTAAAATGAATCCACCTAAAAATCCAAAAGAGGTAAGGAGATTTCTGGGAACTGTAGGCTGGTATCGCAGGTTTGTACACGATTTCTCAACAATTACCACACCATTGACCGATACGCTTAAAAAGTCAGCAAAGTTTGTTCTAACACCTGAAGCATTAAATGCATTTGAAAATCTAAAACAACGTTTAGTTTCTAGTCCTATTCTATCTAGCCCTGATTTTAGCAAACATTTTTATATACAATGCGACGCATCGAATGTCGGAATTGGTGCTGTACTCTTTCAAAAAGATGAAAATGGCGACGAACATCCAATTGAGTATTTTTCAAGAAAACTTAACACAGCCCAAAAAAATTACTCAACAACTGAAAAAGAGTGTCTTGCCGTCGTATTGGCAATAGAGAAATTTAGGCAATATGTTGAACTAATGGAGTTCACGGTGATTACAGACCATTCTAGTCTTAAATGGCTAATGAGGCAACAAGATCTTAATGGAAGACTAGCCAGATGGAGCTTAAAATTACAAGGTTTTAAATTCGACATTGAACATAGAAAAGGAACCAAAAACGTCGTGCCTGACATGCTCTCAAGACTAGAGATCGAAGAACTTGTGCAACAAAACAGTGGTATAATTGATTTACAATCAGATGAATTCAAAACGCCTAAATATTTGTCTCTTGTCGAAACAGTGTCACAAAACAGCGAAAGACTGCCAGACCTAAAAATCAAAGATAACATCGTGTATAAAAAAGTAAAATTTCATAGAGAGCAAACTAGCGAAGAAAGTTGTTGGAGAATATGGCTTCCAGAAACGTTAATAAACGATGTGCTAACAAAATCACATGAATATAACACATTGCACAGTGGTATATTTAAAACGTTGAATAGTGTACGTCAGTACTTTTATTGGCCATCGATGGTTAAAGATGTGAGAAGTTTTGTCAAATCTTGTGATATGTGCAAGGAGATCAAACATCCTAAACAAATATTGCGACCAATAATGGGTAAAGAGGTCATTACTTATCGACCTTTTCAGAAAATTTATATAGATTTTCTTGGCCCATACCCGCGAAGTAAGTCTGGAAACGTTTTTATTTTTATCATACTCGATCATAAGACAAAATTTGTTATTTTGAAAGCCATGTCGAAAGCTTCAAGTAAAGCAGTAAACAGAATTTTAATAGATGAAGTTTTTACCAAATTCGGTGTACCAGAACAGCTGCATTCTGACAACGGAAAACAATTCATCTCTGAAGCTTTTCAACAACTGATAAAATCATATGGTATTAGGCATATTCGAACTCCCATTCATGCTCCACAGGCGAATGCCAGTGAAAGAGTCAACCAGTCTATTATTAGCGGAATAAGAAGTCACCTGCAAGACGATCAAACAAGGTGGGATGAAAATCTAAGCAAAATAGAACTGGCCTTAAGATCGACAATACATGCGTCAACTGGAGTACAACCATACTTCGCACTAACAGGATTTAACATGATAACTCATGCGGATGCCTATGAAATTCTAAGAAAGCTTGATGCAATGGAAGATGGTGAAATAGTGGTACTACCTAAGTCAGACCAAATGCAAATTATACACAGCAAAATGAAAGACAACCTACACAAAGCTTATGAGCGAAACGTAAGATCTTATAACAAAAGAAGTAAAGTAGTTTCATTTAAAGAGGGACAAGAAGTCTTTAGAAAAAATTTTATACAAAGTAGCTTTACAAAAGGTATAAATGCCAAACTTTGCAAGCCTTGGTTGAAGTGTCGTATAAGAAAAAAAATTGGTCAAAACCAATATGAAGTTGAAAATTTGAAAGGTCAACTTATCGGCATCGTACATGCTCAACATTTAAAGCAATAAGTTTAGTTTTTTTATTAAAATTCAGTTTTTTTCTAATAGCTACAGTATCATCCTATGCCTTTGTCTAAAAAAATATCTCTGACTTAACTATTCCAATTCACTTACTTCATAAATATTCCCATAAAAAAAAGAAAAACAAAGCACAAAAGCAATTTCAACACAAATAAACAAAATTCTTTTACTAAATAATACCGTATGTATGCATACAATAGTTTTTTTAATTAAACTCACCAAAATTAAAATATAGAAAAAGAGTTTGCTCTCCAAGATGCCTTACTACACCTTTACAGTTTACCATCTGTATGATCCTGGTGACACATTAGCAAACATCCCTTTATTTCAGCAAGTTGCTCTACCCATTCTTGTTGTCAAAAGCATCCAAAATAAAGACATTCTGCAAAATATTCCTGAAAGCCTAAAAATAAACGTAAATAATATACAGGTACAATTATTATGTGCTGCAATTTAATGAAATTTAGTTTTTTTTTTAAAAAAACCTACATTTGTTTCGTCTTATGTACTCACTTCAATCGTATAGCAATTCTAAAACGAAACAAATTACAATTTTTTTAGCCATGTAGTTTTTACATACCACATCGAAATCCCCGTGTCCGAACTTCGTATATTCCCCAACTTTTGTTGTGCCACAAGGTTCTCAACAAAAGCAGGCTTTGTGACGGTCACGGTCATCCTAACCTTTCACTGTTCCAGGCAGGATCACCTTCTTCTGCAACAGCTTTAACCAAAACAATGTTTTTCTTACTATAAAAAAATTCTTGTATTAATACTTGTATTAATGCTTTAAAATACAAGTAATACACACTTACCTTTTTCTTTGTTTCCACCAAACCTTTTTTTTTTACCAAATTAAAATAATTAAAATAAAAGAAAATAAACGAAAATAAACATTTTTAAACAAAACTTTTTCTTTTAATGTTTACTTGTTTGTTTACATTTATAATTGGTATCACAGTTTGTGTTGTCAAAGCTTAATGAGCTTTTTGAAATGTAGAGGGCGGCAAGTTCAGTAGGTTAAGGGGTAATTCACAATGGATAATGTTAATAAGAATGACCTTACAGTGTACTTCAACCGATTAGAAACACGAAGATTTTGGTCGTAAGATCATTCAAGGTGACTTTGTCAATGACTTATAAGAGCACGTTTTTCATTCGGTGTTGGGATATTGGACTGGGCAGTACTCAAGGTGTAATAAAAATTATAATTAGAAACGAAGAGTGAAATTTTATTGCCACGTGTGGAAAGAAATCTTAAGAAGATATTCTTCTTATTAATTTCTATTTATTTTAATAAAAAGAAAGGTCATAAATATTCAAGTCATTAAAGGAGCCATCTACATTTGGGAAAGAGTCATTAGCAAAAGTTACTTAGTGGGGACACAACATCTTCCCCAACTGTTATATAACCTGTATTATAACACCACAACACTTTTTGCTATAACGCTAGTACCAGGGCCGGAAAGACTAACATCGTTTAAATACATTCAGGTACCCCTTGACCAGAACACTGGGTAAGCGAAAAATAAAATAAATTTGAAATCCGTAGAAACTTCCTTTTGTTGGGACACGTAGAAAACTAAAAACGTGGTCCCATGACCTAAAGTGAAGGTCACTAGAAATTTTAAGGTTAGAGTCTGCTTAATAACACCTCACACAAAACACTATAGAAAAAATATATTTGTATTTAAAATGAATGTTTGATGGCCCAAGATTAGACACGTTACAATTTAAACATAAAATTTATCATAAAGTAAAATAAAAAGAGGGTAGAACTGAAGTAAAATTACACCATTATATATATGTATAATATGTATAAAAATGTATATGAAAAATACATATTAAAATATTAAACATATTCAAAAATAGTAATAAAAAAAAAAAGATATTTTTGTAATTATTAGTTATATGTATTTATGTAGTAATAATTGTTAACATGTGTAAATATAGCTTTGTTATTTTGGAATAATAAAAAAAAAAAAAAAATTATTAATAAAGTAAGACTTCTAAAAATAATAATTGTAAATAAAACAAATTTGTACTGTATTAAAATGAAATACTGAAAATATTGAATTTTTTAAAATATGAAATTCTAAAAGAATAAAGATTGTGATGTAAATCTAGGTGTAGGGGTAAGTTATTGAGTAGGGGCTCTTGAAGAATATTTGCTTCGGGTCAGCAAGAGCCAAGGATGGCTGAAATATTGCCATATCAGGGGTGGGCAACCCGTGAAGACAATTCCAACTTTGTTTTCAATGACTCATAGAGTACTTTGCCTGGATAACCTAGAATTACACTGTCGTTATCTGTCTGTCTGTCCGTCCGATTTATTTTATTTTCCTAATCTTGTGTGTGTTCAATGTTTTGTGTTAAATTTTTATCTGGCACGTATATTATAAATGTGAGCCAAACCTGGTGGAAAGAACCAACACCTTTCCGGCGAGCTAATGCCGTGCTTTGACCAGCGTGCCAACTCCACCAACAACATTAAGGTTTGTCACAAAATCGAGATTAATATATCATTTCCTGGCATATATTTATTTATTTATTTATTAATATCATGGTAGAGGATGGCAAATCAATTCAATATCGAGCAACTCTAGCCTTGGGTAATATATAAGTTGAAAATATACTTAGCAAAATAGTCTTCAGAAAATAATTATTATTGAAAACAATAACTTAGAGCAGTCAGGCCTCTTAGTAGCTTCTGATAGAAGTTAAGTCAACTGATGTATAAAGGCAGTTTTATAGGCCTTATGTCAGTAAATATTTATTTCCTAATTCTCAATTATTATTACCCAATATCGTTTTGTTAGTTAATTAAGTTTAATAAGTAAGATTCGGCCTAATTATCGTCTTTTATATAAATTAAAACTATTCGTTTCCTAATAATTCTCAATTATCTACTACTCAATTTTTGTTTTATTTGAAAAAAGCGACAGTGAATTTGTTTTAAAAAAGTAACCCTGTCATCAAGGTATATTCCACCATGCCTGTCATCTGGCTACCAAGGCGAATTCGCCTTGTCTGGCTACATTAGTTTTATTCAAGGTGTATTTATTATTTACATTTTTCAACATGTGTTTTAATATTTGAACTAACAATCAGCAAATTCTTAACGATGGAACGCAAAATTCAATCACTTAAGGAATATCTCACAAATATGGTAGTGCCTAGTCGCCGGGATTGCATTGACATTAACCCAGAACATATAACAATGTTGCAAGGAACGAAAAGCAAAAAACAGTTAAGGAAAAAAAGAACAGCTTCAAAATCTGCAACACTTAATAGGCGACAATATGCACAGCTTGGTTTGCACACCCTTCCTACTAGACAAATGAAATACGAAGAAGCCCTGCCACTGCATCGCTTGTGGAAGGGATATATAAAAGAACATTTAGGTTTGAATGAAGGAGATGAAATACCAAAAGTATATGATGCCGGTTATGATGCATTTAGTAAACTTTTGGTTAAGATGGATTTACATGGTGCCAAAATATATGTTATGCAGTCAAAGTGTCCCACATTAGTAGGTTTATCAGGAATTGTGGTGCTCGATACAAAAAATGTGCTTAAAGTTTTAGGAAAAGATGACCGTTTACGTACCGTACCTAAAAGTGAATGTGTTTTTGGTATAAAATTAGGTAATATGAATTTTACGATTTTTGGAAAACACTTATGCATAAGACCAGCAGAGCGTTCGGTAAAGAAAATAAAGAATTTCATTGAACCGTTTGAATAAAATAAAAAATGCGTTAGTGTTAATAATTAAAGGATAAAGTAAAACTACAAACGGTAAGCAGAGCCACCTCCTACTCATCTGCCTTGGCGACCTCTTGGGGAACAATATGCTTTCCTTAAAACGTAGTTATATGGCTAACAAGTAAGAAAGATAAAGTATCTCTCACCCGTTCTGTAACCCGATTCTTGTTTAAAGGGAATGGTGGTCTATAAATTCCAGTTTTGCTGCATTCTTCTTAACTCGATTTGAAAATAAGTAAATCTTGTGAATTCGGGTTGAAATCGGGATATATATTTGGAATTAGTTTAGGAACAGGGCGGTATGTTTTTTTAGGAGAGTAGTTTAGTATATTACTGCAAGACTAAATTACGATGCTCATATTTTGATAAAAAATAGTTTCAAAATGATTTAGAAATAAATCGTTTCAAATATAAATAAATCACATACCTATAACTCGCATTAAAAATTAAATTTTGTCCAAATCGAGTTATTTGTTTGTAGTTGGTGATCAGTGTTTTAGTTTAACCTGTGCACGAAAACTTTTTGGTTTCAATTTTAAAACTTCCAGTTCGTTTATGAATACTTGGTAAATTAAAATATGTATTATAATTTATAATTAATGACCTACAAAAATATTTAAAAAAGGCAAAATTAAATTTTATCTCTATTGGGTATTTACTAAATTTTCAATCACTCTCTTTTTTTTAGTATTTTTTTTTTTTGTAAATAAAATAGATGAGCTTACAGCAAAACACTATCAATTTGAGAGTACTTACGAAAGTCCTTAGGTTTCCGATCGGTTAGTATCGGCAAAAATTCATTTAAAAACTTTCTACCAATCATCAGTAGTTAAAATTATTTAATTAATTAAGCAATTTAAAAAGTTTAATAAATTGAGTTTTACACATAATTGCAAAAATTAAGACCCCGATATGTATTACAACTCAACTCTATTTCAGTTGTAATGTGAAATTTGTTACGTTATTACTGACGAGTTGTAATTTTTTGATTTTTTTAAATCAAACACAATATTGTAAAAGATAATAATATTGTTTCACAGGTTTGTTGTAAAAATAATATTAAATTTCACGACTACAACTCAACTGAGTTGAGTTGTCAACCATAATATAATGTAAAAATCATTGGTTTTTTTACCAAAATTTGAAGTGGTTCAAGTTAGGTGTTTTTACTTATTTTTCTCTCCTTTTTTTACTGTACAACAAAAAATAAAAAAAAAAATAAAAAAAAAAGTTTGAATTAAAAACAAAGGAAAATTTTAATCCAGTTCCAAAATGTTCAAAATTTTAAAGTTTAATTAATATAAATATAAAAAAGATAACAGTTAAAAATTGAATTTTATAAGAAATAAAAAAAAACTTGAACTTTTATAAATTGAAGTTTCTATAAGTTGAAGCAAATCTTATGGCAAGCAGCTAAATCCTTTAAATTTTTTCTGCTGTGTTCCTAAACGCAGGTTGCTTTGCATCACAAAATTTTAAGTTCTTCCTGAAAGCATAGATGAGGTTTTTGATATTATCTTCTGCTTCCAAATGAGTGTTAACAGATATAATAATGTCCTGGAACCAAAAAAGATGTCAAAATTGTAAGGAGTGTATAAGGGAAGAAGTTGAAAATTTGTAATGCAAAGCAAACTGCGCTTAGGAATACAGCCTGTCTCGCGAACTTGAAGAAAAATAATGGTAAAAAGCCTTGCAAAGTTTCTATAAATTTAATTTTTTGCGTTGACATTAATTTTTAGTTAAGTAAAATTTTCCAGATCTGCCGCTAACAGTCAGCGTATATGTATCTTTTTTTTCCTAATTTGCTTTATAAACGATAGTTTTAATGGGCAACTGCATAGCTAAATTAACAACACTGCCGTTATGTATCTGGCAATCAAGGCGAATTCACCTTGGTGGAAATATGATTTCTATTTTAAGTTGGGTAAAGTCTCGAAATGACAATAGAATTACTACATACAAGTTGTGACGATTGACTTTACACAATTCAGAAAAAGACAGCAAATAAAAAGGAAATTATTATGGCGTCAAAACGTGTTCATAAATATTTGTCAAAGAAAAGCTTCAGTTAATAAATGAAATTGACCAGGGATCGAAGAAAAAAGACGTGGCTGAAAAATATGGTATTGCACCGCGTACAGTTTCAATGATTTTAGGAAATAAGTTGAAAATAAGCAATTCTGTTGAATCTGAAGCTTTGCAAGAAAAAACAAAAAGAATAAAGAAACATACATACGATAACATTGACAAAGCAGTTTACTTCATATCTTGAAGTCTCCCTAACTTGAAGTTATTTGTTTGGATTACAGAAGTTTAACTGTATCATTTTTTGCGAAAAAAATAAACATCAAATAAATAATTATTTTTTGACAAAAACTATAAAAAAAAACAATTACATACGTTTGAAGTTTATTTTTTGGTATAATTGTTACGGTCCCTGTTATTTTTAGTTTTAAATATTTCACTTTTTTGATAACAAATAGGTAGCCTGATTTTGGAGAGGATTTTCATTGATTTTTTTGTTAACGAATTCTACTTAGGTAGCTAAGCTAAAACAAAAACAAATATTTTATAGATTCAAATTGTAACCAAGGTAAATTTTATTACTACTTGGAGGTTAAGGTGCATGCTAGAATTATTCCTTTTAAGTTAAACACGGTTTATCAGCTTCAAATTTCTATTTTATTCAAAAATAAATGTAAGAAAAATATACATATCCAAATACTTACATGCACACACATATTGTGTGTATGTAAGTACATGCATATATAAGTACACATTTTTATTAATAATTTACTTAAAAACTTAACTAAATTTTTCCATTATACTATAACTATGTTTTTTCGTTTTTTATTATATACATATCATTTATTATAATTTTTATTAATATTTTTTTTTTCATGAACATATAAATTTAACAATTTAAAAAAAAGGAAAATTAAATTTGTTTAAGAATCGGAAAATTATTTTTTTTCTATATTCAGGTTTATAATACATATATTAAAACTAAAACAAATTATAAAAGAAAGACCTGCAGCTGTTACTTTTATTAAAATTAAAATAATTTCAATATACAATTTTCAATTAAAAAATAAAAAATAACAATTTCATTTATTTGGTTTGATCTTTAATTATCTCCATGGCCAAAGGTTAAAACTAATATACATACATTAACACTTTGGAATTAATTATAACACATTTTTCAAAATTTTTTTAACTAGACAAATCATGTTAGTTTCAAAAGGAACTTTTTTCATTATACTACTTTTAATATTTAAATTTAAAATAAAAAAATTTTTATAAAAACCTAAAACAAGTGATTCAATCACATTGAAAATAAAATTTAACTTAAAGCAAAGATATAACTGTATTAAACAAATTTACAAGCTTTTAAGTTCTCGAATTTTTTTTTTAATTTCTCTTGTGTTTTTGTTTTTTACGAATATAGCTTAGACCAGTCTTTGAGAAATTAGAACTTTATGAGGAAACAAGTTTATAAATTATTATGTATGCATTTCAATTCCATTGTGCTGTGTAAGCCCATTTTTATTTTTTAATTACATACGTTGCAAAATACTTTAACAGTCAAAGTTGTGAAATACATTAATTTAGTTTTGAATTTAATTACTTCCTCAATATTATTTTGGCTTTATTTAATTAATTTTTTGCTTAAAGCATGACATTTTTTGGGATTCTTTAGTGCAATTTTTACAATTATTTTTATTGTAATTTTTGGTGCCAATACCTTTTTTGACATTAGACGGATAGAATTACAAACTAATTAAGTAAACCCGTTTCAAAAACAACACATTTTTATTTAACAAATTTTAGAAATATTTTTCCCATTTATTATTGCTTTGTTATACTTATGTGAGCATACGCACGTATGTAAATGTAAAACAAAAAACAAAACGAGTTAAGGAGAAGATATCGCTTATTTGCTCAAATAACGTCATGACTAAAAACAATGAATTTTTGAAGTTAACCATGCAGAAGTGTTGGTTATGTTATGCTTTATGCGGTGTATAAATTTTATATTTCATTTGTTTCTACTTTTGCGTTTGTAAAGAAAATGTTGCTTTTAGTAAATGTCAGCAATTCAAAAACTTGAGCCGCGTTTTTTTAAATATGACGTGGTTTGAGCAATTGAGCAATATTTATAATCAAGTTTTTGGCTCTTTAAGTTGCCGTAATAAAAACTGCAAAAATTGTTTTTTATTTACAAATTTACCCTAAAGATTACATTAAAATCACATTTCCCTTTTAATAAAAAAAAGATTATATTTTTTTGGAAAAGTAATAACAATAATTAAAAAAAAAACAAAGTTAAAATCTAAAAATGTTATACGTTTTCAATTTTTTTTTATTTTTTTGGCAAAAGAAAAACAAAAAATTATAAAATAACAATTTTGTAAGGATGGTAAAGTTGTTTTTAAAACAAGGGTCAGGGAAACGGGATGCATCTTTTTGCCTTGGGCTTAAAGATCACTTTGTGATTGACTATTTGAGCGTGTAAATTAATGTAGGCATTTAGTTAAAGTAAGTACTAATTTGAAATTGCAATTAAAATTGAAAATTCATGGCGATGATTTAATTTGTTTAAGGCCCCTTTTTTCTTAAATGGGTATGCTAATGGCTGAGATTGGACGTTAGTCTAAAAAATCCAAAAACTGGCGTTGTTACTATTAATTTGTTTTTTTTTTATCAGCCTCATAATCGGTTCAATATAAGTCATCTTCCATACTGTGTATTAAAACTTTTTTATCTTCTTTGGTTTTTGTATTGCGCGACAATGTTTGTTGCACCAACTTTGGATCAAAGCACGGCTAAAAATGAAAAAAAATTGTAATTTAATTAAAAAAAATCCAAAAACAAATATATTTTGTATTTTTAAAATTACCGTATCACAATAATTCATATTACAACAGTTTTCGATTGTTATTTCACACTGTTCAGTAGCGATAGGTCTATTTGTTAATGGTGTATCGGAGGCAGAGGCTGGTTGTCTGCGCACCACAAAAGTTTTCTTAATTCTTGGCCTAGCTGGTTTGTAAAACCGCCTTAGACCATGTACTATTAGCAGCACTAAAGATAGGCATAATATGACGCCTAATACCAGAGCCATGATAAGTGTGTTTGTCCACGTTATTTGATTATGGCACACTTCCAAATGTTTATATGTGGGTATGGCATACATTTTGGCAGCATCTTTACTTCCGGATGCAAGTTCTTCGCAGCTTTAAAAAGAGAAACATATTAAATTAAAATTAAATTAAATTTTTGATACTGAATATTCGTCTTAAAAAATAAATCCCATTTGTATATATGAAAACGAACACCAGCCAGAGCAATTTTCTGAATTCGTCAGAAATTTGGAAATAGATTTATTTTAATTTCTTATGCCGACGAACGCTCATTTACTAACTGCAAAGTGATCATATTCTTCGTGGTTTTTATTTTTTATGACGAATATTCGGTACGAAAATAATAATTCTGTAATTTCATATCTCCTAAACTGTGCAGGATATAAGGAAAAAAATTAAAAACGATACTTTTCTTCTTTCTTCTTAAAAAAAAAATAAATGGACCAGTTTTTTGTACTTTAACGAAACTTGGAGCCTTAGTGGCGAAAAGTATTGAATAAATTAAAAATTATTTGATCAGTGATTCCCAGTTTTCTGTATGACGATATGCATAAGTAGATATGTCGACTAATTTTAAAACCCATCGGAAAAAATTTCACTTGAAAATTATTAAAGAAGTGGTGTATCAAAATTCATTTTATAAAATAAAATAGCTAAAATGAAAAAAGACATAACAACAACAAATTTTAAAAACCATTAAGGGTAGGGTAGGTAGAGCAGGCAGACGTTAAAGGAAAGGATACAGCTCAATTTGGCCCGCTTAATTCCATCCCTTCGTGTTACCTGGAGACGAAAAAGGGTGCAGGTGGAAGAAAAGAAGAAATTTAGAGAAAGAAAAGTAGGATGAAGCAGACTTACTAGGGTCCCTGGTGGGAATCGAACCCACAACCCCCAAACGGGTAGATTCGTGAACTTCCTACTGATCTACCGGGGCACCTCGAAATACCTTTAAACTAACAAGTGATTTCTTAAAAGTTTTCGAATTTTATTTAGGAAAAAAAACTATTGATAATACAATTCAATCATCTGCAAGCGTAGTTCGTTTCTAAGTCGATCCATGGTTAAATTTTAGACCAAACTGAACATGTTTAACTAAAACATGTAACACGAAAACAGCAAATCTGCCAAAAACTGCGTTGTCTAAAAGAAAGTTGCTAAAAAGTCATGTCCTGGCGAAATTTTCTGCGTTTAAAAATTACGCTTTTAACAACAAAAAAATTAAATAAAGGGCAGATCTTATAGTTTTCATTTTTACAAGTTCATGGTTTCTCCCAGAAAATTTAATTTTTGTTAGTTACGTCTTTTTGCATTTTAGCTAACGATATGTATTTGTTTTTCATACAACATTTGCCATTAGTTTTTATGCAATAATATAACTTACATGTCATGACAACCAAACGGCACATAGCTGTCCGGTTCAAATTTCAGAACCCTACAGAAAAGAGCACATATTTCAGTGGAATTTTGTTCACAACGTTGACCTCCAAAATTATCAGGACACTCACAAGATGGTTCACCATTGCTTTCAATTTTACATACACCATCGTTAAAACAGAATCCCGAACAACGATAAGCTTGACAGCGTTCGCCATAGAAACCACGTTGACAGGCACACTTTGGAAATGAGAAAGAAGAAATTGTACAGGTGCCATGCACACAATAATTATGACATTCATTTGTTTCACAGCGTGCTCCCTTAAAACCAATTTGACAAATGCAAATACCACTTTGGGAGATATATTCTCCACCATTAAGACAATAGTTCTTTTTACCTTCTGCAGTTTCGGTGGAATTTTTTCTGATCTTAGTTGGTGGTATGTTTGAAAGATGATGTCTGATTTTAGTCACTACTCCTGAACAATGTTGATCTTTTTGCAATGTTGTCATATAACGGGAACGTGATACTATACCGCTTGGGGATTCTGTTAGTTTAGTTACAATATTTGGTTTTTTTTCTTCTTCGTTTTGTTCATCTGTTTCATTGATTTTTATGGAAGGCATTTTAATATGTGTCCAAACAGCATTGTGTCTGCGATCAGTCCAAAAAATCAAATCTTTTGTGACAGCTAAATTAGATGGAGTACTATCTAGGCCCTTGACGATTATTTGCCGATCGCTACCATCTAAGCGAGCACTTTCAACGGTAAAGTGCATGCCCTGTTGATCGACCACCCAATAAATACGATCAGACAACTGATCGACAACTATGCCTCTAGGTAAGTAGAGATTTTTATTTACTAAGATTTCACGATTATCACCATCTAAATCCATACGCTCTATTGAAGCATTAGTAAAATTTGAATTGGTCCAATAGATTTTACGGCGACATATATCAATGGCTATGCCATCAGGTACAGTATCTTCATTTTTAAAATCTATTAAAACTTTTGGACTATTATTCATCTGAGCATCAATGGAAGTAAAATAAATCCTTCGATTCAACTGATCGACCCAATAAACATTGCGATTTAGGGGATCATATGCTATGCCAGTGATAACTTCTTTTTGCGTACGTTGTACGATTTTCTCAATAATATGAAGATCACCTTGATCTGTGGGCATTTTTAAAGAGAATATGCTGCCATTATTGTGTAAACGATCCGCAAAATAAACAGTTTCTTCGGTTTCATCAAAAGCTATTGCCGACAGCTGATCAAACTGATGAGCGGATGAAGTGATTTCTTGCCAATGCTCATCATAAAATACAATTTTTGTATTGGCGGTTACTGCGAAATCTGTAAATATGAAATTTTTAAAATTTAAGTAAATTCGCAGTTTATAAATGTTTACAAAAGTTTTATTATCAAATTAAATGAACATTATGAGTAAGAAGTACATGTGACTTCTTTATTATATTAGTTTATCAAATACATGTATTCGGTCGAAACGATCACGTATGCATATGCAAGAAGTAAATAAAACTTATAGCCCAATCTTATCGTAAGACATGTAGACATAAATACATACAAATGTACATAGTCACATACATACCTACTTAAAATTATTTTATGGCAAATGCGGATTTTTTAAAATAATTTTTATATTACTTTTATCATTTATTTAACCTACTAAAAGCTTTTTTGTCTTTAAAAACCTTAAATTGAATCCCTATTTATATTAATTTAAATCAATTATGTAGAGATTTCAATCACCATTATTGATTAGAATCAACGTCATAAATATGTTTTAAGAATAAGAAATATTAAGTGCATACAGGATACACTAATACAGGTAGTGTTAAGAACCCAGCTGATTATGGATTCGTCTTGAAATTTTGTAAAAGTGATTGTCAGATTCAAGGCACATTCAACCAGGTAATATTAAGAACCCAGCTGATTAAAATCAATTTGACATTTATACGAAATAAAAATTAATTTTAGATGGAATTTTTAATTTTTCTGACATTCTACCGTTCAAACACAAAAAGGAAATGCAGAGGTCGAATTTTTTGAATTCGTCTTGAGTTTACCTTGTTGAATGTGCCTTGAGTGTACCCCGAGTCGTATACGATTCAAATCGAAATTAAGTCGACGATCGAGTTGTAAATGCTTTTAAAATAGGAATTCTAATTTGAATTTTTTAATTTCGATTTGAATTGAATGCGGCGATTTGGCCCAGACGTAAACAAATCAAGAATGTTCTCTGATCAGATAAAGAACAAAAAAGTTATAAATAAATACCAGATGTCAATTTGTTAATGCCCCATTTTTAAATAAGAAACGCTCTGTTGCCAAATTAGAATGGCTGTTGTCTAAATAAGACAAGACGTTAGCAAACGACTGTTGTCGAAAAAAGAACGAGGCGTTATAGAAAATGAACAGTTTTTGTCGAAATAAGAACCAGTGGTTCCTAAAAAATTGACACAATCCGTTGTCAAATAGAAAACAAACGTGCTTAGGTCACTTTTGGCAACAGATGGTGTCAGTTTCAGTGCTTTTCGAACGGGGCTCTTCTTCTGTGTAGTAAGGGAAAGTAATTTTTAAAACAAATTTAACAATTTTAAATTGCGGTGCATTGTAATCATTAAGGGGTGGCACATAGAGTCCACCGTACGTCATCCGTCGCCTTTTTCCACTGACAGCTAAGTTGAAAAACATGCTTTGTTATGAACGTCGATTAGCTTGACAGTGAAAAGTTACCAGCTGATTTTTTATGTACATTTTGCTTTTTTTTTTGTTGTGTGGCTGATTTAATATCCGTTAACGACGTATTCCTTTTTCCAACCTCTTACGTCCCCACGTTTTTACCTGTAAAAACGGAGACAGATGGCGTGGGCCGGACTTTATGTGCTGCCTTTAGCCACTTCTAAATTCATAATTTTTGACAGAAAAATAATGCACATTTAAGTGTCATTAATTAACTAATTAAAAGTAATAATAATTACAATCGAAAAAATATTAGATAACCGTAGAAAAATATTCTTATCAAATAAGTATATGTATGTATGTACATATATAAAAATTATATTTAATTAAAAATAATGCATAAACAATGCAGTGGTATACTTTTATATTAACAGATTTAATTTGTTTATATATTGATTTTTCTTTATCTCAAATTCTAGGTCAAGAGATCTTTTATTTAACAAGGGTAATTCCTTTACAAATAATCAGAATATATGCATTTAAATAAATAGAAATCGTATTACATTTATTAAGGAATAAACTAAAATTACATTTTGTGTAAATATATTTTGTAAAATTACAAGGGTTTGTTAAACAAAAATAATACATATAATAAAAGGCTATCTTAAAAAAAGCACAATCAATAAACGTAAACAATGTTTATATGATAATTGATAAGCTTTTAACTATTGTAATAAGAAATTCTTTATTGATTTATCCAAGGTGGGCCAAAAGAAATCTCCCTATTAGAAGATGCTCTTATTTTTGCAAATGGCGGCCAATGTCAAATCTGTTTTGACATTTGTAAACTTGACAGATGTATAATAAAAGTAATCAAGCCATGGAGGGATACACTCTCGAAAAACGCGGAATAATCGTGCAGCGCGAACTCAGTCGCCAATTTCCCAGTCGTCCGGCACCGACTGCGCAAACACCACCTCGCCGTTTGACCACCAACCTTGAAGAGTATGAGACCACGTGAGACGCTGCCAAGAGTGACCGGCCCGGAGTGCCCGTTCTACCGAGAATATTTCCGCTGTTAGCGAGGATAACGAGCTGCCGCCACAAACATCGACCGGACACCGTGCCTCGCGATTAGCCATCAGCCGGTCGTCCATGAGGCGAGTTTTGGTCAAAGACCTGCGCATGTATAAAGTCCAGTCCGTGCATCATCTGCTGCCTGTCGACCGCCAAACGCGTGTAACCTACTCCCAAGCCATCCTCTATCTCGAGGCCGAAGTGGACAATTTTTCGATCAAAATCATAATGAGCGATAACGCTCATTTCCACCTTAACGGATACATAAACAAGCAAAAATGTCGCTTCTGGGACACCGAAAATCCACGAGTGATGCACGAGGAGCCATTACACCCGCTAAAAGTGACTGCATGGTACGCTATTCACGCTGGGGAGTCACCGGGCTATTTTTTTTCGAGGACGCCGCTGGTCAAACAACAGTAGACGGTGCGCGCTATAGGGCAATGTTAGCCGAGTTTTTTCTGCCGCAATTGAACGAATTACGACTGGAGAACATGTGGTTCCAACAGAACGAAGTAACGGCAAACACTGCGCGAACCACAACCGATACTCTGAAGGAGGCGTTTCCGGATCAATGAGAGCCAAACTACATCGGGTGACTTTTTTCGGCCCACCTTGTAGTTATTATATCTTTATAAATTTTTCACTTAAAATGGGCACGTGAATATTTTTTGATCCAAAATAAAAAGCATTACATTACAACCAAGGCACATTCAACAAGGTAAACTCAAGGCGAATTCAAAAAATTCGTCCTCTGCATTTACTTTTTGTGTTTGAACGGTAGAATGTCAGAAAAATTAAAAATTCCATATAAAATAAATTTTTATTTCGTATAAATGTCAAATTGATTTTAATCAGCTGGGGTCTTAATATTACCTGATTGAATGTGCATTGATTACAACATTACAAGCTTTAACAGATTGCTTTGTGTCCCAGTTTTTCAAATAGTGTTCATTACCATTAATAAGAATGCCTAACGTGTTACCAAAAATAAAGTCACGCTAACATTACTTCTCCGTACAAAAAAAACAATTTTATCATTTATTAATGTTACTGAACCCAAAGTAGTGCCATTTCTGAAGAAACATTAAGGAATTATCATTTTAATCATAAGCATTTTAAAACATGCTTAAACGTTCCTTAAAAATTTTTTTTATATTAAGTTTAGGAGTTCTTTTGTATTAAAAAAATGCTGTGATTAAAATAACATTTTTTTTGCTGGATGGTTTAACATATAACATTTTATTATTTATAATTTTATAAAAAAAAATAATTAAAACCAAATTCAAGGCCAGATGTGAGATTTTTGCAAGAACATGGTAGTCGGCAAACATAATTTGAATGGGCTACGGATTCATAATTGAAGAAAAATCTGATCTGGCCTTACACATTAACGCAGTAACGGATACAATAAAATCTATTCAAAGGGCAAGTTCTTTTAGTTTTCTAATATTTCTAAGTTCTAATATATTTTGAAAAAGTTAAATTGAGATTAAACTCCCCCCCCCCTCCCCCGTTTGGATCCGCTGCTGGATATATGTGTGTTTATTTCTGTTTGACCATTAATATATGTCTATATTATGCAAAGTCTTTGCACGTAGTGACAGAGAATATTAACATTTTAATCTCATCATATGATGAAAATTATTAATTTTTTTTATAAAAATATTTATATTGAATTCACAAAACAAAAAAATAACGTCATAGCTTTGCACTGGATCCCGCCTCCAAAAATAATGCTATGAAAACACATAATGATGCCGTAATTAAAATAAATACATACACTAAGAGAAAAATCACAACTTAAAATCAAAGCCGATCAATGTTAAATTAAAAATTTTGCAACTTTGAGCATTTCAACGTTAAATCAAAATGTAACAACTTTAAATCAAAGTAAAACTACATTAAATCAACGTTAAACAACTTAGAAACTAATATTTTTTTTTAAATCAAAAACGTTTTTGTTAATTTAAAAACATTCAACGTTGAATTAAGCATGAACATCTTTGATTTTAATGTTTTCAAAATTTTAACAAAGTCGGATTTAAATTGAAAATGCATCAATGTTAATTCAAACATTCACATTTTTCAATTCAAAAACGTACAACTTTAGATTAAGAACGAACATTTTTAATTCAAAGTAACAACATCTATAAAATTAATACAAACATTGTTGAACATATTTTCATAGTGAAACAACCTTAAATTAAAATTGTTTCATGCTTAAATCAAATACGTATATTTGATTTAAGGTTGGTACACTTTAATGTAAGATTGTGCGACTGTGATTTAAGGTTGTGCAACTTTAAATCTAAGTGGGACATTTTTAATTTAAGATGGAAATCTTGTTATTGTATGAAAAAAGGAAAGAAATTTTATTCGTGTGAAATCTGCGCGTCGAATCGAGTTAAAGAGTGTTTTTAAAACATTAAAAGTGTATTTTTTAAATTTTTATTAAAAATTGTGTGTCTTCGTAGCGAAAAATAAATAAAAATGGAGAACTTTGAGCTTATCAATGAAATAATATGCGATGATGACGTAGTTGCAATAGGGACACCTCTAGAAAGCTCAGAAGCAATTTATCTTGAAGAGCATTCAGCGGAGTATGTGGTTACAGCAACTTCCTCTGCTGAAGACGATGACCTAGGCAAATTAAAGTCATTATTAAATGAATTTAATCTACTTCAATTGTTGCCTACATTACAAGGTAAGTTAATATTTGTATAATTTAACTCTGTAATCAGGCTTGTGTAAAAAAATATATATATTTTTTCCTTTTTTATAAAAGCTGCTAATGTGACATACAGATGCTTGAAGTATATTCAAAAACATGACCTTGTCGAAGCAATCCCCCACCTAGGACTTCGCGTAGAGTTTAGAGAGAAGTTATTTATGTGGCGTAAAAAAGAAGTATGAATTTTTCTTACTAATTTACTTTTTTTACTTACTTACTTTTGCTGGAATTCTATTATTATGAGCATATGTTTTGATTTCGTTGTAGTTTGGCATTGACGACGAAACAATATCGAACCCAAGCAAAGTTCAACATTGGCTCAATACAAGTGCTCCTTCTCCGTGTTCTTCAAATTCATCAATGAAACGTGTTTTAAATAAGGTAATGTTTTGTTGTAGTATTTTTTGATATAACTTCTACAACTGTTGATTTTAACTAAAAGGATTTGACAGATTTATTAAACCGCACTACCAAGGGACAATCATGTTTAGAATCATATAAACAATCTCAAAAGCTTACCGATAACAACCGCGACGATATAATAAATATTATTATAGAAGAAATTATTTGCAACAAATTATCTCTAAAACCGAATGACTTTTCGGGCATCGTTAATGATATTTGTGAAATTTTTCCCAGTGAAACATCTGCAAAGGTAAAGTTATAATTTGTTTTAAAATCCTTAGTTTTTATGAATAAATTTTAACAGGAATACTATTATATTGCACGTCAGGGCAAAAAGAATCCTAGCGGAAAATTATATTCTAAATATGTTAACGCAAGGTGCAAACATGCTAAAAAGCCTGACCAATCCATTTTAGAATTAAAATGTGACGATAATGATCAGGTAGTACAAATAAATGAGTCAATCGCCTTGGCATTAAAAACATCTCTTAATAGAGATAGCTCTAACTGGCAGGAAGTGTGCGAAAAATGGAAAAAAACATACTATTTAAGGCAGAAAGATTTAAAACAACTTAATAATCATGAGTTTTTGATAGCTTGGTCTAAGTACTCAGATGCTCGAGCTCCTGAACTTGTAAGTAAAATATAATAATTTTATGAAACTGCATATATGTGTGTTTATGTATAAATATAGTTTTTTATAAAATATATTTTAAATAAAAACTTTCTTTAACCTTTTTTACCTAGATTAAAATCGACTTTAATATTATGTACCCGGACAAAGAATATATGCTTTATGAAAAATGGGATATGTTTAAGCAAAAAATCAAAACATACTTTAAAGATAATATTCACAACGTTTATTGTAAGCAATTGTTTTCTCTCGCCAAATCTACTGAAAATAAAGGTAATTATAGTTCAAAATAATATATACTTAAACAAACATGTTTATATGTAAGTATAATTTTAACTGTTGTTTCCAGATGCTGAAGACTACATACTGTTATTACTTCTTACTGGAGTCCTACTTCCGTCAACACGTTTTAAAGATGAAGATGGTAAATTAAAAAAAAAAATAACAATTATCGATGCACAGGAAAGTTTTATTTTTCGTCTCACATCACTCAACAATTACGAAGCTGAAATTGCGGAACGTACAAGCAAGTATTATTTTATTGGACTGACAATTCAACCGTTTATAATTGCTGAAGGGCCCTCTGAAAATACTGTTAAATCGTTTTATGTTTATTTCGATAAAACTCTTTACAAATTTAATTCGTTTATTGAAAGTTTGGATATCTGCTTCAAAATTTTTCATGTCTTTTCACTAAAATATCCTCAAGCATGTGAAGCATCTTGGGTGTTTATTCAAAAGTTCTTTTTTCAAATATCTACAGTTTATGACATAAAATCTGCAAAAATTACATCTCTTTTAACATTTATGAATAACAAATCAGACCAATAAAAATGTATGTTTGTTTCAAATGCCTAGATTCATTTATAGAAATTGACTTGTTAATACGCCATTTAAAATTAAATCATTTTATTGCTGGAAAATTGATTAAACTTATTTGCAAGCAAAATAGATGCAACCAAGCATTTTCAAATTATCCTTCTTTTCGAAAACACTTGAAGACCCAACATGTAAGACAGATTTCAGTAAAGACTAAAACTGTTTTAAATAGAAACACAGATCAGACTAACAGTGTGCATAACCCGTTATTATCGACAGTTTTGGTTCCATCTAGCAGAGTTTCACCAACTATTCCACTTAATAGTACAACATCAAAGCCTCAAACTTTAAATATAATAAAAAATCTTAAAAGTAAACTATTGAAAACATTATTAAGCTTACATGCAAAAAATACTATGTCGAGAAAACAGGTGCATGATATTCAAAATATGATGTGTTCATTAGTTTCTGATACCTCTTCAGCTATTATAAGTGTATTAGATGTATATGAAGTATGTGACGTTAAAAGAGACTTGGAATTACTTTTAAGATTTATTCAAGAGCCTTTTTCAGAACTACAATCAGAATATAAATTTTTAAAATACCTAAAAGATATAAATCTCTATGAGCGCCCACAATGTGTAGTAATTCAACAACAAATAACCGAAAAAACTGTATCAGGAAATCCCACTTTAAACCCAAAAACTGCTGATATTTTCATTTTACCTCTACAATTTCAGTTTAAAAAAATTTTCGAAATTCCTGGTCTTTTAGATATTACTTTAGAATGCACCAAAAAATCTTTTCAGAGTCCATTTTTAACTAACTTCGCAAGTGGAGAAATCTTTAAAAGTAAAAAGCAGCGTTTTGAATCCGATTTAGTTATTCCATATACACTTTTTTTTGACGATTTTCAAATTAACAACCCCCTTGGTAGTCATACATATTCAATATGTGGGTGCTATTTCAACTTTCCTACTATTCCTTCATATTTACTATCAAAATTAGATTACATATTTCATGGCGCTTTTATATCCACTAAAAATTTAAAGGACTGCGGGAATGAAAAATCATTCTATCATTTAGTTGAAGAGCTCAAATTGTTAGAAGAAGAAGGTATTGAAATTGTTACTCAAACTTCCAGACAAAAAATATACTTCGTTTTAGGTGTAATTGTGGGTGATAATCTAGGAATGAATAGTATTTTGGGTTTCGTTCAATCTTTTAATTCAAAAAGATATTGCCGTGTTTGCAAAAGATCAAAAGAGGAAATGAAAATCGATGCTTTCGAATATAGCAACAGTTTAAGAAATTCATTCGATTATCAAAACGACTTGGTGATAGACAACTTTCAAGAAACTGGTGTGAAAAATGAATGTATTTTTAACAATTTAAATAGTTTTAATGTTACTGACAATTTCTGTTTTGACATAATGCATGATTTGTTTGAAGGAATATGTGTTTATGACGTTTGCAACGTTTTAAAAGGGTTAATAGACGATGAAATAATTAGTTTAAATGTTATAAACTGTAGAAAAAAATTTTTTCCATTTGGTGAAATAGAAATGGGAAATAATTCTCCTCCTTTAAGTATTTTAAAAATAAGATCATATAATTTAAAAATGACAGCGGTTGAAGTTTGGTGTTTTATTCATTTTTTACCGTTAATGATAGGTGACATAATACCTACTTCAAATAAGCACTGGCAGGTGTTAACAATACTGCTGCAAATAATTGATTTTGTATTGAAATCAAAGTTCACCGTTGAAGACTTGTCTTCACTTAAAATTTTAATAGAAAAACATCATAAGGCATATATTGATCTATATGGCCCCTTAAAACCAAAACATCATTTTCTCGTACATTACGTAACGGCAATTAAAAAATGTGGTTCATTAAAATATCTCTGGGCAATGCGTTTCGAAGGAAAACACAAGGAAGCCAAGAGTTATTTAAAAAATATTACATCACGAGTAAATCCGTCACACTCTTTAGCCATTAAATCAGGCATAAAATTTGCACACTTTTTATTGGAACATGAATTTTCTTATGACTTGCCCCAAAATTTTGAAGAATATCCAATGTCAGATATAACTAAAGACACTTATTTTAATAAAATATTATTAAACAAAGAAATTGATTTTACACAAGTTATAACATTTAAAGAACTTATATACAAAGGTACAAAATACAAAACAAATTATTATATAGCAAAACAAGAACCTTACTTTAAGGCATTTAAAATATTTTTATTTATTTATCAAAATAAAAATGTATATATTTTGTGTTATCCAATTGTTTTACAGCAATTTTGCAATCACCTTCAATCATATGAAATAGTTGAAGAAGCTTATAATGAAATTTATGCATACAATATATTGTGTTTTGATAGTGCTCCCATGCATTCTTATTGTATTAATAATGGAAAAACTTATATCCGCCCAAAAATGTTAGTTTAAGAATTGTGTTCAATAAAACATACAAAAAATTAATAATTTTAGTTTTAATTAAAAAGGTAAAACGTAAGTATAAAATTCAAAATACCAACCCACTGTGCAGCTGTATCAGTGCAGTTTGCAACTTTAAATCAACACTGATAATTTTTAATTCAAATACGCTACATTTTCAAAATGAGGTTGCTCAACGTTGATTCTAAGTCTTGCAATTTTAAATTAAAAACTTTGCAACTTTGAAACAATGCCGAATATTCTTAAATGAATAATGTTCATTGTGGATTTAAAAATTGGAAAATTTTGTTTTAACGTTGGTCGATGTTGAATCAATTATGAACAACCTTAAATCAAGGTTGAACCAACATCGATTTTAGATTAAAGTGGTTTCTAAGTTGAACGTTGTTGATTTTAAAATTTTCCACCTTGGCTCATTTTCAAAGTTGTTTTTTGTTGATTTAAGGTGGAAATTGTTGATTTTCGGTTGTTTTTTCTCTGGGTGTATGTACAATTAGTTTGCAAAATAAAAAAGTTTAATTAAAATTCAAACAAAATAACTGGTTCAAACTCATTTCAGAATTAATTTAAATTAAATAAAAACTTAAAAAAACAGAATATTTTGAATGTTGTTAACCCTTTTCTTTTAATTTCAATGTACATTAAAGAGAGAAAATGTATTTTCTTATTTTCAATTATTGTCAATTTACGTCTACAGAAAAGAAAAGTAAAAAACCATAAAAAAAGATTTTTTTAATAACCCTTAAAAGAATTGCTTAAAAGAAGTAGCAGATTAATAACTTGTTATAATATATGTAAACTTTTATGTAGGAAAATGCAGTTTTAAAGTTAAAAAAAAAAAACTTTTACAACTTAATAATTCGATGTTAAATTTTAATCTAACCCAAGAAAAAAATAACTTAAAAATTACCAGTGTGTTAACGTGTGTTTAACGGGTTAACAATTTTTTAAACAAATAAATCTTTTTATTTGTTATGATTCGTGTTTGAAAACAGATGTTTGAATTTTAATGTATTTAAATATATTAATATTACAGGTAGTTAGTTACAAATCCAACAAAAAATATGACAAAGAAAGACTTATACGCAAAGATTTCTTTACACATTGCGGAAATTGTTACACCTAAAATGATTTTAAAAAAAATTTTGAAATTACATATATATGTATGTACATATGTATGTATGTATGTATTATTAAAATACAAAAATTGTCAATGTTGTTTGATAAGACAATTAATTTATTACTTGTAATTTTTTTACCTTTCACATACATACGCAGTTAAGAAGGAAACAGACACATGTACATACTTATAAATGCAAAGTCTGTCATTACGTTTGTAAAGTCTGCGGTTTGATTTGCGGTCCTGTAAGACCGCTTAACCATGACGTTCGATAATAACATCACCTTTGAACATTTGACGACTTTTTTCGGATACACATTCGAAAAAGGCTATTATAAGCGAATCGAAAAAGAAATCATAGAGTTCATCCGTCGCTCAGTTTGTGGCAGCAAATGTTTTAATCTTAAGGTTTGCCTGTTGTATTGATAGTGAACATTTAGTAATATTTTTGGCGGGAAGTTAGCGAAGAACGGTTTTTTTTTGTTGTGCCGCTACAAGTTAGTTTTGAGAATAGCTCGCTATTGCAAACATTACTTTATTTATTTAGTTAAAAACAGTTTGGTTAATTTGTTTGCTTTAAAAATTTTTCGTTAAAAGCGAACCTTCGCTTTTGGCAAATATCAGGTCAAGCGGAAGGTACATACGTACATATGTACTTTCTAGATTTTTATAGATGAACAAAATACATACTTAAAACGCGCCCGACTGCTTTAAAAAGGTTTACTAAGTCGAAATTAGTATTTATTTGAAGGAAATCTTTATGAGCAGTTTAGAATTAAAAATCAAAAATCCCTGGATCCTACGAACCCGAAGGTGCTCAATCAGAAAGTTTTTTAGGCAGCTTGGAGTCGAAAACCAAAGTCCCTGATACTCCGAAAATATTAGGAGTCTGCTAGGAAATATTATGAGCAGTTTGGTATTCACATTAGTTTTTCTAATATTTGTCAATCTCTACCGCTGCGGCCCTACGTCCAAGTTTTCGCTTTTAAGTTGATAACACATACTAGGTGTGTTCCAGAACAAATGAAAGTAACAACAAAATTACTCTCTAATCTTTTCAAGTTACCCAACGAAGCTGGAACGCAAATATCCATTAAATTTAAAATCTATTTTAGTGATTTTATACGCTTAAAGAACATAACATTTTACAAACACAAAACTAACATCATTGGAAATAGCTGAAAAAAGTAAATCAAGATCTGTAAAAGCATATTTTAATAATAAAAATAGGAACAAATATTTATAATTTAATGTACGTTTTTACCTACAAATTAAATTTTTTAGAAAAATATTAAATTTAAATGTTATTTCTTTTGCAAAATGCCCAACTAATTCTTGAATTTTTTAAGTAAACAAAAATCAGCTGATTATAAGTTCTTGTCTAAACTTGCTTAAAGAAAAGGTTTGATTAAATTTGTACAGGAAATGAAAAATAACTATTCTCTTATACCCTCTCTTTTTTGCACATAACTGTTACCTGGAACGCTTTTAGGTAAGTTTGGGTAACTTTGTGTAAGTTCGGACTATTTCGTTTAGCATCTGGAAAATAACTACTGTTTGTAAAATTCATTCGAATTGACGGTCGTGACGTAGGCTGCACGCAACTTGATAATCAATTTTATTTCTTAATCACGACTTGAATGAAGAAATTGATATAAAAACCGGTTGAAGTTCAAGAGGTGCGATTGTGTTGGTAAAAAAAGTTTGAGTGAATTGTAACCTAAATGTAGAACTTTAACGTGTGGCTGCTTAGTAATGCCAGAAAAGTTTTCTAATACAATATATGTATGTATGTATAACAGAAATGTTTTTACATTTAAGTAAAAATATTTTTTATAAAGTTCCGCAAAAAAAATATGTTTGTAACAGTGTTGCCACCAACGAAATGTTAAATTACACATGGATCAATTCAAAATTACACATGAAATTACGAATTACACATGCTTTTTTTTAAAAAATCCTTTTTTGTTCTAAATTTAATAACCCATCAAAAACTTGCTTTAAAATTAGTAAAAATCCAAAAAACTCTTACTCTTTAGCATTTTAACACATTATTTTAACATGACGATGACATTGGAGGCAGGTACTTACCATGCTCTCTTACAAAGAGGGAGCTAAGTAAGTACTTACCATCCTCGATTACAAAAAGGGACTTAAATAAGCTATTACTTTATTGGCATTATGATTACCTTCTCCTGTTGCCCCCAGTTACTCATTGTTGCATTTAAAATGTTTTTCTGTGATGTTTTGGTTAAAGCTGGCTTAAAATATTAAGTTAGAATAAGTTAAGAAATTGTCAAAGTGAAACTATAAGCCTAAATTTTAGATAAGAAATAGCTCATTATCTAACAACTGCTTAGTTATACAGACGGTATGTAATAGCAAAAGTAAAAATAAAAGTTAAGAAATTTGTAATGACTAATTACTTGAAAATTTTTGTTGGGAACATATACTTTTTTTGTGTAAAATAATGATTTACATTTTTTAAAATTTTATACCCTTCACATAGTGATAAGGGCATATATGAGTTTGTCATTCCATTTTTAATTTTTACAATATTTATTTTAGACCCCATAAAGTATAAATATTTTGGATTCTTATAGATAGGTAAGTCGATAAATCCATGTCTGTCCATCTGTGTGTCTTTTGAAATCATGTTTTCAAACCTTAAAAAAAGTCGCTCGGGAAATAATCAGAAATATACCTGACTTAATCGTTATTTAAAATCAACAAAATTGGTTTACTATTGACCAGAATGCAAGCGAAACTCTAAAATAACCACAAAGCTTAGCACGGATACTTTAAAGATAGAGACCTAAATTAGGGGAAAACTTTTTCATGTAGAAGCACAAATTTTGTAAAGTATTTTATCCAATCACTCTAAAGCTGTCAAATGTTCTACAACAAGTAATTTTAAAATAACACCTACATTTTGAAAAACAAATTTTTTGGATTAGAGCAAGGACAGAAGCAACCCCCATTTAAATTAACAGTTCTTGTAAAATTTTTGATACGCTATATTTCAGAAATTATAACATCTATCGACTTCAAATGTTCCACAATAAGTAACTGGACAATAATGTATACTCTTTGGAAAAAATACGAATGAACAACTTTAATTAAACTTTTAATACGAAATAAGTTGAAAACTGTTGGCCTTAAACCTTCTACATAGTATTTCTATTATAGATAAAAACGTTATTATTTTCTAAAGTTTTCTATTTTTAAAACTAGAATAGCTATCGACTTTATTTTTATTATAATATTTGCATTACGAAATAACTCGGTCAGATCAGATGGCTATAAAAAGATCAATGTGAAGGTTATATTAGATTCGGCAAAGCCGAATATAGCGATCTTACTTGTTCTTAAATACAAGTATAAAAAACTTTTAATATATAAAAAAAATAATTATTAAAAATGATAAAATTTTAAATTACACATGAATTACACATGCAGCCAATTACACATGGGCTACACATGCAAGGAAAAATTACACATGAAATGTGTAATTACACCTAAGGTGGCAACACTGGTTTGTAAGCACATTCATACGTTTATTGTTTTCTTTTTTTTCTTTTATAATTTTACACACTTAATAAATAACTAATTAAATACTATAGAGATATATGTACATATGTATGTATTTCGCAGTTTAAACAACTTTCACTCCGTGGTTTGTAAAAATTAACCTTCTAATTACAATACAAATTCCTACCAAATCGCGCGTTTAGAAATAATTTTGAATTAATTACTACTAATAATTATTTATCCATAATTTAAAAAGTATAATGTCTTTAGGTAATAAGGAAACATGTAGATAAGTTAATGTATCCTTTAAAGAATTTAAGTTAAAATCTATAAAGGTTAAAAAAATTTAATTAAGGCTTTTGTCATTATTTAATTATAATAGTTTAAGCCAGGTTTAAGCTAGAAGAATATTACATTAGTTATATATTTACGTGGTTTTTACTCCTGTAAGAAACATAAGAAAAGTAAGAAAGATTGGACCATATTTCGATTAAAAAAAAGCAAAATAAGCAAAACCAGCAACTGTCAAACTCATTTAGGGATTTGTTGGTAATTTAAAGAGTAAACAAGGTTATTCGTGCTGTAATCTGAACATGGCATTAAAGCAGAAAAGGATTTAATCTTTTCGAAAATTAAGACCAGATATTAAATCGAGGTTTTCGGATACATTAAACTTAGTTTTTGTTACAAATAATAAACACAATGAAAAAGCACCCAAACATTCTCATAAATTATTCTTTCTTAGGAAACGCTGCTTTTGAGCCATCCGAAATGTAAAAAATTCAATCATAATTTTTTTTTAAAATTTTAAAGGGTAAGAAACATAAAAAAGTAAAAGTATTGCTGTTTTATATATGTATAAGTTTGTAAGATGTGTGTTTTAATGTGCTACGCCGGGACCAATGAATTAAATAACTTTTATATTAGTGTTTGTAAGGCCTTTTTATTTTTAGGTGAAGTTATTTATATATTACTATGTGAAAGGTAATATAACGTAAATAATCAATAGTGCCTGTATATATCAACTACTCCTAACTATTCTCAGTCCTTCAAAATCTAATTGGGGGTTTTCTAGGTTTATTATATTATTTTAACAAAAAAAATATTTTTTTAAAATTGGTCTAGATTGTTCTTATCGCTTTTATTAACGAAGTTTTTTTTTTGGTAAATGTTCGACTGGAAACTTAAAAGTTTATACATACTTAAAAGTTTAATAACTGTTATTGATAAAACCCAAAATTATTAAAAGAATACGATTTACGATTAAAAAATTAAAAAATAGTTCTTTACAAGCCACCTGTAAAATTAATTGAATTAATTATTTCAAATTTAAGTTTAGTTTAGCTTACTTACAACCAAATGTAAAATACGAAACCAGCAGTATACCGTGCTTAAAAAATGCTTTAGTTTATCTATTTATTAACAACTTCCTGTTTTGTCAAACGATTAAAAAAACAAATAAAATAATTAAAAAAATACAAAAAAGGTGTTAAATGCATTGCTGTCACATTCAAAAGTTGGTTGAAGTTATGAAAACAAAATAACTATATTACACACTAAACCAAAAAGAACCCACAACTCAAAATCATTATTATTCTTCATGAGAGGCTTCCTTTCTGCTTAAAAAACATATGCAATTTTTAAAACAAATTGAATTTTACATTAAAAAAAAGGCTGTACTGCATCTTATATACCGTTCACTTTGGTATTTTGCATCCTGTTTCAGCTAAGTTGTTTTTAAAATAAAGTATCGAAATAAATATCAAGTTTGAAGTCGAAAGCTGATAACTTCATTGATATAGCACAGTAAAAATTTTATAAAATTGTGCCTTTGTATTGTATGCCCCTGCTTCTATCCAACAAATTCTTTTTACATAATTTAAATTTGAAAATTGTAACAGTTTTTAATCAACCACTTCCCTTGTTCCTAAAAAAATCTTTCTCAAATAAGATTGCTGTCTTAAAAGTTTAAATTTCAAGTTTTGTTAACAGTGTCAATAATTACTGAGATATAAAAGAATGATATACACAAAAAAAATGCAAAGTGCATTTTAATTTAGAAATTTGTAGCCCCGAATACATTTTTATTGAATATCTGCCTGCAATCAAATTGATTGTATCGATTAATGAATTTGTAAATTTTAAAAGTTTGCTCCTGTTTAAGATTCATTTGAGAAATGCAACAAAATTATTAATCTGCCATTTTTATTGATTTAATTAAAAGTGTTAGCTGAATTACATATTACAATTTTAACGAAATTATTTATTTATATTCATAAGCATAGAAAAATAAAACAAAAAAAAAACAGAAAAAATATATATCAAAACAGAAAAAGATTAAAAAAATACTAAAAAAGAAAAAAACAATTTTTTAACACAATCAAGCATTAAACCTGGCACCTTTTGATTGCTAGGCTGAGACTGTAACCACAAAGACATTGCATTTCAAAGTATGTATAACATCTTATTTATATTAGCGATTTATTATACCCTTCACATAAGGGTTTATATAACAGTTTGTCATTCCGTTTGTAATTTATCCAATTTTCACTTTAGACCCCAAAAATTATATATATTCTTGATCCCTATAGATAGGGAAGTCGACATAGCCATGTCCATATGTGTGTCTGTTTAAATCAAATTTCCGGACCCAAATAAAGTCGCACAAAAACGTGTTGTTATCAAACAATCCCTGAGATAATCGCTACTTAAAACCAGCAAAATTGGTTCACTATTGACCGAGATTTAAGCGAAAACTCAAAATAACCCATTTTGTTAGGACAAAATTCGTGCATATATGTATATGTATATAGGGTGACCATTCGTACTGATTTTTCATTTGTTGTACTGATTAAAAAAGTATGTACTAAAATGTACTGATTTTTGAAAAGAAGTACTGATTGTACTGATTTTGCAAGAAAATTGGATATTTAAAAAAAAAAATTAAAACAACACTAAAGGGTTGAACATTTTCCCAGCAGCAGAATGGGGTTTGCGATATTGAAAAAATTTGCTAAAAACTCAATTAATGTTACACCATTTTAAATTGGTTAAAAAACACAATTATACTTGGAGTAATTTTTTTGAAAAGAAAGTTTAACTCTTATAGTTTGTTGTAAATCAAAATGTGTTTTTGACAAAAGTTTTTTACAAGAATACATTGACACCCGGACATACGGGTGGTCACGCTTTAATCAACTTTAAGTGGATCGTAATAATTTAAAAGTGGTTCTATGCTTATACAAACTAAAAACAACGCTATTCTTTTCTTGCAAAAAAATATAAAAAGCGTATTTATTTCGAACCGGAAATGAATGGTCAGCCTACATACTATATATCCTATTTATATCAATAAATACAGCCACTCTTGCAACAAAAATTGGCGCGGATACTTTAAATATTGGGACCTAAATTAGTACAAACATTTTTTTTAGAAAGGATCAAGGGAAGTGGTATTTTCCCTCACAATTGCAAAAATTTTGTGAAATACTTTATGCACTACATCTGAGAAACTACGAGCTATGAATTATCTATGGTTGCTCCGTAGTTTATCGATAATGCTAATTTTAAATCGTGATTGTTTAAGAAGTATTTGGTAACAAAGTTGCCTCCGTTAAGCACTGGCTTGACTCCTAAAACTTTTATTTAAACAGACGGGCATGGCAAAATCGACTTCCCTGTTTATAAGGATCCAAAATATATGTATAAAATTTATGGTGTCGCAAATGAATATTACAGAAGTTACAAACGAATTGACAAACTGATATATACCCTTATAACTGTGTAAAGGGTATAAGAAAGTCTCCCTAAATGCAAACGGATTTTCGTTTACGTTAAAAATTTGATCTAGGAACAAGTTTAAGAAAAGAAAATAATTTATATGAATTTCAAGTTGAAGCCGTTTTTTATTTAGTGTTAAATCTATGCACATACATACATATGTATTTTATTCGCAGATAATAGGTCACAGAGTATTTGAATATCTTTGTATACGTATTAATAAAATCTTTTTTGTTGTAACATTCACGCGTTCAAAGTTTTTTTTTATTTTAACCTTCTTGGATTTAAACAGAAGCAATTTAGTTTATATTTTAACTGGGACTTAAAATAACAAGAAAATAAACTTGTTTTTACTAAATAAACAGTTAAAAACTTTTTGTTTTTAATTGACCTCATGTTGATTGTTTTGGATTTGCTATTAAGGTCAAAAAATTACTGATGCGTAAAATGCTTGCAAACTTTATGTTATTAGTAGTGTTAGATCGAAACCGAAAAGAGTAAAAATTGCCACTTTGATTTTACCTAAATATGTATATGTATATGTATGTACATAAAAACTTAATGCATTTTGTTTGTTTGATTTGCTTAACCTAAAATATTAAGCGTGGGACAAGCTGGTAGCAACAAACAAAAAGAAATAGAGGTTGTGTTCCGGTTGTTTTCATTTTATTGTTTAAATGAATGCGCGAAAAAATAAAAAAATAACTGTCATCCACATAAAAATAAGTTTTTAAACAAACTTTAACCTTAATAAATATACGTATACAGCACAATTTTCAAACGATTTTCACTTTCGACTCAGCTGGGTATTCATGTGTTCTTGTGAATAAAGTACAGGTCGCATTTTTGAAAAAATTTTTATGAAATTTGCCACAGATAAGTTTATTGGCAAAAGGACCAAGCCATTTCTTTGTGGTAATGATCGGTCCATTTTTTGGCAAAGACTCCATACAAATGTTCTTGGGGATAAGCATTATAGGCTACAACTGACTTGAACATTACTCTACCTCACAAATTTTTTATTATTTTGTTAACCATAAGCCATTAACTATTATACTGAATATGAGTATTATCGGTCCGTTTTTTACATAACCTCTATACAAATTTAGTCCCGTAGGAATTATTTTAAGCTTTAACTGGCTCGAATATTGCTCTGCCTCCACAAAGTTTTTCTTATATTTGTCACTAATGCCACAAAATGTAAAATAGAACCCAAAATTTAACAATCGAACGTTAGCATGGGTCTTCACATAAGTCTTACTCCCGTAAATCACTTTTAACCTTATAAATTGCGAATAAACAATGCTTTGAAAATATAAAAAACACATAAGTATGTAATTATTTTTAAATTAAAATAAGCATTTAAATTTTGTGAAAACCCGTCTCATATTGACTTCACCTCCCGTAGTAGGCGTTTAACCGTAAATAAAGTTAACCCCACTCCCAAGCAAAGTTTGGGAAATTGTAATAAATCTTCGCCTACAGCTTCCAGAGTTCCCATGGAAAGGTAAAATGTAGGACTGACCCCAAACTCATTTTCCTTGCAAACATTTTTCTAAAATATTTTTAACCCCTATCTTTTTCCCCTAAGGTGATAAATAATGGTAAACACCTCAACAAACTTCCCCGTAGTCACTCTTAAAGTGTAAAATATGACACCGACCCCTATTTAAAAATTAGAAATATTTCATAAATAAAAAAAAGTTCGGGGGTTCAAAAGGCTTATTTGCTATATTCGGCACAGCCGAATTCGTTTTGTATACTTAAATTAAATTATGACTTGAGGTCATAATACAAATAACTATGTAGACTCGTCGGCCCAGCTGATTAGAGCCAAAATGTCAAAAGAATGTTCTCCCTGTGTATCATGCTTGAGGTCAATCAATAACTCTTGAACCATAAAAAAGACATATCGTGTTTAAAGATTCGATTGTAGATGTCAAAGGTTTACCAAGGCATATCGATACAAGGTGGCCGCAATAGCGGACGTACATTTTGACTCTCTTAATTTTTCTTTTTTTTATGAAGTTTAACGCATCACTGAAAACATGATACAAAGAATCAGGTAGTCTCGTGGGCCCAGCTGATTAGTGCCAAAATGTCAAAATTATGCTCTCCCTGTGAAAATAAAACAACAAAAATTATTACTCATCGTTTTTTTCTATGAGCTTTCGTTTGACACGTTGGTACTAATTTGTAGTTGTTGCAGGGACGAGATTACCTGATTAGTTGTATCATGATTGAAAAAGAATTTCAATTTTAGTGTCAAACTCCATATAAAAAAAGGAGAGAGTAAGAGAATGACTCTCTTAATTTTTTTCTTGCAATCACCTTGTATGGATACGCCTTGAGGTTTACCAAACAAATTTAAATTAGGGTCATCAATGTTGATGACCGATTCGTACCTATTTTATCAGTACATGTGCTGGTTTTTCATTTGATGTACTGGTTAAATGTTTGTATGTACATATGTATATTGAAATTAACTGGTTTTTGGAAAAAAGTACAGATTGCAATGATTTTTCTTTGAGCATTAATTGTTTTTTTTTTAATAATTATTTCAACTTTATCCCTAAGGAGGCGGTCTATTGTAAATGTGTGTATCCATGATCGATTATATGAAATCAAAAAATTTAATTGAAATTAGAAGGGTGCCGGCCGGAATATTGTGATACTAGGTCGAAAAGTTCAGCCTTAAAAATTTGAACCAAATCGAACAATGTTTTGATATTAGCAAATTTTACTGTTTATACCTATACATACATACATACATAAAACAAAATTGTAAAGCCCGTTAATTTTATACATTATTTTAATACGCTTAAGAGATTCATTTATTTCAAGAAGAAGAAAATAAAACGAATTATTTGATGCGTTAAGCCCTTAATTAAGTTTACTTTTAGGCAAACATAGTACATAATATCAAGCTTTTTGAGGCAAATACATATGTATTTACATATGTACATAATAGATCTTCCCCTAATTACATATCTGGTACATTCATATGTATGGATATACATATCTATGCATGTGCTTAGTTATGTAAAAGTAAAAAATAATTGTGTGTTTACGTACAAGAGGCCAGCCCAAGACGACACTAAATAAGGCATCATCTCGAATTTTCAATTCATTTCATATACCTTACGTGTGCACACACAAAAATAAGTACTGCGTTGTATTGTTCGCCATCTCTTTTGTTAACTTAACTCAAATGAAAAATATATTCAGTTAAGCACACTTAAGCAAACAACAACGGCACATCAATTCATCATGATCACACACTTCCATTTCAATTCATCTCGAAACTTTACTGTTGGCGGGATGTTCCTGGTGTGATAGTTATAAAAAACGGGGGTTGATTTTGAATGTACATATTTATGTAATGTAATGTAATTACGCATGAGTTTTATATTGATTTGCCTGCTTATGTATATGTTTGTTTGTGTATGTACCCACTCAACATTGTGTGTATTATTATTTGTTAACATAACAACTACATTACTCTTAAGTCTTTGTTGTTGTTGCCACACCATAAGCACAGTAATTTTTTTATCGACCACAGTGCCTAACACCACTCTTTATTCTTAACTACTCTACACTGCAGCACAAAAACTGTGTCAGCTACTCCACATTTCAGCACTTAAACCGTTTAACCGCACAATAACACAAGAATTAGAAAATTATGCGGTTCTTGAATTAGCTTGAATAGGACTTTATGCAGGTCTCTATTACGTTCAAACAAACGCATATACATACATAAATACATACATATGTGTTTATGTATTTATGTATGTGTGTTTAAACGAAAATCATTTAACATTTTTGTGCTATGTACATACATATGTATGTACATATAATAATAATAAATATGAAATACAAAAATGCTTACTATTGCACTCTCACATTTCAAACTTGTAAACTTTTAATATTTTCTTATTTTGTTTTCTTTAATTTTGCAAATTTATATGTATCTACCCAGCGAAAAAAAATTGATGCGATTTTTTACAGATCACATTTAAATCACATCTAAAGATGCTATTGCATATTTTCTGGTTTTGTTGCATTTAATTAAATGCAGAAATAAAAACTGGCATTATAAATGAATCGCCGATGTCATTGTTTTGTTTGAATTGAGCAACGATTTACACTTAGTTGAAGTGTTGTAATAAATTTTAGGTTTATATCACATAAAAAGCTAGATTTAAAAAGAACATTAAAATCGCATCTTAGATCAGAAAATTCCTTCCTTAGTAGGAGTGTTTTTTCCCCACATATTAAATGCAGAAAACACCTTAGTATGCAACTTTTGTAGCATCGAAAATGTTGATTATATGCGGTTTAAATTTGTCAAAAATAAATAGCATCCCTCCAATGACAACCCTATGTAAAATTCATTGGTTTTTCCTCAAAATTTGAAGTGATTCAAGTAAGCTAGTTCTGGGTTTTTTCTACTTCTTTTTCCTCACTTTTTTTACTGGGTAATATTGCCAGTCAGTCGATTGTTGGTGGTAGTAAAACAAAGTACATACATATGTACTATGTATGTATGTATCTCCACAACAATCCATTGAACGCCATTATCGCTTTTTACTTGGTCACGTATACCATGTTTTGCTAATGCTTTGCACACAGACATCCATCTATTCCTTTTTTTATGCATAAATACCGTAGACTAAAAGTTCTTTAAAACTTTGATTGATTTTATACATATGTACATAACTACATACTACATACATTCATATACATAAATTCTAAAAGTAGGTATGTATGTGTTTTTCCGGTGACTTACATACATTCGTATGCTATTAAAAAAGCCGGCTGTCGAATTTTGAATCCAGTAACTGAAAAAAATTAAATTTTTGGGAAAGATGTAAAACATATACATACATATGTAAGTACTATGTACCCACATAGATACTACGTATGTATATACATTAATATGTGTGTATGTATGTACATAAATACATATGTATATTAATAGTTGCAGTGTTTTTAAGTTTATACTATATACACACATTCTTATGTATATATGTACATATGTATATACAATGTATGTACATAAACTAGCTTAAACCCTGTGTGCTTCGTTACCTCCATCGTAGTTATACTAATTCTCTCTGTATAAAAACTAAAACCAGTTCCAAAATAAAATTCTTAATTATACACAGAACGAAAAACGGCTTTCTAAAATCAAGAATTTTATTCTTGATTTTATCCAAAATCTTTCTTGAAATTTTCAAGTACGATCCTTACTTACATTTTCTTAAATCAAGCCTATTCGGATTGCTTCAACAAATCAAGCAGAAAAAAACTTTTTGTTTTAATATATTATTTTACATATGAAAACAAAGTGTCTCGGTGGCCTAGAGGTAACGCGCTTGTACTGCAGTGTAGAAATCCCTGGTTCGAATCGCAGCTTTGGTAAATACAAAAAATTAATTTTTTAAATTAAAAATTTAAAGTATCTATAAAATAAAAATAAACTATAAAATTCTTCTTCTTTAATAAAGCTCCATAAGTCAAAAAAATGACATTTCATTTTCGAATTAATCCCGTTTATGGCTTAAATCAATCTTTTTTTGGCTTACATCAAGTACGGTCCGAACTTAAATCAATCCTCTTTTGGCTTAATTGTGGCTAAAAGTAAGAAATTCGTACTTGAAAAATTTGACTTGGAGTAAGAAATTTCGTACTTGATTTAAGAAAAACCGTACTCACCGGATTGCTTCAACAAATCAAGCAGGAAAAAGCTTGTTGTTTAAATATATTATTTTACATTTTAAAACAAAGTGTCTCGGTGGCCTAGAGGTAACGCGCTTGTGCTGTAGTGCAGAAATCCCTGGTTCGAATCTCAGCTTCGGTAAGTACAAAAATGAAATTTTTAAATTATGAATTAACTATAAATTAATTATAAAATAAAAATAAAATATAAAATTCTTCTTCTTTAATAAAGGTCCATAAGTCGAAAAAATGACATTTCATTTTCGAATTAGTCCCGTTTATGGCTTAAATCAATCTTTTTTTGGCTTACATCAAGTACGGTTCCGAACTTAAATCAATCCTATTTAGGCTTATTTGTGGCTAAAAGTAAGAAATTCGTACTTAAAAAATTTTACTTGGAGTAAGAAATTTCGTACTTGATTTAAGAAAAACCGTACTCACCGTACTTTTGACACCGCTATGGCTTGATTTAAGTAAAGTTTTCTTAGATAATTTTTTGTGTGTACCCTTCACATAAGTGAATAAGTGATATAAGGGTATATATCAGTTTGTCATTCCGTTTGTAATTTCTTTATTATCCATTTGCGACCCCAAAGAGTATATATGTATGTATATTATTGATCTTCATAGGTAGGGAAGTCGATATAGTCATGTCCGGCTGCCCGTCTGTTGAAATCAAGTTTCCGGAGTCGAATAAAGTAATGCGGACCAGCTACTGGTATCGAACTATTAGAAATATCCTGGAGACAATCGATCTTAAAATCAGTAAGATCGGTTAACCACCGACCGAGATGTAGGCAAAAGAGTGCGATTGCCTCAGTTTTTTTAGAACAAAATCACAAACTTCATACAAAATATGTAACAAATGAAAACTAGCAACGCTGTTAAACATACATACATATGTATGTATATGTATATATGGAGGGACATAAAAATATCGCTCTTACTTGTTTTTTATTGTACTTATTAGGATATTAATTGGTTATTTTAAAATTTGTTTCACTTTGAGCAAAACCTACCAAAATGTCTTAAAATTTGTGCAACAGGTTTTCATTAATGAAATATCGTTACAATTTAACTTTTTGGTATTTTCCCAAGGCAAATTCATTGATCTGGTGGTGCTACGAACATAGCTGCCAGATAAGTTTGGTTTAAATCGTCAATTTTTAGAAAACAAATCGTCAAAAGAACTTTTTGATATAGTCAAAGAATCGTCAACCTTAAAATGTATGTTTTTTTATAATTTTTTATATAAAAAAAACTAGGAAACCAAAACTGCTTCTTCAAAAATGTAAAAAATGTAAAAGAAAAATTTATAATTTCAAGCAAACTAAACTGCAAATAACAAAACAAAAAATCTTTGTAAATATTTTTACTTTTTTTATATAGTTATCTGATACAGATAAACATTTTTATGTTAAAAAAACTTATTTGGAATAACAATGGCCACTTACGAATAATAACGAATAAAATTTTACAGATAAACATTTTTTAGGGGCTCTCTTTAAACTATTCTTAATCCTTGTTATATAAAAATTATTCAAACTAAAACCGTTTATAATAGTTTTATATAAACAAATAATTACTAAATAAATTTTAAAATATATTTTTCTTAAACAAACAAAAAAAATTCGATTTCTGCCGCAAATCTTCAATTTTAAAAAGTCGTTAAATTTAGAGCTCAAATCATCCAATCGTCAAAAGCCAATTTTTGCCACCAAATATCGTCAAAATGACGATAAATCGTCAAATCTGGCAATTATGGTTACGACCACAGCTGATCTTCTTCTTTTCTTGCATAGATCGAGGCCATCTGCATTCCCTTTTGTGTTTGAACGGTGAAATGTCAGAAAAACTAAAAATTTCATAAAAAATTGAATATTTTTAAGGTGAAAATGTCAAATTTATTTTAATCAGCTGGGCTCTTGATATTACCTGGTTGAGTGAGTTACATTTTTAGGGAATAATCAAAAAAAATTTTCAATTACTTGACATCTGTCGCCTATTTTTTCTGTGTTAGTACTAACTCCCAGAGTTGGGCAAAATACATGCCTTGCTGTATTTGAAATACAAAATACTTCTTCCGCTTGTATTTCAAATACAAAATACAAAATACTTTCAAGTCGAGTATTTCAAATACAAAATACAGTATTTTAGTATCTTTTATTTGAAATACAAAATACATTTATAACCATTAATCATGAACACAAGATTTTTAAAAGTTTAATCAGATAAGCAGCCTCTTGTTGAAGAATATATAAATCCTGCTAAAAAAAGCAATCTTTCTACAGGTCCTGATGAAAACAGACTGGCGTTAAATTTTATGAAAACAGTTCTCTGCAAGGCACATTCAACAAGGTAAACTCAAGGCGAATTCAAAAAATTCGCCCTCTGCATTTCCTTTTTGTGTTTGAACTTTAGAATGTCAGAAAAATTAAAAATTCCATATTTTTATTTCGTATAAATGTCAACTTGATTTTAATCAGCTGGGTTCTTAATATTACCTGGTTAAATGTGTCCTGGTTCTCTGTATGTGCCTTGTATGTGAAAAACAAATTAAATTAAAAGTAAAGTAATATCAAAGTGAATTCAAAAATTCGCCCTCTGCATTTCTTTTGTGTCCCCTTCACATAGTGATAAGGGTATATATCAGTTTGTCATTCCGTTTGAAATTTCTTTATTTCTATTTACGACCCCATAAAGTATTAATATTCTGGATCCTTGTAGATAGGGAAGTTGATATAGCCATGTCCGTCTGTCAGTCTGTTGATCTGTTGCATACATCTCTATATATCTCAGTGAATATAGTCATCCTTGCCACAAAACTCGGGACGGATACTCTGAAAATAGAGACCTCAAAAGGAAAAAGTTTTTTTCAGATAGGATCAAGGGAAGGGGTTTTTTCTCTGCAATCGCACAAATTTTGTGAAATATTTCATGCGCTAAATCTTAGAAATTATAACAGCTATCGACCTACACTTTGGAGAAAAAACTTTCTGAGTGGGGGCAGGAGAAAGTGTGGCTCCCATACAAATTAACAATTTTTATGAAATTTTCGATACGCTATATCTCGGAAACTATAACAGCTATCGACTTCTAGTGTTCTACAAAAAGTAATTGGATGATAAGACCTACATTTTGGAAAAAAAGGTTGAAAAGGAGCAGGGGGACTAGAAGATCCCATAAAAATTAACAACTTTTATTAACCTTTTAATACGAATAATGTCGAAAACTTTTATAACTCTCGACCTCAAATCTTCTTTATCAATTTCTATTCTCCATACGAACGTTAAAACTATAAAGTTTTCTATGGACTTAAAACTGGCACAAGGTATTTTTAATGTATTATTTGCAGTACAAAATAACTTGGCTGGGTATATTAAAAGTGCAATGTGAAGGGTATATAAGATTCGGCAGAGGCAAATATAGCGATCTTACTTGATGTGTTTAAAAGTGTGAATGTCAAAAAAATTTTAATTTTTATACAAAATTTAATTTTTTTGACATTCACATTTCCAAATATCCGCTTAGCTCTTGATATTACCTGAATGAGTGAGACCTGTAAAAGAACGTGCCTTGCTAAGGCGAAAACGTGAATGAATACGAAGACAAAGTTTCCATTTTTTTTTTTTTTTAAATTGTAACATTTTTAATTTTTCTAATGACAACTTTTTGTATAACAAAAAAATGCATTTTGCAAAAATGTATTTCGCCATCATAAGTATTTCTAATACAAAATACGTATTTGTATTTCAAATACGTATTTCAAATACAAGTATTTAAAATACTGCCCAACCCTGCTAACTCCCCACATGATTTTTCTTATAATTGGTTAGGAATGCATGTTAACTTCATATATTTAAAAAAAAATATTTATTTTAAACGTCATTTTTTTATACCATGGTACCTTACAAGGTAGTATCGATTCAACAGCTGACTATTTTTTGCTCTAGTTTTTCCACTCGTTAAGCCTGCCAAACAGTACGTTTTTGACATAAACGAGGTTGTTTTTACAACAAATTCATAAATTTAGTATTGAGTTGTTGCCGTAGCGATAATACCTTGTAAGGTAATTTTACCCTGTTTTATACCTTAAAATAGTTGTTAGTTAACCTTCCGTTAGTTAACATGCAACAAAAAACTCTCTGTGGTATGAAAAAAAAAACATAAAAAGAGTAAATTTAAGCTGAAAACCTAAGGAGATCGACCTTGAAATGTTTTTTTATAATTTTTTATATCACCCCCTGAAGTTATGGTATCTATCCTATTTTCAAAAAATCTTTTTCTGAAAAATTTTATTTAAAATTAATCAATTAGTTAAAAAGTTGTGTAAGAAGAAAGTTGCGATATTTTTTGCCAGATGTAGTGCTTAAAAGTCTACATCGATTACATTGAAAAATGGATTGGGAGTTAAAAATTTCAACAAACTGACTGTCATATTCACAACCAAATTGTAAATATGTACAATTATTTTGTTGTTAAATTGGCACTAGCAAATAAAATTTTAAATACAATAAATATTTTTGTTACCAGCTGTCGTAACTTGAATTTTGAAACCTATGGAGAAATTTAAAATTACATTCAAATACAACTGGCTCAACGAAAATGTTTAATATTTTTAGTATATAGTGAAATAATTTTTTGTAATTACTTGAAATCTGTTGCGGACCACTGTCAAAAACTTCTTAAAAATATTCAAAAAAATATATATTAAATAAATTTACAAGAACTTGTTTTTCTATATCACTTGTTTAATTAAAAAATGGAGCACTTTACCACAATAATTTAAAACTGTTTTTTCCTTATTACTTATTTATACAAATCGCACTCGTTCAACAATACTGTATTAACTCAAAATTTTTTTATTTTATCTTTGGCAAAAACCAATACATAACACTTATGTCTAACTATGGTTAAAAATTCTTATAGTTCTGACTATTCTTTCTTAATAAAATTACATGTTGTGACCTTTTTGCTGGTGGAATGGTTTATTTTTGTGAATCAAGAAAACAAAATTATTTTGAGTTATTTGAAGTGATTGGCGTTAACAAATGATTGTTTTTTGCTATAAAGAGTAGTATTTTGTGTTACGTTGTTATTCTAATAATAAAATGTATTAAATACAGCAATAAATTTCATGTTAACAAACACAACTCAAAATATTTACTTCTTATTAACCAATATAATTCAAGAAAATGATAATAACTTAAAAAAATCGCGTTTCTATTTCCAAACAATAAACAAATAAAAAGGTTATGTGGTGCAATACAATAATTGATGGGGTTTCTAAATACTGCCTAACTTTTGTTAATGGAAAATTCCTTAAGCATTAAGAAAACAGTTTTTTGTCTCTCCTGAACACTTTGAAGTTTTTGAGTTAATACAGTATTGTTGAACGGGTGCGAAATGTGTATTGATATTTTAATGAGGTCGACTGGAAAAGCTGGATATAGATTTACCAAAAAATATTTTTTAAATTTTAGAATCAGCAGTTTTCTTTTTTCTGTGGTATATAGAACACTGAACTAAAGGTTTTAAAATATTTGTAGTTATTGCTGTAAAATAATATTACTAAAACTACAGTTTACATAAATTAACGTAATTTGATTTGAAACAAAATATTTGCTAATTCATGTTTTAAGCATACAAATAATTTAAATCAAGTTACAAAGTAAACGCCGCGCTCTAATTTTTAAACAAATCTGAAATATATTATTTGTAAGGCAATATGCAATGTAATGGATATGTTTACATAAATGGTGTAAAAAAATCAATAGCTATCGACTTAAAATCTGTTAAATATATTTGTAATAACGACCATATTTAAAGGAAAAATTATAACAAACCTTAAATAAAAAAGAACGAGTTTTTAATGTTGTTCTTAAAGGCGTTCAATTTTTTTAACCTTATCAAAATACACTAAATTTTGTTTTTGATAAAGCGTGTTTTTCTCAAAAATATTTGAAAACATTAAAAATTAAAAAAAAAAATAAGTAAATAAAAAAGATTACGTATTTTATCTGGCATTAACTTGCTTGAGCTAATAGCTACTTCTTGATTTCGTGCTTAGAAAGGAATTTAGTTAACTTTCATTTAAAAATAAATAAGATATAACTGCAGTTTAATTTTTTCAGTCATTAATTAAGGCGTTTGTTTTTTATAAAAATGTGGGTAAAGTTACTAAACAAAATTACTAACAAAATAAAAGCATAATCGAAATTTTTCACTAAAAAGCAGCTGTAAAAGCAAAAACAAACAGTAGAAAACGCAATAAACCCAATGTTTTTTGTTCTGAGAGTATAAGCAAACTTCCAAAATCATATGGTTATGTTTTCATACTATGGGACTTAATTTTTATTTAAACGCACGAGAGTGGCACCTTAAGTTGTGATTAAGTTTTAACTGAAAAAATTAGTTTTGTTTAAATAAATTTTTATGATAATTATTTAGTTTAAAAACTGGCCAAAATTGTTCAAAGGTTCTAGTCTCGACATTTAAGTTGATTCTTATAAAATGTTAAAATTTTTCTTATCTTTATATGTATGTATGTAGAAGAGTAGCATTACTGACTGACTGATTCATCATCGTACAGCCCAAACGCGTAAAACTAAACGCTTAAAATTTACTGCGGGCACCTCTTCTATTGAAGAGAACCACTAAGAGGGAAATTCGGTACCTAAAGGGGTAGAAATGTTTTGAAATTTGGACCCTAAGAGTAAAAAAAGGTCAAATTAACGTTTTGGTTGTTTTTAGGTACTTTTTCAACTTCTAATCCAAAAAAAATATACACAACGGAGTGGCGAAATATTGAATATAATAAATAAAATTTGTGATAAAAAATTATATTTAAAAAGACCTAAAGCTTGGGGAAATAAACTTATTTAGGGGATTCACAAGGTGTCCTATTTTGTCCTATTGTCATAAAATTTCTAAATGATTTTTTGTCTTTCATACAAAAATAGTTCTTTAAAAGTACTACGTCGTTTAATATACTTATTAAATTGTCACAACAACTCCACTTACACCTGCGCCGAGTGTCCAAAGTTGGTAAAACTTGTTAAACCACTGTCAAAATTTTATGACAATAGGACAAATAGAACACCTTGTGAATCCCCTAATTATTTTTAATATTGTGAGTGTACAAGTATGTACCTATAAGTTTAAGGAAATTGACAAAAGATTGTATTCGGAAGTCAATAAAGCGTTTTTTAACCAAATTTTTAATAATTTTGGATTATTTAAAATTATCAGTCTAAGACGGGGATCCGCAAAATAGCACATGCGTGTGCGTGCTCTCTGAGCATTGAAGAGAGTAAGAATAAAAAAAAGGTTTTGTAGTCTCTTGTGCAAGACGACCAGTGTGATCAGCTAGGATTTTCAAAATGTTCAATGGACAAATATTTAAATTACATTCAATGATTGGTTTAACTTATATCAGCGAGTCTTAATTTTCGTTATAAAAAGTAGTTAAAAGCAAAATCAGAAGTAAGCTAAGTAATAAACATGTCAAAGGTCTTATCCGCATAAAATATTGTCAATAAACATTTAATGATTTTGCAAAACTAAGTAGTATGACAAAATTATTTCGCATTTATGAAAATTTTACTTTATAATAAACGGCTCAATTTTTAATATTACATTCCAAAAATTTTTCAATGCAATTCTATTATATTTAAAACTTTTAATTATGGCCACCCTAGTGCCATAAAAGACAAATAATTACGCTCAAAAACAATCAACAAAATCAAAACATGTATTAGTGTGCCGATCGCTGGTCTAAAACATTGATGACCAATGATGAAATTAAAGTTTTTGTGGAAATAATGGATGCTTCTTCAATACACGCTTTAAAAAAAAAAACAATGTAACATTAACCTGTGTTGTTGTTGTTCTGTACTATGGTTCAAAGATTTGTTATATTTACTCTCATTTTTAAGGTATTCGTGGGTACTCGTGTAGTGAACATGTAAAAGTCAACTTAGTGGGATATAAGTCTAGAAATATAAAATCAAAGAATATTTTCTCCGATTGAGGTCAACTATGGGGACAAAAAGTACTGTTTTACATTTTCCTCCCTTTTTTGAGCCTAATATACGAAATGAAGGAATATATTCCCAGATCTAGGTCAAAAGTCAAACAAGTGGGCCACAAGTACTTTTTTATATTTTTTATAGTCTTTGCCATTTTTTGAGATTATAAGTCAAGAAATATGAAATTAAGACTTTTTATCCAAAAAGAAGTCGGATATCCAAAAACTTTTCATATTTAAAGTACACTTTAAATACTGATTTTAAGTAAAATTTTTTCGGATATTCCCCCATAAATCCATCCTATTGTCTTCATGAAAAATAGAAAACTAGAGATTCTTAATTAAGACTTAATGGAAAAAAATTTTATTTTATTGCTAAAGTATTCCTTTGCACTAAGGATTTTGCTTAAAATAATAACTATATAAAACAACGCTTACTAAGAAGCGGGTTAATTGCTAGTGTTACATAAAAAATTTATCATTCTAGCCAGCAAACAAACACCATCAAAAATTTAATAAAAAATAAATTGAAAAGAATTGTTCCCTACTTTTTTTTCTATAAAAAATTTTTAAACAAATTTCAAAAAAGCGCTAAAAAAGACAAAATCTTTTTAGAATATTGGACCACATTGTCTATTTTAGATGTTGTAACTAGTCCACAACATGGTCCTATTTAATGCAGTGATGGACCATGTCATTGTCAAACAAAACCTTATGGTTAAGCGACAGGTGTTCGTGTCTTAACGATCGCATATTAAGTTATCGTAGCTGCAAACTAGTCCTCTATGGTGTACAATAAAGTATTTTTGAAACTTCATACTCCGATGTAATGCAAAAATGGGTTAAGTGGTCCAGCCCTGGGGCATCAAAATATCAAATGGGCCATGTTTTTTTATATATTTTTGGAGTAGTCCTACTCTTTTATGGACCAGTCCATATACGCATGTACGGACAAGTCTCGGTTTCTGCAGGGTATTTATATTATTTGATTAAAAAAGTAGCTAATAATATTAGGTGTGTTCAATAACATTCCAGTTATTATTTGCAGCGAGAGAATAAAAACAAATTTGAAACAATTATTCTTAAAATTCTTAAAAAGTAAATGAACGCTCTACCAGCTCAAATTTGAAAGCAAATGTAATTTGTTACTGTTAACTCTTAGAAAACTTATTTGTATGGACAAACACTAAACAGTTGCTTGAAAAATTCTCATAAATTAATTGGGTATTATCTGCCACTTGTAAAACCCTTTGTTAAATGCTATAGTTTTGGAAAATTTTAATAAACGTTCTATTTATTGAAACTGTAATATTGTATACTATTTGCTTAAATAGTGGCAATAACTATTATGTTTTGCAATGTCATTTGAACTAATTTAAAACAAAACGCATTGTTTAACATATATACACATTTGCATATGTAAACATACTACATACATACATATATATTAATAAAGAGCACAATGTTATACTTTTGCTTATATTGTATTGCCTTTACACAGCAAAACCTTTGCTTATCTGGGAAGTTAGAAAGTAACACTGGATATGAAAAAGCCAAAAGGTAACTGGCCGACCCCTGCATACAAATGTGGTTACAAAAATCAATCGAGTAACAAGTTGTCAATAATTGACTTAACAATGTAAACAAAAATTTAAGTTTTTAAACAAAAACATTTTATAAAGCATGTTTTACAATCATAGTTTTTATATATTTAAACCTTATTACCTTATACCTTATTACCTTGTAACCTATGAAGTAATGACAGCTCATTACTCAAAATCAATAAATTTTGCTAGAGTAGAATGTGGAGTTTATACCTTCGCGGTTATATAAAGCGGGTCCTGCATGATAGGGAATATACACTGGTTGCGTTCCTAAATAAAGCCTTTACCAATATGAGAAAGAGGCGATATTTCCTCTAAGAGCTTCTTAGGGACCTAGAGGTCAAAGAATGCGTAGTAAGATAGATTTTCGATGCTTAAAAGCAGGGCTATACGTTCTAGGATAGAAGAGGTGCATTATAGGAGAGTAGTAAACAGAGAGACACCACGAGATAGATAATTTTTACCCTTATTATAGCTTCTAACCATCAATTGTATATTAAGAAAGTTTAATTTCGCATTTGTCATTTCAATGTTGTCACTCTGGTCAGGGAAAGTTTCTTTCAACTGTCGGCGACCTACAGCAATCGGCGTTGTTTTTCAAGCTGGGCATGAGTCCTGACAAAACGGAACTAGCTATTTACACCAAGAAGTATAGGGTCTGGGCTTTTAAAAGGTTAATATCTTGTGTTATTCCTTGATAGTAAACTGGCATGAAAGAGGAATTCTTACGTAGGACAAAAGGTACCTTAATGCATAGTAAGTATACATGCATTAAATCATAAGGTAATTAACTGGATTTACACAATGTTTGAATGACCTTCTCTGTGGTATGGCTAATCGGTGACAGGCGGTACAAAAGGGTTGCTATTAAAAGATAGAGAAGCACACTTCTAGCGGCAATAGACGTCATTCTCTACATGGTGCCTATTGAGTACAGTGTAATGGGAATGGCAGCAATAAGCTTGGTCAGGCTAGGAAATTCAAGATTGGAAAAATATTTTAATACTGGCCACATTATTATATGGGAAATTGATCTCGAGGATCTTAGTTTAGGCCGAGAATCTAGAACACACTATGTGGTCACGGAGGCCAGTTATAAGAGAACACCACCGATAACAAATTTATGAAAGGGATTGTTGGTTGGGATTCGATAGTCTGTATGAGGGGTGTGCAGTTTTCACTGACGGATGAAAAATAAATATAGGCCACGGACTTGGGAGTCTATACCATGGTAGAGAACATCAGATTGCCTACAACACTGTTACCAAGATCGGGCTTTTTACCCTAAATTTAGGGTAATTTTTTGCGTTTAGAATTTCAGCATTTTTAAAGGGAATGATAAAGTGAAGATGAATTTAAACTTGTAAAAAACCTACCTAAAAGAATTACAAATTTTAAGGGACTTTTGGTTTTGGCCTAGTACAAATTTAAGGTTTTATATTTTTGTATTTGGGGTTACTTTATCAATTGACTTGACAGCACTGGCCTACAGACTATCTGATTGCAAAATAAGCAATAAAAATAGCAGGGAAATGAATGTTGTTAATTTAAAAAGCGAATAAGGTCATTCAAAGCCAACTTCGCTTAGCAAAAAAAGTGAAATAATCAAACTTGACGAGTACCGTTAAGTATGTACCCACTTATATTCTGTTATTCCGTCCCTTCTAAAGGATCAAGATTTGATGACTTGGATTTGATGTGTGTGAATCTCGACTTAAGGTCCTACGAGTCAAATATTACTTTGAGGCACACTTTAAAGTGTTTTTTTGTTACTATTTTTTAAGACTTTAAAGCCGATCGTTATCTGAAACGGAATACGACCAATTACAACTTTTTATATTTTTTTACGAGATGTTTATAAACAATAACAATTAAAAAGCGGTGATGATGCAAAATAAACTTCTTTTCAAAACTAATTTTTATTTCAAAAACATGCCTATAGGCTAGTTAATACATATCGCATACTAAATCAGGAACAGTCACAACTCAAAATTTATCAGAATCGTTTCTTTTTTCTTTAGCCAGTTCCAGGTTTATTTTAAAGCAAACCCACAAAATCAATTTTAGTTTTAGTTAACTTCGTTCTAAGACGGGGATTTTACAGTTAAACTTAATTAGAAACAAGCTTTTAAACGCATAAAAGAAGACTCGCATAAAAAATGACTTGGAGTTCTGTTTCTGATTTAGTGAGCGATATGTACTGAAGATACCTAGGTATTTAGCTAAAAATTTATTTAACAAACGTATCTAATGCAAAATACCTTGTACGACTACGAATTTTGTTCTGTTTGTATGTGTGCGTAGATGTGGTTCGTTTTGGCTTATTGCTTATTTTTTTATCAATCAAGTGATTTTGTTATTTTTATAAAAACTTTAAAAAATAGTGTAGTACCTACATATGTATATCTAAACTTGGCATACTATACATTAAAAATATATTCATTTTTAGTATAATGTGAATTGATTACATAATTTTATAAATAAATATAAATTGTTAAGAACTCTTAACATATTCAAGTAGATACATATGTATGTATGTTAAAGTTAAAAAACTGATAAACATGGAACATCATTAGAAATGCCAAAAAAAAAGCACGAGTTTTGAAAAGTGTATGTGTGTATGTATGTATGTAGGTTTGTAACAGCAGACAGACAATGTAAATGAAACACTTATGTATGTATGTTTGTCTACATACACATGTACATATTTATACAAGTGCGTTTGAGAAGTAATAAATTTATATAAAACTAAAAAAAAACTCGAGTCTGCACAATAAACTTAAAATAAACCCTTAGCACTTTTTAACTTTTTTGAATACATAGGTACATAGGTATGATTGTATAATAGCAGAAAAAAGCAAACATTTTAAAGGTGTCAAAAATTAAACTTACCCCATAAGCATTGTGCGTAACGTGTATAGAGAATTATTAAAAATATAGAAAACTTTTGCATTTTTATCATGATTATTTTATTTTATACCTACATACATACATATGTATGTACAATTTAGACTTTAGCTTATTTTTTTTATTTATTATGCTGCACTTGAATTTTTGACTTTGCTCTTTTACTTCAACTAAACTATTTTTTTCTTTTGTTATGTACAGAAAATTTTCTTCTATTTTAAGCGAATTGATATCCGTTCGATTTTTATTATTTACTTTTACCATGCGGCACGTTAGTTAATTAAAGGTTGGAAATTATCATTTCCTAATTTTGCACATAAATATTAGCAACCAAACCGAACCTTTTAACTTAACAGACTATCAATCACTAAAAAAACTGTTAAAATGATGTTTGTTGCTAAAAGCTTAGCAGATGATTAAGTTAATCAAAGTTGCTTTAAAGTAATAACGGCGTTAAGTGTGCCGAAATGGTTTGAGAGTCACACCAATATTTAAATAAAATGTGTTGCTAACTACATGGTATGGGAAAAAGAGATTAGGGGTCATGTCATATGGGACATATGTATTGTTGTAAAATAAAATTTTTCTTACCAAATTATATTTATATACATATCTATATATGCGCATTTTGGATACGTACGTATGTACGTATTTTGGATGCGGCCAGTCAAAAAATTTGTGTACATACAAAACCAGGGTACACTTATCAGGTAGCCTCAGATAAACAGCTGAGTAACGGTATTTCGTTATATTAATGTCAAATTTTGTTTATGTTTATGTATTTTCTTCCTTTTATACAAACAACAAATGTAGTATCGTAAGAAAAGCTCAAAAAGAAAAAGATAGATTTTGTGAGTTTTTGTTATTTGTCTCTGACATTCTTATGACGGTTTTGGTTGTTTTTGTAGAACCGCTCCTACCTGATAAGTGTATCCTGCTGATAAGTGTATCCTGTACAAAACTAATAATTTCCTATTAAGGTGCTTACATAAACTTTGTAGCTGGTTTCTAAAATACAGGTGTTGGTAGTTTGTTTTAAAACAAATGTTCAGTTACATCCAATTAAACAGGGAAAGTTAAAAATAGAACGAAGTTTTTTTAATAAAGCAAAAATTAGTTTTATGATAAGGCCGTTAAAATTGAAGTTTTTGATGCAAAATAAAAATTGTACTTCTGAAAGTTTATAGCAACTTTTGTTCTAATATGTTATTCAATTAATTATTATTCTTGAGTTTATATTGACTTAAAAGATAATTGCAAATTAAAAATAGAGAAGGATAATGGGATAATCAGCCTTATTGTGTTTGTCGTATCGAATGTTGTCAAATTCGACACAAAAACGACAAAGGTGCCGTTCATTTAACATGCCGTATTTGTTAGACTGTGCCAAAAAAACTAAAAGCGACTACGCCAACGCCAGCCACAATTAAATAAAATGAAATATTGTGAAAGTAAACATGTTACTAAGTATATTTTAGTGGTATTGATAATACTAAGCGACTTAAATTTTATTTTTAGTTTATGGAACAAAAATTATGTAAGAGATATGGGAGCTTGAGAAAAACATTAAGCCTTTTTTCCTGATCACGAAAGTACTTTAACTTGATTCTTTCTTAAGCTGAGTTAGGCGGTTAATGCTTAAGACCGACTTATACAGTTTAGTTGCTCTTTATTTACACTTACGATGCTTCAGTCAAAGAAAAAAATAATCCTATCTTAAAATACACATAAATTTAAACTTACTTCTATTATAATCAATTTTTTAAATTTATTTGGTTAAATAATTAGTGTGAATTAACTTTGACAATGTTACATTTTTTATGTTTAAATTCACTCTCAACAAATTTGTAATGGGAACCATTCACAATAGCAAATCAGTAAATTTAGAAGTTTTTTCATGGGAATGATTTAACGATAGGCATAGTTATGTTTTTTTCGAACGCACAAAAAGGCATAGTGTGTACTTAACACAGTTAAAAACAAAATAAAACGTCCAAAAATTTAAAATATTTGATTTTTAAATAACAGTGAATAATTTTTTATTCATAGACCATTTTTCATATATGTTTAACTTATGATAAAAACAAACGTTTATGTGTAATTTAAACAATATTTAATATAAAAATTTTTATGGTTTAATAAAAAAATTTTAGGGTTACGGAAAATATATATCCTCACTGAAACTAATTTGAATGCTGGCGTCATTAAGCTTAAAACGGCAAGTTAATACTTCTGTACAGCGATTTTTTTTTTCAAATTATATATATAGAACATAACTCAAAATAAATCAGTTAATGTTTTATTGATTTTTTAAATATGTAATTTGTTTATTGCATCACAAATCTATAAAAAAAAATATATTCCTTTTTCCTGTATCAAATAAATAAAATTCTTACAAAGAAAAACAATTGATAGTAAGAATAAATCTATAAATAAAATATTAAATATATATAAAATTTATAAGCTTTAAACAGTATACATTTTTTAAAATAATTTATTAAAAAATAACATTTAATAAAAAATAGATTGTTTATACTGATTAGTTTTGAGTAAAAATAACTCCCTATTATAGTTTACAACTCAACTAAGCTAAGTTATAGTTCTGAAATTTCATATTATGATTACAACCAAACCTGCGAAAAAAAATTATCGTTTAACTTTGTGTTAGTTTGGTTTACAAAAATATATTGCAATTCTTTAGAGCCGTACCAGTTGTCTGATTTTGTTTCAATGACATCAAATTTCACATTTCAACTGAAAAAGAGTTGAGTTTTGAACCATAAAAGGGGCCTAAAATAATTTAAAAAAAAAATACAAAATGAACTAATAGATTTGTTTAAATATTTGGTAGCTAGATTTTTATTTTTGTATGTACTTATGTATGTATATGTATTGAAAGTATACTGATATTAAGAGAGGTAATAGAATTAACTTTAAATACTATGTATATGCATGTGTTTTATGAACATATATTACATAATAATATTGAAATTTTAACTAAAAAGAATTTCAATAAAAACGTTTATACATTTAGAAACAGAATATGTGTAACAAACAATTTTTAATGGATAAAAATTCAAAGACCGTAATTACGTTTTCAACTGAATTTTGTACACATTTTGTTTAAAGTCAACAAAATTTCAAAGTTTCAAATAGGTTTAAAGCTGTAACCACCTTACTTATATGATTGTTAAATATGAATAGTTGTGTTAACTATGTTGATGAACTAATATTATATCTCGTCAGAAAAATCTTAAGCTACGAACTTAAATAACTTTGACAAACGTTTAAAACAAATTTGTTATGATTTCTTAATTTACATGAGTCAATAGGCGTAAATAATTTCTTTACATTTAAAGTTTACATTTGCGTTACACATGCAGACATTAAATTACAAACATGAATTACTATTTTTAAATAAACGTGTAATATACTTCTATGCAATAAATTATTTTTTATTTACACATACATTTTGTTTTTTTCTTAATCTTTGTAATTTTAATTGAATTTTTTTTAACCATCTTAATGGTTTTGTTAATAATAATTTATTGCTTAAATTTTTTTTTAACTTATTCCATTTTTTAGTGGGCAAAATTAAATCTGGATACAGTTTTGTGGCAAATCCATCGTATAACTTGCCGTATTCGTGCTGAAAACCATTTGAATACATCACCAGTTCTTCGCAACTTGGAGGCGAAGTGCCTTATATGATCAGTGCTAGGAAGTTAATTAAACCATGTTTTTTTTTTTTTTTGTTGATGATGGTGTGCAGTAGTAATATCGGCAGTGCCGACTTTTTTGTTTAAAAATCTCAAACACAACACTATGTTACGCAATAGAAATATGTAGTTTGCGAACAAGTATATTATAAAAATGTTTTCTACATCAGCGCAGTAATTTTTGCGTTAGTTATAATTATTATCAAAGACCAAACTTTCGTGATTTTAATTTTTAAATATTTTTTATAATTATATATTTTTCTACTTAAAACCTGCAGTAGTAAAAAAAATACTTAAAACGTGTTTCTGAATGCGAGTTTTAATAAACTTTAAATCCAACAACAAATGACTTACATACGTTACAAAACATGACAATTTTTACATTATAGTTTTGTAGTTTATGAAAGTTTAAAAAAGTAAATAAAATTGAAGCTATAATTTACTTAAACAAATATTTTTTTTAATATTTAGCACCTTTGCAATCTCCACATTTAAAAAGTTACGGTAAACTTTTTTATGCTTACTTTTAAGCAAACACATGACTAAGCCTTTTATTATCCAAGTTTTGTTAATAAATTTTTTATACAAAAAAAAGGATGTTTTCCATGAGAGACGGAAGCGTTTGCCTTTTTGGATAACATTTAAGTTAAAAAGTTGATGTTTACAGTCAAAAACGCTCTTACCTTTTAAAGAGTACTAATGATGAAAATCCGTAGCTGGTTTCGAAAACAAATTCTACTCGGCTGGTATCGGTAGAAAACAACTAGCTTATTCAAATAGTTTATTTCAACATTAAAGCAAAACAATTATTTCTTCCAAGAAAAGTTATAATTAAATATGAACTGAAGCCAAAATAATAAAAATAAAGCAAAGACCTAAAAACTTCAAATAGCTCTTAAGGTTTTTTTACACATTGTCACAGAATTGCAACTTTTGATTTTCTTTTTAAATAAAAAAAAACTTTCTAAGGTGCGTAATGACGTATTAAGTCTGGATTTAGTTAGTCTTTGTATAGTTGCTAAGACGTGTACAAAAATTTTCTTATGCTTATCGGATGTTGCAGGGGACGTTGCGATATTGTTTTAACAGGTGCAGGCGTGTGGAAAATGTAAAAGTAAAGCAGGAGTAAGCCATTACCAAATTTTTTTAATTCACTTTACTGTTAACAGCTTGGCAAAATACGAAGATTTTTGTATTCCGTAAAAAAAATAACACTATTTGAAAAGCATAAAAAAATGAACAAATGGAATGTTTTGCCTTTATAAATTAATTTCCCAATAAGCGTCCTTGAAATTATTTTATATCGTGTCAATTGTTTGGGATTGATAAACTCAAAATAAGTGTAAAATGATTTTTGTGCTAAAAAAGGATATAATAGAGTCCAAGGTTGGTGGCCTCCATTGATATAAGTTACATATGTAAAACCATCCCTTTGACCTTTACCTCTTATATGATAATAGTAAGGAAGAAAACAGTGCAGATTAAATCTGTAAGCGGGAAAAAATAAATAACAAAATCATTATGAATATATACTTTCACATACATGTATGTATGCCAATAAGTGTGCATGTTTGCACTTAAAAAAATAACAAACCTTTGTTTTTCATAAAATAATATGGCAGGTTGATTTGTAGTTAACACATGTAAAAATATAGCCTTAACAGACTGTCTCTCAGCTGTCGTCAAATGGTTTATTAGAGCATCTAGGAGTAACGAGCCTATGCCATTTCGTCGATGCTTTCGATGTACTCCTAAAGAGAGTATATAGCCAATATCGGCTGTTTTGCCCATGCTGTCGGGTAAAATTCCCTTGTCCTAAAAAAAGACAAAAACAATATAGTTTTTTTGGACTTGAATTTTTTCTGCTACTGGACTAAGTGATTTTTTTAAACTAGTAACGATATTTAAGATATTTTAAGTATCTACAACAAATTTTGCTCTCAAAATTAATTTCAAAGCACATTACACTTTTGCAAATAATTCTTAACGCTTTACTTATACGCTATTTTTTTAGATTTAAAAGCTTTTCCATAGTTTTTTTTTTTTGTTTATTTATTAAATTTTTTCTATTTTTTTAACTTTTTTAATATTTTTTTCATAAACTTATGCCATTTTTAACTTTTGACAACGCTGTTTCATTTGCACATTGGGTTAAAACGTTTTGATATGTCTTATTTGAAGATACCCTTTTTGAAATCTGAGAAGGATTATTATATACTTATTGGTAAATTATTATTATTTGTTTTTAATTTTAAATTAAAGTTTGTATTTAATTTATGTGTCTTCCTCAATAGAAGTTAAATTTTTTAAGGCACCTAATTTTTGTCACAAAATTTTTGTTTATTTTCAATCTGCATTTGCATTGCATGTTGCTTATATTTAAATAAATGTAATTTATTTTTAATAAATTGTTATATGACGTATTCAAAAGGGAAACTTTATTTAAAATACCAATATTAAAAAAGTCTCGTTATCGGGTATCAATTAAAAAATTGTATGTATATCGGTGTTTAAACAGTATTGGCTTTAAATCTTGCAAGAAAATTTACCTCTTTATTAAGATTTCTATAGGGTTTTATTTCTGCTACAATTAAACCAATTATAGCTAAATTATATACAGCTGCCAGTGAAAAGAAACGTGAACTGGAAGTTATATCCTCATACCAAGATAGAGGATAATCGATGGGAAACCAATCTTGACATAACGTTCGTACCTGTTTAGGAATTAATTAAAATTATAGACAAAAATTAAAAACAATATCTTAACTTACCTCTGCTAAATCGTCTGGTACCAAAAATCGCAACTGAACATCGTTAACTGAACATAGAGGTACATGATCGTTTTCAACAGTACTAATATCAATAGGCTCCGCTGACGATGGTATATTGTTATATTTACTTTTTGTTGCATTATATCTTGTGTTTTATTAGGAAAAAGGGTAAGTCGTTAATTAAATGATAACTCAAGAAGTTATAAGTAATAAAAATTAAAAAGTAATAATAGTTTTCAAATGACTTAAAAAAATACTTGTTAATTTTCCAAATAAATACTTTTTGATTTTCTAACGAAGGCTTTTAATATCTTATTTTATTTATTTTTATTTTTTAAACTTTTGTCTTTATGACCTATGCTGTTTAAATGACAAGCAGCACAAGTGTCGCCCTTGTTCAAACAATCGGATTTGGCATATTTTTGGCAAATTCAAATTTCAAACAAAAAGTTAAGTTAATAAATATGTTATGATCAAACTTAACAAATTACTTTGCATGTAAGGATAAAATTGATATATGTACATATATTGAGCCATTCATAAACAGGTACAAATAGGCTTTAAATTTAAAGTAGACTTTAAATACTGATTTTGTGTGAACATTTTGTTTAAAAAGCCAATTTTACACTTAAAGTCCATTCTAAATTGTTTACGAATATGTCCAATTTATTTTAAACATTAATTTTGATTTAACGTAATTTTATTAACTGCAAAACATAATTTGACGATATTTGATTTATGTGTGTATATTAAAATTTAAATGTTTTGTATATGCTAGAGCAACACTTTAATTCTAATTAGAGAAAAATGTAAAAAGGTGAATATTATTGAAAAAAAATCTATAAGAAAAAAATATTTTTCGGTTGTTTTTGTTACGCCATAATTTATTATCTGCCTGTTCTTATATAAAAAAAAATCTGCTATATTTTTACATATGTATGTTAATGTGTACTATTTAATAATAAAAAAATCAGAGGGAATCGTGTGAAACTTCCCTTACAAAGTAATTTTCAATAGTCACAGCTTAAGTTAAAATGTAAGCATTTTCTTAGCTCTAAATAAATATTTTATAAGCAAAAAAATCATATTTCTTTGAGCTAAATAAATACGGAATATACGTACGTATGTATGTGGCTGAAATTGAGTATTTTTAAGATATCTTGTTACCTTTGACGCGATTGCATATTTATTACACAAAATAATATTTATTTTACTTTTATAACAAATTATTGCTACTTAAAAGCTCACATTTCTTACAAACACATAAAGAATTAAATTAAAGTCTTATATACATACCTACGGACTTGCTTATAAATTCTATTTAATGTTTATTATGGGCTTAAGAAGTTTGGCAAATAATTTTTATGAATAAGGCCGTATAACGTCTATGATAAAAACAAGGGAAAGGCTATTATTATTTTTACAATCTTATCTATAGAAAAAAGTTTAATTTGGTCAAAATAAGAATTGCATGGAAAAAGCAAACAAAAAAAGCTTAATTCAAGAATATTTTTTGTCATTCATATCGACAATTAATTCATAAAATATATGTACATAAAACAAAAGACTTATTTTTTCCCCCTCCTCGTAACAATTTCAAATGTCCAAATACCTACATATATCAAACACATGAACTGATATAAGACACGCAAAATTTAATTAAATTTAATTCTTAGGAATTTAGTGAAATAAAAAGATAGTGTTGCCATTTCTTCAATTATTTTCGGAAGGAATTTTTATTTGAATTTTTCATTTATAATAAAAATCTATTATGTATTTTCTTGGCGACTTTTATTTGTTTATACCTATGTATGTATATGTAAATATTTCTTATTATATACATATTTACTATAAGAGCCATAAAGCTTATTGCTTATAGAATATACATACATTTGGGCAATTTTATTGTGACGGGTGTGCCCCTTTTAGTCCTTATTATTATTTTAGAAATTATTTTAGGTAGACACTGTGACATGTTTAAAGTAACAAATTTTTTTGTTAAAAAAATTTGATTTTATGATCGTTTTGTGAAATACATAATGAAAGCCAGACATATTTTGATTATTTAATGGTTTAAACTTTAGAGCAATGGATGGTAAAACCCCACACGCTTTTGTGTGATCCCTGAGCATTGAAGAGATTAAGAGTAAAAATAGGTTTTGAGGTCTCTTGTGCCAGACGACCAGTGTGCATAGCTGCAAGATTTGTTGATTTATCATCATTTTGACGATTTTTGGTGGAAAAATAGGCTTTTAACGATTGTAAGATTTTTTTTTTGCTGAATTTGACGATTTTGAAAACTACAGATTTCCGCCTTTTTTTAAAGAAAATCAGAGCGAGGATTTTTAAAATGTTTAATGGACAACATTTTAAATTACATTTAATACTTGGTTTAACTTATATGCATTTGCGAGTCTTCATTTTTGTTATAAAAAATAACTAAAAGCAAAAACTTTTAGTTTAACATAACTGGTTAAATTTTTAATATTACATTCCAAAACTTTTTCAATGCAATTCTATCATATTTAAAAAAACACTTATATTTCAGTTATATGCTTCTTCTTAGCTCTTGTCAAACTAATAAAAAAAAGATATGTACCAATTTATTTACACTTAAAAATCCATCGTTGGAAGCGTTAAAAATTTTTTTTACATAAACGAAACAATTCAATTATAGTTTAAGCTATTAGATTTGTTCACTAACCCACAAACTGCTAAAAATTTGTTTCAAGTGATACTTGAAAAAAAAAATTTTTTATTTTTTTTATTTTAAAAGTTTGCAAAAATTTCAATTTCTATTTACTGGGACAATTATTTAGCATATCTTTTATTAATAATTACTTTCTTCATCGAAGAACATAATTATGGGGTTTTGTGAGGCTTTATTTTTTGTACTTTCTTATTTGTTTTTCATTTTAATTATAAAATTTTCATTAGTTTTTTTATATACATACATATATCGTCACAGAAAATGCAAAACGCCCTATCTAACATTTAAAAATTTTTTAGAAGGAACAAGCATTTTTGTGTAAATCAAAAACATATTTACAATTAACACAAATTTTTGCCATATAGGTATGTTAGTTAAAAAGGATCAACAAATTTATTTCTGCTGAAAAAAAAGAGTTTTGCGAGATGACGTACATATTTGAAGGCTATAATTTACAAAAAGCCAATTTTAAATTGTTTGTTAGATAGGGCGTTTTGCATTTTCTGTGCCGATATATATAAGAATATATTTTTGAACCTTTCACTGTTAAGAAAAATGATCAAAACTGGCAGCACTGCTTCAAAACTATGAAAACAAGTGTATGTGAAATTATTTGTTGAAAGTTGCACTTACAAATTAAATTGCGCCATAATCCAAAAATTGTTGTTTTGCAGGACAAGAAAGACATTGAGTTGCAGTAATATTAGCAGAAGTTTTGGTACGCGTTTACGCCCGTTTTAATATATGAATTTTATAGGCCGTTAAATAATCCAAGTACTTATTCTTGACATCTAGATACAATACCCCAAATCTCAAATATAGGCCGCAGAAACAATTTTTGCTCATTCATGCGTTTTAATTATAAAAGTACTTCTTCATTACAATGCATAAATGAAAATTATGAGCACCCAATTGTTACCACTGGTCAGCTAAATAAAGCTGGCATTTAAACTTATCAACACATAATATTACCGAAAATGTAATTTCACTTGCAAAATATTTGACCTTAGTACAAAGCCCTTCACTTGATTTTCCAGCAAAATAATTTATCACTTAAATAGAGAGCAGAGCGTTGAAGCAACAACATGTACAAAAGTTACTGCAGCACTAGAACTCTATATAAAAATTCATGATGTATTTTTTATTTTAGATCAACATATAACTAAAATTTACTTGATTGAACTTAATTAACTTGTGTGAGCTCCATGTGTACATTTCTTTATATTTTTCTGTTAAATGAAACTATTATCAACATAACTAATGCACGAAAAAATTTCTTGAGTTGTTTTAATAAAAAGAAAATGAATACACTAACAGAAAATAAATCGTATTTTGACAGCAGTTGTCATAAATACAATTGCTCTTAAACTTGTTAATAATTCAAGCACTGGGGATGAAAACTGTGCTGCCAGATAGTAACGAAAATTAAGCATAGTATTAAATATAGGTCTGTGTCTTAGCTAATTGTTGAATATGGCTAGGGTGACTAGCTGCTTAATATTAGCAATCTGTAGACGTCAGGTTTTTTCCAAAACAGGTGTTGCTAGTTTTTATAGTCTATGAAGTTTCTTTAGTTTTAGGGATTGACAAAAATTACTTTCTAAACCGACTAAAGCGTCTGTCCGTCCGTCTGCGGTCTATGTTTTCTTATATTCAAATTACAGGTTGGAGATACTTGATTTTGTAAAAATAACAGACTTTACCAATTGTTACAATATATTATGAAACAGTTCGATTTTTTATCTAAAAATTAACAAGCGATATAAAATCGATTTATATTTAACCTCTTTATAATCTATTTTAAATGGTTTAATATTATCCCACTAACTTAAGCATTTACCAGTTCAGCCATTTACCACAAATAATAAAATATGTGCTCGTTTTCCATGGTATATTTCGGATTTTACTGTCGAAGCAATTAATTTTCTTCCTTACTTGGAAGTAAGAATATTTCACTTTCTTCTTTGTTTTTTTTTTTTCAAAATAAAAAAATGCTGAGAGGGGACGAGGTTTGTGAATATTATTGGCTTGTTAGCATTTAAAGTATTTATATCTTACAGACACTTTTTATTAAAGAAAATCAAGCTAACATTTTTTATTCTATTAACTAAAAGAAACATATTTTATTTTTGTCTTCCCACTGAACTTATCAAAACAGGAGAAGTTAATATTAGAAATATTTTTTTTTGTAAAAATTTTGTGGACTGTCGCCAAAAGAGGCAAAAGAATATTTAACGTCCAAAAATTGGAAAAAAGTGCAGCATCACTTAGAAGAGTAAAATAGAATATTTATACGACGACTGCAAGTTTACATAAGCAATCTTTGCTCAACAAGTGTCAAAATATTGTTGAAAATTTTAGTTCAAAAGATTCTTATTATAATCCTCCAGTTATTGCAAAAAAAAAACACATAGCCACTGATCTACTTGTAAAGAAATCGTCAAAATAGTTTGTCAGATCATCTTTAATATGAGCCATACATAATTCGATTACAACAGCTGTCGGGCGATTAAAAAAGGACTCACTAAATAATAGCTCTTGTAAAGCAGTCTTTAAAATACCAGCTGATTCATTTCATTTGTACTTGCTTGACTAAGTGTATAGTTTTTATGTATCTTTGCAATTTTTTTTAACAAAACATACGGCATATATTCACACCAAGCTGTATTAAAATTGAAAATTTTAAATAATTTTCATGTTGACGTAGTACCCGTGGCACAAAAGAAGTAAAAAAACCATAACTATCTTACAAAAATCACTTCAAATTCTGGCAAAAAACCAATGAACTTTATATTGGCTTGTCATCAGAGGAATGATATTAATTTTTGTCGGATTTAACCGTAATAATCGACATTTTTGATGGTAAAAGTTTGCAAACTAAAGCGTTTACATAACGCTTGCATTTAAGATTTATCGAAAAAAACTCTTCTTTTAAAGAAAAAAATTTTTGACTTTAAAAATAAGTAAATTAGAATATTTGCTTGTAATTAAAGTTCGTTTTTTAAGATCCACATCTTTTATTTTTAGTATATCTACAAGTTTGCTATATTTTTTTAAGTCATTAACTCATAACTTATGTCTTACCATTAATTTTTAGATTTTTAAGCATAGGAAATGTTGTTTACATATATGCGGTTAAAATTTCCCAAAAAACGAATAGCATCCCCCCAATGACAAGCTTATGTGGAATTCATTGGGTTTTTACCAAACCTTGAAGTGATTTAGGCAACCTAGTTCTATTTTCTTAAACTTCCTATTCCTTACATTTTTACTGGGTTAAGAAATGTTTGAAATTGAAATAATCCTTATTCAATTAAAAGCTAAAAAAATTACATAAAAATTGGAAGTTTTATTTAATTCAGTATTTGTTTACATATTTTTTAGACTTTGTTTTATTGAGTTAAGGTTATTTATAAGATAAGTCCGCCTTGTAACAAATTTTAGACTGTAACAAAAGTTAAAGCAATAAAAACAGAGTTATACTTCTTATTACAAATGTTCAAACTAAACAAATGATTTTTAAAATTTTTAACATAACTTAAGAATTAACATATTTTTGAAAAAGAATTTATTAGCTTAAAATGTTTGTTTATAAAAAAAACACATATTGTATATTATTTAAGCTTAGCTTGCTGTTTTGCTTTCATTTCTATTATTTTTATTTTCAATATTACTTAAGGAAGCGCGTTTTAAATCGTGACAATGTTTCCAAAAGTTAACCAAGCGATTATCCACATTTAAACAAAATTCACGAAAGTCTTTTAGCATTTTTAATTGAAACAACTCGCCATCTAATGAATTGGTAATAACAAGAGATTTCCACTTTTTATTTGGTATCATATGATTCCAGGCCCACAAGAAACCAATCTGAAAAGAGTTTTAAGTTTTAGCGTTAACAAACTTTTCAGTTTTTCCCTTAAGTTGTACCTTTTTAGGAACATTGGTATATTTTGTGTGGCCATAAACACATCTTGTAACATTGGCATTTTGTCGACAAGGAGAATCCAATTGATAGCTGGTGTTTTTAGAACATCTGAAAGAAAAATTAAACAAAAATTAATTACAAAAAAATATTTGCCTATTCACTCAAAATTTATGCACTGTAACCAGTAGGTGCACAATCATTGTAAATGTTCATGAATGTTAACTTTTATAGTTTAAAAGATTTTAGTTTTCATAGTTTTAAAGTTTTTTGTAAGAAATTCTACTGGTTAGCTGTGATGTTTTTATTTTAATACCGTATAAGAGCAAACATATTTCCAGAGCAATGAACATATTGATATTCCTTTGGAACCTATTCAAACATTATAAATATTAGCAAAGTTCTATTAATAATCATATAATTTTTTTTGTGTAGAAAAACTTACATCTTTGTTAAAAGTAAATTTCTTTTCCACAACACATGGCAAAAATCCAAAACGTGCTAGTATAGCTTCTTGGAATAATAACATACGATCGGCTCTAGTTTCTTCAGAAAATTCTAAAAAAATATAATAAATAAAACTTTTAGCAAAAGAAATCGTCATGACTAAAACAACTGACCTTCAAACATATGAATACCATTTTTTAAATATTTGGTGGCTAAAGGTATGAATATAGGACCCCTTAAAGGATCTGACTTTTCCGTAAATGGTTCAGCCATTGGATCAGCTGGTACTGGTACTAATTGATAATTACATTGATTAGCTTTACGTATCCAGCCATTAATCTTTGTTTAGACAATATATATGTATACACATTGCAATGGTTATTTCAATAATTTTACAAAAGTTTATATTTATCTCTTACCAAATCCCAAACAATGGGACCCGACGATGTCACCCACTGGACAACAATTTCAAATGCAAAACCTGTTTGCATAACCGTGTGGTATTTTATATGGCCCCATTCCATACGTTCACTCTTTTGGTTGACATCGATTTCTAAATGGGAATGGCGGTAAGTTTTTTCTAAAATGTTAAAATAAAAAATAGAATAATATTTCTAAAATTATAATTATATATAATTTAAATTAGAAAAATTTGATTACATTTAAGAATTATAAAAAAACTTTTTTGGATTTAGCGAGGAAAAACATTATAAAATAAGCTTTTTTCAGCATTATGATTAATACCAAACAACTAATATTGCTAATAAAATATTTCCATATACCAAGAAAATACAAATGTATGTGTAAACATGTATGTAACAATGTATATCTTACGATTTTTACAGCAATCCGTCCAAGATTGTGGCAAAGGTATTTCTTTCAAAAAGTTCGGTTCATGTTGTATGGCAGGTTCTTCATCATTCCACGAAATGTTGCAACCTAATAATTCAATTTCCATCCATTCATTCTCAAAGGCACTTAAATCATTTAAAGGACTACTATAATCTAAAAAAATTATATTTTATTAAGTAATTATTAATTAAACAAGTACGTAATGTGGATCTTTGACATACCTTTGGCATTTTTATCTTGTTGTGCTATAAAATACAAATAAAATCCAGGTATAACTGGCTTATTAAAATCACCCGATGCGTGACAAATTAATTTCTCTTTACGCATAGTCTCTAAAACTTCTAAGGGATTACGAGTGTTATCCAAATTACTTTTTAACCACATTAGGGCATCTAGTGAAACAAAAGTTAACGACGGCAGACTTTGTGTTTGTGATATAAATCCAACGCCATTATTTGGATGTTTCATCGCATCAAAAATTTCACTTATGGTGGCATTAGGGCGTAGTTTAATTTCTACTGAAGAGCTAAAAAACAGAGAGAAAAAAAGTTTAAAAATTTATAATTTTCGCAAACACAAGTCCAGCGTTCAATTAAATTTAATATCCAATGAAATATATTAATAAGTCATTTTTTTAAGCTTTAGGCATTTTTATATATTTATTTTCACAATTTTCTTTTAATATTTCGCCACTTTGTTGTGTGGCATCATCAGAAAGTTTTAATTAAAGACTATTAATCGTTTTTATGATTGCCAAATCGGTTTTCGGGTTTTTTGGAAACAATTTTCAAATTCAAAAAAAACCCCGAAAGCTGATTTTACAAACATAATAACGATATAAGATCTTCAATAAAAATTTCCTAATGATGCTGTAACATTCTTAAAGGGGCTATAAACAGGTGAGGTATTGAAACAGACTGTTCGGTGTTCTGGAGCACCGGCTTTAGCTCAGCTGTGTGGGATCTTGTCTGCACCGAAAGTTTGCCCAGTTACAAAAAAAAATTAAAATAAAAAAAAATAACACCGAAAAACCAAAACTACACTCTCCTTCTTCCTTTGGTTGAGATGACCAGCGAGCAGGTGTTAGATTATCACTGAAGAGCCTACAGTTCCCTCCCTACCAATGAATACCCAAAGGCCAGTTAAAGCTGGGTATTCCCTATCAAATATTAGTTCTAAGTTCTCTCTACCCCATTAGAATAAACTGCCTACCACATCCTAATTAGGAAAACTGAACCAAAAAAAACCAAACCATCGACTCTTGAATTCATCTGATTTCTCTCTTTAATTAAATTAAATACTAGCCAATTACAAAGGAAATCATGAACATAACTTAAAAGATTAAAGACATTAAATGGAGTATTGAATTCTTTCTTTTTTTTTCTTTTTTTTTATATATATATAAACCTCTTAGTTATTTATAATGAATTATTTAAATTCAGTATTAACAGATATATATATGCATTTTTTTATGCGCGAATACGCATAAACGTATTATTTGACACGTAAATCGAACCATAAAATAAAACAAACACTCACCAAATTTCCGGACGATGAACAGAGCTCTCTTCATGCAGGACAGGTTCGGATGTAGCGTTATACCAAAAACAATAGTATCTCTTTTTGAAATGGTTGGAAACAAAAATCATACATATATATATATGTATATAGATATGTAGGAACATGCATAAATATTTATGGATGTAGGCACATATGGATATATATATCTATACTCTCTTTTTTTTTCGATATTACAAACATAAATTAATTAAATATAACGACAAAAAAACAAAACTAATTTACGCGACAAAATTAAAATTAATCAACAGGAACGATAAAACGTCTTAAAAAAGACGAAGTACTACACGAGAAATAAATATTTGTCTTTAGAAAGACAGTAAAAACAAAAATATTCGTGGATCTTCAATGAAACAATAAATTCTGCCTTCTATGCGCTTCTCAAAATTTCAAAGGCTTCCGTGTTGGAGTTGCAGAAATGGAATTTCCAAATAAATTTAAACTTCACACTGACAGGCTAGAAAAAAACCAAACATTTCATCTCTTTTCAACCAGGTAAATGTCTCGGCAGAAAATACCTACCAACTGTATTTGTTGCCGGCCATTTACAAAAAACGAGTTTAGTAAAAGCAGTTTTGGCTTTAGCACTTATTCTTCCACGGCTTCCTAGAACGGAATTTCCGCCAACAATTCACTGCCTCTATCAACACTCACTTCTCTATCAAGTTTTACTGGTTTTTTTATTTTTTTTTATTTTTCCACTTTTCCAATTTCTTTTCACAACACACAACACAATTTAAATTGTTTCTTTAATTCCCAAATTGAAATTTACACCGCCTTATATACTCTAAAAAATTTAGTCAAGGCCTGCTTTTACTCAAATCAAAAGTTGAAGAAAATAAAAATTCAAATTCAAATTTAAAAAAACCAAAGTAAAAATACAACAAGTAGTATAACAGTGCAAAACCGATTAAAACCAAAAAAACTAAAGCTTTTTAAAAGGAAATAATTTTTTCCCCTTTCCCTTTATCCGGGCGTCACAAACTTAAGCACTTTTTCAGCGTCCCACGCGCAAACAAGAGGTTAAGAATACGCCAATAAACGTGGGGCTCGACCACTCCCTGAGATAAAGAGTCTCATTCTCTACCGACTGATTTAGCCGGGCTTAATATTTCAACAAATCCTTTGCGTGGTATGTTCCCAAGAACTTACCATTGCAGTCTGCTACTTCATACAAGGACGACCCTACTCTCTTAATAACTTTACATTTAGAAAATTTGTCGGCGAGTTTTGAACTAAAATGACTAGCAGCACTACTATTGTAAAAATTTCTCTTAAACACTGTTTCCCCTGGAGAAAACGCAATATCTCGTGAACGTAAATTATATTGTTGCCGATTTTTCTCATAGGATTTTTCCAGACTTTCCCGGACTTCGCCTCGCAATAACTCTCTCCCCGTATCGCTCGGAATCACCTGAACATCAGACTCATTTAAGGAGTCTAGTTTCCTATGCAGCTGGTATTCTTCTCCATTTCCAGTGTACTTTTGACCAAATATCAACGAAAACGGTTCTGTTCCAGTTGCTTCATGCACTGACGTATTTATTGAGCAAGCGATAGCGCTAACATGCCTATCCCAATCCTTTTGGGTTTCATCTACGTACGCCCTTATCTTCGACAAGACATTTCTATTGACACGCTCCGATGCATTAGCCTGTGGAGAGTGCACTGCCGTAAATTGTTGTTTTACGCCGTAGCTTTGCAAGAACTTTTTAAAATCATTGCATACGAACTGCTTACCGTTATCGGAACATAACGTTTCTGGAATACCGAAAGTGTGAAAAATATCCGCCTCCATAATCTCAATAATTTTCGTGCTTGTGGCATTTCTGATTGCTCTCAAGAATACAAATTTTGAAAATTGATCCACAACAATAAATAAGAATTTGTTGCCGTTTGAAGATCGGGGATATGGACCGAGAAAATCGACATACAACCGCTGGAAAGGTCGAAAAGATTGCAAAGTTTTACCCATTGGAGGTCTTAACACATAATTTGGGGCTTTTACCCTCTTACAGGTTTCACATGAATTTACATACTCCTGAACCTGACGAGCCATTTTGGGCCAATAATACAAACTCTGAAGACGTTTCAGGGTCTTAAAGAATCCATCATGCCCAGCGGAAGGTGGATCATGCGATGACTGAATAAGCTTATGTGTAAGTTCACTAGGTATCCAAACTTTCCATACTGAATTTACCCCTACGCCTCGTTCAAAAGACGTACGCTTATATATTATACCCTCTAGAATCCTCACATCCGGTAACCGGGTTAAATTTCCCTCAATGTCTGTAATCAATTTCGTATACTGTTCTGATTTGAAGGACGCATCCTCTAAAATATTCATGCCTATACCTATCTCTTCAACAAAAGATCGTGACAGAGCGTCGGCGACCACATTTTCTGACCCCTTGCGATGTTCTATCTCAAAGTTAAATCTCTGCAGCTTCAGACTCCATCTAGCTAATCGACCGTTCAAATCCTTTTGGTTCATCAACCATTTTAACGAGGCATGGTCCGTTACAATTTTGAATGGTAACATTTCAATAAACGCCCTAAACTTCTCCACGCTCAATACGGCTGCTAAACATTCCAGCTCTGTAACGGTATAATTCCTTTGCGCGGAATTAAGTTTCTTAGACATATACGCTACTACTCTTTCCTGACCGCTATTATCGATCTGGTAAAGAACCGAACCAACCCCTAACTTGCTTGCATCGCATTGAACAATGAAAGGACGATTATAATCCGCATGACATAGAACCGGAGACTCTGTGAGAGCTTTCTTCAACTGCTCAAATGATGCTTGTGCAGCCTCCGACCATGAAAACGACCTACTTCTTTTTAACGAATCCGTTATCGGCGCAGCTAAAGACGCAAACTCTGGTACGAAACGACGGTACCACCCTGCCATACCTAAAAATCGTCTCACCTCCTTAACATTCTTCGGCGCGGGATAGTCAACCACCGCAGAAATCTTTTCGGGATCCGCCATAAGCTTACCATCTCCGATGATGTAACCTAAATATTTTAAGTGTTTGAAACAGAACTTGCTTTTCTGAATGTTTATGGTGAGACCAGCTTTTCTCAATAACTTTGCCAGAACCTCAAGTCTTTCCAACATGCTTTCAAAGTCAGGAGCTATTACTATAATATCATCCATGTAAACCGAGTACCACTCCCTATACTGCTGCGGAATTGCCAAATCCATTAGTTTTACAAATGTTTGTGAGGCGTTACAAAGCCCAAACGGCATACGTTTGAATTGGTATAACGGCCTGCCAGGAACAGCAAAAGCCGTAACTTCCTTCGATTTTTCATCAAGCCTCACTTGCCAATACGCATCTTTTAAATCTACACCGGAAATCCAAACCGTGTCTTGAAGACGAGATAGCAGACTGTCTACTGGAGGAATAGGATATGCGCACTTTTTTGTTAGACGATTTACATCCCTAGCATCCAAGCAAAGACGATTTTTTTCACCTTTCCTAACTAAACTCATTCCACTACACCATGGGCTATTACTAACTTCAATCACCCCAAGCTCCAACATTCGATCGACTTCCTTATGTATAATTTCCTCAACAGGGGGAGATACGATTGAACCAACAGAACATTTTATATCTGAATGAACTCATTCAAAGACATTTACCATCTCAACCAAACCACAATTTAGACAAAACAAAACTTAACACTAACTCTTATATCAATTTTTCCAAATGTACTCAAGTTGCGCTTTTTAAGAAACTAAACAAATTCTATAAAAGGACTAACAAGAGGTGTAGTATATATTGGTGCAACCGAAATGCTAAAGCAAAATCTACAAAATCGGGACTACCAACAAAAGAAATCTATTTGCAACTACATGCTGAATATGCCGTCGACATTTTTTTCAAGACAGTAGGACTAAATAGTTAAAGTTTTGACGCAACTGACAATTGACAATAAACCTATCAATCGCCAGGACTATCAAGTTAAACGGAAATAAAATTCGATATAAGAGGACACAAATCAAAAATTTGTCATCATCCTGTCGTTGGGCGCCATTTGTAACATTCTTAAAGGGGCTATAAACAGGTGAGGTATTGAAACAGACTGTTCGGTGTTCTGGAGCACCGGCTTTAGCTCAGCTGTGTGGGATCTTGTCTGCACCGAAAGTTTGCCCAGTTACAAAAAAAAATTAAAATAAAAAAAAATAACACCGAAAAACCAAAACTACACTCTCCTTCTTCCTTTGGTTGAGATGACCAGCGAGCAGGTGTTAGATTATCACTGAAGAGCCTACAGTTCCCTCCCTACCAATGAATACCCAAAGGCCAGTTAAAGCTGGGTATTCCCTATCAAATATTAGTTCTAAGTTCTCTCTACCCCATTAGAATAAACTGCCTACCACATCCTAATTAGGAAAACTGAACCAAAAAAAACCAAACCATCGACTCTTGAATTCATCTGATTTCTCTCTTTAATTAAATTAAATACTAGCCAATTACAAAGGAAATCATGAACATAACTTAAAAGATTAAAGACATTAAATGGAGTATTGAATTCTTTCTTTTTTTTTCTTTTTTTTTATATATATATAAACCTCTTAGTTATTTATAATGAATTATTTAAATTCAGTATTAACAGATATATATATGCATTTTTTTATGCGCGAATACGCATAAACGTATTATTTGACACGTAAATCGAACCATAAAATAAAACAAACACTCACCAAATTTCCGGACGATGAACAGAGCTCTCTTCATGCAGGACAGGTTCGGATGTAGCGTTATACCAAAAACAATAGTATCTCTTTTTGAAATGGTTGGAAACAAAAATCATACATATATATATATGTATATAGATATGTAGGAACATGCATAAATATTTATGGATGTAGGCACATATGGATATATATATCTATACTCTCTTTTTTTTTCGATATTACAAACATAAATTAATTAAATATAACGACAAAAAAACAAAACTAATTTACGCGACAAAATTAAAATTAATCAACAGGAACGATAAAACGTCTTAAAAAAGACGAAGTACTACACGAGAAATAAATATTTGTCTTTAGAAAGACAGTAAAAACAAAAATATTCGTGGATCTTCAATGAAACAATAAATTCTGCCTTCTATGCGCTTCTCAAAATTTCAAAGGCTTCCGTGTTGGAGTTGCAGAAATGGAATTTCCAAATAAATTTAAACTTCACACTGACAGGCTAGAAAAAAACCAAACATTTCATCTCTTTTCAACCAGGTAAATGTCTCGGCAGAAAATACCTACCAACTGTATTTGTTGCCGGCCATTTACAAAAAACGAGTTTAGTAAAAGCAGTTTTGGCTTTAGCACTTATTCTTCCACGGCTTCCTAGAACGGAATTTCCGCCAACAATTCACTGCCTCTATCAACACTCACTTCTCTATCAAGTTTTACTGGTTTTTTTATTTTTTTTTATTTTTCCACTTTTCCAATTTCTTTTCACAACACACAACACAATTTAAATTGTTTCTTTAATTCCCAAATTGAAATTTACACCGCCTTATATACTCTAAAAAATTTAGTCAAGGCCTGCTTTTACTCAAATCAAAAGTTGAAGAAAATAAAAATTCAAATTCAAATTTAAAAAAACCAAAGTAAAAATACAACAAGTAGTATAACAGTGCAAAACCGATTAAAACCAAAAAAACTAAAGCTTTTTAAAAGGAAATAATTTTTTCCCCTTTCCCTTTATCCGGGCGTCACAATGCCACACAACAGAGTGCAAAATACTAAAAAAATTTGTGAAAATAAATATATAAAAAGACCTAAAGCTTGAGGAAATAGATTTATTAATTAATATAGAAAAAGTAAAAAAACTAGAAAAAAAACAATCAAATAAATAAAAAAATCAATTCTTTTAAAATCTAAAATTTCCATTTAATGTGTAGGTTACGTATGGAAACTCAACTGCAGTTCAGTTGTCTGCTGACAAAATTGTATAACAGATGGCAACTGATGGCTAAGAGTTGCCAATTTTAGAAAACAAATGGTTAAAAAACGTGCCAACTAAATAGTTTTGGTTGCCGTTGCTCCTTAAGGAAAAATATGCTTCTATATGCAAAAAATGCAAAAACATTCCCTAAAAATTTATGTCAAAATTTTGCAAAAGTTCTGAAACGGATATATATCGATTTGATGCAGCTTAGTGCAACGCACAGAAATTATATGACTGTATATTTTTGGTTGCCCTAATAATAACTTTAACGCTAAATATGTTTTCCAAACAAAAATTTTTTATAATAGTTACAAATATCAGCACAAATAATATCATTGTTAAAAAGATATGTTTGTAATAAGCAATAGAAAAATATTAACAAGTAAAATCTGATTTTTTTTAAGAATGCTATTTTATAACACTTTACCAATTGATTAAAATTTGCAATTTGTTTTATTTAATTAAATAATTACCTCTCATCATAATCATCATGTTGATTTGGCTCAGCATTTAAGGCCAAGGCAGCGGCATCCGCTGCCGGATGTATTATACGAACACCAGCACGATCCGATTTTAAAACAGCTGATCGTGCTATATAGCTATTAGAGAAATAATCAAGCATTATTTAATTCTATATACAAACGTAATATACATACATATCTACTTTGTATATTTAAAGAATTATAAAGTAGTAAAAAGCAGTTCAAAATAAAAAATTACGTTTTTTTTTAAAGTTATTTGTGCATGTGTTAAGCAAATGATTTTATGAATTTAAATGATAACTATGTATTTAAATTTGCGATTTCTAATGAAGAGAAGATTTTAATGTGCTTTTCAGGGATCGAAAATAATCATTATCTAAGATAAGTTTAAAATCAAAAAGTTCTGGCAACTTTAAAGCAATGTAGAAAAGAAGTTTTTATTCATCAAGAATCTTTTAGAATTCAGTACGATTAAAAATTTGTAAAAAATTAAACTTAAGTGTTATTATTTTTATTTAAAATATTCACCCCTGTTTCCATTTCAATTAAGAATAAAATATGCTGAAGTGAAGTAAAAATTTTTTTTTTCATGTTCTGAAATTTTAAAAACAGGGTGATTAAAAAGTATTTTAATTGCCTAAAAGCCTAAATTAAGTTAAAAGATTTTTTTTATATTTAATTTGTATAATAAAAAAAATAATTTTTATTCCAAAAATTGTCATATTACATGTAATGATTATGGTCGCCCAGATGGTCTTAAAAACAACAAACCTTTTCTGTGGTGAAGAGTTATTAGAATTAGGTTGTTTTTCGGGGGTTCTAGTTGTGACATGCTGTAAGCCAAAAACCATAAAATAAAAAAAACAGAAATTGATAAAATTAAAATAAAATGTAGCAAAATAAAAAAAAACTTAACAAAAATATGAATGCGTTTACATACAAGTAAAATGTACATACATACTTACATATTATATGTCTATGTATGATTTATATATGGCAACAAAAATTTATTTTATAATCAGATAAAAAGTATCGACCCATTAATAAAGGTGGTAACTTATTGCTGAAATTATGCCAACAAAATTTGTAGAATTTATAGCGTAGCAGGTTTTTTTGATATATATAATTTTGCTAATCTACAGCTAGCATTTTAAACACTGCGTATGTACATATGTAAGTATATGTACATTAATGCTTTGGTAACGATATTTTTTATCTGGCTATAAAAGCATTTTATTAAATGTGCAGAAAAATTAAACATATTTCATTTAAAATATTAAATACACATTAAGCATATTACATTTTTAGATACATACATATATAGTAAATAAGTTATAAAAACAAAGACACGTAACCCGTAAAAAAGAATTATATAAAATATTGTATGTAACTTCCCAACAAAAAAATAATTTTAAGTTGTTTTAAAATCATAGTATTTTCATTGAATACCAAAAATTTTCAAATCGAATTTTTTTAAATCTGTATTTTTTACAGTATCTATGTATGTATGTTTAAAGATGCCAAGGACTTACATAAAACAGATTATTAGAATTCTAAAAGTCGTATCAAAGGGGGTTAAAATGAGCCAAATAGGGAGAAAACGCTAAGTTGCTCTCTCCTAAACTAGATTATTAGTATAGAAATTGAAGTAAAGAATTGAAGGACCTTGGGCCCATAACGAAGTGAGAACTCAACTAAGGGGACAAAGAGTGATTTCAAGCTTTTAAATTTTATTTATTATATTTTAATTTTTGAAACTTTTTTTGCATTTTTTAAATATTGAGTCTAGAAATATGGAATTATGGACTACTGACCCATATAGAACCCGAAAGAAAGCATAGTAGACAAAAAGTACTTTTTGAAATTTGTTGATACCGTTTTCTCTTTTTTGAAATTATGAGTCCAGAAATATAAAACTAAGGACTAGTGTTCTATATAGAGTTTGGAAGTCAATTAAGTGGAAAAGGAGTATTTTTAAGTTTTTGCTACCATTTTGCCTTTTTGAAGATTAAATTCAGAAATATAAAATTAAGGACTATTGACGCATATAGAGGCCGAAAGTCAACTTAGTGGAAATTAAGTACTTTTTATTATTGGTGATATATTGCATTTTTTCGGAATTGAGGACTTTTGGTCCATTTAGAGTTTGGAAGCCAACAATAACAGACTTTACCAATTGTTACAATATATCCCAGCAAAAAAAAATTGATGCGATTTTTTACAGACCACATTTAAATCACACCTAAAGATGCTATTGCATATTTTCTGGGCTTGTTGCATTTAATTAAATGCAGAAATAAAAACTGGCATTATAAATGAATCGCCGATGTCATTGTTTTGTTTGTATTGAGCAACGATTTACACTTGGTTGAAGTGTTGTAATAAATTTTAGGTTTATATCACATAAAAAGCTAGATTTAAAAAGAACATTAAAATCGCATTTTAGATCAGAAAATTCCTTCGTTAGTAGGAGTGTTTTTTCCCCACATATTAAATGCAGAAAACACCTTAGTATGGAACTTTTGTAGCATCGAAAATGTTGATTATATGCGGTTTAAATTTGTCAAAAATAAATAGCATCCCTCCAATGACAACCCTATGTAAAATTCATTGGTTTTTCCTCAAAATTTGAAGTGATTCAAGTAAGCTAGTTCTGGGTTTTTTTTACTTCTTTTTCCTCACTTTTTTTACTGGGATTATGAAACAGTTCGATTTTTTATCCAAAAATTAACAAGCGATATAAAATCGTACGATTTATATTTAAGTTCTTTATAAGCTATTTTAAATGGTTTAATATTATCCCACTAACTTAAGCATTTACCAGTTCAGCCATTTATCACAAATAATAAAATATGTGATTTTACTGTCGAAGCAATTGATTTTCTTCCTTATTTGGCTAAAAGAATATTTCGCTTTCTTCTTATTTTTTTTTTTTTCAAAATAAAAATATGCTGAGATGGGACGAGGTTTGTGAATATTATTGGCTTGTTAGCATTAAAAGTTTTTATATCTTACAGCCACTTTTTATAAAAGAAAATCAAGCTAACATTTTTTATTCTATAAACTAAAAGAAACATATTTTATTTTTATCTTCCCACTGAACTTATTAAAACAGGAGTAATTAAAATTATAAATAATTTATTTTTTGTAAAAATTTTGTGGACAGAACAGTTACTGTCGCCAAAAGAGGCAAAAGAATATTTAACGTCCAAAAATTGCAAAGAAATGCAGCAACACTTAGAAGAGAAAAATAGAACATTTATACGACGATTGCTTATGTAAAAGCAATCTTTGCTCAACAAGTGTCAAAAAATTGCTGAAAATTTTAGTTCAAAAGATCCTAATTATAATCCTCCAGTTGTTGCAAAAAACACATAACCAATGATCTACTTGTAAAGAAATCGTCAAAATAGTTTGTAAGATCATCTTTAATATGAGCCATACATAATTTGATTGCAACAGCTGTCGGGCGATTAAAAGAGGACTCACTAAATAATAGCTCTTGTAAAGCAGTCTTTAAAATACCAGCTGATTCATTTCATTTGTACTTGCTTGACTAAGTGTATAGTTTTTATGTATCTTTGCAATTTTTTTTTAACAAAACATATGGCATATATTCACACCAAGCTGTAATAAAAATTGAAATTTTTAAATAATTTTCATGTTGACGTAGTACCCGTGGCACAAAAGAAGTAAAAAACAATAACTATCTTACAAAAATCACTTCAAATTCTGGCAAAAAACCAGTGAGTTTTATATTGGCTGGTCATCAGAGGAATGATATTAATTTTTGTCGAATTTAACCGCATATAATCGACGTTTTTGATGGTAAAAGTTTGCAAACTAAAGCGTTTACATAATTTTTGCATTTAAGATTTATCGAAAAAAACTCTTCTTTTAAAGAAAAAAATTTTTGACTTTAAAAATAAGTAAATTCGAATATTTGCTTGTAATTAAAGTTCGTTTTTTAAGATCCAAATCTTTTATTTTTAGTATATCTACAAGTTTGCTATATTTTTTTAAGTCAATAACTCATAACTTATGTCTTACCATTAATTTTTAGATTTTTAAGCATAGAAAATGTTGTTTACATATATGCGGTTAAAATTTCCCAAAAAACGAATAGCATCCCCCCAATGACAAGCTTATGTGGAATTCATTGGGTTTTTACCAAACCTTGAAGTGATTTAGGCAACCTAGTTCTATTTTCTTTAACTTCCTTTTCCTTACATTTTTACTGGGTTCAAAAATGTTTGAAATTGAAATAATCCTTATTCAATTAAAAGCTAAAAAAATTACATAAAAATTGGAAGTTTTATTTAATTCAGTTTTTGCTTACATATTTTTTAGACTTTGTTTTATTGAGTTAAGGTTATTTATAAGATAAGTCCGCCTTGTAACAAATTTTAGACTGTAACAAAAATTAAAGCAATAAAAACAGATTTATACTTATTATTAAAAATTTTCAAACTAAACAAATGATTTTTAAAATTTTTAACATAACTTAAGAATTAACATATTTTTGAAAAAGAATTTATTAGCTTAAAATGTTTGTTTATAAAAAAACACATATTGTATATTTTTTAAGCTTAGCTTACTGTTTTGCTTTCATTTCTATTATTTTTATTTTCAATATTACTTAAGGAAGCGCGTTTTAAATCGTGACAATGTTTCCAAAAGTTAACCAAGCGATTATCTACATTTAAACAAAATTCACGAAAGTCTTTTAGCATTTTTAATTGAAACAACTCGCCATCTAATGAATTGGTAATAACAAGAGATTTCCACTTTTTATTTGGTATCATATGATTCCAGGCCCACAAGAAACCAATCTGAAAAGAGTTTTTAGTTTTAGCGTTAACAAACTTTTCAGTTTTTCCCTTAAATTGTACCTTTTTAGGAACATTGGTATATTTTGTGTGGCCATAAACGCATCTTGTAACATTGGCATTTTGTCGACAAGGAGAATCCAATTGATAGCTGGTGTTTTTAGAACATCTGAAAGAAAAATTTAAAAAAAAATTTAATTACAACAAAATATTTGCCTATTTACTACAAATGATATGCACTGTAACCAGTAGGTCAACTTTTATAGTTTAAAAGATTTAAGTTTTCTTAGTTTTAAAGTTTTTTTGTAAGATCTTCTACTGGTTAGCTGCGATGTTTTTATTTTAATACCGTATAAGAGCAAACATATTTCCAGAGCAATGAACATATTGATATTCCTTTGGAACCTATTCAAACATTATATATATTAGCAAAGTTACAACAAAGTTCTATAAATATTCATATATTTTTTTTTTGTTTAGAAAAACTTACATCTTTGTTAAAAGTAAATTTCTTTTCCACAACACATGGCAAAAATCCAAAACGTGCTAATATAGCTTCTTGGAATAATAACATACGATCGGCTCTAGTTTCTTCAGAAAATTCTAAAAAAATATATAATAAATAAAACTTTTAGCAAAAGAAATCGTTATGACTAAAACAACTGACCTTCAAACATATGAATACCATTTTTTAAATATTTGGTGGCTAAAGGTATGAATATAGGACCCCTTAAAGGATCTGACTTTTCCGTAAATGGTTCAGCCATTGGATCAGCTGGTACTGGTACTAATTGATAATTACATTGATTAGCTTTACGTATCCAGCCATTAATCTTTGTTTAGATAATATATATACACATTGCAATGGTTATTTCAATAATTTTACAAAAGTTTATATTTATCTCTTACCAAATCCCAAACAATGGGACCCGACGATGTCACCCACTGGACAACAATTTCAAATGCAAAACCTGTTTGCATAACCGTGTGGTATTTTATATGGCCCCATTCCATACGTTCACTCTTTTGGTTGACATCGATTTCTAAATGTGAATGGCGGTAAGTTTTTTCTAAAATAATAAAAATAAAAAATAGAAAAAAATTTCTAAAATACGATTTGTTAGCTGAAATATGACATAATTTAAAATTGAACAAATTTGATAGCATTTAAGAATTATAAAAATCTTTTTCTGAGTTAGCGAGAAAAAAATAATAAAATATGATTTTTTCAACTTTATGATTATGTAATACCAAACAACTAATATTGCTAATAAAATATTTCCATATACCAAGAAAATACAAATGTATGTGTAAACATGTATGTAACAATGTATATCTTACGATTTTTACAGCAATCCGTCCAAGATTGTGGCAAAGGTATTTCTTTCAAAAAGTTCGGTTCATGTTGTATGGCAGGTTCTTCATCATTCCACGAAATGTTGCAACCTAATAATTCAATTTCCATCCATTCATTCTCAAAGGCACTTAAATCATTTAAAGGACTACTATAATCTAAAAAAATTATATTTTATTAAGTAATTATTAATTAAACAAGTACGTAATGTGGATCTTTGACATACCTTTGGCATTTTTATCTTGTTGTGCTATAAAATACAAATAAAATCCAGGTATAACTGGCTTATTAAAATCACCCGATGCGTGACAAATTAATTTCTCTTTACGCATAGTCTCTAAAACTTCTAAGGGATTACGAGTGTTATCCAAATTACTTTTTAACCACATTAGGGCATCTAGTGAAACAAAAGTTAACGACGGCAGACTTTGTGTTTGTGATATAAATCCAACGCCATTATTTGGATGTTTCATCGCATCAAAAATTTCACTTATGGTGGCATTAGGGCGTAGTTTAATTTCTACTGAAGAGCTAAAAAACAGAGAGAAAAAAAGTTTAAAAATTTATAATTTTCGCAAACACAAGTCCAGCGTTCAATTAAATTTAATATCCAATGAAATATATTAATAAGTCATTTTTTTAAGCTTTAGGCATTTTTATATATTTATTTTCACAATTTTCTTTTAATATTTCGCCACTTTGTTGTGTGGCATCATCAGAAAGTTTTAATTAAAGATTATTAATCGTTTTTATGATTGCCAAATCGGTTTTCGGGTTTTTTGGAAACAATTTTCAAATTCAAAAAAAAAACCCGAAAGCTGATTTTACAAACATAATAACGATATAAGATCTTTAATAAAAACTTCCTAATGATGCCACACAACAAAGTGCAAAATATTAAAAGAAAATTGTGAAAATAAATATATAAAAAGACCTAAAGCTTGAAGAAAAAGTCAAAAAACTAGAAAAAAAACAATCAAATAAATAAAAAAATCAATTCTTTTAAAATCTAAAATTTCAATTTAATGTATCGATTACGTATGGAAACTCAACTGCAGCTCAGTTGTCTGCTAACAAAATTGTATTACAGATGGCAACTGACGGCTAAGAGTTGCCAATTTTAGAAAACAAATGGTTAAAAAACGTGCCAACTAAATAGTTTTGGTTGCCGTTGCTCCTTAAGGAAAAATATGCTTCTATATTCAAAAAATGCAAAAACATTCCCTAAAAAATCGATGCCAAAATTTTGCAAAAGTTCTGAAACGGATAAATATCAACTTGATGCAGCTTAGTGCAACGCAGAGAAAAAATATGACTGTATATTTTTGGTTGCCCTAATAATAACTTTAACGCTAAATATGTATCCCAAAAAAAAAATTTTTTATAATAGTTACAAATATCATCACAAATCAATAATATCATTGTTGAAAAGATATGTTTGCAACAAGTAATAGAAAAATATTAAAAAATAAAATCTGATTTTTTTTAGAATGCTATTTTTTAACACTTTACCAACTGATTAAAATTTGCAAAAGTTTGATTCATTTTATTAAATTAAATAATTACCTCTCATCATAATCATCATGTTGATTTGGCTCAGCATTTAAGGCCAAGGCAGCGGCATCCGCTGCCGGATGTATTATGCGAACACCAGCACGATCCGATTTTAAAACAGCTGATCGTGCTATATAGCTATTAGAGAAATAATTAAGCATTGTTTAATTCTATACACATACGTAATATACATACATATCTACTTTGTATATTTAAATAATTATAAAGTAGTAAAAAGCAGTTAAAAATAACAAATGACGTTTTTTTCATAGTCGTTTTGTGCATGAATTTAAGCAAATGATTTTATGAATTTTAATCATAACTATGTATTTAAATTTGCGATTTCTAATGAAGAGAAGATTTTAATGTGCTTTTCAGGGATCGAAAATAATCATTATCTAAGATAAGTTTAAAATCAAAAAGTTCTGGCAACTTTAAAGCAATGTAGAAAAGAAGTTTTTATTATTCAAGAATCTTTTAGAATTCAGTACGATTAAAAATTTGTAAAAATTAAACGTAAGCGTTATTTAAAATATTTACCCCTGTTTCCATTTCAATTAAGAATAAAATATGCTGAAGTGAAGTAAAAAATTTTTTTTTCATGTTCTGAAATTTTAAAAACAGGGTGATTAAAAAGTATTTTAATTGCCTAAAAGCCTAAATTAAGTTCAAAGATTTTTTTTATATTTAATTTGTATAATAAAAAAAATAATTTTTATTCCAAAAATTGTCATATTACATGTAATGATTATGGTCGCCCAGATGGTCTTAAAAACAACAAACCTTTTCTGTGGTGAAGAGTTATTAGAATTAGGTTGTTTTTCGGGGGTTCTAGTTGTGACATGCTGTAAGCCAAAAACCATAAAATAAAAAAACAGAAATTGATAAAATTAAAATAAAATGTAGCAAAATAAAAAAAAACTTAACAAAAATAGGAATGCGTTTACATACAAGTAAAATGTACATACTTACATATTATGTGTCTATGTATGATTTATATATGGCAACAAAAATGATTTTATAATCAGATAAAAAGTACCGACCCATTAATAAAGGTGGTAGCTTATTGCTGAAATTATGCCAACAAAATTTGTAGAATTTATAGCGTAGCAGGTTTCTTTGATATATATAATTTTGCTAATCTACAGCTAGCATTTTAAACACTGCGTATGTACATATGTAAGTATATGTACATTAATGCTTTGGTAACGATATTTTTTATCTGGCTATAAAAGCATTTTATTAAATGTGCAGAAAAATTAAACATATTTAATTTAAAATATTAAATACACATTAATCATATTACATTTTTAGATACATACATATATAGTAAATAAGTTATAAAAACAAAGACACGTAACCCGTAAAAAAGAATTGTATAAAATATTGTAACTTCCCAACAAAAAAAATTGAAGTTGTTCTAAAATCATAGTATTTTCATTGAATACCAAAAATTTTCAAATCGATTTTTTTTTAAATATGTATTTCTTTCAGTATCTATATATGTTTAAAGATGCCAAGGACTTACATAAAACAGATTATTAGAATTCTAAAAATCGTAACAAAGGGGGTTAAAATGAGCCAAATAGGGAGAAAACGTTAAGTTGCTCTCTCCTAAACTAGATTATTAGCATAGAAATTGAAGTAAAGAATTAAAGGACCTTGGGCCCATAACGAAGTGAGAACTCAACTAAGGGGACAACGAGTGATTTTAAGCTTTTAAATTTTATTTATTTTTTTTTTTTTAATTTTTGAAACTTTTTTTGCATTTTTTAAATATTGAGTCTAGAAATATGGAATTATGGACTACTGACCCATATAGAACCCGAAAGAAAGCATAGTAGACAAAAAGTACTTTTTAAAATTATGAGTCCAGAAATATAAAACTAAGGACTAGTGTTCTATATAGAGTTTGGAAGCCAATTAAGTGGAAAAGGAATATTTTTTAATTTTTGGTAACATTTTGCCTTTTTGAAGATTAAATTCAGAAATATGAAATTAAGGACTATTGACGCATATAGAGGCCGAAAGTCAACTAAGTGGAAATCAAGTACTTTTTTATTTTTGGTTATATATTGCATTCTTTCAGAATTGAGGACTTTTGGCCCATTTAGATTTTGGAAGCCAACTTAGTGGACAGAAAGTACATTACATATCGTGATATGATTGAAAACTTTTTAATGTGACAACTACATGCAAGTTATTTCATGAAATGGTGATGTTGATTGACCTCCACGGTCCCCTGTTTTAACTGCTCCGGACTTCTTTTTGTAGGAATATCTGAAAAGCAAGGTATATGCAAACAAACCAGAAACGCTGAAACAAATTAAGCAAAATATTCGTAATGAAATTATTAAAATACCGCGTGAAATGTGTGAGAATGGAATACAAAATGTGCTCAAAAAGGCTCGCATTTGTGAGGCTTACAAAGGCGGACATTTATCTGATATTGTATTTCATACATAATTGCCGACATTAAAAAAAAACATTTATCAATATAAAATCCATTCTTTTTCATCAAATCAAAAATTATAAACAAACAAAGTAGTATACCTCTTCGGCGGACATCCTGTATGTAACGATATTTTGAATAATAAATTTGCAGCTCGAACTAGAATCAGCATTTTAATTAAGAAATATATGTAAGTAATTTTTAAATCCGATTCCGACAGCTGTTGGATTTCATGACAATCCTGTATAATCCCAGTATTCAAATTTTAGTTTAATTTTGTTTAAATAGAACAAATGTACATTTAACTTACAGTAGTACGGAATGAAAAAAATGTTGACAAAAAATCGTACCTGAACTTGAAAATGCATTACACTCGACTAGTATCGGCCTTACTGAATATTTAATAAAATTTTCCATTCCAAACTGTAACAATTTTAATAACGAACTTAAAGCCGAATAAATAGAAAAGTTCAAATAAATAATTATAAAATGTATTGAAAAAATTAATTTTTTCACATTTTCGGTACATTTGTTCATACTTGAAAAATAGAAATTAGAGATTCTGGGTTAGGATTGTATGGGAAATCATGAAAAGCTATATTTTTTCTAATAGTATTCCTTTAGATTTAATACTTTGCTTTAGATAATATTTAAGACTGCGCTTATGAAGTAGCGGATCAACTACTAATATAAGTATAAAATACTTATAAACTTAAAATGTTTTTTTTTAATTTTGGTTATAATAACACACAAAAAACTACAAAAAAAATTTTTTCAAACAAATTCTTGTTCAAAATAATTTATTTTTTTAGTCAATTTATTTAATAGTCTCTAATAATATTTTTATTTGATTTTTAAATCAAACAAAATTTTCGCCTAGACAAATAAAATATTTAACCAGCTCAGCAAAATTTTTTAACAGAAACTAAAATTCTTGCAAAATTGTTTGTCTAAATTTACAACTTTCGTTGTAGGTCCTCAGCCAGACAAAATATTTACTGATTCTCTGAAATTTGTTACTGATTCTACAACTCAGTTTTTTCTGTGAATGTGAACAGTTTTTTTAAGTTGCTCTAAGTTTAAGTACACAATTATATTTTTTTATTACAAGTTACGTGTCTACAAGCACTGTTTTAAATTAAAATAATAAAAGTAAAAATTAATAAAAAAAAAAAAATAAGAAAGCAAAAACCTTAAACATATAGAAAAAATAATTAAGGAAACTTAAAAAAGCAAAGCCAAACCAATTAAAAAAAAAACTACATATGAATGTGTATAAATATTTCATATAAAAACCTTGGTCGTTTTTCAGGTAAACGATTACTGCCAACACGTTCACGGAACGGCGAATTCGTAACTCCCTAAATGTTTCGAAAAAAATATTTAAATTTTAGTGGTTGTTATTTATATGTGTGTTTTTAATTTTTGTTTTAATTAAAAAAAACAACAGAACAAAAAAAGGTTTGTGTTAACAAGACAAATAACAAATTTGGTAAAAGGAAAATGAATTTAAGTCTCAACAAAACAAATCGAAAAAGAATTTGTTCTTAGTTAAAAAGAAAAAAGATATTTGAGAAAAGTTAAAGAAAGAGAACCTGATTAGATGGAGGTCTGGATATTATGCTGGTACTGTGGCGCCTTCTTGTTAGATGACTTTGTGCAGTGGGACTATCCTGTAAACGATTCCAACTCAAACACATAAGGCAAAAGCAACAATAATAACATTTTGGAAAAAGAATAAAGTTATTGTTTTTCAGGTGTTGTCAACATTTAAAAATAAATAGCATCCATTAGAATACGTAAAACATATGTACATAAATATTAAAAAAATATTTAAGGAAAATTATTTAAAATATGTAAATAAATAATCAAATAAATTAATAGTATCATTGAAAAAATAATTATAAATAATTAAGCTAATAAAAATTAAATAAAATATTTTTTTAAACATCAAGTAACAGAATTAATTAAACTGGTTTTAAACAAAACAAAGAGATTAACTTTTTAATCACAAAATGTCATAAATCAAATAAAAGAGCGACAAAAATACAAGATATGCTTACGCGTGTTTTACGTCTTTTTAATTTGTTCAAGTGCAATTCAACGAAGCGCATAAAATCCTCTATCTGCTGTTTACTATTCTCCATCGCAAAATCGGTAAAGATATCACAGTGCTGACAGCCATTTTCTATTATCTTATTCATGGCTTTATTTTCTTTTGGTAGCAAATACATACGAAAACGCCAATATTTTAGACTCTGAAAATAAATGTGTTTTAATTTTAAATAAGTATTTTTAAGCCTTTAAATTAAGCTTAAAACTCTCAAAAAAAAAACTTACTTCCATTAATGGATAATCAGTATCGCCTCTAGTGCATATGTAATGATCCATATAATTCCAATTAAAGTTCTCCAATTTTTCTGTGGTAAAATTTACACCTGAAATTTCGTATGTTTCATGCTGAGGAGCATGAAAACGATAACGATAGTCAACATTTATCGGGGGATAGGGATGCCTTAATATTTAAAAATACATAAAATATCTTATATATTAAACATAAATTTTAAACATTTTATTTCTTACCTTGGCCTATAGCCAGTCACAGTTATAATCGAACCGTCTAACGAAATTTTATGGAAAATACGGCCAATAGACAATAAATATTCCTTTTTGATCTCGCTTAAGGGCTTTATATGCAGCACAGATTTAGGTTTTAGTAATTTTATACCCCCACAGCAGGGCGCCTGAGCCGGCGAGTTATTAGCCCTCTCTTCTAAAACAATCAGTTGAAAGCCTTGGGCTAACCGTTGCGATACGATTTCTGTACAAACTTCTTCAGTGGAGAGAGGTTTTCTATAAATGGCACGACTATTAGCATAATCCAAGTTAACATCATCTGGCAAAAGCGTATAATCGGATATAACATAGTCATTATGTAATGATCGCTTATCGGGAAAATAATCAGTTGTTATGGGAAGACAAGCTGGTATTGTAAGAGATTTCCAATCCACTCCTATTAAATTTGCGTTGTTGAAATTTATAGTCAAATGAAAGAATACAATTATTTAGGCTTTTAAAACATATTGGTTTCTCATTTTTTTGTTACATTTACATACAACACGTAATTGTTGAATACAAAGCAAAAGTAAAGATTATTTCTTTATTTTTAAAGTTCTATTAAAAAAAATTTTTTTTTAAATATGTATATAACTCTACACCATTTCTAAACAAAGCATTTTATAGGTAAGCCTCACAAGTTGTACTAAGGCGTAATTAAGGTAAGGAAAAAAGCAAAACAAAAAAAAAAGCTTAAAACACAAAAAGCATACATTGAACAATTAGGCAAAAAACATATTAATTCTAAATATAAATTATTTACGAGACATTTTCTACTTTCATCAGTGATCATTTAAAGCAAGCGATAAAAAAAGTAAAATATGTATTCTAAATATTAACAAGAAAGAGCACTATATACCCTTTTGTTTACCCAGTCACCTGGCAAGTGGTTTTCAAACCATAAATATTATAGTTATTTGTGGTGGGACAAAGTACAAAGCTATCATAGTTAACAGAAAACTCACAACATTTGAACAATTATATCGAATTCCCTGTCTTAAAGGTTCCAGAATATACATATGTATATACTTTATTGGGTCGCAAAATGGATATTTAAAAAAATTGCAAACGAAATATCAAACTGATATACATATACCCTTACCACTATGAAAAGGGCATAGCAATAATCACACAGACATAACAGAAAACCAAAAATTATTAAAGCAAAAAACAATATACACGTATGATACGATGTACATCTGATAAATACCCTTGTCCCTATGTGAAGGGTATAAAAAAGGAATTTAAGTGGCACTCTATTTTTTATTTTTTTTTGATGAATGAAAGTTTTGTAAGTTTTGCGAAAAATGTATTACGAATGATAATCGTTACGTAACGAATTTCTGGTCTGAACGTTGGCTTCGTAATTTATACGAAATTTTCGTATAATTTACAAATAAAAAAAACAAACAAAAAGTTTTCGTTACTTTTGAAAAATTACAAAATTTAATTTTTTTTCTAATTACTACAAAAGTTTCGTATATATGTATTATTTCGCCCTAATGATCCTTTAAATATGGAAATCATGGCCTACATACATTATAATTAAATTTATATAAATTGATTATTACTTTAAAAAAATGGCAGATATTTTATACTTTTAAATAAGAGATTAAAATGATATTTTCTACTCTAAACACATTTTCTAAACGTAAGCAACGATGCTTTAAGCATTGAATAAGCTACGAATTTTTACTCTTGAGGTTAATCAATATGTGTGCTGAAATTTTTAATATAAAAATATACCTTTGCTTAAAGCTAAAAATTAATAAAACGTAAAGGCAAATGAAATTTTTAATTTTCGTATGTGTTATATAATCATGCAATGATATAAACATGCAATTACAATTACTATGACAATATATGTACTACCATATCGCCACTGTGTTTGAGTGTGTTTGTGTGTGTTTTTTTACCATGTGTAACAACTACAAATAACAAAGTTATTCACGTCAATTTTTTTAACTCTTTGTTGAACTTTCCAAATTTTAACAAGCACAGTGTTTCCTGTATATTACACTGTCATTGTGTAAAATACATACAGTGATGACTTTAGAACTAGAAATCCCTTTGAGGAATATACATTTTGATTTAAATATATTTCAAATATTACCATCAGATCAAAGCATACAGTTAAAAGCTTTGTTTTAAAAACATTTCATATTAATTTTTCGATTGAATTGAAAGGAGAAAGTCGTTAATCTTAACTTACAAATTTTCCTTTAAACCGCAACCGTTTCCTGCATGCATTCATTCATCCGCGAAATTCAAATTTGGTGCAAGCAAACCAACTTTGAAATTTTTTTATTCCAATGCCATCGTACGGCTAGCGCCTTTTCTTTTTTAGTTTATAACGTGTTTTCCCATTATAGGACATAAAACCTATCAAAGTTATTTAATAGCTTTTTGAAGCCAAGGACCAAGGATCTAAAAAGATTATAAAATTTTGCTTTTTGCACAACAGATATTATTGACGTGAATTACTTTATTATTATCTGTGCTATAAAATGTCGTTATTTTGCTCTAAATAAACTTCTTTTGTAAACAATTGTAAAGCTGTTGGTTTTTAAATGAAAAAAATTAATTGTATTTACTAGGGAAAATAGCGTGCGAGCTCTTAATTTAGAAAAAAAAAAAGGAATTTTATTAATTACAATAATAGTTTTAAAAAATGTTTGGTTAGGTATGTGATGAAAAGTCTTCACATTTTAATTTTTATTTAATAAAAAAAACGTAACCACTCTTGATTAGTTTAAAATTGAATTATATTTTTTTTTATTAAGCATTAAGGTCATATTTCGAAAAATATAATTCTTAGTCTTAATTGTACGTCTTGACGCGACAAATTCATGCCTAGACAAACGTCAAACTTAATATTAAAAAAACTCAGTATAAAAATATCGGATTTTTTTTTTTTGTTTGAATTCTGACATTTGTCTGGGCATGGATTTGTCTCGTCAAGACGTACAATAATTAGACAAGCCCATGTCTTGACAAATGTCAAACTCAGTACTTAGTATATAAAAAACCATTATAACAATACCGGGTTGTTTCACTTAGAGTTTGACGTTTGTCAAGGCTTCAAGACGTACAGTTACGTTTACAAATAAACTGGTTAAATTGGTTTAACTTATCAAAATTTTTAAATTTATCTTCATGCATTTGTTTATGCTTTTAAAAGTTGCGTTTTTCAAAAGTTCTTAAAAAATTTTTTTTGAAAAAGCCCTAAAATCTTTCGAAATTATTAATTTCTTCTAATAGAAATTATATGAACATAAGCCAAGTTAAAAAGCAAAAATTTTTATCTTCCGGAAACTTTAAAAATACATTGGGAAAAAAGGAAACCCGTTGTATTTTTCGCTTTTCATCACATATCTACCTGTATAGGCTTATCATTTGCTTATTTAGGTATAAATTTGCTAACCTATTATAATTTTTCCTTTGCCATCAGCTTCTGTCTCGTACATATTTCCCATTGCGGTTTCTGTTTCAACTATTGGTATTAAATGTTTACGTATACTACCATTCCCTTCGATTTTGAATAAATGAGTATATTCCAAACAGAAATGTAATTTTATTATTTAATATTAAGTATTATTTATATTATATTGTGTTGTGAGGGAGATTTTTAATGGGAGAACGAAAGCAACAAAAATATTTATAAGATATATTTGTAATTTTTAAGATTTATTGATGGTGATTATTTACTAACATATTATATAGAAATGAAAAAATAGGGAGTGTTGCGAAATCTGTTTGTTTTTTAAAAAAAAATAATTAAGATTGGCAAAAAATTCACATTGTTAATGCTAAAACCAATAAATATGTGCTTTAATAACTTTTTCAGTAAAAACTTGCAACGAGTGGGTAAAATAAATGGCTTACCCAGCAGTTTAGTTAAAAATTTGTTTGATTTGCATGCCCTTTAGCATGAGGTTGCTTAAATGCTTTTCCAATCTCAAACAACCCTAAAATTGTGTGTCGATTATGTATGGCAGTCCAACTTCAGTTCAGTTACCAAAATTATATTACAGATGCCAACTGACGACTAAGCGTTGCCAGTTTTAGCTATCAAATGGTTAACAATGTGGCAATCGCGAAGATTTGGTTACCGTTGGGCAACGCAACTGAGGTTGGGTTGCTGCACATAATCGACACATTGGTTTAATAAATTTTAATATACATACTTACATATTTATAATTATTTCTAGCTTTAATTTCACAACAGCCCCGAATAAACGTTATTATTTTTTTGTTAAAGCTTACATATGTTCAGCCTTAAGCAGGGACCGTAACAGTTACGACTTTTTTCAAAAGAGTCAAAATATAATAGTTATTTTTTGACTTTTATTCTTTCGGTCAGAAATAAAAGTTAAAATTTGACTTTTATTTTTTCGGTCAAAAATAAAAGTTAAAATTCGACTTATTTTTTAAGTCAAAAATAAAAGTTAAAATCCGACTTTTATTTTTTCGGCCACAAATAAAAGTTAAAATTTGACTTTTATTTTTTAAGTCAAAAATAAAAGTTAAAATTAGACTTTTATTTTTTAAGTCTAAAATAAAAGTTAAATCTAATTTGTATTTTCAGAGCAAAATATACACGTTTTTGTATACATATGTACTCTATTATAATATTTTTTCTTTTTGTTTTAATACAAATACAACATGTATTTATAATTCTAAAAACAAAAACTATGTTAATATTTAATTAAAATTTTATATAACTTTTTTAACATCTGCTTTCAATAGGAACAAAAGTCAAATTTTAACTTTTATTTCTGACTTAAAAAATAAAAGTTAAATTTTAACTTTTATTTTTGACCGAAAAAATATCGGTCAAAAAATAATTATTATAAAGTGACTTTTTGATTAAAGTCTTTTATGTTTATTATTCCTTAGCGTAACAGCATCAATATGCTGTATTCAAATATCTGATAGACAAATTATGTTCACCTGACTTTTTGATTTTAAATTTTAAAAATAACTGTTATTTTCGGTCCCTGGCCTTAAGTTAATAATAAAGACATAATGTTTCTAAAAATAATTTCAAGCATAATAATTGCTGAGTACACACAAGGCATTTTTATGATTTGATTTTGTGACGTCACATTTCTAATATGTGCAGCGTCCAGACTATATGCGTAAAATATTCCAAACGCATACCAAAAAATGTCAAAATGTCAAAAGTTACCATCAGTACATACTTTTTTGTTTGCTTACGATGTCAACGTCTCAAATTGCATAAAGGTTGCGTTTCCAAACCTAACATTTGGATCTTGCAGGATTCACAACTTAAACGAAAAGCGTTGCCGTACTTAAAAACTTGGGTAAATGAGAGCAAATCTGGGAGAGAATAATAATTCTTCTTTTAGCAAACAAAATCCCGTACTTTCTCAGGCACATCACAGTGCAATTAGGTAATAAGGTAATGCTATTTCTGATTATTATTTGCTTAAACTTGTTTACCTCCGCAGCCTGTCAACGCAATATGTTTTCTTACATTGTCGAAAATATTTTTACAACAACTTCATTAATTTGATATCGAATTTGTTGTAGTTGTTGCAGTCCTGCTTATACCCTGTTAGGTAATTGTACCATGAGGCATATTGGGAAAATTGTCAAGAAGTCAGCTGTTTGCAAAGCAAACAATAACATAAAAAAATTTTTTCGAAGAGAAGCAATTCAAAGTAAATACGTATGCATCTGGCAGCGTTGTTACATTTTATGTAACTTTTTGACCCTCTATTTAACATGTATAATTTGAACGTACATATTTGAGCTAATTTTCGTAATTTTTTGTACTAGTCACAGAAAAAGACATAATATTTGGTAAATGAGATATTTTGAACTACTTAAAATCTCTATTATTGATTACTCCTAAAGTGGGAGTTATTTTTAATCAAATACAACATTTTCAAATCAGGCATAAGTATTTTTTGACATAACGCTTCCTGAAAGGAGCAATCCCAATTAGACGGAAGTGACCATTTTAATTACATTTTAAAGGCAATTATTTCTAGGGATGGTAGGACTTTTAAAAATATCCTTGAAAATACTTTTACTTTCTTTTATTAAAATAATGAAAGTACAGGAAAACTTTCTTAAACCGCTTTAGGCAGAACTGAACAAATACGAATAAATAATAAAATATTTATGTTTTGCGTTATAAGGTATGGTGTGACGTAGGAGAGGTTGGATACCAAGCAACGGCTCTGATTGGCTTTAACCTGGCAAAGCCCAGACCAATCTTGGTCCCTCCTTCATCTCAACTGTGGATACTCACCTCCTCGTGGTGTCACCTGGGGTAGCTGCTTTTAATACCCATTAAAGGTAGTGAGCTAACGAGTGCCGCGCGTTCACCCTTAAGAACGATAAAATTGGGTTGAGGCGTCGGGTTAGTAACCCACCCTTGTAAAAACTTGCCTACTATGAAAAAACGAAGAAAAAGATTAACGGACCCCCCTAATGTTGACGACCCCCGCAAACGTTTAAAGGACCATGATTTGCGAATCTGCACCTGGAATGTCCGAACTCTATATAGAGAAGGTGCAGTGTACGCACTGGCGGATGTACTTGAAAAGTACAAGGCCGATATTACCGCCTTACAGGAAGTGCGATGGAATGGGAAAGGCATCACAACTACACCAAAAGGTGACGCACTGTATTATAGCTGCCATGAAACAAGACATGAGTTTGGCTGTGGATTCGTGGTTAGCCGGAGACTCAAACATCTTGTCTCCAGATTCACTCCGGTGGATGAGAGGCTAGCCGCAATTCGTATAAAAGCCAAATTCTTCAACATCAGTCTTATATGTGCCCATGCCCCGACCGAAGACAAGGACGAACAAACCAAAGATATATTTTACGAGCGCCTAGAGAGAGCATATGACCGCTGCCCCGACCATGACATTAAAATCGTCCTAGGGGATTTTAACGCAAAAATAGGAAGGGAAAATATCTTTGGTCCAACAGTCGGAAAATTTAGCCTCCACGAGGAAACATCCGATAACGGAATGAGGCTAGTAGACTTCGCCGCGGCAAAAAATATGGTAGTTAGCAGCACCAGATTTCGACATCTCGATATACATAAGGCCACGTGGCTGTCACCAGATCAAAACACGAGAAACCAGATTGATCATGTTGTGATAGACGGAAGGCATTCATCCAGTGTGTTAGACGTACGATCGATTCGAGGAGCGAACATCGATTCGGATCATTACCTTGTAGCAGCAAAGGTTCGCACCCGTCTGAATGTGGCGAGAAACGTACGATCTGACACAGCACGGAAGCTTGACGTCGGAAAGCTGCAGTCACAACAAACAGCAACGTCTTACTCCACTCGACTGACCCAACTGCTTGAAGAAAGCATTCCTTGTCCCGATAATGTTGCAGCGCAATGGCAAAGCATTGCCAACTCCATGGAAGAAGCCGCAATATCCGTACTTGGGTACCAGAAGCCTTCCCCAAAGAACCCATGGTACGACCAGGAGTGTCGTAATGCTACTGAAGCAAAAAATGCGGCATATAAGGCAACACTACAGTCAGTAGCAACGCGTCTTGCAAAGGAAAGGTATCGGGAGAAAAGGAGAGAGGAAAAACGTCTATTCCGCAGAAAGAAGAGAGAAATGGAAAGGCGTGAGTGTGAGCGTATCGAGATGTTCAGGAGCCAAAATGAAGTCCGAAAATTTTACCAAAGAGTAAAACACCAAACTGAAGGCTTTGGTACAGGCACATTCTCCTGCACAGATGAGGAAGGTAATCTGGTGACTGATACAGATAGTGTGCTAAGGACATGGAAAAATCATTTTTCACGCCTGTTGGTATCCGATAATACCGATGATGAAGATACCACAGAACCAATCCCAGAAGACGGTATTGAGTGCATACCGCCTAGCCAGAATGAGGTCGAAATAGCAGTTACCCGGCTTAAGAATAATAAGGCAGCAGGAGCCGATGGGTTGCCAGCTGAACTATTTAAGACCGGAGGCGACACGCTGATAAGGTGTATGCATCAGCTTGTTTGTACAATCTGGCTAGAAGAACGCATACCCGAGGATTGGAACATCAGTGTTTTATGTCCTGTACATAAAAAAGGAGACAAGACAGTATGTGCCAATTACAGAGGAATAAGTCTCCTTCCCATTGGTTACAAAATACTATCCAGCGTATTGTGTGAAAGATTAAAACCAAAAGTCGACGAGATAATTGGGCCATATCAATGCGGCTTTAGACCTGGTAAATCCACCATCGACCAGATATACACATTACGCCAAATCCTGGAAAAGACCCAAGAAAGACAGATTGACACATACCATCTATTTGTCGACTACAAGGCCGCTTTCGACAGCCCCATACGTTCAAAGGTGTTTCAAGCTATGTCTGAGTTTGGTATCCCTGCAAAGCTTATACGACTCTGCAGGATGACTTTAACTAATACGCAATCCTCAGTTAAGATAGGCAAGAATATCTCTGAGCCTTTCAGTACCAAACGAGGTTTCAGACAAGGAGACAGCCTTTCGTGTGATCTTTTTAACATCCTCCTAGAAAAGGTTATACGAGACGCAAATGTGAATAGAACTGGCACACTATACACAAAACAGCAAATGTTACTTGCCTACGCCGACGATATCGACATCATGGGGCGAACATTGCGAGCAGTAACTTCCACCTTTGAAAAAGTCGAGAAAGAATCAGCCAAAGTGGGTCTGGCAGTAAATGCAGAAAAAACGAAGTTGATGGTATCAACGCACAAGACGTCCAGTAGACTTGGGCAGACAGTGGAAGTTGAAAACTACAACTTTGAAATAGTCAACGACTTTATCTACCTCGGCACCGCCATAGATAAAACAAACAACATCAGTTATGAAATAAAAAGAAGAACAATATTGGCCAATAGATGCTACTTTGGACTAAGTAAGCAGTTTAAAAGCAAAGCCACCTCCCGACAGACCAAAATCACCCTCTACAAGACACTGATACTACCCGTGCTTATATATGGTTCTGAAGCATGGGTACTTGCGAAAGCAGATGAGACAGTGCTTGGAGTGTTCGAGAAGAAAATTCTTCGAAAGATCTATGGACCGGTCTGCGTTGACGGAGAATACCGGTGTCGTATGAACCGCGAGCTGTATGAGCTGTTTGCCGACATTGACATAGTTACGCGTATAAAAATTCAACGTTTACGTTGGCTAGGTCATGTTGTGAGAATGAACGAAGATGCTCCAGCTAGGAAATCTTTTGAATGCGAACCTGGTGATGGATCACGCAGAAGGGGAAGACCGAAACTCCGATGGAGGGATCAAGTTGAAGAAGACATCTCGAAACTTGGTGTCAGAAATTGGAGAAGAAGCGCAGAAGATCGAAGCGAGTGGAAATCGATTCTACGTTCGGCTAATGGAACAAACGTTCTGTAATAGCCACTTAAGTAAGTAAGTAAGTTATAAGGTACTTATAAATTTTTTGTACATACGTATATGTTAAATACCTGCCACAATTTTATGCACACTTACAATTTTTTTGTTAATTAAACCTTATAAAAAACTTTTTGTTTTTGTTGTTTTTTTTATTCTTAAAAGTGCTTAAATGGCAAGACTGGTTTTTGTTATTTTAGAAGAGGAATTTTTGCTTTTTCGAATTTTATGGAACTTACCCATGGTGAAAATAACTATCAGGTAAACGCACCCGGGAAAGAATTTTTGACTCTCTTACTTTTTTCTTTTTTATATTTAGAGTTTGACAATACGGTTAAAATTATTTTACCACCATGTTGTCAAACTCCATATATAAAAAAAGTAGGAGTCAAAAATTCTCTCCCGGATGCGTTCACCTAATAATTAATTTCACTACTAATTTTACCTGATGTGTACTCAGAATAAATATATATGTATATTGCACACTAAACCAAAAACAGTCACAAATAAAACTGTTTCAGAATCATTCTTTTTTATAAGCCACAATTGAAAAGGAATCAGAATGATTTATTTTTTATTAAGCCATTTTTTAGATCAAATCCTAAACAAACACGAAACTTTTATTTGTATTTCAGTAAACTTCATTCTAAGACTGATCTTTGTAACTGTTTTTGATTTAGTATGTTAATGTAGTGAAGAACAAAATAATAAGTTCAGTAATTATAAATTAAAAATAAATTGAATTAATATGTACTAAGGAAAACCATGTTTTTTTAATTTATTATAAACTTTGAAAAATTCATTGGCGATATATATAATAAAAGCCTTTAATTGTTTTCTTAACTTATTTAAACAAAATCAGTTATAGCTATGATTTTTAGAAGAATAAAAAAATTGGGCCCAACCAAGGACCAAAAAAAAAGTATTTTAAAACGAACTAAGATTCACACCTTAATCTATTAAGTAGAATTTAAAAAAATTTTATAAATTTTTAAACTTGTTAATGACAATAATTTACGAAAAATTTAAAGAAATAGAAATTTTCAAAAACAAACGTCCCTATTATTATGTCCTAAACTGCGCATACGTACATATTTTACCGCGATATCACTTATAAAATGGTAAATTATTCAGCCCTGTTATGTTTGACCTTGTCCAATTTGACAGAAAAATACATTTAGAAGTGGCGAAACTCTCTCACAATATCAAAAATTTTAAATGACAACGCCAACCATAACAAGGCTGATTATTCTATTCCTTTCCTGTTTCAAAACTAAAACCAGAAATTAAAATTAACTAAATACATAACGTTTTAAACATTTTCCTTTTTTTTTTTTTGAAAATGCGTTAATTATTTAATGCATTTAAGGCATTTATTAATTATTACGATGACCCTTTAGATCTTCTGTAAGCTATATAAGAATGTGTGTTATACATAGTACCGGTAAATACTTAATTAACAACTAAATTATTATAAAATAAACATAATTATTAACTTGTATGTTTCCTTGTTTAATACAAACGACTTGACTTAAACAGCTTATTATAACTTATCTATTTCCTTCGAAACAATGTCACCCAATCAATATGTTAAAAAAAACGAAAAAAAAATGATCCAAGAAACATCCTGAGTTTAAAATGTGTTTATAATAAGGATAAAAATGTAAAAAGAACCATTTAACATAGATTAGATTTGTTAACAGGGATAACTAAAAATATGATTTTTTTGATAGCAAAAGTACTCACTTAAACGCTGATTTAATTAGTACAGACAACACACAGTTTTCTTTAGTACATTTACGAAAGTAGAAAAATTGCACATATTGTACAATTTGCGAGGCTTTTAAGCGTTTACATGAGGACCTTTTATATCATAAAATGAAAACAAAAATTCCCAAAAAAAACACAAACAGATAATACTGTCAAGTTTTTCCAAAACTGTTAGTTATGTAACAATAATACCTGTGGTAATAGCAGGAGTCCATTCCTGCTCTCCCGTAGCACCCCAGAGAAAGCTTTTAGTTGGTACAGTAACATTTGATGTATTGACTAATGATCCCGTAGTGTTTAATAAAGAATTATTACGTTTTTTAGAAACTAAAAAAAAAAAATATAGATAGCAACATTAAATTAATAAAAATAAAAAAAATATTGAATTTTAATGCATACTTTCGAGCTTATTTGCATCGCCATGGTTTGTGCTATTTGAGGTAGATTTATATAAAGTTGAACAAGTTGATGTGTGATCGTATTCTACAGAATTCTGACTCGGTAAGTAATCATTGTCGTTTCTGTTACTAAACGGGTTGCAGCTATGTTTTGCTGGTACCGCCTGATAATGATGCTGTTGTATAAGAACTCCAGTAGGACCCTTTGATGAGTTAACAAAAAATAAAAAAGTTGAGATAATTATAAAATTATGTTTGTATATTAACTTTTACAAGATACACAATAAAAGATATACATATATGTTTGCTTAAAATGTTGAAATTTTATGATTGGAACCAATGGATATATTATAGGTGATTGCAGTTCGGAGCTTATTTTGAGATGAAATTTATTTTGCATGATATTTAGGTTAGGTTAGGTTAGGTTAGGTTGAACTGTCTGGTCTTTGCGTCCTTAGTGTTACCAAAGAAGAAGAAACAATAACCAGTAACTCGATGTAATGAAATACAGGGTGCTTCACACTCCCTTGGCGAATGCGAGAAGCTTTGCGTTACCAACCCCAGGCATTTTTTTTTTTTTGGTTTTAGAACAAATAAGATCCTACTGTGTATACACAGTTTGCTCTGGAGGGCAAAAGCGCTGGGCAGTGACACAGAATATACTTAACAGTCTCTTTATCCCCCGGTACACAATATAATCTGCAGTCATCGTCATGCACTTTTTCTCTATGCGGTCCTTCGTAGACAAAAAAATCGTCGCCTGATGACTTAACACGAAGAGGTATTTACCCAAACCTTCTTGGCTCTGACCCTTACTGCAGAGTCTATACTCTCATTTAAGAACTGAAGAGGAGCACAAACGTCCATTGTTCTTTCCAAAGGCAAACGGATCCCTTGCCTTGCCAGCTCGTCTGCCAACTTTTTCCCTTCCATTCCATTGTGCCCTCAAACCCAATAGATGTGCACTTATCTCACGTCACACAATCTACCAATAGATTCTTCGCACGTCTGAACAATAGAGGAGCAGATAAGGTTCGCGGAAATTGCCCTAATCGCCCTGACTATCAACAAATATTAGCCAGTTCACGGCAGAAAACTGCAGTTCCAGCCCCTTCACCTTTTTGCACTTGTCTGTGAAGAAGTTGCAGGTCCTGTCGTCTGGGCGAAGGCCCGCCAACCAGCCGTATTCCTCGATAGTTACACCCAACTTCCCAATGAAATTTAGTTATGTGATCGTGTAATTACTGCTATATTCTACGCTCCCAATAATCTTGCCATGTCCATATGGCATCCGAATCAGTTGTCCTGTTGATTCCATAGAAGTCACAGACCTCTTTTCAACACCTTCTGCCACCAAATTAATTGGTTTGAGATCCAAGATAACATTTAGCGCCGCCGTAGAGGTGCTGCGTTGAGCACCATTTATACACAGTCCTGCCAGTATCTGCGCCCTCTCTAGGTGTCTGCGATTAACCTATTTTTCCATCATAGTTTTCGCAGCAGAAAACTCACATTTGAATAATTGTATCAACTTTCCTATCTATAAGGATCCAGAATAGATCTATATACTCTATGGGTCGTGAACTGATATTTAAAAATATTACAAACAAAATGACAAGCTGATATATTTATATATAATACCCTTATCACTGTATATAAAACATTTATCACACAAAAACACACACACTATGGCTTTTAAAAAACAGAAAACAAATTAGGCAAAAACAATATACATGATGATACGTTTGTAAAGTTTTTATTTTTATTTTTATGCTCTTTTTTAAACAAAAACCCTCATCAAACGAATTTTCGCATTTACTTTATTTTCCTATAAATTTTCATTTCATTTTTTTTTTCATTTTATTATTTAATATAATCGAGCCCATAGGGCCATATATGATTATTACAATGATGTAAGTTGCGATGTAACAAGAATATATTTAAAATTAATATGACAAATTTATAATTAATTTAATATAAATTACAATAGATTAAAAATAAAAAAAAATTTCATACGATTCTTCTTGAATATGAATATTTTAAAAAGAAGCAATGTTTAGTTGTATAATTCATATAACTTATGTTTAAATCTTGAACACTATAGAAAAAATATATCGACTTCATATAGAAAATACTCTTAGTAATCTGAATTTTGGTAACATGTTTTCAACAAACATTTTATGTAAGGACTTTTGGTAGAGTATAAACAAATATTTCATTTACCTTTGGAAATATATGTGTCCAACGACGACGATTTGAGGTCAACTTTATTGTAACATGCGTTGGATCAAAAGGATTTATAAGAGATCTTCCTGGTCTAACTATGGGCGCTATAGAAATAATAGATCGTCTGGCATTTTTCTCCGAAGCTAAAGATTCAGACAAATTGGTGACATCGCTCTTAAAAATACAAAAAGTTTTAAATTTTTTTTTGATACTGAGAAATTAGAAAAAAATATTTTAACTATAACAACCATTGCTGCCAACATTCCTGAAGTTGCATGATGAATATCAGGATCAGACATTTTTCTCCTTAAACTGTGTACTTTAGATGGAGTAAAATTTTTCCAATCATTATTTTGAAAAGCGTACGTTTCCAAACTCGGTACTGATGTTTTCTTAGCTCTAACTACACGTTGCAAGGAACTACAAGCCAAAAATGTAACAGGAAACATATGAAAGTTTAACTTACAATTATATATTTATAAAGTGGATTTACCAAGTGCCCTGAGCCGGTGGTGGTTGAAATATTTGATCATCATAGGCTTCATAATCAAACAATGAATTATGTATATATTCCGATTGATTACAGCTTAAAAAATTTTTCCCATTATCCTTCATTAATAAAAGGTCAAAATTAAAAAAAAAATTATTGGTTTAAATCTGCTGCTGTCTATTTTTTTATTTAATTTTAATTATACTGCGCTTTAAGCTCTGTTAAAATTTGTAACATATTATTAATTAATTTCTGTAATTTATTAACAATGTTTCTCATCGTTTAAATATAAAAACGACACCTACATACCGCCAGGTAAGCAAAAAATAACACGGCGATATGCATAGTTATGCACACACAAATATGCATGTGTTTTTGATTCAAAATTTGTATAACACTTACGCTATTGGCATCCACTTTAGTAGGTGCATTTGCAATCATAGGTGGTAATTTTATGCGTGGAATAAAATTTGAATAAGCTATCTTTTTATTTGTGGAATAAAAACTCAAATTAATCCAATGCGGCAACGAGTAGTCATCGGCTGTTGTCAGTGATGTGTCTTTATTATGAAATTTTAATAAAGGGACAGCATGTAAAGGCTGCTCACCAACACATACTAAATCACTACCAACGCCATTGTCTATGATCTTTTTAATAAATAAAATCTGCGTTTAGAGATTATTTAGTAATTTAATACATAAGATACTTACTCTTTGTTTTGTAATATTAGTTAGCTCCCGATCAACTTCAAATACTCCCACTCCCGGTGTTATTACCACTGAAAGTTGTCCTGTACGATCGAAAGTGCGATCCAAGTAATGCTTTTCAAATGTATTTAATGAAATGTTTAAGACTTCCAAAAAGTTTCCTTGAGCTGCAGTTGAATTATAAGCTGATGGTATTTTAACATCGCTCCTGGCATGATAATTTAAAACCGTTTTTTGATAAGAGGTAAACAACTTCCGTAATTGGCTCAAAACGGTACACCAATCATCGTTTCGTTCGTTTTGTATGGCAACACGATAGAAATCCTCATAAAATCTACCTTTATAATCCATTTGCAGACACTCGCGCATATGCTCAGGAAACTCATCAAGAGATTTGGCTACGTAAAAGGTTCGAGAAAACAATACTATGGTTACTTCATGGTTACATCCTAGTTTTTTCCATTTATGAAATAGCTCAGTTAAGAAACCATTTACAGCCTTTTCGAAATACAAATCCCCGTGTATATCAAAGTCCCACATTTCTGAGGACATTTGTAAGAAAAGGTATACCATTGATGTGCTACTTCGAAAAACGATTTTTGTATCATCTGTAATAACTCCACAAGAAACACGTTCACCTTGAGACCACATCTCGTACACTTGACAGCGTATCTGCATGTCATTGTAGTCGATTTTTTTATTCACATATACACAAGTTTTTGTCTAAAAACAGAAAATAAAACAAAATGGATTTTTTGAAGGATAAATCATAGCCCTTTACTTGCTAGAAACTTTTTTACGTAAAATAATAACTATTTATTAATAAATTTACAATGCTTTGAAAAAGTTATATACATGTATAAATAAAGAAATAAATAATTGTTCCTCCTTATAAATTTTAATCCCTTGTCATCTTTTGAAGCTTTGTTATCTATTAAAAACAAATAAAAAAGCAAGAAGCAGAGAAGACAAGCTTGCATGGTTCAATTTCGTACGACGAAACATGCATTTCTGAAACTGAGCTAAACTCAAGCCCGAGACCGAACTTCGATCAAATTTCTGTTTTAGAGAAATAAAAAAGTTTACACATTCTAAAAATATATTTATTCATTTAAAACAAACAAAAAAAAATAACAAAATTAAGGGTATATTTTAGGTTAAGTTGGTCTATATACGTTTCATTGCTTCTTACACCATCAGTAGTCTTCAACCAAATTCTTAAAAACACCGTATCAGTGATGAAAAAGATGACACGATCGTACTTTTTTTGATACTATTGAATGATGAAAAATACCGTGTTACTTCTCTGGCTTATTTGATACTTTCATACTTATTTTATAAATAACTTATGAAATAGTTTTATTTTACCATATCGCCAACTACCTTTTCCTTTCTATGTGGTTTCTTTAGTACTTAAACATGGCTTTTAAGAGAGGCTATAAATTAAGTTTTAGAATGGTGAGAGCACTTGTTATATTTTGAAATAAAATGCTTCGAAAAAAATTAGGCGAGTAAAAAAATTCAGGTTTTAAAAAGGTACCGTGAAATAACTCCCAAATGAAATAACTCCCAATGGAAAAAATGAAATAACTCCCAAATGAAATAACTCCCAACGAAAATGAAATAACTCCCAATCGAAAAAAATGAAATAACTCCCAACGGTAAAAATGAAATAACTCCCAATGTTTGGGAGTTATTTCATAAAAGTCACAAAAAAGTGAAATAACTCCCAAATGAAATAACTCCCAACAAAAATGAAATAACCCACAATTACAAAAAAAATAATTGTTTTATGAAATAAGTCCCAACGGAAATGAAATAACTCCCAACAATAATGAAATAACTCCCAACGAAAATGAAATAACTCCCAACGAAAACGAAATAACTCCCAATTAAAATACATTTATATAATGCGAAAACCTTTTGTATCCATAAATTAGATGTTACTAACGTAAAATTATTTTCTAAACAAACAAACCAAATGACTGGCGGCCTCCGTCTGGACGCAGGATAAGTAAACTCTCGTGGATCAAACCGCCAGCTTCGTTACAGCTTTAGGACAGGCGCGTGGACTTTAATCACCTTTTTGGTTCAATAATTTTTTTAATAAAAAGGAGTTATTTAGATAGCCGGCCTTCGGCCGGGCGCAAGGAAAAAAAACTATAGTGGGTTCGATCCGCCGGCTTCGCAGTAGCCCTCGGCCGGGCAATGGATTTTAAGCTCTACTGCTTTCCATATAAAGCTTCGCCAAAAAAAACATGAATTTTATGACACTTTAGTTATGAAGCTGCAAATACTTCAGATGCACTACAGTTTAAAGTATATTCCCCGGCCGAAGGCTACTGCGAAGCCGGCGGATCGAATCCACTGGGGTTTTTTTTTGCGCCCGGCCGAAGGCCGGCTATATACCCACGGTTTTAAAACCCCAAAACTTTTAAATAAATGTCACCTTTTATATAGCGTGATTAAATTTTTTTAAATGCTCTGGTATATACACTTGCTTTTAGTAAAATGAAATAACTCCCAATAAAAATGAAATAACTCCCAACAAAAATGAAATAGCTCCCAATAAAAATGAAATAACTCCCAATGATAGAAAATGAAATAACTCCCAACAAGAATGAAATAACTCCCAACACTTCGAAAAAATGAAATAACTCCCAATAAAATTTCATTGGGAATTATTTCATTTGGGAGTTATTTCATTATGAAATAACTCCCAATGAAAAATAATGAAATAACTCCCAACGCATTGGGAGTTATTTCATTATGAAATAACTCCCAATTTGTATGGAAAAAAATTGGGAGTTATTTCATTTTTTCATTGGGAGTTATTTCATTTGGGAGTTATTTCAGGGTACCTTTTAAAAATCGTGGTTTCAGGACAAGCAAAAACATACCTACATATGTATTCCTTTAATATAATTTAAATATTGTAAATACGGCTTACAAATAAATCCAATCAGAAGTCTCAGATGTATTCGTATCGGAGCTATCTTGTCGTACTGCACAAGTCCGAAATAAGTAAATTAAATTTGTGTTAAAAGATCATGGACCTAATTACGTAAAACATAACGCATAATAATAAAAAATTGTATGCTGAAAACTAAATTTAAACAACTTTTCCACACGCTGCGTTTTAGGAAATAAGGGGATATGACTATCGCAGTTTGTTGTTAATTTCTCAGTCGTGTATAAATCAAGGTTTTAGTTAAAATAGCATTAGTTGTTAGTCGACTTATTTGAGCTTTGAAAAGTTTATTTACTACTTCACTGGGTGAGCAAAGATTCCCCTGTGTATATCTGCCATATATAACGTACATTTTTTTCTCTCCCCACTTTTCTTAACAATTATTGTTAAAATTTTTAAAGAGACAGCTGTTTTTTAAGATTCCTAAAGATGACTTCAAAAAGACGTTTTTTAAATAAAAGGGCGTATTTTAAAAATTAATTGAAAGCATTGAATGCCATTTACGAATATAAAACATTAATTATAGAAAATATATGATTAGCTGAAATGCAAACCCATGTAACAAACAAAAAATCTCAGTTCGATCTTTTAAAATATTTAAGTATATTTTATTAAAAGGCACATGACAATAAATTTTTTTAATGTTACAAACCAAACTTCAAACATAATGCTATAAAAAGAAACAGTTAACCCTTTCATGCATTTGTTGTTTGTATACAACAACGCTATTTAAGAGCTCATGTCTCATAACAAACGGTAAATTTTTTTAGAGAAGCAAAGCAAAAATATATTTTATGTCTTTGCTTCAGTTTTGTTGTTTTTTTTCTGCAAATAAAAAAGTTTTTGTGTTTCTTATTCAGTGTTTTGTGCGCGTAGTTAGACGTTTTTTTTCTTGCAAATTTTGGCAATAAACAAGTGCTCTAATTTTGATAAAAGACTTAAAGTATTTCAGTGGCAATTTTTTTTAAATTGCAGTTCATTATACAGGTATGAAATAAAATAAAACAAATGTAACAATTTTATTCGGGCAACGTTTGAGAGCATTTATTCTATTGTTGTACATGTACAACATGGTGCATTAACGGTAGTTTTATTCCTGCTGTATTGCGTTACATTTTTTTTTTGATTTATGTTATTTTCCAGTAAGTTATATTCTTTTTTGGACCCTAAATCCGCAATGAACAGACAAAAAGGCTTGACTGTAAAGGAAATTAATCATATTCTGGAGTTCAATTGGGATGACTCAGATGCTGAAGTAGAACCTGAAGGATCTGCGGTAGAAATTCCTATTGACGAAGCAAGCATTTTGAATAGTCTTTGCGAGGAAATAACGGCTGCAGATTTACGCGGTGAGCTCCCTGAAGAAATAGAAGCTGAAGAATTGGAAGAAGTTGATGTAATAATCTCTAGGGATTCCCCGGTGGAGTCGGAGTTTCAGAAAGTTGATCTTAAAAACTTAAAGTGGAAAAAAATAAATATAGAGGCTTGTGAAAAACAATGGAATGGTTCTATTTCCGAAGATGTGGACGTTTATACCCCCTTGGAGTACTTTAAGTTATTTTTTGATGACAACATGGTTACTAAAATTTTGGAAGAGACTAATTTATATTCAGTCAGAAAAAGTGGCGTTTCGGTGAATGCAACGTTCAAAGAAATGGAGCAGTATTTAGGAATCCTTCTTTATATGGGCATCGTCAAATACCCTGAAATGAGAATGTTATGGCAGGCAGAATTCAGGATTCCTTTAATAGATGCAGCTATGACTGGCAAACGTTTTGAAAAAATAAAACAGTTTTTACACTTTGCTAGTGACGATAAAAAAAGAGGTGAGGGTGGCTATGACAAGCTTCAAAAAATAAAGCCAATTTTAGAGGGATTTCGAAAAAATTGCCTTAAAGTTCCTCCAGAGCAGCATCATTGCATAGATGAGCAGATTATACCATTTAAAGGCAAACAAACATTAAAACAGTATAACCCGAAAAAGCCTCATAAATGGGGTTTTAAAATGTTTACGAGATGTGGGAAATCGGGCATAATATATGACTTCGCTATGTACACTGGAGAAGGCACTTGTCCTAATTATGGTATAGGTATTTCTTCGGACATTGTTATCCATCTACTCAAGAGCTTACCAGAAAATCAAAACTATGAGGTCTATTTTGATAACTGGTTTACATCATTTCACCTGATAAAGATTCTAAAAGATAAAGGTTTTGTAGCAACTGGAACAGTGCGAAGCAACCGTTTAGGAAAGGTAAGCTTAGACTCTGACGAAAAGTTGAAGGGAAACGGGCGTGGTTCATACGATTATAGAGTGGAATCAGTCAATGATATCAAAGTTATAAAATGGTTTGACAATAAAACTGTACAGCTGCTGTCCACGGACTATTGTATTGAACCATTGTCTACATGTCGGCGATGGAATCAACGAGAGAAAAAATTTGTTGAAATTCAAATTCCAAATGCTGTTCAGCAATATAACCGTTTTATGGGAGGTGTTGACCTAGCAGATATGCTCTGTGAATTATATAGAATAAATCACCGATCCCGAAAATACTATATGAGAATTTTCTTTTGGGTCTTGAACTCCGCAGTCACAAATAGTTGGCTTCTATATAGACGCCACAGTCAGCTTTCAAAAATCAGCGAAAAGGATTCACTGACGCTTATACAATTTCAAACAAAAGTTGCTACTGGCCTTATATATACAAATACTTTTGGTCCGAGGAAGCGTGGTCGTCCATCAGACTCTTTACAAATGTCTCCCGTAACTTCAGAGCGTTGTGTACCCTTAATCCAAGTTGAAGACGTCAGGTACGATGGGATTCCGTATCTGAAATGGGTCTTTGTGTTATTTCTACCGGACAACCAACCTATTGGCCAACCGACCATAATAAAATTCCAGACGTAATAGATTTTGGCGTAGCAAAAGGTATATTCCCGGAGCTCATTGAGGCGCAAGCCTCTCTGGATTTATATTCTGACCACTCACCCACAATTATCACTATTTACAGTCCTCACCAAATAGCAACTAGTGACTTTTTTATCTAAAAGAGTAAATTGGTTGAAATATAAAAAATATATCAGCTCTCACTGCTCGGAACACATACCACTAAAAACTCCCCAAGAAATCGATGATTGCCTGAGTATCCTAAATGAAAACATTTAAGCAGCCGTTGAACATGCTTCTTCAACAAACCGTCAGGTCAAATACAACAAAATTTTTTCTGTCGATGTTGAAGAGCTTTTATCTGAAAAAAGGAGAGCACGGAGAGAATGTCAACAGCATAGATGGCCCCAACTTAAAACGAAGCTTAAAGAGTGTACAAATCGCTTAAAAAACTTGCTGGAGGTACACAGAATTGCATCAATTAAGAAGTATTTGGAAGGTCTAGACGCGACTCCTCAAACAAATTATTCTCTATGGCGATCAGCCAGTCGTCTCAAAAGACCCGTAATCGCAAAACCACCACTGCGCAATCTAAGAGGATCCTGGGCTAGAAATTATGAAGAAAAATGCGATCTGCTCGCAATCCATTTAAGAAACGTGTTCACTCCTAATGCATGCACTGACGTGAGGGAATTACCGCCTGTTGTTTCCAGACGTCCTATAGAAATACGTTTCCGATATTCAGATGTGGTAGAAGCTATTGCTAACCTTAATGATAAAAAAAGCTCCTGGCGTTGATAAAATAAGCATCAAAATGCTCATTGAGCTACCTTTTACAGCAAAAAGAATAATTCTTTTTATTTTTAACGCCACATTACGCCTCGAACATTTCCCGCCAGTATGAAAAGTTGCCTTAGTAAAGATGATTTCAAAGCCTGGTAAAGATCCTTCGAAGGTGGAGTCTTATAGGCCTATAAGTTTGTTACCAACTTTGTCAAAACTGTTTGAAAAGCTGCTTAAAAATAAGCCTACTCCGATCCTGAATGAAAACAACTGCATTCCAGATCACCAATTTGGCTTTAGAAGTCAACATAGCACAATAGAACAAACTCACAGACTGGTGCAGGTTATAAGAAAAACTTTCGAGGAAAAAAAGTATTGCTCCGCGCTTTTTATAGATGTCTCTCAAGCTTTCGATAAAGTATGGCACGAAGGCCTGTTAAACAAACTAAAGCTAAACCTTCCAGCTAATATTTTCAACCTACTAGAAAAGTACATAGCCGGTTGACAATTTAAAATCAAAGAGGAAAACCAAATAAGTTGTTACCAACCAATAGGGGCTGGTGTACCTCAAGGGAGTATACTAGGTCCAAGTTTGTACTTGCTTTACACAGCAGATATGCCAACCAACAGTTTTACGCACACGTCTACATTTGCTGACGATACCGCTTTTCTCAGTATTCATAAAGACCCTAAAGAGGCTTCGTGCCAATTGCAAGAACACGTAACCCAAGTAGAGAAATGGGAAAAATTATGGGGAATAAAAATTAATGAGCAAAAATGTACCCACGTAACGTTTACTTTACGCAAAGAAACGTGCTCTCCAATCCTTATTAACAACCATATGGTGCCTCAACGATTTGAGGCGAAATACCTTGGCATTCACCTGGACCGTCGCCTTACATGGAAGATGCATATAGATGCGAAGTTGACGCAAATGAAACTTAAAGGTACACAACTTCATTGGCTAATTGGCAGAAACTCTGTGCTTCGTCTTGATTGTAAACTTCTACTCTACAAATCGATTTTGAAACCAATTTGGTGCTACGGTATACAATTATGGGGCACTGCTTCCGCCTCTAACATAGAAAAAATACAACGTCGTCAAAACAAAATCCTAAGAATGATAACTGGTGCTCCTTGGTAAACAGCAACATCCATAAGGATCTTCAAGTTCCACTAGTTAAATACGAAATCCTGAACTATGTGGACAAGTATTTAAACAAGCTGAAAACGCATTCAAATCCGCTCGCTCGAAACATCTTGCAACATAGTGAACACACTCGTCTGAAAAGAAGGGACACTATTGAACTTAGATGAAACTGTTTAAATTAATTTACTTTGTTATGAGAACTTAAATTTTGGTTTGGTACTGACTGGACTAATATAAATTACTTAGTTTTAAGATTTGAATACTTATTGTTAGTTCGCATTTGCGAAGATTCAATAATAAAAATATGAGAAAAAAAATATTTGCATTAGGAATACGAGCCTCTGGATGGAAGTGAAAAAAATCCTTCGCCACTATCCTTTGCAACCTAACCTAGCTGTGTATACGCACATACAAGCTTAAAAATTTGTCTTTAAAAAAACTCTTTTCTCTTTCTGGCGTAATATGGAATTATGCGTTACTCTTCCGGTTTTACTATATACAAAAATATGTGTATGTTCTTACTAAATACTTTTTTAAACGCCACATTTCTGAACGTCCCATATACTGGTCCTTAAAAGTTATTTCTATTGAATCTAGGGCAACTTCAGCTACATCAACCACACGCATAACGACATCACTAAAAGTACGCAGCTTGAATTGATTTGCTACATTGCTTTCGATACTTATAACATCACGATTTTTTAGATCCGTAAATGTGGTTATCTGTAGAAGTAGCCTGGTATTTTCCTCGTCGTCCCGATGAAATACTTCAACGATGTCTCCAGCTTTTGCATCGGGGTGTTCTTTATTGTTTATTAAAAGATCAGCATCTGATAGACAATAAAAAGTATTGAAAAATTATTTGGGCATACTAGGTATTTACTTGCAAGTTATTTACCACTATACGATTTGTTATGTGTATACAATTTATATAATTTCATTTTTGTTATTTTTTAATCTAATATTCATTTCTTTAAAACACACAAATTGTAATTAATTTTTGTAATTTATGAATTTTTCATACAAAAACACTATAACATATAACAAAAACAAGTTTTAATGTTTTCACCATTTTTTAATAAGGTGGTACACTTACATTAGGTAATTTCAGCTGATCGAGTTAGTTTGACTTTCAACAACACCATTTCCAATCGCATATTAGTAATTTCTAATTCAATATCAGAAATTTTTATTTCGGAAATTCTAGTTCACTTTTGAAATTTTCTAAAATATTTCAAAAACTTGTAATTAACCAATTTCAGAATTTTCTTATTGTATTTTAAAAGTTCTCCTGTACTTATTTATATTAGAGAATTTTTAATTTGTGTATCAGTGCCTTGTTTCTGTATTGTATGTGAGTTCTTTAGTCGAGAAATTTTTAGTTGCCCTGTCGACGACAGAATGAATCACAAAAAAAAATAGTTGTTTGTTCATTTTTTTTCATTATTTTAAAATTATATGAATCACACTGTTAATAACTGGGAAACTATTATCTTAAAATACTTCTCGTTGTGAAAACTGCTCGCAAGTTATAGAAACGAGGTACAGATTTTCTATTTTTTCTTCATTTTATAAATTTCAGTTTTCTAATTGAATTTCAGAATTGTATCTTTAATAAAAAATTTTAAAATACAATAAGTAAATTCTCTTTGTTTATGATTCTCCTTTGACTTCAGACATAGCCATATTATTAAAAATCCTTATTTTAATTGGCCAATTTACTAATGTATGTATTTGTTACAGCAAATGCAAAAAAAATGATAATTTTTATTCATATTTTTACCAAAATAATGTTAAAAAAAATGCAACACAATATAAGGTTAATAAAATGAACAATTATTTTGAAATTAAGGCATGTTCAGGGTACACTGAATGAAATTTTTAATTACTTTGGCATTCACCTTCTCAAACACAAAAAGGAAATGTAGATGGGGATTTTTAGAATTCACCTTTATACTATATGTATTAGTGTAACCTGGCCTAAATAGTGTTATTGAAAATGTAAACAAAAAATAACAAAACAATAAGTTATGTAAAAATTTCATCAAAAAGTGGGGTTTGTTAATAAATCTGTTGTATAAATGGCTTTGGTTTGAATGTTGTTTGTAGCTTATGGTTTTATTTTAAAATTGTTATCATTTGCAAAGTCCTGTCATTTCCGATAAAACATAATTAAGTTATTCTGCTTTTAAATATGCAGCCAAAGAATCTCGATCTCTCTTAAGCCAAGCAGCATTAAGGCGTATTGTTTCGACAGCTTGTGAAACAGTACGCTCAGTGCCAGGAAATTGTTTACTTTTGAAAAATTCCTCCACTTCAACTGCACGTTCTTCCGAAGCAAAATTCTCAATTAGGTATTTTATTAGTCGAGCCAAAAGAAATCCGCCCTACAAATGGAAAGATTAAGTAGATTACGTTATAGGTTTGTGCTCATGGAAATTTTTACCTGATACTGTTCTAATAGTTTTTGATTATTATCCTTAAAGAACTGCCACGCCATGTCCCGGCCTTTGGGATTCACAGCAACTGCTACTATAACAAATACAGAATCCTGGGCACGAACTTCGCCCTAGTGAGAAAAAAAAATTAATTATTGTTTGTGGTCAAACCAAAGTTTTCTTAATTTTAAAAAAACTTACCGACATTGCAAATTCTATAACCTTGCGCAAAAGATCAATATTGCCAATGCAACCTAATGCACGTGAAATGCGATCTTGCTCCTCATGTAAATCGGTTGCTCTGTACAAGGAAAGCATTTCTTCGAAAATAGTCTCATCGCCATCTTGTAAAACAGCTTTGTAGCAAGTAGAACGCAAATCAGCGGGTACGGGACATACATTGTTAGCATGATTTCGAAAACTAAAACATGAAAACAAGTAAGCAAATAATGCATTAAATATGTTAAATGCACAATTACCGTTTTTGTGCTTCGGCAATGATATTCTTGCAGCGAAACGAAACCAAACGTGACAGCACCAGGCTACGCAATAAAGTGTCTAAATGGTTTTCACCTTCTTGTACTTCCCAGCCTAAGCGTTCAGCAACGGGATGATATAATTTCTCGCCATACTTGTTAAAGTATTCCATTAGATCTGTGTGTGATATCAAAATGTGCAGATTTGACAAAGAGTTTGTGATGGCAGTCCAAACAGTATAATTAGTTTCATTACGATACGAGTCGATAAGCTTGAGGACTTCAGCAGTACTAGCTTGACCAGCTTGCACCATTGCAAACATGTCATCGATAAGGCCTAAACGATCCAGAGGTGGCAACTCCATGTTGCGCACAGCTGGCATTAATTTCTCCAGCATATCCTTAGAGTAACGCGTACGATAGTAGCCTACAGTACCAGGATTCACCTTAATCCAATCATCAGCACTAACATCATCTATGATAACCTCCATTGATTTTTGATCAAGTAAGAAAGTTTTTGCAATACTCTTAGGATTTTTTGAGGTAGAAATTGTGATTGGTATAACCCAGGTATAATCATCATCATTATCTGGTTTCGAGCCATCAGCAGTAAATTTATTTTGTTGCAAATGCAACATTCGTTTATTGTCATCCAACTGCTTACATTCTACACTGACAACTGGAAAACCTTTAAGTTTAATCCAAGAACTCATAACGTTTGCCACTGGTTTAGAGCTAGCCTCCTCCAAAGCAGCCCAAAGATCTTCGGTAAATGTGTTTTTGTACTGATGCCTGGTTAAATAGATGTTCATTCCCTTGCGGAAGTCAGCCTCACCAATGTAATCGTGCAACATGCGTATTACTGAGGCACCCTTATTGTAACTGATTTCGTCGAAAATTTCATCGATTTCACAAGGATGCCCAACAGGCACTTCGATGGGGTGAGAGTTTTTTAATGAATCCAATTCCAAAGCTCTTGTATGCATATCAGTAACAAATTGAGTCCAAATATCATAATCGGGAAACAAATGATGGACACATAAAAATTCAACAAAAGAAGCATAACCTTCATTCAGCCACAAGTGTGTCCACCATTCCATGGTTACTAAGTTACCTAAAAAATATGTATTTTTTAATCTACAAGTATTACTTTTTTATTCTTTTAAAAGTATAGTTTTAACCTACCAAACCACTGATGAGCAATTTCATGACCTACTGTCAAAGCAATCGATTGTTTGCGCATCAACGAAGTATTTTTGGGATCAACCAGGACAAAGGTTTCACGGTATGTTACTAAGCCCCAGTTTTCCATAGCACCGGCAGAAAAATCGGAAATTGCTATTAAATCCATTTTTGGCAGAGGATATGCTATGTTGAAATAACTCTTGTAGTAGGGCAACACTTTTGTGGCTACTTCTAAAGCAAACAACCCCTGCTCTTTTTTACCAACCGGCGTGTAGACCCGTACCAAAACCCCATCTTCCGATTTACCTTCCACGTAATCGTATTCACCAACAACTACGGCCACTAAATAAGTGGACATAATAGGAGTACGATCAAAGATAATGCGGCGCAAACCATCTTCCAAAGGTACTTCATTTTTCACTGGCATATTCGACAAAGCGACACGGTTTTCTGGCACCACTAAGGTGACATTAAATGTTGACTTAATAGAAGGCTCATCCCAGCAGGGAAAACAACGGCGAGCATCCGTAGCTTCAAATTGTGTAACGCCCGCATAACGTTCCTCGCCTCCTTGTGTAAAATATTTGCTGCGGTAAAAACCTTTCATTTTATCATTCAGCTCTCCAGTAAATGTCATACTCAATTTGGCCGCCACTCCAACTGGCAGATCTTTTCCAAACAGCAAAGTGGCCGTTTCATTTTCAGACGAATAACTAACTTTTAACGGCTTCAATATTTCGTCATTTATATTAATTTCACAACTTTTTATAACGATATCTAAAGCATTTAAAGTGATGGCACTGGTTGATGAGGCAACCTAAAATGTTTTTTTTTTAAACTAATTACAAAGTTTTAAAAATCTTTTAAAATTCTATTAACAAAAAAGCTATGATGTACAAAATTTTTACTAATTAAATGCAATAAGGGTTGTCATAAGGTTAATTTTTTCGGTAGACTTTTGATAGTTTTTAATAAAAATAGCTTAGCAATTTTAAATAAGTTTTAAAAAAAAACTGCCAGGGCAGTTTAATACACCACTTTTGTAGGTTGTTTACAAATTTGAAAAAAATAAAACTAAGATTGTTTTGTAAGCCCTGGAATCACATCCATCATAGCCTTTCGATACCCATTCTAAGCATAAAAATCATGTCATTTCATCGTCTACTTTTTTATTTAATATTTATATTGCAAAGAATTGTAAAAGGATAAAAAAAAAATACATTTATATGTACTTAGGTACCTACATTTAAAATTTTGTTTGGTTTAGTCATTACATTTCCTTTACTACGCGTAACATACTTACATGCAAATGTACAACAGTTTTGCCCTCGAAAGTGAATGTCTCCAAATTAGGCTTCAATTCTAATTCGTAATGAGTTGGCACCACATTGGTTGGCAAACGTTGAAAAACCTTTTGCTGGCAAGCTGACATATTTATAGTGTCTTTAGCTGATGTTTTTGATGTTGTTTTATTGTCTTTAGGGTTTTTTGCAGAATATGCGGCTAAATCGGCAGATGTGCGACTTAAAATTGAATGATACTTTTCACAAAGATCACCTAGAAGAGGAGCTTCAGTTGTTCGTAGCGGTGCACCCAATGATATTGTTGAATAATCTCGATAAAATTGTTTTTGTACTTTAACGTATGACTTGCCAGTGATAAGCGTATTTAGATGACAGTTCTCTAATGATATACTAGTTGTAGTGGTTTTATTTTTTTTTAAACATGAAACATCAAATTTCCATAGGGTTGTTAATACACGGCACACAAGCGAGTTATAAGGTTTTGGTTTCTTATTAGCAACTAAAATAGCACAAGCAGTAGAGTTAGTGGTAGTAGCAAAATTCGAGAGACTTTGAATGGTTTTTAAATCATCAACCTCGTCGACGAGTAAATTTTTTGAGCTGACAGATGGCCAGTTGGTACGATTCGTATTTTTGGGGATGTAAAAAATTTCCAAATGTGATTTTGTGTTTTTTGTTTTGGCTTCAATAGTAGTTGTTGTTTTTTGACTGATTTAAAAAGTTTTTGTTTGGAAAATTTAAGAGGAGCGTTAACCAACTTGAAATTTTTTTAAACTTAATTAAAAATCTGTATTTATGCACGTGTGTACTTAAATACAATTAGGCATACATATAGTCACATGCATACATTGTTTTATGGTCTGATTAAAATTTTTTTTTTAATTTACAAGTGGCAAGTTATTATTATCTATTTATCCGTATTATGTTCATATTTAAAAATTTTAAAAGGGTTTATTATACAGATTTTTAGTGTAATTTTTCTTTGTGTTAACAAATTGAAATAAAAACACTTAGTGGGATACGAGAGGAAAGCAGGATTGCCAATTTATGACAATATTTTTACCTTTTAATAAATGCTGCTCAAATTCGGTATTCACTAAATCTAGACACAATTTATTTAAATCTGCAATTAAAGAAATAGCACAGCGTATACCAGTAATTTTCAACTGATAACCAAATGTTATTATTAAGAAGAAAAATATATGACTTCCTTTGTTATTCCTTCCTTCTGTCTTTTTGCATTTTTTGCTAGTGTTGCCATAGCATTTATTTTTATTATTATTTTTAAATTATTACTGCACAAGGCAGATTTTTTTCGTAACACCATAAGATATGTACAATTATTATTATAGGTAGCCGATTAAGATTCATACATTAATGATTAAAACACAAGTATTTATATGTAAAATTTATCCAATTATATTTATTTTGTCTTTCACTTTCTCTCTTTGAAGAACAAAATACCAAAGACAAATATCATTAGCTGAAATGCAAAAGCACGTAAATACAATCTTCAAAAATTTACAGAAAAAGCAAAAACATTTTCTATATTACAAAAGTAGTGCTTGTAAATTGTTTCTTTTTTCCGGCATCTGTTCCAAGTTTTGTGTGTAATATTAAATACATTTATACCATGTGCCTTTAAAAAAAACTCATATGTGTTAAAATATCGGTTTGGGGTTTTTGTTAGTAACGTAATTTTTTATTTCAGCTGACTATATATTAAATTCTCCTTAAACCAAAGTGATGTAAATCAAAAAACCTGTATTCATCCACCTTGTTTTGAAACGCTCTATCGGGGTATACGTTCACGCCTGACTGCTACTCTTGCTTATCCATTTATTTGTCAACTTTTTTCATAATCAATGATTAATAAATCTTATTGCTAAATTGCAGACTTATTTTTAAAATAATGTTTTTTATTTAACTACAATTTATTATTAGTCTTTACTTGACAGCCCACTACAAAAAATAATAATAGGTGTGTTCATTTACAGAAAATTATTACTAATTTTCGATAATTATTACTAGTAAGTGTTCACGTACACGAAAAATTAGCAGCTAGAGAGCCAAAAAAGAGCGCAATATGTTTAGAAACAAAAATGTTTCTGATAATTTCTACTAGTAAAAATTTTACTATCAGAAATTATTCAAACAGTCTTTCTGTCATTATGCTTTGAAAAAAAATTTAAGTTTAAAATTTTTATAAGTTTACAATAACAAAATACATTGGCTTGCAAGTTTTGACACTTTCATTTACTTTTAAATATTTTTGAGAGCAATTTTGAAAATATTTCTTTTTACTTTCTCGTTGCTAGTAATTACTGGAAAGTTATTGAACACAACTAATGTATGCACATAAAAATATATTTGAATTCCTGAATACTAACTAACTACTACTAACTATTTAACCTGTTAACCCTATTTAATATTGTGTCCAACGGCTGCCAGTACCTTACAGGGCACATGCATACAGGTGGGAGCGGTTCTACAGTAATAACTAAAATGGTTGTACGAATGTCAGACAGATAACAAAAACTCACAAATGCTTTCTTTTGCGTTTTGAGCTTTCCTTAGATACTAAAGTTGTTGTTAGTAATAAGAAAAAAAAAACAAAAACATTAACAGATTTTGACAACTACACATCCAAAATACCGTTACTCAGCTGTTTAACTAAGGTCACCTGTATACGTGAGCTCTGCTTATAAGGTAGTATCGCTACGGCAACAACTACAACAAATTCAATATCAAATTTATGAAGTTGTTGTAAAAACAATCTCGGTTTATGTCAAAAAACGTACTGTTTGACATATTTAACGAGTAAAAAAACTCGAACAAAAAATAGTCAGCTGTTGAATCGATACTACCTTGATTGTGTCTTTTGAACATTTTGCCACAGCTGACTATGATTATTTGTAAAAGTGAATGTCAAATTTATTAATAAAGGTATAATGGCAAGGTATAGTCCAAGGTATATTTAACAAGGTAGGAGTAACTGATCAGCTGATTTTTATTTCCGCCATATGTCTTCCAGCTTAGCTTGGCAAATTTTTTATGTTATATAGTGGTTGTGTATACTGTGTGTATGTGTGATCGCAAAATTTTTGAAAACTAAGCTGGAATTGATCACCAACAAAATACATGCTGCAGTTTTGCAGGAAGTTGTTGTTTTAGGGACGATGTCACCTTCTTATTCCGCCATGGTATAGTTTCTGGTACACTACTGATTATTTTTTGCTTGAGTTTGATTACTCGTTAAAACAGTCAAAACAACTTCAAAAATTTGGCATCGTTTGTTGTAGTTGTTGCCGTAGCGATAGTTCCTTGTAAGCATGATACAACTAATCAGGTAATCTCGTCCCTGCAACAACTACAAATTAGTACACAAGTGTCAAACAAAAGCTCATAGAAAAAAAACGGTGAGTAATAATTTTTGTTGTTTTATTTTCACAGGGAGAGCGTAATTTTGACATTTAGGCACTAAGCTGGGCCGACGAGATTACCTGATTCTTTGTATCATGCTTGTAAGGTAATTGTACCATAGTATAGTCGACTGACATTTTGCCAAAAAAGGAACTTAATAACATTAATTGTAATGCCTTAAAAACAGTTTTATCTATTTGTTTTGGTATTAGGTACTTTTTAATATTATTTTCTTAAATGTAGTTTTCAGAAATCGGCTGTACGGCTCTTAGCCGCTGCCGACTTTTCTCCATCGGCTTCGTTCTCCGCTACATCGTTTAAGGTGCTTTCGCACGATATGTATTTTACACATGACTTTTCACTTTTGCAATCCACATGTAATTGCGTATGTCTGTCAAAATTGTCATTTTGATGGTCTATAATTTTTGCTTTCACACGTACATGTGTAATTACATCTGACATAACCTCCAAACCAAAATAAACAACTTACTCTTCCTTGTTGTTGTTTTAAAAACAACTGATGACACATGCTTTGTCAGATGAAAATAGAGCACGCTCTAATTACAAATTTGTCATATGACATTTACATATGTATTTCACACATGCAATGTTTAAACGCGTTCAGACGGCAGATACCAATTTCGCACTGCAAAATTTGACAAGTCATGTGTAAAATACATATCGTGCGAAAGCACCTTTATTAAAACACATATGTATGTATGTTTAAAATAGTTAAAAAAAACTTTAATTAAAAAACTAATTTTAATACCAGTCTTTGATTTCCATGTATTTAAAGCCGTCCTGGAGCCACATTTTGCTAAACATTTATACATGCTTCTATAAAGTTTTCAGTAAAATACTTTAAGAAAATGATAAATTGCCAAATATTGTACAAAATCACTGTGAATGGTATGGAAGTATTAAAATTACTGGTATTGCCACATTAAAAGAAAATACTTTATTTAATAACTAAATATAAAATTTTTGATTTAGAAATAAGTTATATAACAATTAGAGTATCTTGAAATTAACTCTTATTTAAATACATGCATAAACTATTTATTTGTTACAATAAGTTGATTTGGATCTTATGATTCTTTAACTGTGTGGCATTGTTTTTAAGTGTCAAATTAAATTCTCCACACCATCCAATTGTAATGGTTTATTGTGAATTAGAACTGCTGTTGTTGGGACTGAATGTCAATTTTCAACAGCAATTTCGTACGAACATTTATTAGTTTTCGGGTTAAAGATTAAAATCATACAAAAATGCTTTCAAGAACCGTAATTCGTTCCGGTAAATAATTATTTATCTAAAAAATAAAATAATAAATCTTATAAATAAAATGCGTAAACTTTGTAAAAATAGTTTTAAGATGTTTAAATTGAGTAGTGAGTTTTCATGGTTTATGTAATCACTAACTCAAAAAGATGGAGGAACTTCTAAAAATCTAAAAACATTGAAGTTTAACAAGATTTAACTGTATATAATAGTAATGCCTAAAATTTTTAATTTCTTAATGTAGTTCAACGTCCTTTCGGCGCTTTGGCTATCAGAACATCGTCATCGGCTGCCTCTAGCGTGGATCGTCCCGTACGCCCAGAATATCCCGGTAAGGTACGTTTAGGTTTTATTCCCGAAGAATGGTTTCAATTCTTTTACAATAAAACTGGTGTTACTGGACCCTACACCTTTGGTGTTGGCTTGCTAACTTATTTGTGTTCCAAAGAAATCTACGTCATGGAACATGAATATTACAGCGGTTTATCGTTAGCTATAATGGCTGTTATTGCTGTTAAGAAGTTAGGTCCAGCTACTGCTAAGTGGGCTGATAGCGAAATTGACAGAATTGAAGCTGAATGGAAACAAGGTCGTGAAGATGAGTTAAAAGCCCTTCAAGAATCCATTGAGGCTGAAAAAAAAGAACAATGGCGTGCCGAAGGAGCTTTATTGCTAATGGATGCTAAGAAAGAAAATGTGGCCCTTCAATTAGAGGCTGCTTTCCGTGAACGTGCGATGAATGTTTACAACGAGGTTTGAGTTTCGTTGAAACCACTTTATATGGGCTTAAAGAAAATTGTTACGATAAATTTTTTTAGGTTAAACGTCGCTTAGACTATCAAGTAGAGCGCCGTCACATCGACCGCCGGCTTAGCCAAAAACATATGGTTGACTGGATTGTGAAGAACGTTTTAGGCTCAATCACCCCCCAACAAGAAAAAGAAACTTTAAACAAGTGTATTGCGGACTTGTCTGCTTTAGCTGCTCGCGCCAAGTAAAGTTCTTTACTGCATTGCAGTAAGTTATTATAAAACCTAATAACCGATAGAAATTATATATGTATGTGGATTAAATAAAAGTTAATAAAACTATCTTGTTAAACCACTATATTGTTTGTTAATTAAACTTTAAGAAATTGAACTTCCATATGAAATTGAGTTTAACAGCACAATTTACAATGAGCCTAAGCATTGATATATTAGTACCTTAAAATCTCAATAAAAAATAGGCAACAGAACAATGGTGAAAGGAAAATATGTTTATGAAGGTCAAGTATTAGGACTATTTTGTTCAAATTTTACACCATTTTTTGCATTTTTGAAAACTTTAAGAAAGTATTTCCTTGTCCTGTAAAGGTGGTTTTATACGAAATGTATATAACATATGGCTTATCAAATTTCATATCGTTATATCATACCAACGCATTTGAAATTATTTTATAATTTTTGATAGGGGTTTTTTTCATTATGCAATTACTCCCAAATAAAGCAACTCCCAATGAAATTTTGTTTGGAGTTGTTTCAATTCTGCACACAAGTAATTTCAAATTAGAAGTGGAGTACAGAATATGTCTGTATTTGTTTTACTGATAATCGGCCATTGTTCTGTAAACAAAATTCGAGGAAATTTCTGAATAAAACGAATTCGCAGTTCACACACAGAACTGGACCCAAAACTTTACAAAATAGTTTTGTAGTAAACCACATTTTATTGTATATGGGTAATTCCAGCAGAAAGTAACGTAACGCCAGACGGAATATATATTTTCTCTTTATGAAAGACTTTCATTTTTTATATACATAAATGTACTGGCATTATTGAAAAAGAGACTTTTCATTTTGTCTGTAATTGCAAAAAACAAGCTTTTCCCTGACAAAAATTACATTTTCCATTAGGGCTTACATTACTTTTTGCTGGAATTACCCATATTCTGATCTACATTCTAGTTTGAACAACTTTTACTTATATAACAACTTTTGTTTATAAAATACCAAAGTTTATATGTTATCGCTCGTATTCATAATAATAAAGGAGACATATAAAGGGCTTATTTGACAACGACGCCATACACATCTGTCAAACTAGCGCTTAATAACTCTACTATAATTTTTATGAGTACGAGGGTATATATAAACATCTATTCTTCATCGTTCTTAAAAAAGGTAATTGTACCATGGTTTTTTCGAAACCACTTTGCTTTGCCTTGCGACAAATAAGAAATCACACAGGGGTTGGTTTATTAAAAATCGCTTATATTTTTGTTAACCGCTTTACGCATAAAATTTATTTGACCAAAAATATTTTAATTCTCATCACTAATATTTATACGTGTCGGTTCGGTTTTACGTGTCTTTTTTTTACGAAGTAGGTAGGGGTATTGTATTATTTATTTTTTAAAAAATATCAAAAGTATATTTTTACTGGCCTTGCCTCACTAAACAATTAGAGTATTATTTAATAACTTAAATAAAGATCCAGTTCGAAAGTTTACGTAATTCAAGTGCTTATATGTAAATATATAAAACTAGACTAGTGAGGACACTAATTTTTACACAATATACGTACATATTTCATTAATAGTTATTACCTAGAAATCTTTAAAAAATTAATTCTTTGGATTTTTTTTCATTTGGTCAAACAAAGAAGTCCAATTACAACGAAACAGAAATGGCTCCACCACAGAGAATGCGCGTTGCTAATGAAAAAGCCAGCAAATATATAACTATGCGTGGCAATGTACCCAAATCCTCGGTAAGTTTATACCTAGGTATCATTTAAAATACCTATAATATTTTCTAAATTACAAACCCCCTTTTCAATTGTTTACTCAAAAATTGTGTTAAGTTAAAGTGCCACGCAAAAATTTTTTTTGTTTACATTTATATTAGAGGTTTTCACTCTTGATAAAGTGCCATGTAACTTCCCTACCAGAACAGTGACGGTCATTTGACCGGTCATATGACCGACACAGGTGACCGGTCAATCGGTCATTATTTTCTATCATTTTCTTAAGGGCGATGTGAAAAAAATGACCGAAACTTTGTGTACGTGTGATCTTGCGTCTCCCTCGCACCTTCAGATGTGATAGAAATATTGGTCACAAATGACCGAAAGAAAATGTTTTAGTGTTAGTTTCGGTCACAAATTTCTTGTAGGGTTCTGTTCAATTATGTTAACAACACAACAACAATAGTAAAAATTGTAAATTTACCCCATTTACCATAAATACGCAATTTAATAGGCACCTTATCACTACGAGTTAAAACCGCTATTGTTAGGGCACTGCTACACGTTTAATAAATATCGTGATATTTCTAGTATCACGATATAGGTATATTGAACGTGTAGCATGCAATATTGATGGATCGCGATCCATATCGCAGAATGGCCTAAAATATGAAATCCAAAATCCGGATCGCGTGATAAATATTGAACGTGTAGTATTTTCATGATATTAAATCATGATACGTCAGTAAAAAGTTTTAAATGAAAGAAATAAAATAAAATACGCAATGGAAAAAATTAAACAAATGAAAAGTAAAACAATTGACAAAATTTGTGTAAAGTTTATTGTAGTAAAGGGTAATGGCAGAAGGCAGTGAAAGCGAGTGGGTTCTGCCGGTGGAATCGGAATTAACCCGCACAGTCCAAAAATAACGTAAATACTGACGTGATAAATATTGAACATGTAGCATACGAGCGTGATCCATCAATCCAGTTAAATAGATCGCGATCCAAATATCACAATATATATTGAACGTGTAGCAGTGCCCTTAAGAATATTTCTTTCTAAAGTTTCGATAAAAAGATATAGTTGAACACCCCTATTATGGTTTACAATTCAACTCTGTTGAGTTGAAATCGTTTTAATTGTTATTGTTATTACAACCAAACCTGTAAAAAAATTATATTTGTCGCAGTGCTTCTTCTGACTCGTTATTATTTTTATGCTGCATAACTTACTTTGCTTTAAATTTTTTGGGTATTAATAAATATAAAAATATATCAACCCTAACAGTGTTCATTTGGCGTCTCTGAGACCTGCCACTATTGCAAATTGACAAATTGTCTCGTTGAGGCGTACAATAAAAATAAAGCAATAATATTTTTTAAATTTTTATATATTTTTACAAATGAAAAAACAGTTTATATTAATTATTTGTTTATTCTACAGAAAGCTAAAGATGGGCAATATCCGGTTGGACCCTGGCTATTGGCACTTTTCATTTTTGTAGTTTGTGGCTCTGCAATTTTCCAAATTATACAGTCCATCCGTGCAGCGTAAGTTTAAAAAATTTTAACGAATCTGAAAGATTTCTTTGGCTGTATTAACCAAAACAACACCAGCAGCATAAACAATAATAATTACTTGTTACACACGCCAAGCTCTAAGTAACATCACGATAAATCTTTCACGCTGCAACAAATAGGGCACTACATGTCAAAAAAGTCAATCAGTTTAACCCATAATTAAAAAAAAAAAAACAAAAAATATGACAAAAAGTGTATACAGTTAAGTAAAGAACTAAGTACATATCGAGCCTTTGGTGCAATACCGTAGTAATTCAAAAAATCGTGAACTGAGAAAAATGCATTTGAAGTTTTGAACCATCTTTTTGATAGTATTTTCGTCTACTAAAGTTATTTTTTTACAAGTTTTTAAATAAAAAGGAAGGTTTTTAAATAAAAAAAGGCCAAAAATTATTAAAAATATGAAATATTTATTTATATTTAAGTACTTTGTATCGACCTATCAATGATGTATCGTTATTGTCACAAAACCTATGACAAACTTAAAAATTAATTCGAAATATATCGTTATAGCAAATAAAATTTTAACTATTTTATTTCTAACAAAGTTGTAATATGAAATAATACGAACAAGTAAAAAAGAAATCAAATTATGCAGTTGTGTTTCTGTGCCTAAAACGTAGCAAAAAAATAATATTGCTTTATACTTTTTTCGTAAATTGCTTTCTGTTAATAAATTTCTTGTCATAAAGGAAATATTTCATTATTGCAAATAAATATTGTTGGAAATACCTAGGGGCAATAAAGACATTTTTAGCTGTAGAATCTGAACGGTTAGAGGTGGAATCATAATCTTTTTTTCTTTAGATAGATATTTCCCCAAAGATAATTTTTGCATACCCAGCTCAAAAATTGAAATTTTGAGTTACTACGGTATTGCATCAAAGGCTCGATATATTGAAAAATAATTTATCACCAGCCCTAATTATACAATCAACTTTATGCAATTACACATTCTTTAGATTTTAACTTGTTGGGCTTGCTAAATATTAGTTTTCTTTATATCTATTTTTAAAATCATTCCTTTGTGAAATGTTTAATGTTTGTTTTAAAATTCATATTGCTTTTCTACTATCATTCTTAGTTTACCGTTTCAGTTAATTAAGTGCTAAATGCTAGTAAATAAAAAAAAAAATAATTAATATTATTAAACTTTATTAAAATAAATAGCTGACTAATGAGTTCGAAATTCACTCATACATACATACACTGGCTTACAGCTTATTTTATGCAGTGCAATATTTTGTTTTTAAAGCCCTATAAAAACACAACCAACGGGAATTTTGGAAAAAATTTGATGATGATTTAATTCGTGTCTTAAGTGCTAGTCTTTTGGGAGGAACATCAATACATTTTTGGAGTCCCCTCGTACTCCACCATAAGTGAGTGAATGTCGTTATAGTTCTCAGCGGATATTTTAAAAATTGTATTATAAAAACTTTTTACCATTTTCTATTGTATTTTTCATTAAATCATTTTTTGTCAGGATGATAGCGTATTGGTGCTAGTTTTTGGGAGGAACATCAATACTTTTTTGGAATTCACATCTATTTCACTATAAGTGAGTGTATGTCGTTATAATGCTCAACGAAAATTTAAAAAAATTTTATATAAAAATTTTTTACCATGTTTTCTTAGATTTGTTTTGTAGATTTGAATTTTTTGTTGAGCTATGGTTTCCATCTGCTAGTCTACATATAAGGGACGACTATAAATTTTTGGAATAATTTTCCAATCTACTATTAACTGCCATATTCCGTTATAGTGCACAGCCAGGGCACACTAATACAGGTAGTGTTAAGAACCCAGCTGATTATGAATTCGTCTTGAAATTTTGTAAAATTGACTGTCAGATTCAAGGTACATTCAACCAGGTAATATTAAGAACCCAGCTGATTAAAATCAATTTGACATTTATACGATATAAAAATTTTATTTTTTTTGAAATTTTTAATTTTTCTGACATTCTACCGTTCAAACGGTAGAAATGCAGGGGGCGAATTTTTTGAATTCTCCTTGAGTTAACCTTGTTGAATGTGCTTTGGTCAGATTTAATATTTTATCAGGGTACACTAACACAGATGATATCAAGGCGAAATGAAAAAAATTCGCCCTCTTCATTTCCTTTTTATGCTTGATAAAGTGAGGCTGTGTTCCAAAACGAAGTTTGCTTTGCATAACAAAATTTCAAGTTTTTCCTGAAAGCAAAGATGAGGATTTTGATAATATCTTGTACTTCCAAATGAGTGTTTACAGCTACATTAATGTCCTGGAAGCAAAAAACGTTGTAAAAATTGTAAGGAGTGTATAAGAGAAGAAGTTGAAAATAAGTAATGCAAAGCAAACTGCGTTTTGGAATACAGCCTGAATGTCAAAAAATGTAAATTTCAACCAGGCAGTCTCGTCGGCCCATTAGTACCGAAATGTCAAAATTATGTTCATAATGTGAAAATGAAACAACAAAAATTATTTTACATCGTTTTTTTTCTATGAGCTGTTGTTTGACACTTTGGCACTAACTTGTAGTTGTTGCAAGGACGAGATTACCTGGTTATTTGTATCATGAAATCTGACAATCACTTTCACAAAATATAAAGACAAATTCGTTATTAGCTGTGTCCTTTACACTACCTGTATTTGTAGATCCCTGAATAAAATTTACTGAAAAACTCCAATTTTTGTAACTCTGTAAAAATAATTTGCTACTTGTCAAATTGTTTGTTACTTCTTTTCCGTATAAAAATCAGGAACATGATGAAACTGATTACCAGGTGGTCTCGTCCGGGAGAGAATTTTTGACATACCTTCTTTTTCCTTTTGTTTTGTATGGAGTTTGAGAACAGCGTAGGGAAATAATTTGAACCGAATTGTCAAACTGCATATATAAAAATAAAAGGTAGGGGAGTCAAAAAATCTCTCCCGGACGAGACCACCTGGTAACTAGTTTCCCCTTGATCAGGACCAAAATATTGTCAGCTGTTTTTACAATACCTTATTTGTTGGCTCAGGTGTCAAAAAAAAGATGTAAAAATAAACAACTTTAAGAAAAGATATGTAAAAATCAACAACTTTGACAACCCAGCCTCGGTATATGCTTGAAAAAAGTAGATTAGCTGTGCTCGTAACACCACCTGGTCAACATAATGCACCATGGAGACTACCATGGTGAAGTTATTGCACTTTTGTGCCATGGAGACTACCTTTTCAATTCAACGTAGTCAAGGCGCATGCATACAGGTGGGAGCGGTTCTACAAAAACAACTAAAATGGATGTACCAATGTCAGAAACAGAACAAAAACTCACAAATTATTTCTTCTTCTCTTTAAACTTTTCTTAGATTCTTCAGTTGTTGCTATTAAAAACATTAACAAATTTTGAAAATTACACATACGAAATACTGTTACTCAGCCTAATAGCTAAGGTCACCTGTATGCGTGCGCCCCGAACGTAGTATAGTTTACTTTAATTACCTTTTGTAAATAAAAAATATGGACCAAGGCGAATTCATACAAGGTGAACGCAGGGCGAAAAATTCGTAGTCATGTCAAAAAAAAACTATAGCATCATTAAAATAAACACAAATTATTTGTATATGGCATCATTAAAAAAAAAAAAACAAATTATTTGCAGAAGAAAACAGTGAACAAAACTAATATTGCACTGTTTTTTTTTTGCACAAAGCACAAGAACGCATTATTTGGTTTTACAATTTGATAATTAAGAACACTTTTTAAAATTTTTAGTTTAAAAATATTACCGACGCGTAATTTTTTTTAAATCAAGTAGAAGCACATAGACAAACTTTTGACATAGTGTGAGGAGAATAGAACGAGGAAAATATAGTCAGCTGATTTGTCGAGACCACCTTCTCCATGAATTCGCCTTGATATGCACCGTTAAGGACATGGTACAATTACCTTACAAGGTGTTATTGATCGCACCATGATCGCCACGGCAGCAACTACAACAAACTCGATACCAGGGTACACTTATCAGGTAGGAGCGGTTTTACAAAAACAACTAAAACCGTCATAAGAATGTCAGAGACAAATAACAAAAACTCACATAGTCTTTCTTCTTTTTCTTGAGCTTTTTTTACGATACTACAGTTGTTGTTTGTATAAAAGGAAGAAAATACATACACGTAAACAATATTTGACATTAATATAACAAAATACCGTTACTCAGCTGTTTATCTGAGGCTGCCTGATAAGTGTACCCTGCTCGATACCAAATTTATGAAGTTGCTGTAAAAGCATCCTTGTTAATGTTTAAAAACGTACTGTTTGACAGATTTAGCGAGTGGAAAAACTCGAGCAAAAAATAGTTAGCTGTTGAATCGATACTACCTTTAAGGTAATTGCAATATGGTTAAGGATTTAAAGTTTAAAACCATATTACTTTCAGAGGAATATATTTCTATTTGTTTATAATGTTCTTAAACTGCTTCGCTCAACCCACGATATTAACTGCCCAAAAATCGTATTTGGATTTTAAAGAATTTAAGGTTTGTACTTATTATTTTATAACCAAGTGTTTAAAAATTGATCGCGCCAAATAGGAAGCACCGCTATTTTTGTGCCACCAAAATGCCTTGAGTGGAAAATTTTTGCCTAGAGAGTGGAGGGGTAATATGTACGGAACTCACGATATATTAGAAGATGTGAAGCAAAAAAACTACAAGGTTGGTTGGTTTGTAAAAATGGCTTATTGTATAAAGGAACTTAATATTGCCTTTCTTTTAGATAACACCTTACATTACACAAACGCTACACCCAAATGTAGTTTATACCATCAACATCGGTAATGATGATTGTCAATATAAAAAAGTTAATAATATAGAATTAACAGCAATTCCCTGGAACAAGGAGTATGTTATGTATTTAATTAAAGGTATGCAAATAATGACGATGATAGCACCGGTTAGCAAAATATTTATTATGCACTTACTACCTATTAAAATTTCAAGCTGACAATGTTACCAATTTGTTAACTGACTTGATCACTGAGGATTTTCAAGCATTTGTGCTAAACAAATTTTTACGTACGAGTATTAAAAACGGTATTGATGTTTTGTATGTCAATAATGGTGTCTACAATAGATCAACCCAGTTAAATGAATGCCCTTCGGAATGTTTGCTAGGAGCCATGGTAACACTAGTTCGACCACGATATGTGCAAGGTTTAGTATGTGATCAACAATTACCACAACATATTGTTAACTGTTGTGCATATTCTTAAAAACGTTGATAATTAAATAAAACATTTCTATAGCTATATGTGCTTACTTCGCGTTTATTATTGTGTGCCAAATTAACATTACATCTCTTTCTTAAAACATTAAACTTTTGTTCTTAAACTATTTAATAAAACTTCACCTTCTTTCGCTTTTTATGTTACTAGCTCTTGTTGCATTTGTACGGCCTCCCCTATTTGATTTTGATTGAGCCTGTGTGGTAGTGACGCTGGCAGGAGCGGGGGCACATAATGTATTAGATTTGGCTGATGTTCCATTACCAATTATACCAACTTGTTGCATTCCGGCTACCGCTTTGGGCACAATTTGCACAGTGCTTCCACCTGCAACAATGCCGCTCGATACACCAGACGGCAACTGTACACTAATAGCCTGTGAAGGTAATCTCTGCACACCAGGCGTTGTATTGCCGTTACCACCAATGCCGGGTGTTATTTGTTGCGTTTGACAACTAACAACGTTATTTGGTGCTACACCTCCGACAACACCCGCCGGAATTTGAGGACTCAGTACCATACAGACTCCGGTTTGTTGTATCGGACCAGTTATACCTCCAACTTGCTGCTGCTCTGGTCGCTTTGGCTCACTCATGTTAATCGCTTCGTTAAATGTCATACAAAATTCCCCTATTTTATAAACTTCGCCATTTTTTCCAGAATACAATGTTAAACAGTGACGCCAAATGGATGCATAGCCTTTGGTTAATTTAATTATATCGCCCGGAGCTATTAACTTACCTGGCTCGTCCCAAATACTAACATTAATACAGGCCGTGTGGTCGCCCACTTTGAAATTTCGAACTTCTCGGTTTTCCTTGGTAACAGTAGCGGTACCTATCTCCAGGACAATAAATATTACATTGATATTCTTAAGGCCGGGCTTAATGTCTTTAATTGCTATGCATTCTCCGTTGTACATGGTGTATAGTTTTACTAAATTTGGTATAATGGATGATTATCATTCATCTGGTTGTACCATGAAACATAAAAGAATGTCGTGTAGCCACAGTAATAATCTATGCTTTCAATTGTAGTTTGACAATAAAATTCCTAGGGTAATTACATGGTACAATTAGGTTAAGTAAATGTATATGACACAAAGACCTACAACAAACCCGATAACTTATTTATGAAGTTGCTGTTAAAACAAACTCGTTTATGTCAAAAACGTACTGTTTGACAGATTTAACGAGTGCACTAACTCGAACAAAATATAGTCGGCTGTTGAATTCTCACTACCTTGTAAGGTAAATGTTCTATGGCCATATCTGAAGCCAAGGTATATTCAAGGCGAATTCATACAAGGTGGACGCAGGCGAATAATTCGTACCTGAAATGTCAAACACAAATATGGATCATTGAAAATAACACAAATTATTTGTATATGGCATCATTAAAAAAAAAAACAAATTTTTTGCAGAAGAAAAACGTAAATAAAATTAATTTTACAGTGTTTTTTTTTGCACAAAGCACAAGAACACTTTTTTAAATTTTTAGTTTAATAATCTTACCGGCGCGTAATTTTTTTAAATCAAGAAGAAGCACATAGACAAACTTTTTACACATTGTGAGGAAAATTGCACGAGCAAAAAATAGTCAGCTGATCTGTCGAGACCACCTTCTCCATGAATTCGCCTTGGGTATATTGAACAAGGTAGAACCAACTAATCAGCTGATATTTATTTCCGCCATATGTTTTCCAACTTTACAAAATGCTGACAGCAATATTTTTGACAACCAAGTTGGGTTTTAGCAACCAGAAAATGCGTGGAAAATTTTACAGGAAGTTGTTGCTGTAGGGACGATCCCACCTTCTTAGTCCACCATGCCTGATGCTTTATCATTGATTAGTGCTGTCAACACTTTGTACTTGTACCTAAAAGCGTTTAAAAAGTATGTCTGGTTGTTAGTGAAAGTTTACAATCAATTTTTGTGAAAAAGCACGGCTAATTTTTTTTTAAATACGCCTTGACGAGACAAATTCATGCTGAGACAAATGTCAAAATCCAAATAAAAAAAATCGGTATTTAACTACTGGTTTTTTCGTCAGGACGTAGAAAAAACGACACTAAACCATGAACAAAATGTTGACACCCATAAAACTTAGATGATGTTTAAGGTTATATTCGTCACTGTATCCAGACGAGACAGGTGCAATTCAAATTTAAAATATAAAATATCCAACAAGGCAAATTAAAAGCAATAAATTTCAAACAAAACGAATAGTTCAGACCACGGTAGACTTATACAAGGCCTGTTTTATTGTAACTTGGGCCAGACATTTCCAATTTCTATTACGACGAGACTACCTTTTTATTTGTATCATGTTACTAAAAGTGTTTTCACACGATTTGTATTTTACACATGACTTGTAACTTTTGCAATTTACATGCAATTGCGTATGTCTGTCAAAATTGTCATTTCACAGGTAGTTTATAATTTTTGCTTTCACAAGTTCATATGTACATAATTACAAAAGAGATAACCTCCAGCAAATACTTTGTCAGAAAAAAGTAGAACACGCTCTATCAAAAATTTTTATATGACTTTTACATATGCATTTCACACATGCAATGTTTAAACGCTTCACACGTCATATATCAGTATCGCACTGCAAAATATGATAGGTCATGTGTAAAATACATATCGTGTGAAAGCACTTTAAAAGTATTCAAAGTCGGATATATGAAAACAGATCACTCGATCTGGTAGCACCAACGACAGCATTGAGTCTAACTATTTACTTATAATCAATTAATAAAAATAAACAATGTAAAGTATTCATTTTGTCTGCAATAAAGTAAAAATAAATGTAGGTGAATATATGATAATATACAAGAATTACAATTTGTTCGTGCCTCTTTGTAATGCGAAGATATTTTCAAATATCTGTCTACGCAATGTCAAAAAGTAAGAACAAAAAGTCCAATGTTCATCAAACTTTGCAGTCTCAGGAAAAGAACGAAGATCCTATACAGGTGGACAAAAGTGGTAATATACTCGTACGGGTACTAGCTAAACCGGGTGCAAAACATAATGGTATAACAGATATTTCCGTTGAAGGCGTGGGAGTACAAATTGCCGCACCACCTACTGAAGGCGAAGCAAATGCTGAATTGGTAAAGTATCTTTCAAAGGTATTCAATCTTAGAAAAAGTGATGTATCTTTGGATAAAGGATCTCGATCTCGCCACAAAACTGTATTGGTTAGTAAAGGTGCTTTCGCACGATATGTATTTTACACATGACTTGTCAAATTTTGCAGTGCGAAATTGATATCTGCCGTCTGAACGCGTTTAAACATTGCATGTGTTAAACACATATGTAAATGTCATATGACAAATTTGTAATTAGAGCGTGCTCTATTTTCATCTGACAAAGCATGTGTCATCAGCTGTTTTTAGAATAACAACAAGGAAAAGTAGTTGTTTATTTTGGTTTGGAGGTTATGTCAGATGTAATTACATATGTACGTGTGAAAGCAAAAATTATAAACCGCCTGTAAAATAACAATTTTGACAGACATACGCAAATGCATATGAATTGTAAAAGTGACAAGTCATGTGTAAAATACATATCGTGCGAAACCCCTTTAAGGGAGTCTCAACAAAAGAATCCCTTGAAGAGTGCATACGCAAAGAGATTAAATCTTAGTATCTATCTATACGGTGACGATATGAATGTTTCTTTACTGTAATTATTAACTAGCAAAAAAAAGTCCAGTAAAAATTTTAAAATTTTCCGTAAAATAATTGTCACCCGACACTTCAAATTTTTACTCACCAGTAAATATTTTATGTAAGCAAAAATAAAAATGTATAGTTATTTTTTTGAACTTTTTCAATATGTTATAATAAATTCTGGTACCGTGAAATAACTCCCAAATGAAATAACTCCCAATGAAAAAATGAAATAACTCCCAATTTTTTTCCATACAAATTGGGAGTTATTTCATAATGAAATAACTCCCAATGCGTTGGGAGTTATTTCATTATTTTTCATTGGGAGTTATTTCATAATGAAATAACTCCCAAATGAAATAACTCCCAATGAAATTTTGTTGGGCGTTATTTCATTTTTTCGAAGTGTTGGGAGTTATTTCATTCTTGTTGGGAGTTATTTCATTTTCTATCATTGGGAGTTATTTCATTTTTATTGGGAGTTATTTCATTTTTATTGGGAGCTATTTCATTTTTGTTGGGAGTTATTTCATTTTTATTGGGAGTTATTTCATTTTACTAAAAGCAAGTGTATATACCACAAAGTAAACAGAGAGTCCAACTTTGACGTTTCCAAATTGACAAAATCATATTTTTCAAGTTGTTGCGAAAGAGAAAAAAAATAAAATCGCCATAAGCGCAAACAAAGGTTAGTGCAAGCAGACATACACTACCTTTTGACAAATTGGAAATCAAAACAAATAATTATTTGGGGGTTGAAATTATTTGCAAAAATTTTCTTTTAATGTTTGTTGAATTAAAAGTTTTAAGAAAAGTACAAATTAAGATTAATTCAAGTTCATTGTGAGTGTCGGTGCTGTGTGAATTAAAAAATCGTTGGTTTTATGTTTTTTGTAAGTGTTTTTTTCGGTGCTTTATTTTTTAACAAACAGACGCTTGCATATTTTGGTAAAAAAAATTGCAAAAATTTTCTTTTTGGAATTTTTGAATGAAAAGTTATTACAAAACTAAAAATTCAAATTAAATGAAGTGTATTTTGATTATTAGCATTGTTTAAATTCAAATAACGCTGCTTTTATGGTATTTATAAGTGTATTTTTCTTGTTTTGTTTTCCTGCAGACGGCGAATGTTCTGAACATTGTCTGATATGTGTTTTTTGGGAAAGCCTTTCAATTTCCAATATTGGTGCAAATAAAATCATCTAGGGATGAAAGGTAACCTATTAAAATGCAAAACTAAATATAATTTTGCGTTTCCTGGGTGTTTGCTGCTTTTTTCTTTAAGCACAAGCGAGATGTTGACTGCACTTCACCGTGAAAAGAGTGACGAAGGAGCTGCTGGCTCAGGTTCCGGATCAGTGCAACAGATTAGTGGGAAACGTCTCTCGAGACGTTTTGTGAAGTGTGCCACGAATGTCAAAAATATAAAATAGAAATAGAAAATGTTAATATAATGTACAATTTAGAATAAATGTACTTACATGGTTTTGCATTTCTGCTAACAATATATCTATATAATGTATATTATTTAATGTTCAAAGTAATTATAGATGTGCAAATTTATTTACCATTACATGTATTAGACGATAAATGCTTCCTATGTATTAAGACAAACTAAATAAACAATAAATAAATGTATTTGTTTTAATGAAACAAAAGTATAACTCTTTTTGTAAATAAAATTTGTGGCCCTGAAAAGAGCCTATATAAAGGTTGTTTAGAAGAAAATTAGAAATCCCTGAGTGGTTGACTTTGGTGTTTCCGGCGAACTTTGTGACTGACGCATCGAAATTTGGGCCTTTATAGCAACGGGTAGATCTCTTGTTAAACGTTGTTGATATCTTAGCCGGTAAAGAGTAAGAAGTATCCATGTGACCTATAGAAAAACAAATTAGTATTAGAAACTACATACACAAAAATGTTAAGTTGCATATAGTATACATATAAAGTTTTTTTAGTTTTAATTTTTAACGTTTCTATGTAACAAAAAACTAAAACAATTCAATAAAAGTATTTTCCTGAATGAAACAAATTTTCAACTCTTTTTGTTAATAAAAATTGTGGCCCTGAAAAGGGCCAATGTAAAGGCTGACCAAATTTGCCTTAGGGACGACGGGCTGATTGCTAATTGCGAGGCACGGCGTCTGATCAATGTTTCTGGTTACATCCTCGCCAATAGCGGCGATATTCTCGGCAGAGCGAGCGCTAGAAAACTTGCAAGCAAATATATTTTGTTATTGTAAACTTATACAAATTTAAAACTTAAATTTTTTTTCAAAGCATAATGACAGAAAGGCTGTTTGAATAATTTCTGATAGTAAAATTTTTACTAGTAGAAATTATCAGAAACATTTTTGTTTCTAAACATATTACGCTCTTTTTTGGCTCTCTAGCTGCTAATTTTTTGTGTACGTGAACACTTACTAGTAATAATTATCGAAAATAAGTGATAATTTTCTGTAAATGAACACACCTATTATTCAAACAGTCTTTCTGTCATGCTTTGAAAAAAAAAATTTAAGTTTTAAATTTGTATAAGTTTACAATAACAAAATATATTTGCTTGCAAGTTTTCTAGCTTGTTTCCTCCAATTGTTGTACCTATGCGACCCCACGATCTAAATACCCAATAGATATATAGGACTTTACAATAACTGTATTTATTTTTAATTTTAGGCTTACTTGTTCTTTTTATCGATTTCCAAAAGTTGTAATTTTTAATAATAATTCTTGTTGCTCTCAATATCAGTTAAGTCGAGGACAACATTGTACTTGTCCTTATTTGGAGTTATGTAAACATGAGCAACATCTTCTAAGCCACTATCTGGGTCAACAGCATGGCCGTCTTCTATTTTAGGTGTTATTGACTTGGGCACCGACTTTGTATAAATACTTTTTGATTTTGAACTTTAAGTTTCCTCCTGCTGAATTCGTGCAGCAGGGTCTGTACCCCAATCGCACATTGACATACTGCATATATACTTAATAGCGCCGGCACCATTAGATTCGACCGCATCCAAATATTCAATTGGTATTACATTTAATACCAAACTTTTAGCTTTTTTCATTTGACTTCCCATACGCGAAATTTCTTTTGGTGTAGCCAATATAGCCGTTGTAGCTTTTTCTTTAATAGTAGTGACATATTTGCCGCCAAGTTTAGTCACTCGTTTCGTAACTTCGACATTTTCAAATCCAAATAAACAAAAATCCATATTGTACAATGGAAGTCGTTCACGTTTTTCTTTTGGACTGCAATTTAAAATAATGAATCTTTTGAATTTCATACAAATTATATACGAACAAGTTAGAAAGTTAAAGAGGGTCATACCCGACTTGAAAATAGCACATCACAATTTGTTTTACTGTCAGCTTAGATGCAAAACCAAGTAACTAAAAAAAATCCAAATTTGATCTTTAACATATTTGAGTATATTTTGTTAAAGTTGGTGGCCAAACGGCGCAGTCGTGCCTTTACATTAAATATTTGGGGCAAAGTGCTCCGCTACCGGCCACAATAACACACAAAAAATTTGCACAAGTACTTACCTGTGGCTTCAGCCGGGAACGCATGGATTCTTTCTGCTTCTGCTGTACAGCCCATGACACACTTGCGGCTCCTGGAATAAACAAGAAAATTTATTTAAACTTTATTAATATTATAAAAAAAACACGAAAACAAATACTAACATTGTTATTTTTTTGCACTTTGAAAATTCTTTTTAAAACACCATTTTAAAAACACTTGAATAAAATAAAACACTTTGCCAACTTAAAAATGAAGATATTGAAGAAAATTACGCCAAAATTAATAAAAAATTGCGTAAATATTCTTAATATTTTCATTTTTGTTGGCAAAAGAAAACAATTCGCCCGTTTTATTTAACTTTTATTGTTTAACGAAATGTAAACAAATTTCATCATTACACGAAAGGGATAGCAATATTAATTTTGAAATTTTCTATCCACTTTCAATAGTCTTGAAAAAACAGAGTTGTAATTTTTAAACAAAATGGCGCTGTCCTATCTAGTTGAATAATCTATGGTATATACCAGATAATTTAAAAAAATTTAATCACGCTAGTATAAAAGGTGACATTTATTTAAAAGTTTTGGGGTTTTAAAACCGTGGGTATATAGCCGGCCTTCGGCCGGGCGCAAGAAAAAAAAACTCCAGTGGATTCGATCCGCCGGCTTCGCAGTAGCCTTCGGCAACGCTATGCCCGAGTAAACGTGGTAATTGTCTAGCTGATCATTTTTTATATTAAATTACCTAAATTTTTACTTTTTTATAAACTTAAAACTCGTTTTGTGCTTTTGTTTGAACTTTGTTTGTTCTGTTCAAGAAATATCTGTAAAAAGTGGTTAATACTGAAGTATTTACGAAGTTTAAAATAATATTTCTGTGACTTGTTGTCTGCTCCCCTTTTGTAATATGGCGCCAACAACTAAAACTTACAAGTGTGGTGTCTGCAAGGACAATATTACTAAAACACAGGCTTGCATACAGTGTAAAAATTGCGCTTCATGGTTCCATATTTCTTGTGTAGGAATTCCTGAGAAAACGCTATCCATTTTGAAAGATGATAGGTTGTCTTTCTCATGTACATCTTGTGGCAATGATCCTCGTTCCGGCTTTGAGTGTTTGCTTAAAAATGAAATTGGTGCCTTGAATGATAAAATTGATGTTTATATTAAGAAAGTTGATAGTGAGCAGAATAATATTAAGGAAGCAATGGCTAACATGGTGGCTTCCTTTAAATCTGAGATTTCGTCTTGCATGAAAGAAATGAAGTCTGAAATAATTGACTGTAACAGACATATTAATTATGTTGATTCTGCTACTTCTGCTAAAATTGCTGCTTTGGAAGATGAAAACAATATTTTGCATAAAAGACTGAATCGAGCTGATATTATTATTAATGGTTTGCCTGCTGGTGTGACTGATTTGATTGATCTGATTTTGAAAATAGGAACTTTTTATGATATTCCTCTGGCTGCTAATGATATTCAGCATGTTTGTTACATTAACAAGAAGAAGACTGTGTTGGTTAAATTTAATAATGTTTTTGTTCGTGACAACATAATGGCCAAATATTTTAGAACGAAATCTTTACGGGTATGTGATTTGATTGGTGGTGATATCAATTTAAGGGTATATTTCAATGACCATTTTTCACCGGCTGCGGGAAGGCTTAATACGATCTGCAAGAAGCTTTTACATAAACAGTTAATTAAAAAGTTCAGAATCATAAATGCAGACAGGCTGAAAGTGAAACTAACTATGCCTGACAATAAAGAAGTTACTTATAACTTAGCGGAATGTTCTGAATTGTTGGATGGAAGCACCTAAACATTTAACATTTAAAATTGTTCACTATTTTCTTTTTTCTATCAAAAATGTAACAAAGTTAGTATATATCATATATGTCAGTGTTTCATTAGGTGTGTTCAATAACTGTCTCAGTAAATATTTGCATTGTGAGAATGAAAAGAATTTGTAACTTGTAAATGAGTAACCTGTTTAATAGGGCTAATAACTTTCGTACTGAAATTTAAAACATTTTTAAAATGGTTTTAATATATGAGTCAATAATAACTAAAAAGTGTCATGAAATATTAAAATTTATTGGCTCGTTTTAATTACTATTGGTAAAGATAATAACAAAAATGTTTTTTTTTTTTTTTTTTTTGTTTTCCTTTTACTAAAATTGTTATTTGTGAAGTAGCAATAGTTGTATTTCGCACTCAAAAACATTTTAAAAGTAAATGAACACTTTTACAGTCAAAACTTACAAGCAAATGTATTTTGTTTTTGTAAACTTATAAAAATTTTGTACTTAATTTGTTTTCAAAGCATAATGACAGAAATACTGTTTGAATAATTTATGATAGTAAAATTTTTACTAGTAGAAATTATTAGAAACATTTTTGTTTCTAAACATATTACGCTCTCTTTTGGCACTCTAGCTGCTAATTTTTTGTGTTTGTGTAAACTTTACTAGTAGTAATTATCGAAAGTTATGAATAATGTTCTGTAAATGAACACACCTAATGATACTTTCTATTTTTTTTTCTTTCCATTAGCATTTATTTTATATATTTTGATATACTTGCAAATGTATTTTATCTTCATCTGTTTAATGATTTGGGTAATTTTTTTTTTTTTTATAAATTAATGATTAGCTGTATACCTGCATATATGAAAATGTTTTTATATTTTGGTGTTAAAATCCTAATAATGTTTTATAAAATTTATGTCAGTTTTTGTTCTATTTTTTGGTTCCCCGCCGTAATGCTTTATTTTGATGACTTTTAACCTTGGTGGTGGTCCAAATGTCAGTAGTAATTCGTATGTAAAGTCGGCTTTGCAACCTCATACTGGGAATTTCAATGTGGGTCATTTAAATTGTCAAAGCATCAAACCCTCAGTTAATCAGTCTAAGCTTGATGAGTTGAAGTCTATTTTAAAAGATTCTTTTTTTGATATTTTTGCAATAACTGAAACATGGTTAAAGCCTTATGTTTCTTCTTGTTCCGTTGGTATTCCTGGTTATAAATTTTATAGAAATGATCGGTTAAATTCCAGGGGTGGTGGTGTAGGCCTCTATGTTTCTAATAATATTAGATGCCGAAAAGTGCTTCAGGTTTCTGAGCTTGGTATTTGTGAAACGTTATTTATTGAGTTTTTCTTGGATAACGTGTTATTTCTTTTTGGAGTAGTTTATTTGCCAACTGGTGATATTATGTCGTTTGAAAATCTTCATCATGAATTGTTTCTTAACTATTCTAATATTGTTGTCGTTGGTGATTTCAATTGCAATATGTTTGACTTGGCTAAATCAAATAGTATGCGTTCTTTATGCCTTAGGTGTAATCTATCTATTGTCCATAATTCACAACCCACGCACTTTGATATAGCTCATGGTTCTTCTTCGTTAATTGATTTTTGGTTAGTAAGCAACCCTTCCTTGGTATCTTTATCTGATCAAATCTGCTGCCCTTCTGTGTCACATCATGTTCTAATTTTTCTATCGTTTTTAATTAAGGTTGACCGCTGTGAGGAATATGTTGAATTTCATGACTTTAATTTAATAAATTGGGATGACGTGCTTCTGTTTTTGTCAAATTTTGATTTTTCTTACTTTTACTCAGGAAATGTTAATGATCAATGCTTAATCATTTCAAATCTTTTAAGTTCACTTTTTGAGTTTGTTCCAGTTGTTAGGAAAAGAATCAGTTATAAGGACAATAACTGGATGAATTGCAGGGAAATTCAATTTGCCCAATCCTTAAGAGATCTTTCCTATTATGCGTATTTATCTAATCGATCGAATGAGAATTGGAAAGTATTTTGTAAACACCGTAATAAGGCTAAAAATGTTATTCGGAAAATTAAGAGAAAACATTTTGCTAAAGTTTTTCGGGGACTTGATTCTTCAGGTCTTTGGAGGGTTCTTAAAGGAGCTGGTTGTGTTGAAAAGAATTCCGTTGTTTATGATTGTGATATTGATCAATTGAATGACTTTTTTGTTGGAGGTGATACTGTGTCTGATGCAAATGTCTTTGATTTTGCTGGTTTTGAGGATTCTCATAGTTCTTTTTCTTTTCATTGTGTTAATGACATTGAGTTAATGGATGCTCTAATGAGAGTTAAGTCTAAGTCAGTTGGGGTTGATAATATCTCCATTCGTTTTATTAAACTAATTTATCCACTAGTATCTAATTGTTTACTTCACTTAGTGAATTCTATTTTGACTACTTCGACATTTCCTTTGTTGTGGAAGACTGCTAGAGTTGTTCCAATTCCTAAGTCAAGAGTTGTACATGGTCCTGAAGATCTTAGGCCTATATCTATTCTCCCTGCTTTATCTAAGGTTGTGGAGCATATTATCAAGGATCAGGTACTTCAGGTGGTTTCTCAAGGCATATATGAAGGACAATATGCTTTTCGTAGAGGTTATAATACCACTTCACTTCTTTTAAATTTGACGGATAATATTAGACGTAACGCCAATAATGATGAGTTTAGTGTACTTGTAGCTCTTGACCTGTCAAACGCTTTTAACTCAATTGAGCATAAGAGACTTATTATGACACTCAAAGATGATTTTTGTTTTTCTAAAACTGCGTGTAAGCTAGTTTTTTCGTATTTGGTTGGAAGATCGCAATTTGTACAACTAAATGGTTTTTGTTCTAATATTAGATTTCTTTCGTCTGGTGTCCCTCAAGGATCTGTATTAGGACCTCTGTTATTTATTCTATATATTAACAATCTTCCCTGCTATTTTGACTCTGCCTTAGGTGAAACCTATTTATTTGCTGACGATGTCTTTTTGCTTTTCAGAAGCAGACTTGATTCTGAGGACGTACTTGTTAGCAAAATAAACTTTTGTCTTCAACGTGTTCTTGAATGGACTTCAGATAACTTTTTAAGTATCAACCCTTCTAAGACTAAAGCTATAATGTTTGGGCCTACAAATCGTTTTTTTTCTGATATAAATATTTCCCTGGGTGGTGTTCAAATTGAATTTGTGGATCGAATAAAATGTTTGGGCATTGTTCTAGACTGTAAGCTTTCGTTTAGCTTTCATATTGATATTTTAAGTTGCAAGGTGTTTGGTATTTTGCGCAAAATATATTCGATGAATATGTATTTACCTCAACGTGTAAGATATTTGCTGGCTCATGCGTTGTTGTTTTCCTTACTTTTGTATGGCCTTGAAGTTGTGGCTTGTACTTGTTCCATATATTTAGACAGAATTAGACGTTTGCTAAATATAATGATTCGTTTTATTTATAATATTAAAGGTCGTGCACATATTTCTCCCTATGTTTTGCGATTTCTTGGCTGTTCGTTTAAGGAATTTATTATGTACCGTAGCTTGGTTTTTTTCCAAAAAGTTATGAGAGCAGGTAAACCCCTGCCTCTCTATAGATCATTTTCGTTTACACATTCATCCAGAAACCCTCAAATACTTATTCCTAGGATATCATCTTCTTTTTTTGAAAGATCTTATATTGTTAGTGTTGCTAGGAGCTGGAATCGACTGCCCTACTGCCTACGTGTATTTTCCCAATCTAATAATGTTTTTCGTTTGAAATTGATGCAGTGGATTTCTAATTCTATGTAAATTGGACATGGTGTTAGTTGATTTGATTTTTTTTTCTTTTATTTACGTTATGGGTTGCTGCTGATTGGACCTAAATTTAGGGTTTTCTTTTGTATAATAGTAATTCTTTTTTTTTTAATGCATTGGCTGGGGAGCCACTTAATGGGATGTTGAGCTATATATTTTTAGTATAACATTATCAAAATGAGATACATTGGTATATAAATTTTTTGTATTACATAAAAATGAGTTTCATATGTATGTATATACATGCTGTTTTTTATTTATTATTTATTTTATTTTTAAGAATTTAATATTCTTTAAGTATATTATGAATTTTATTTTGGGCTGTATTGCTATGTAATATTGTTATTTTGGCCATTTATGGCTTTATATTACAAGACTATGAATAAATAAATTGAAAATTGAAAATTGAAATTGGGGGTTATTTCATTTTTGTTGGGAGTTATTTCATTTGGGAGTTATTTCACTTTTTTGTGACTTTTATGAAATAACTCCCAAACATTGGGAGTCAGTTAATTTGATTATGTTATTTTGACCATTTATGGCCTTGACTGTGAAAAAATAAATTGAAAGTTTTATCTTTTAAAAACTTTTGTTACTTGTTCTAATTTCAAAAAACAACTCATGCTATTGTTTGGTAAAATAGGGACTGTAACAATTTGAATGCTTTGTAATGATATTTAACCTAATTTATGTATGTACATATATGCATATATATAAGGTACAAAACATTAATTACATACATACATACATATATGTTTACATATTATATTGCTTTGCCTCAGATTAATAATTAAAACTAGAAGCATAAAGATAAAAAAAATTAGAATAGTTTTAATAGATTCAATAAATGAAATCGATTTCAAAAAGTTTCAAGTAACTTAAAAACTTGTTCCATAAAAAGGAAATAGGACATTTTAATTTTTTATTTCATACTAATATTAAAGCCACTTAGTAGGTCAAATAACCGTGAAACATATTACAAAATAGGGGGGAGGGGTTGCCGCGTAGCTCGATTCGAAGAAAAAATTTCAGATTTCCAGGTTAAAAGTACATATCGTTAGCTGAAATGCAATACAAAGTAACTAAATTTCAAATCGTTCCTTTAACATATTGGATTACACATATGAGCATGTCCAGGATGGAGAACGCGACATTCGTATTCCTTTAAAGTGAAATAATAATATATATAAGGAAACCTTAAATATTAGTTTTTTTAAATTCATTTAAAAGCTTTTTGGTGGCAGTATAAAAAATTTTTATTAAAAAAAAAAATTTTCCTGACGAAGCTTCCCATTGTGGTGGCGAAATATCGAAAAAACAAAAAACAAAAGATCTTGAGCTTAAATAAATAGGACAAAAAATTAATAAAATAATTAATTTAAAATAGTGTTTAGCATTTTTTCTTATTATTATATCATTTTTTATGCTAAATAGGGTAACTTTTTGTTTTAAATTTAGGTACTCGATAACGTGAACAAACTCGTAAATGTGAACTGGCTTGGTAAAAATTAGTTCACGTTATCGCGAGTTCACTGTATTTAGTAAAAATGTTTTTTTTCTTTTTATTTTAAATTTAGTTTTGATTGGGCACGCGACACTTTAAATGCGACATAATTTACCATTCTATTTAATTTATATTTTCTAAATTATTTTTTTAACTAAAAAATACATTAAATACAAAAATAATTTTATATATGTACATACATATGCATATTTTTTTAATTTAACCCAGCCAGCAATTTTTTATTTTTTAACCAAAATTGAGTCTTTTTCGACTCCACTGCGCGATTAAAAAGGCAGAAAATGCGCGTATTTTCTGAGCATAAAAGATACTTTTGTCGGGTGAAAAACGTTACTGCCCACGACTGTTCTTGATAAGTGATTTATAAGTCTTTTTTATATTAGTTTAAAGTCCTTTTCGACCCCTTTTTAAGTAGAATTTAAAGTGTTTTCTGATCATATTTAAGTCTTATTTTAGTTCGTTTGTGACTTTTTTTTTAGTCGTCTTTCAGTAATGTTTATAATCACTTTCGAGTCCTCTGTGAGTAATTTCATCTCATTTCATTTATTAGGGAGTTTTATTATTTATTATTATTTTTATTTTCAAAATACATAGCATATAGTTTAAAAAAAAAACAACAAAAAAAAGGTAATTACTGTTAATAATTTGTACTTCAAAATAACCTATACGTATATTAAAAAACTTCAAATAGTTTTGTACATTTTCCGTTTGTACTTTAAATTAAAAAAAAAATAATTACTTCTATAAAAATGATATAAAAAAAAATTGACAACAAAACGTTTTAATAAAAAATAACTCTAATATTGTCGTTTTCTATTTGCCACTCTATCTTTATCATGCACAAAATGCTTTTAAAGAGAGAATCTGAAACAAAATATTGAAGTTTTTTCCCTTTTATTACATTTAATTATTATAATATTAGAAATATGAACTTGCTTTTAATTATCGTTATGAGGAAGCACTTTTCGGCACAAGGCTTGGCGCTGGTTCCCTTCCGGCTGTATAATGTAAATTTTCTGCCTCTTCTTTTGCTAATATTTTTATTTGCGCTATTTCCATTCTTTTTTTTTTTTGTCTGACATTGCCTTTTTTTATTCAAATTTAATTATAATATCCTTAATGATTTTTGAACATTTAGTAAGTTCACTCACACGTTTTTATTATATCTTTTATCTCACTTTCACAGCAAAACGATTTTTAAGCCCCGATGTTACTTTTTTTGATGGAACAAAAATTACGTAATACTTAAAAAAACATAACAAGCAGTGTTCAATCATCTATCTGCGCAAAATATGATCACAAAATAAATATTTTTAATCACTTTTAAACATCTGCATGATCTGCTTTTGATTAAGCATTTTTCAATATTCTGTGTAGAAAATGATAAATGACGAAAAAAGTAGTCACATTTTAAACGTATGGATGGTTAATTTACGATTGCTATACAATTTGTTATTGTATTTTGAATCAAACTCATTTTACTCACTAGCGCGAATCATTTTCTAGTCCTTTTCTGATCGTGTAAGTGATTAATCAGTTTTTGATCAGCAAAAGTACTCTTAAAAGACTCAGCAAGGCGATTTTTCAAAAAACAATCTTCCAAATGCTATCTAGGTAAAAGGGAAAGTAAGTGAGTTAAACTACTAAATATTGTTTTTTGATAAATACGCTGTTTTAGCTGATTTTATTTTTAAATATTCGTCACTGAATAAAAAATTCAGTTTTCGGATGCCTGAAATATTAGGTATATCCTTCCATTTCTTTTGTAATGATTTTGATGATTGTAATGGTTTTGTTTTTTTTCGGTAAATAAGTTCATACTTTTCTTAAGTGGGTCTTTTTTAATTATTTCCCGGAACTTTTTTTCCACGTTAGTTTTACTCATTTACATAAATGTACATATGCATTAGTTAGTACATAGAAATATTAAAAAAAATCCACTTACAATGGAGCACGCAACAAACTTTGATAATAGAAATAAAATGTTTGATGCGATTATTTTATCTAAACTTTTGTTTTAAGTAGAATGCACTTAATTTTTGATTTAAACTTAAATGTTCAGCTATCTGGTTTTAGCGGTCGCAAAGTAATGATAAAAAAACGTTATTTTGTGGAAAATAACGTGACGTTGGAATATGAATAGAATAAAATTTAAAATTTACCGTTAACCGTTTTTTGTTTCTTTTATTTTTATTGAATTAAGTTGTTGTCAGTAGAAATATTTTAAAAGATAATACCCTTCAAGCAATTTCTATTTAAAATGGCAATTATTCGATACAGAAGAAGTTTAATAAACTCATCGATTATGATATAAATTTTTTATCTAAAAAGTGTCCCCGCTCGGGAAAAAAACGTTCCACTTCTATAATACTTACTTAATGAGACTATTTAGTTACTTCTTAAAGGCAATAATTCGAAAAATTTTGAATTTTTGTTTCTTAAAATATCTAACCAAAATTTATCTCCTTTTGTACCGAAAAAGTTTTATATTTTTACTTTTACGGCTGTATTCATAAAAAAATCTTAATTTAAGTTTTAAAAACATTTTAGCTAAAAAAACGTTTTAAGCCTAAAAATGCTTTTTTTAAATTTTGTATTTATAAACCGTATTTTAACTAAAATATTAAGCATTTTTTAAATCTGACGTTGGCAACAATATTAATTTTATTTGTCACTTGAGTCATAGTGATGTAAAACAATGGTTATAAGCTCATGCATTAATCGCATATAAATATGCACATTCTTTTTTTTTTCGTATTTTAGAAAAAATATTGTTTTTATAAAACAAAAGTGTATTTTATAAAAAAAAAGATAACTGTAAAAACAAAATGTTAGGTAAGAGTAAAATTTAAGTTTACTTTATTGAAGGTAAAATAATGTTTTTCTTTATTGCATTGATTTTTTATACATCACTAAAAATGAAAATATTAACATTACTGAAAACAAGTTGATTTTTGAAAAATGGTAAATATGAATAAAAAATGAGTAGAAGGCTTAATATATATTTATAAAACATCCATATTCTTCCCATATAATGCCAATGTATTAATTCCTACAGTTGCAAGTTCAAAGGGCCGTAAGGCCAATAGTTTCTAATAGTTGTCAAAATAAAATAAACAAAAAACAAAAAAAAAGGTTAGGAAATTTGCTTTAAATTAGGTAAAACGCAATAAAAATACCAACAAAAGGGTTTGGAAATTTGCTTAAAATACGAATACAATTTAATTGAAATTTGCTTAATAAAGGTTTAAAATTCTATTCAAATTTTAATGAATACAGCCGTTAATATAGGTATAAAAGTATTTACAAATTAGAAAGTTTTTCAACATTAAAATTTACAATGAATTTAACATAATAAAGTTAAAATATTGACATTAATGTTAAATGTTTACTATCAACCAGTAGATCAAAAGTAGTAACTTATTAGATACTTTTATCCGAAAATTAACTTCCAATTTTTTAGAGGGTAACAACTATAATAATCACCCTAATTGTGGTTGGCGTTTAAGGTTTTTTGGTACCGTCTAACAAATACGCCCTTGTCGTTTTTGTGTCGGTTTCGACAACATTCGACACGACAACGCCAAACACAATAAGGCTAAATTATATTCAATTAAAAATTATTGAAGATAGAATATCATTAAAGTAAAGAAGATACCAAAAGTGGGCATGCTCAGTTTCCGAATCATTTTTCTTTTAATAGCACCTAAGATTATTTTTAAATTTTATCAAAATTTACCCTTTTTTTATTATACAGTTTGAAAAAATCATTTCTTTGTAAACAATAAAATTTTTGATCTCGGTGGACTTGTCGCTGGAAATGCCAATCGCCCATATTCTGACTCTCACGCGATTGTCAAATCACATGCGATTTGTAAATCGAAAAATTTATTTTTGCATGTTCTGTAGTTCACGCGTTTTTTTTGCGTTTTGTTTTTTTTTCGATGATGTATTCGAAAATAAAAACATGTTTCTTTTAAAAATACAAACCAAAAAACCAAGGAATATATAACAAATTGTACCTATTTCTGCAACATTTTTATTTTCTTGTTTTCCAATAAAGTTCATACATAAAAAAGTAAACAACTGAAAAAAGAAGATGTGCATAACTAACAGTTTTTTAAAATTGAATTTTTATTGAGACTGTTTACAAAAAATAAAACAAATTGTGAAAAGTATAACAAAAACCCCATATATTATAATTATGCATAGTTTGATTGGCTGTTTTTAACCTAGTTTGGGCAAAAAACATCGGTTCGCCTCATCTACCTCTTGCGATTTGAAGTCGCAAACTTTCTTGCGATTGTGAACTTCAGAACACCTGTTATGCGATTTCAAATCGCATCGCCAATATTTTGCGAAATGCGATTGTCAGAACATGGGCGAATATCTTATTAAAAGGCACATGACAATAAATTTTTTCAATGTTACAAGCAAAACTTGAAGCAAATCAGGCATGTTCTGAAAATACTTTTTGTGAAAGTAATTTGAAATCTCAAAAATGTAAGTTTTTGTGATTTTAAACCGGTCACTAATTGCCAGCTAATTTAAAATTACTTACTTATATTTTTAGAACCTTATTTAAAATTTTTCAACTACTTAATTAAAAAAACAAAAAAAAAAATCAGAAGAAATTTAAAACTACGTGTTTTAAGAACATGCTTGATAGCCGAAAGAAAGGAAATTTTTAACACCGCCTTTGTAATTTAGAAAATGTTTTTGATTCTCCTATAAAAATATGAGCCATTTTTAACTGCATTCGATATTCGATCTTCGTTGGTTATCGAATTCCAGACTATCGAATGTCTAATGATTTTAACAAAGCCAAACAAACAACTGGGGCCAAATCGTCGCATTCGATTCGAATCGAAATATCACTCGATTGATCGAGTTGTCAATCGCCCATGTTCTGACAATCGCATTTCGCAAAATATTGGCGATGCGATTTAAAATCGCATAACAGGTGTTCTGAAGTTCACAATCGCAAGAAAGTTTGCGACTTCAAATCGCAAGAGGTAGATGAGGTGAACCGATGTTTTTTGCCCAAACTAGGTTGAAAACAGCCAATCAAACTATGCATAATTATAATATATGGGGTTTTTGTTATAATTTTCACAATTTGTTTTATTTTTTGTAAACAGTCTCAATAAAAATTAAATTTTAAAAAACTGTTTGTTATGTACATACATCTTCATTATTTAGTTGCTTACTTTTTTTATGTATGAACTTTATTGGAAAACAAGAAAGAAAAAATGTTGTTGCAGAAAAAGGTACAATTTGTTATATATTCCTTGGTTTTTTGTTTTGTATTTTTAAAAGAAACATGTTTTTATCATCGAAAAAAAAACAAAACGCAAAAAAAAAACGCGTGAACTACAGAACATGCAAAAAAAATTTTTGCGATTTACAAATCGCATGTGATTTGACAATCGCGTGAGAGTCAGAACATGGGCGAATGCTTTAAGTATAGGAATTCTAATAAGAATTTTGAAATTTCGATTCGAATCGAATGCGACGATTTGACCCCTGTTTAAAATCTCCTTCCTTATGAATTAAAACAAAAAATTTAAGATGTTTTTTAAACATTTATTTGTTTAATATTTTTTTAGTTTAATCCATTATTGGCAACAATTTACACATTTAACAATAGTTTGTTTTAAATATGTAAATATTGTAAAAATTGGAATAAATACCTGACGCCAACTACAAATCAGAATATATACTAACTAGTATTAAAAACTAAAACACTCTCATTATGACAATTAAAAATAAAAAAAACTTAAATTTAATTCAATTTATATTTAAAACTATGACTGAAAGTTTTGGAATATATGATTTTCATTTAAGCTTATAACTGCTGATTAATAAAAATACATACATTAAAAAATTGCCATGACTTGCTTGCCGCATAAAACGCGACAAACTTTAGTATGGTGTTGAAAATTTAAAACATGCACACGAACAGTATCGGCCAACTAGTTTTTTTAATATTAGCAAGTAAGGATGAAATGGTCAAGTGTAGGGTGCTTTTCGTGTTGTTGTAATGAAAATGTTTTGTGTTAACTTAAGCTAATTTGAACGTTAAAATGTAGCTGTATAAGGAATAAACGCTTAATCGACTTCTTCCATGTGGGAAGCATCTTCGGTATCATCGACTAATGGTGGGACATCACCAGCGCTTTGGGCGTCTTCTGTTGTCATAGGTTCGTCTTCATCGATGCCAAGACCAAGTTTGATCATGCGGTAGATACGGCAAGCATGCGTTTGTGGGCTTTGCAATGAAAATCCAGAGGACAGGAGAGAAGTTTCAAATAATAAAATGACCAAATCTTTAACAGCCTTATCGTTTTTGTCAGCATCGGCCTTTTGACGCAAAGTCTCAATAATGGGATGGTCAGGATTAATTTCCAAATGTTTTTTACCAGCCATGTATCCCATAGTTGAGGTATCACGCAATGCTTGTGCCTTCATTATACGTTCCATGTTTGCGGACCAGCCAAACTGTGAAGTGACAATACAGCAAGGAGATTCAACCAATCGATTAGATACAGCCACTTTGTCAACTCTGTTATCCAAAATGGATTTCATCAATTTGCAAAGATTTTCGAATTTGGCCTTGTCCTCTTCGAACTTTTTCTTTTCATCCTCGTTTTCAGGCAATTCTAAGCCTTCCTTAGTTACGGAGACTAATTGTTTGCCCTTGTATTCCTTCAAATGTTGAATGACGTATTCATCGATAGGTTCAGTCATGTAGACAACTTCAAAACCACGGGCCTTGACGCGTTCAACGAAGGCAGAGTTGGCTACCTGATCATTAGACTCGCCAGTGATAAAGTAGATGTGTTTTTGATTTTCCTTCATGCGGGATACATAATCGGCCAATGAGCATGCATCATCCCCAGAAGCTGAGGTATTAAAACGCAAGAAATCAGCTAATTTAGCCCGGTTATTGTTGTCTTCATGAACACCCAATTTCAAATTCTTACTAAACTGCTCGTAGAATTTCTTATACAATTCCTTGTCCTCGGCAAGTTCTTCAATCAATTCCATGGTCTTTTTAACCAGATTTTTGCGAATAACCTTTAAGACCTTGTTCTGTTGCAACATTTCACGAGAAATGTTTAAGGGCAAGTCTTCAGAATCGACAACACCTTTAATGAAGTTTAAGTATTCGGGAATAAGATCCTCGCAGTTGTCCATGATGAAAACACGACGAACGTATAACTTAATATTGTTGCGTTTCTTTTTGTTTTCAAAGAGATCGAAAGGTGTGCGGCGAGGAATAAAAAGTAGAGCACGGAATTCAAGTTGACCTTCAACCGAAAAGTGTTTGACCGCCAAATGATCTTCCCAATCGTTTGTAAGGGATTTGTAAAATTCACCGTATTCAGCTTGGGAAATATCATCGGGATTACGGGTCCAAATGGGCTTGGTCTTGTTTAATTCCTCATCTTCAGTGTAAGCTACTTTGATAGTCTTCTTCTTTTTACTATCCTTCTCATTCTTGTCGGCATCTTCATCTTCACCAACATCTTCAATCTTAGGTTCATCGGTATCCATGTCTTTTTTCTCTTCCTTTTTATCTTCTTCGGCCTCATCGTCACTGACCTCTTGATCACGTTCTTTTTGAACCAACAATTTGATGGGGTAACCGATAAACTGAGAATGTTTGTTAACAATCTCCTTTATCTTTGACTCTTCCAAGTAGTCAGTCTGATCTTCTTTAATATACAAAACAATTTTAGTACCACGACCTAAGGACTCAGAGCTGTCTGGCTTGACAGTGAAGGAACCACCAGCCGATGACTCCCAAATGTATTGTTCGTCATCGTTGTGTTTGGAGGTGACGGTGACTTTGTCAGCAACTAAGTAAGCAGAGTAGAAACCTACACCAAATTGACCAATCATAGATATATCAGCGCCGGCCTGCAACGCTTCCATGAAGGCCTTTGTACCAGACTTAGCAATGGTGCCCAAGTTGTTGACCAAGTCAGATTTAGTCATACCAATGCCGGTGTCGATAATTGTCAATGTACCGGCCTCTTTGTTAGGGATCAACTTGATGTAAAGCTCTTTGCCTGAATCTAATTTCGAGGGATCTGTCAACGATTCATAGCGAATTTTATCCAAGGCATCTGAGGCGTTTGAAATCAACTCACGTAGGAAAATCTCTTTGTTGGAGTAAAAAGTGTTAATAATTAATGACATAAGCTGAGCAATTTCAGCTTGGAAAGCAAATGTTTCAACATCTTCTGGCATCTAAAAATAAAACAAATAAAGTAATTTGTTAAGTGAATAGGAAAATAAATTAAAAGCAAACAAGTAGGTACATTTAATTTTTTTCTTTTGCAAATAATGAATCGCACTTTGTTATATTTTAAATGGCTTTATTGTATTTAATTTGGGGATTCACAAGGTGTCCTATTATGTTTTAAAATTTACAATGGTTTTTATGTTTTATACAAAAATAGTTCTTAAAAAATACTACGTCGTTTAATATGCTTATTAAATTGTCACAAGTGTCCAATAGTTGGCAATGTGGAAATTTTATGACAATATGACAAATATAACACCTTGTGAATCCCCTAAATGTCTTTTTAACAATTCGACAGAAAATAACATGCTCTCGTATTGTTAAAGTCGTTGTCGACGTTCCTTTTGATGCGTTAACCGTTATCTTGACCTGAAACCGGTAATAATTTTGCGTTTTGTGTTAATGTAGCAATGTTATTGATATTAAACAATACATATTGTTTAATTTGACGGTAATTTATTTTGCAAGTCTATTTCAATAGTGCAGTGCCTCCATTGACATTCGCAATAAGGGAGATGGTAATACGAATTTAACATTGGCGCATGATTGGCACATTAACATGATGAAATTATTACACATGCTTCCATGCTTTGTATCTACTAAAAAATAAAACGGGTATAACGGAAGGGTGAAATGGGAAAATTCTAGTCGCAAGCTTCTTTAGTTACTTGGGCACGGTTTTTATTCAAGCTTCAAACTTATAAATTAAAAAGTAGTTACAGAAACGTTTTGATAACTAGCTTGTAATCAGATTCCTACAACTATCGGTTCCCATAACCTCGATTATTATTGTTGGCTTTACTGTAGCCATAAAAGGACGAACTTTAGTAGTCCGACCGAATATTACTTTCGATCGAAGTTTTTTTTATTATAAAGAAAATTTTAAACGCAACCATTTTGATTATCTTCCTTACTGATCAAAATCATTATTACCAATTCTTCTATACATTTTAGAAGTCATATTAGTAGAAAAAACAACATTGGTTTATTGAATTCCTACTTTTATCGATTTTTTTAAGCAACCAACCTAAGACCCCCTTTGAAGAGAAACTTTTTAGTTTATAGAATAATTTAAGTTGACAAATTATTTGTGAATATGGGGAAAAAAATAATGATTTTACATACCTTGACTATTATTTGTTTCACAGAAAAAAAAATACTTTATTTAAAATTTGCAAATTTTACAATCACTTTTATTTCACAATTCGCTGAAAATATATAAAACTTTTCCTCTTCTAGAAATTTACTTCACTTCGCACAGATTTTTAAATAACTAATGCCGGTTTGAGCACATGCACTGAATTTATACTCAAAACAAAAATAAACGAATAGCCTAGAATCTTCTCGAAGAAACTATTTACATTTCCGTAGGCCTTAATTGAAATCATGTGGTTGTGTTATTTATATATTTTATAAATGTTTAAACTAAATGCAACTTTTTAAATATTATAATTTTAACTAAGACAAACAAAGAGATTCTATTTTACCTCATTTTAATTAAATGCGTGAAATTCACACAATATATAAAAAAATTACAAAAGCCTTAAACATGATTAATGCCCCAAGACAGCGTTGCATAAAGAAACCTTAATTTGTAACACTGGTTTTTTATATTGCCATATGTCTTTAGTTTTTTACTGGCGCACATGGTCAAGGTAATTGAACAAGGCAGGAGCAGCCGATCAGTATATATTATTCTACTCAACTCATCGTCCATGATACAAATAATAATTATATGACCCAATTCGCACGATGCAAGAAAATAAGACTACTTATTTTCATTTTGTTCTTTAAACTTTCATTGGCGTTCGCACGGTAAAGGTCTTATTTCTTAAATTGTTCTGATTTTTTCATGAATGACAACCGCGTATTAAGCGAGAACGCATGAAAAGAGTGTTAGTCTCCATTCGCACTATGCAAGAAAATAAGCTCAGCTGATTAGGTTGTTGACAACGGGGTGAGGGAAAATTGAAGGAGTACAGACTTGCTTGTACTTGCAATTTAGCTGCTTAAATATGATGGACAAAAGAATATGTAAAAAAAAACACAGTATTGTGTGTGTATATTCATGAAAAATCAAAAATTAAGCAATAAAACATGAACTGTGCGAACGCCAATGAGAGTTCAAAAAAGAAAAAAAAAAATAAGCAGTCTTATTTTCTTGCAAAGTGTCGTAGTGTCAAACTCCATATAAAAAAAATTAAGAGTAAGAGAACGACTCTCTTAATTTTTTTATTGCGGCTACCTTGTATCGATATGCCTTGACACTAAACTTGAAAAATTTTTAGTTTAGTGTCAAACTCCATGTAAAAAAAATAAAGAGAAAGAGAACGACTCTCTTAAATTTTTTATTGCGACCACCTTGTATGGATATGCCTTGGTATTTAGGATATTGAACTAAATATTGAGATTATATGTATCAACCCTTAAAAGATATATAATTATGTATGGGACAACCTCTTCCACTGGTCCAATCCTAAAAATATTTGGCTTAAATAGAAAAATGTTAGTATAATTACTTTCACTATATTTTTCGAGATGCACCATCAAATCTATTTAATTTGTATGGGAATACTGCGCCCACATAAAGAAAATAATAAAATAATGTCTATGTCCATTCCGGACATAAAGAAAATAATAAAATATTGTCTATGTCCGATCCGGAGATAAGAAATAATAATGAAAAAAAAACTCCAAATTTGATAATGCACTAACAAGGAATTATATTATGTCCAATTCACAAACGAATATTTTTTTCCACGTGTATAAATGGCATATCCACCCTGTTGTTGATGTCAGCTGTTCGCGCACATTGTGTTTTTTTTTGTTTATTGCTCTTTGTTTGGAGTTTTTAAAAATTGTGCATTTTACTATAAATTTCTTGAAATTTTTTATGTTTTTGTGGTTAATAATAAGGTTTTGATAAAAATAATGTTTTAGCTGCGTATTTTTATATGTTAGTAAGGTAACTCTTATTGGAAATACATATGGTTTCAACACGTGGTCCAAAATCTCGATATTTCGAGAAGGGTGAAAAAGTTTTGTGCTATGAACCAGATCCCTCGAAAGCCAAAGTTCTCTATGATTCTAAGGTAAAACGACAAGAATTTGATTTTGAACAGGTTTTTTTATGCAAAAGAAAACGTTTTTTTTTTATATAAGTTGGAATATTGTAAATAACACTGAAATTGGGCTAATTTGCCCAAAAAAATTTTCTTATGGCTTTAAGTCTTGCAACAGGGTAAGGGCTCTGTTTTTATTATTTAAGTTTTAATGCAAATGTTTATTTATTCTGGTTCGAATTATTTTAATTTTTGTTTAGTTACATACTTTAATATGCTCATATGTATGTATGTACATATGTTCAATGTATAACGAGAACAAACTATCTAGCCTTGCAGATAACGCAACTAGCTTCTACATACATATCAGACTCTAAATCAAAAACAGTCACAACTCAAAGTCAGAAATTTTCATGAAACGCCTCTTACTGCTTTCAAAAAACTTCCTTGCATAGTGGGATTTCGTTTTCTAAAGCATTTTTTATTTGAAAATTTCTAGTTTTTTAATTCTCTTATCACCTTTATAACCTTATATTTATTTGGTAAACTAGATTTAAATCTGTAATGATATAAAAAAGGCTGGGTTGTAGCTGTTTTTGAATTGGTGTGCGATATGTATAATTAAAATTAGTTAAACATTAAGAAATATTTCAAGGTAAATACATGCAAGGTGGTAGCGTTAGTACTACAAATGCGACTCCAACATCCATATGGCATTTTTACACTGCCAATCCGCCGACAAACACCTGGACGTTAAAAAAAAAAACAGATACACAAACAAACGTAAAGTAAGCAGCTTTTGACATCTAGATTTTGGAGCAATGCAAAGTAAACAATAATCAGCTGACGAAATAAAAGAATCAGCTGACGAATAAAAGAACCTTGAAATATTTTAAGAATAAACTTTGTATATGTATGTATGTTTCCACTTTGCCTGTGCTTTATGAAAAAAGATTTTAAAACATTTCGAGTTGTGGCTGTTTTTGATTTAATTTAAATTACAAAACTGTTTTACACTTTTTTATTTAAGGTTCAGTTATACGTGACTTACCATAACGCCATAACCATAACCGTTGCCATAAAAACCAGAACTCAATTGGTTTCAATTGTTATGGTTATGAGTTAATGGTAAATCACATATAATCAAATACAGTGTTGCTAGTGTGGCTATGGCCATATCAAGTATAATTAAACCTTTAAACAATTTCTAGATTTTAGGAACTTATGAAACAAAAGACAAGCGTGGTCGCAAAAGTATCCAATATAAAATACATTTTCAAGGCTGGAGTAGCTCCTGGGATCGGAAAGTAAATGCCGATTTTGTATTAAAAGATACTGAGGAAAATCGACAATTACAACGTGATTTAGCTGATAAGGCCCAATTACAATTGTAAGTTACAAAACTAAAACTACATAAAATTACTATTTAATGCCAATCACTTAGGGGGGCTTTTTTGTACCGTAAAGAACATTCCAAAAACAAGAAACGTTCTCGTAAGCCGCTTGCATTCAATTCAGAGGTTTCGGACGACACCAGTAATTCGCCGGCAAAACTACGACCTCGTGGCTTATCCGAGGATAATTTTAGCAGTTCCGGTAGCACATTTGAAAAAAATGAAAATGGTTCTTTAAGAGATGGTAAGTAACGTCGTTTTCTTTTTTGTCAGTAATGTTGCCTTATTTAATGCTCACTTACGCTCTTTTTTTTGATATTTTAAAAAAGACAACAATAGGTGTGTTCATTTACAGAAAATTAGCACTAATTTTCGATAATTATTACTAGTAAGTGTTCACGTACACAAAAAATTAGCAGCTAGAGAGCCAAAAAAGAGCGTAATATGTTTAGAAACAAAAATGTTTCTGATAATTTCTGCTAGTAAAAATTTTACTATCAGAAATTATTCAAACAGTCTTTCTGTCATTATGCTTTGAAAAAAAATTTTAGTTTTAAATTTTTATAAGTTTACAATAACAAAATACATTTGCCTGCAAGTTTTGACTGTGAAAGTGTTCATTTACTTTTAAATATATTTGAGAGCAATTTTGAAAATATTTCTTTTTACTCTCTCGTTGCTAGTAATTACTGGAAAGTTATTGAACACAACTATAATGACAGAAAAACTGTTTGAATAAAATCTGTTAGTAAAATTTTTACTAGTAGAAATTATCAGAAACATTTTTGTTTCTAAACATATTACGCTCTTTTCTGGCACTCTAGCTGCTAATTTTATGTGTACATGAACACTTACTAGTAATAATTATCGAAAATTATTCATAATTTTCTGTAAATGAATACACCTAATGTAACTCATTTTAATATGTAAAGTTATACTAAAAAATACACAGCTAAACATCCCATTAAGTGGCTACCCAGCCAATGCATTAAAAAAAATTATTACTATACAAAAGAAAACCCTAAATTTATGTCCAATCAGCAGCAACCCATAACGTAAATAAAAGAAATACAATCAAATCAGCTAACTACATGTCAAATTTACATAGAATTAGAAATCTATATCATCAATTTCAAACGTAAAACATTATTAAATTGGGAAAATACACGTAGGCAGTAGGGCAGTTGATTCCAGTACCTTGCAATACTAACAATATAAGATCTTTCAAAAAAAGAAGATGGTATCCTAGGAATAAGTATTTGTGGGTTTCTAGATGAATGTGTAAACGTATACAGAGGCAGGGGTTTACATGCTCTCATAACTTTTTGAAACAAAAACCATAATAAATTCCTTAAACGAACAGCCAAGAAATCGCAATATATAAGGAGAAATATTTGCACGACCTTTAATATTATAAATAAAACGGACAATTATATTTAAGAAACGTCTAAATTTGTCTAAATACATAGAACAAGTACAAGCCCCAATTTCAAGGCCATACAAAAGTAAAGAAAACAACAACGCCTAAGCCAGCACATATCTTACACGCCAAAGTATATACATATTCATCGAATATATTTTGCCCAAAATACCAAACACCTTACAACTTAAAATATCAATATGAAAGCTAAACGAAAGCTTAAGTCTAAAACAATGCCCAAATCCACAAATTCAATTTAAACACCACACAGGGAAATATTTATATCAGGAAAAAAAAAAACGATTTGTAGGTCCAAACATTATAGCTTTAGTCTTAGAAGGGTTAATACTTTAAGAGTTATCTGAAGTCCATTCAAGAACACGTTGAAGACAAAAGTTTATTTTGCTAACAAGTACGTCCTCAGAATCAAGTCTTCTTCTGAAAAGCAAAAAGACATCGTCAGCAAATAAATAGGTTTTAGCTAAGGCAGAGTGAAAATAGCGGGAAGATTGTTAATAAATGGAATAAATCAAAGAGATCCTAATACAGATCCTTGAGGGACGCCAGACGACAGAAATCTAATGTTAGAACAAAAACCATTTAGTTGTACAAATTGGGATCTATCAACTAAATACGAAAATACCAGCTTACATGCAGTTTTAGAAAAACTAAAATCATCTTTCAGTGTCATAATCAGTCTCTTATGCTCAATTGAGTTAAAAGCATTTGACAGGTCAAGCGACACAAGTACCCTAAACTCATCATTATTGGCGTTACGTCTAATATTATCCGTCAAATTTAAAAGAAGTGAAGTGGTATTATAACCTTTACGAAAAGCATACTGTCCTTCATATATGCCCTCAGAAACCACTTAAAGTACCTGATTCTTGATAATATGCTCCACAACTTTAGATAAAGCAGGGAGAATAGATATAGGCCTAAGATCTTCAGGACCATGTACAACTTTTGACTTAGGAATTGCAACAACCCTAGCAGTCTTCTTCAACAAAGGAAATGTTGAAGTAGTCAAAATAGAATTAACTAAATGAAGTAAACAATTTGATACCAGTGGGTAAATTAGTTTAAAAAAACGAATACATTTATTATCAACCCCAACTGACATAGATTCAACTCTCATCAAAGCATCCATTAACTCAATGCCATTAACACAATGAAAAGAAAAAGAACTATGAGAATCCTTAAAACCAGCAAAATCAAAGACATTTGCATCAGCCACAGTACCACCTCCAACAAAAAAGTCATTTAATTGATCAATATCACAACCATAAACAACAGAATCCTTATCAACACAACCAGCCCATTTAAGAACCCTCCAAAGACCGGAAGAATCAAGTCCCCGAAAAACTTTAGCAAAATGTTTTCTCTTAATTTTCCGAATAACATTTTTAGCCTTATTACGGTGTTTACAGAATATTTTCCAGTTCTCATTTGATCGATCAGATAAATACGCGTAATAAGAAAGATCTCTTAAAGATTGGGCAATTTTTTTAAATTAAAATACATATGTACATGTAAAAAAGCAACTCGTCCACTATTATTTAAAATTTCTTAGTGAATCACTTAACCGTGGCAGCAAACGACAATTTCTGTCGATAAAGAAAACGATCGTGGAATCGATAAAAGTTACTGAATCGCACTTTAAAAACTTTGTATATTGTGGTAGAAAATATATACACTCAAAAAATCCATGCAACATACATATGAACCAAATCGTTTGTACATTGTACGAAATCTCTTTATTTCAACCCACGAAATTCTTGCGTAGCACATTTACATATATAAAAAAGTACTAAAAGTTTACAAATTCTTTTTTTTTGTAAAATTATAAAATTTAATGAAAATTTCGTAGATATTACAAAAAATGTATTACGAAAAATAATTGATACCTTAAAGAAATTACGAATGTAACGAAGCTTTCGCATTGCATTCAAAAACCAACGAAAAGTTTTCGTTACTTTCGTAATATTATAAAATAAAACATGTTTCGTAAAAACTACGAAAGTTTGGTATATATTACGAAAATTAAAATTACGGATTTCATAGCTTTTGTAAAATTGTAGCCTTACTGTTTTTGTATTATGTACAAAAACTGTATACATATATTCTATTAAAAAACTACGAAAGTTGTTTTTTGCATATTTTTTAAGGAATTATTTTTAGTGTAAAATTATAACCTAAAAAGCTTTTTTTTAGTTTAAACATATTAATTCAAAAAATTTATAATTTGCAGTTGAGCCACTTTTAAAACAGTTGTGCGATATGTGTGCATATACATGTATATGTATGCATATAATTTTTTTCAATAAGAAACATACTTATTTAGTGCAATGAACTTCTTGCATATAATACTTGTATGTATGTCTATTTTGTTGTCTGTCTGTATTCTGCTTATGTTTGTTAAATGTGGGTCAATGTGCGCACAAATATTTTTAAGCAATAACTTACAAGAAAATGGGAAAAATAACGTAAAATTATTCACAACTTCAAACCGTAATTGTGTCACTCTCACAACATACGTATCGCCCATTGGATCAAACAACGTCATAACTCAAAAAAATGCATATTTTAAGTTAACGATGCAGAATTCTTTGTTATGTTTTCCTTTAAACTGTATATAATTTTCATCTTTTTGTTGTTTTTACTTTTTACGTTCAAAGAGAAAATGCCGCTTTTCTTTTCTAGTAAATGTAAGCAAATAGAAAACTTTAACCGCATTTTTCTCGAAAAGTTTTTTATTTAATTATGACGTTGTTTGAGCAATCTGTACATATATTTATATGCACATACGAACACTAACTATTACTGCAACTACATCTGATTTGTGGTATTCACTACTTTAACGTCTGTATGCGGTGTCAATATTATTGCAGTTGTATAATGCAATCCGTAGTAATAATCCAATGCTTTGATACTAACATGTTTTAATTTTTTTACTTAAAAATTTTTAAACAAATGCCAAGAGGTATTATTACTTACTATTGATTTTGTGAACTTAAAAAATTATTTTTGAAATGTTTATGTACTTTCATAGAGTGTGAAACGGAATCGTGTAGCAGTTCCGTGGAAAGTTTCCACGATGAAGAACGTGTTATGTTACGTATAAGTGAACGTTTACGCCAGTATTTGGAATATGATCATGATATGATTGTTAAATATGGCAAACAACACTCATTGCCTTCTCGCATACCGATAGTTGCGATTTTGGAAAATTTTGTAAAACAGACTGCTTTAAAAATGGTATTCACCAGTTACCAAACAGAAGGCAGTTCAAATAGGCGCCGAACAACACAACAGCGTACATCGGATAGAAAGGAAAGGGATGTTGACAAAATTAAAAACAAGTAAGTTTGAATTCTTTTTAATATGTGTTCTGCAATTTAAATACAAGACTTTTTTCTAACATTTAATGTAAATGGTTTATTTACCATTTAAAAATGTATAAAAACTTTAATACTAATAAGAAGCTTGTGCATGTGGATATATTTTTTGCACTAAATCTTTAGTAGTTACATATTTAAAAACAAAATTTTTTCTACAAAAATTCTTTTAGTATTAATCTACTTAAAGAAGTGGCGGATGGTTTAAGAATCTATTTTGATTTTACTTTGAGCGATTATTTACTCTACAAAGAAGAGGAGGAATACGCCTTGTCATATCTCTCAGAGGACAATTTAAAATCCTTTACATATGTTGCAACACCGGCATTTACAATGGAATGGTTTAATAACAGAACAGAAGGCACAGAAAATATTGCTTCTGTTGCTACAGCGTCAGAAATTTTAAACGATATTAGCCAGGCAACAACAGCAACGAATATTAGTAATATCAATGTGACTGATAATACCTTAACTACTTCAGCGAATAGTGCTAATAATACTATAACAAACAATACACAAGACGACCAACCACAACGTAGAAAATTACGTTCACATCGTAGTGATGATTGTGATGTTACTTTAGAGAATTGTTTATCTAGTATTGCAAGCACTAGCTCGGGAGCCTCAACACCATTACACTCCAATATACCGATCTCACATTTAAGTTATTTAAAGTCTTTGCCACCTATTCCACCACAAACACGTGATTTTTTGCAAGGTGTTTTATCATGGCGTTTGTTACCCACAAATGCTTTACCAGCGCCGGCTATGATATTTGGAGCTCCTTATTTGGCCAGATTATTAGGTAAGATTTTCATTAAACAATCAGCCTTATTGTAAGTAGCGTTGTGGGTGCTAGTTTTTGGTAATAAACGTTAATTGCTTTGCCCACTGCTATAAGACTGGGAGAAAATTACGTCATTCGATAACAATTAAAATTTTACTGAAACGTGCCAGTTTTTCTGCTTCTGTCATAAGAATCTTTAAAGTCATATTTTAAATTTCAATTTCTATCGAATACTGTAATTTTGCCACTGAGTGTGTTAATAAATACAGTTTTAAGTTAATTTCTATCTTTTTAGTTAAACTGCCAGAGTTTTTAAATGCCTCGTCTATGTCAGATGAAAAACTTAAAGTTCTACTGCAACATTTGGATACATTTACCAAGTAAGTGCCTTTTTCACTTCATTTGCTTCATTTTCACTAGATACTCATTTAAAAAATCATTGCACAAACTAAAACAAATACATACATATATTGCGGACTTTAATGCTAACATTTTCATGCTAAAAAAATGATATATTTTTTATTTTTAAATCAAAAATATTTGCAAACCTTTAAATTTGCAAAAAAAAAACTTTGAAATTTACAATATTTAACTGTGCAATTGATACATTAGACGAAATTTAAGTTTCAAACAGCATAACCCAAATATAAAAATAAAAAGAAAATAGCGTTAAGCCAGGTTGAGGAGGGGCTGTCTTACAACTAGCTTTTGAAACAGTCAAGTTAAAAAGTGTTTTAATACTGATGATACAAATTTATTTAATATTTACTAGAAAAGCGGGCAAGCATCGCCTAGTCAACTCTTAAAGTGGGAATTGATTTTTTTTTTCATTTATCATAACGCTTTAAGGTCTAAAAGCTTTTTTTATTTTAAAGCAAGAACGCATTTGTTTAAATGAGAAAGATTTACAATTTTAAACCAAAAAGGTGACAAGAATGCTGCCATATAAAAAACAAACAAAAATATTTTTTAAATTCACCAAGTAGTTGGCGTTTGTTCCAACAAAGCCCAAAATATACCAGAACTGGTAAAATTGTTTTGTAAATTTTATATCTGCGCTAAGCTAAATAAAGTCTTTAATGCATTCCTTTAGTTATACAAAGAAAAGTGGGAAATGCAGAATGAGTAAAGGGCTATTACCTTATAAGCGTTAGGAAGTACTAAATATGCTTAAACAAAAGAAAGTAAGGAACTTTATGATCTGTCCACAGGCTTGCTGCCATTTAAGCACTTTAAGTGCTAGATCTACCGCTATTTCGTTCTTTTTTAGCACTAAAGGTTTCCAAAAAAGAGTTAAGTGCGTGCTGGTTAGCAAATATTGTAAAAGCATGTGGTTTCATTTTAGACAACACTAAAACTTATGGATTCGGTTTAATAAAAACAATGGCTCGGACTCCATTCACAGAACAGTAAGATATAGCTAAAAATTTTCGTGTGAATACTCTTAAAAAGGGCTAAAGTACAAAAAATGTATAAAAAGGTGATTTTGTCAACTAAGTTAAAAAGTATCTTTTGTCCTCTTGGTTGACCTTCGTTCTTTATATGAATGTGCCAATAGACCTAAATTTCATAATTCGAGACTTATAATATAAAAAAGTACCAAAATATGTAAAAATGTATCTCTTAATTACTATGGGCCAAAATTCAATTTTGTAATTCTAGACTCATAATCTTGAAAAAAGACAACGAAATAGCAAACATTGAAGAAATTGTTTCTGTTCAATTTGTTGACTTATTATCTTTCTATGGGTCAATAGCCCTTAACTTCATACTGCTCAAAATCGGAAAAAAGTAGCCAAAAACTTTTTTGTGCCTGTTTATACCGCCTTAAACCTCAATTGTGTTATGTAGCTATTGAAATATAATGTTTACTTCTTTTTACCCTTTTATTTTCATTTCGAAAAAGTACCAGACACGAGTTGGTTTATTTTTTTAGTAAAATACTTATCATACTTTTAAAAATTAATCGCTTTTGTCTGTTTTTGACCGGTTTTGACTCATTTTTTTTTCTTTGGGGTCTGAATTCATTGAAATCCTTTTTTAGTAGATCTATACATATATTGAAAGAGGTATTCGTATTTCAAATTCAAAATCTTCAGTTTTACACGTTTTAGCTGTACCATAATGGATCCGTCTGTCAGCTAGTAACGCTATCCCTTCATATATACTTTATAGATTAGAAACATACTTGTGAGCAAAGTGTGCATTTATTTATGTATATCTACATAAAAATATAGGTGATTCCCTTTTTCAGTGAAGCACAGAAAAATATTTGATAAAAACTATGCTAAGTGTTTTGTGTTCAATTGTGATTAAAATTGATTGATCAAGAAATTTTATTAACATCAAGTAAAAGCAATATTTTAATCATCAAATAACAAGCAATACTACCAATTCAATCAATTTCCCTAACACTTAATGTATGATGGTCGTCATTTTGCAATTTTAGTTTCTTGGAGTCTCACAAAGAATGGTTCAACGAAGACAACTATGTTCGAGGTAATATCCATAAAAAAACTACAACTACTACTATATCGACAGATTCTACAATGAAAGAAGAAGAGACTGAGGTAACCCGTAATGCTACTACAACATTTCCACAGGAATTAGTTACGGGAAAACAGAGTGAAGTTAAGGAAATGCCATCAAACACTTCAGCAGCTACAACCACAACCACTTTGGCAACACCAATAGAAAGTGTAGCGTCTTAGCGCTAAACATTAGAGTTAAATAAAAGTAAAATCCCATAAAAAAGTAAAACAATTTTCATTTCATTCGTTCCACTAGTATTAGGTCTAAAGTTTTTTTTTACCAAAATGTATTTTAAGAGTAAGCTAGGAGTAATTTATTATTAGGTCCATAAGGCTTATATAAACAACACATAAATAAAGTTTAAAAAATGAACATAATTTTATTGAACATTTCAAATTGATTCAAATGAATGTACATAGTTTTAAAAATAAAGTTTTTGCATTTATAAAACAAATATTAACTTTTTTACGTTTTCAATTAGTTTATTTTCAAAAAGGGTTTCCATATTGTTCTCTGCCCTTTTGCACTTAGTTTTAAAGTCCCTTTAACCAGCAGCTGTAATATTTTGAATGTAATTTATCTTAAAAGCTTTAGTACATACATATGTAAAGAAAAATACTAGTTCAAAATATTTTTATATCGAGAATAAAACACCGTTTGATAGGTGGCCTCTCTGAGCCTTAAACTCAAGCAACTTATATCTGTATCGAAGAAATTTTCCAAAACCTTGCGATTTTGCCCGTTCATTTACCGTCCACTTAGATTTCCGATAACAAAAGACAATGCAACAATTTGTATACATCTTAAGGTTCCCGCTTTATAGCTGCTGGCGATTACAACGCTAAGCATACATATGTATTGAGGCTCCCGCCTAAGTAGCTCTAGCGGTCGTGCATTATATGATTTCGTGTCTGAAATAAGACTGCATGTAATTTTATCTGGACAGCCATCTTACTAACCAAGAGACAAAAATAAAATTCTAGACGTAATTAATTTCGGTGTAACGAAAGGTTTGCCCCCCAAAGTTTTTGAGGCAGAAGCCCTGTTGGGATTACTAGTGATTTTCTTTTATCTAAATGTGCAAGTTGGGTACCGTTAAAAACTCTGAAAGATATTGAGGACTGTAAGTAGCATTAATGAACATATTGGAAAAGCTTCTAAACATGCTGTTTCTACCAACCGTCAGACTAAATACAACGAATCTTTTTTCGCCGTCTGAAAAAGAGCGCGAAGAGAATGGCAAAAGCATAGGTCGCCCTAGCTTAAAACTAAGCTGAAAATATGCACAAACCAACTTAGAAATTTGCTGGGGGCATATTGAATAGCATCACCTAAGGAACACTTAGGAAAATTTTTTATCTATGACGACCAGCAAAAGGTCATAGAAGACCCGTTGTTGCAAAACCACCATTATGTAATCTGAGACGAAGCAAAATGTGACCTCATTCGAAAACATTTAAGGAACGTATCCACTATTAATACATGTACTGCTAGGAGTGAATTACTGACTGTTGTTGCTTGATGACCTATAAAAATACGATTCCAGTTTCTTGATGTCGTAGAGGCTAAAAATAATTTAAACGCTAAAAAGTCCTGGATTTGATTGAATCAGTCACAGCTACTTTTCACAGCCGATTTGGAAAGTTGCCTTAGGAAATATGATTCCTAAGCCTGGGAAGGAACCTTCAAAGGCTGATTCATACAGGCTTATAAGTTTGCTACCAAATTTTTTAAAATTATACAAAAAGTTGCTTAAAAATAAGCCTACTTCGATCTAAAAGGACTCAACTGCATCCCCAATCACCAATTTGGTTTTAGACGTCCACATAGTACCATCGAACAAATTGGCAGGTTGGTAAAGGTAATTAAAAAAGCCTTTGCGCTTTTTGGAAAAGTACATACTCGACCGACAGGCTTAGATCAAAGTGGGGGATAACTTAAATTGTCCTCAACCAATTGTGGCTGACGTACTTTATGGTATCTGACGTACTATTATGGTATTTCTGTACCTGCTGTATCCAGCAGTTGCTAATCGACAATAAAAGACATTTGCTAATGATACTGCTTTTCTTAGTACTCATCATAAAGACCCTAAGAGGCTCCCTTGAGATGAAATAACTTGGCACGAACCTAGATCATCGCCTCACGTGGAAGTCACATATAGATGCAAAGTTGGCTAATTAGTAGAAACTCTGTGCCTCGTCGATTTTAAAATCAATTTGGTGCTATGGTATGGATTTATAGGACACTGCCTCCACCTCCAACATAGAGTAAATATAACGTCGTTATAGCAAAATCCTACGAATGATAACTGGTGCTCTATGGTATATCAAAAAGAGCAATATCCACAAGGATTCACAAGTTCCATTAGTTAAATGCGAAATCTTGAACTATGTGGACAAGTACTTAAAAACAACGTGAAGGACGCACTCGTTTAAAAAGGAGGGATACTGTTGCCCTGAGATGAACCCACTACAATTTTTGTATAAATTAACTTGAGAACCTAAATTTTAGTCTCACACTGGCTAGACTTATAATAATTTATTTAGTTTTTTGGATTTGAATACTTATTAGGTTCATTCGTTTACTTATCCAGTGAAGTCCAGTAACATATTAAATACTTAGTATGTAATTTAAAAAAATTTTTCTCAGAAAAGATTTTTGTAGCGAACGAAAAAAAAATTCAACTAAAAACAGCACACATTGTGATTTAAAAGAAACAGATTAAGTAGTTATTTTATAAAGAATTTTTATTATTTTAAGATTTTTTACACACAATTTTAGCTGATAAAGATAAATTTTGCTACTTGTTGTTTATTTGTTTACATTAAAAATTATATGTTCCTGTACTGAACTTTTTTTACTAGAAGAAAAATATCTAGTAAAAACTTTAAAATACTCAGTAAAAAAACTGTCACTTTACGCTCTTAATTTGTGTTCTCCAGTAAATATTTTTTGTAAACTGATTGCACTGATTTTTTAAGATAATATGTTATTTAAAGTGTTTTCTTCAACAAATTCGCTAAGATACGTACATAAAATCTATATAATTAGTTAGTCCAGCATTTAAAAAATAAATAGCTCGGCTGGTATTTTAAAGATTACTTGACAAGACCGATTATTTCGCGAGTCCTTTTTTAATCACCCTGATCTGACGAGCTATTTTTACGGTTGCTTAACAAGTTAATCTTCGTTAATGTGTTTTTTGCAATCATTGAAAAATTATTATTAGCCAAAGATAGTACATATTAAAATTTTTTAAACCAAAATGTTTAGCAATATTTTACCACTTGTTAAGCGAACATTGCTTATGATAACTTACAGTAATCGTCGCACATAGGGGTATTTTGCCAATCCGGACATTAAGCCAAAATGGAAATTTAAGAAATGTAAAAATTTAAGTGCGCAGCTCGACAGATAACAATATTCTGTATCGGATAGTAAATTTTCAAATCTTTTGCATGCAATTTGTCGTTTTGAGACACTGTCAAAGTCAGGAAAGTTAAGTAAATTTGCCTGCAATTTATTAACTTTTGATGGTTTTGAGAGGTTTACAATATATTTTTTTGTAGCTAAATAAAAAAAGATTTTACATTGATTTTTTTTCTGCGAAAGATTTTATAAGCAACTACCTTATTTTATTTTTTATTTTAAGTTTTATTTAAAAAAAAATCCTTCGAAATTAAAAAAAGAGGTTTTTTTGTTCACTTTTTGATTAAAAAAAATAACACTAAAAGATTTTTGAAAGTGATGGGAGTCATTATCCTAAAAATCTTTTTCATCACAATAAAACCTGAAAACGTTGCGCGTTTTTGCGCCTTTTTTTTTGCGAATTTTTGAAAATTTCACTTTTTTTCTGTTTTTTCTCATCTTGTGTGTTTACATATGAGTAAGAAACTTTTTTGTGGGTCATAAAACGTTTTGATAATTAAATGTTTTTCAATGTTTTTATTTAAATTATTACAGGTTAATTGAAATTAATTTTTAACAGGTTAAATTGGGTTTTACACTGACATTGCATGTATAAAAAGGTATGTGCGAGGTAGTAGTTTTTATTCACCCCTAAACTGGTAATGTATACCTGTGCGACAGCTTTCTTAATGATGCTATTTTATGCAACAAAGTAATTGTACCTGCCATAAAAACCTTTGAAAATTGTTAAAACAAAATTATTCTTTAAAGAGAAACTAATCTGTGCTTCAAGTACTAATTTTTTTGATGTATCTATATTGTGGTTATGGCACGAAATTGTTTCAGAACGCTTTTGAAACTACGATAGTAAAATAGAAAAAGTTTATTCAAGATTAAAGTTATTACAAGTAGTACGGGAATGTAAAGAAAAATCTGTTGAAGAGAAATTGCAATTTTTAGGTAGAAAATTGTGTGAACTTTCAAAACGTCAAGGAGATGGCGACATGTCAGCCACGAAACAGTGTTTATACAGTTTCAGAAATTTTTTCAATAAAAAGAAGAAGCGGCTGAGGCACGAAACAATAATTTTCGGATTTACAGGCAGAATTTTGCAAGAAAGTTTTCAAGAGTTCAGTGTAACGTAGATATTATTAATAGACTTTTGCTTAGTTCGGACCCACTGATGACTAGCATAAGACCAACTTCAAAAAAGGAGTCATTGCCCTTTACGAAAGAAGCAGTTTCTTTAATGCTTCTCCCTATACTTGATTTTGAAAAGAATTCAGATTTAGAAGAGGTCTGTGAAGAAACAGACGAAGAAGAACAATAGCACTCCTGTTCTTAGTGAAAAATGATATTTTTCTAAATAAATTGGTTTTTGTTTTACATATTTAAAGTTAATTGTTACTTCTGTAAATAAGTTATTGTTATTTAGAAATTACTTATTTTCAGATAAATTTAATACATTAAAATACAAGAAAAGCGACAAACAAGCTTAAAAATAATCTTTTTGCTAAAAATGAGCAAAATGTATAAAAAATTTTTTTTTGTACAGGGCCGTTTCGGACGGTGGGGTTAGGGGGAATTTCTGCCCCTACCAATAAAAGCTTAAAAATTTTACTTTTACAGTGTTTGGGCGTAAGTTTTCCATTATTTTTATTATATACATTATTTTAGCATATTTTACTTTATGCCGCCGCCCACGAAAGGGGAGAGGACGACACTGTCCAAGTGTAGATTTTTTTAGTCTTCGCTTACGTTTAAAGTTGCATTTGCATAACAATAGTATTGAAAACTTAAAAAAAAATTTAATTTTTCAGAGGTGGTATTAGTTCTTCTAAGGGGAACTTTTTCCCCCTTGATTCGATTATTTTCTAATCCTTAAATGCCTATGACTACAATACATGTGTCTGACAAGTTTCATCAATCTAGGAGCACTCAGTAATTTTAAAGAAGCTTTATTGTAAAAAATAAAAAGTAATGTCCGGCTAGAATGGCAAAATACCCCTATGTGCGACGACAGGAATAAAAAGTTTTTGCTTGAGTTTTTTTAATAAAAAGTGACTGTAAGATATAAAAGTAAAGTAAACTTCGTCCTAACTAACAAAATGAAAAAGAAAGAAAAAATATATTCTGTTTTCCTTTCTCATTATTATTACCAAAATGACTCTATTTAACAAAAAAATCGAAAGTGTACTGATTTCGAACAAAAAATAAATGGTCACCCTATGTATGACCCAACCTTAGATGCATTGAAAACTTCAAGCCAAACCAAAACTTTAAGCTTACCAATTTGTAGTGTAAATTCTTATATTGTCACGTCACAACTTTAAATAAAATATAAAGTAATTTTAAATACGTGAATTATTTTTCGGTATCTCGATTTTTTTGGATGTACCAATTTCAATTCGGTTGTTGCTGCCGAAATTATATTACAGATGGACACTGATGACTAACAGCCGTGTAGATAAGGTTGCCGTTAAGCAACGCAACTAAAGCTGGGTTGCTTTACCTATACATAATAGAAACACAAACTTTTTTATATCTTTCAAAGCTTACGGAAGATTATTTGCTTAATTATTCACTTTTCGCGATATTTGAATTCAAGGACTTGTATCAACATTAGAACGCAATAAATCTTAGATATACCAAAAAATGTGTACAAAACAAATACAATTTTACTGCACTTCAAAGAACGACAAATAAACTATTGTTAAAAAAGTTTAAATGCGGCATTTTTTGTCTTTCTTTGATTAAATCGTAATAATTCTTAAAAAATTTCTTTAGAAACGTATGGTTTTATTCAAAACAAATGTCTCTATTCACGTTTTTATTAAAAAAAGAAATCTTGCGTATTATTTAAAAAAATGAATCCAAACATTTTTTATAGTTTTCATCAAAACTATTTTGTTGTGCCGTGCAGCGAACAAGAACTCCTACGACAAAATATTAACCATTTGGTTAGTGAAATTTTCAGTTGTAAAGTGCTTTTACGCAGGACTTACATATTTAACGTGAGTAGGACTTCAAAAATTTTCCACCATGTAGATTAGGTTACTAAGGGTAGTGACGAATGCAATTCTTCACCTCCACCCCGAGGCCTCCAAAGAGTTGAAAAAGAGAATTGAGAAAGACATAGAAAATTGTAAATAGAACGATCATAAAATAAAAAAGAAAGCAAGAACGCCGTCAGCAAAAAGTCAAAAAAGCCAGTGTTTGTCAATCACGCGCAGGTACTAAAACAACCTATTTGATAAATCCTATACTGTTTCTCAGCCCACAGCCAGAACCTCACCAAGTCAATCTAAGAAGCGCCCTCCCAGCCACCTCTGGTGGCGGATCTGCATTCTAGGGCAGCAGCAGATAAGGTGTTTCACAGTCTCTATCTCCTTCTCATCCTGCATAACGTCAGAAGTACGGGGGGTTCCTATCCCATTTTAAATTATTGCTTTTGCAAAATATATTCTATCTATTATGAGGTTCCAGAAAAAATTTTCAATTAGAGTGTGTTATATTTTTTTTCGGAAAAATAATCTGACATCAGTTTTTAGAATAAGAACATGCAAAAATAAGTTTTTTATTTTGATTTTGAGGATGTGTCAGACCTAATTACACATTTACATATGTACGCGTGAAAATAAAAGTAAAAAAACATCTGTTAAATGACAATTTGACAGACATATGCATATGTTGAAAAGTGACAAGTCATATGTCAAATACATTCCGTGGGAAAACACCTTAAAGTCGTCAGTTGCTGTCTGTAATACAAACATACAACTGTTAATTCATCTGAAAATAAATAACAGCCACATAGAATATAATTGAATGTTTTTTTTATTATTTAAACTAAAGAAATTTACAATCTTATCTAACCTTTTTGCTTAATTTATTGGTTTGGCTTTGCGCTTTGAGTAGTATTTGAGTTTTCAATGCCCCTAAATGAAATTCTAAGAGTTAGCCTGATCATCAGTTTGAGATTTAAATGGATATATAGCTTTAAACTTGTGGTATATTTTATATATAACACGTTTGGGCGAATTTTGTTTAGAGCTTACTTTATACGAGTTTCCTGTGTCCTTAATGTTAATTTCGGTAAATGGTTCAGCATTTGTAAAGTGTTTAGGAAAAGTTTTGTCGACTGAATTGTTGTTAACTTCATTGCTAGTTGTGCTATTTGTATCACTTTCTGGATGCCAATATTGATCGTCGGAGTTTTTGGTTTGCGGTTTTTTCGTGTCATCATTACTTTGCAATTTAAATAAATTTTTAGTTTTAAGTTTTTTTGGACGAAATACTGTGAGACTGTGTACCAAATGTTGGCAAAAGTCAGTTTTAAATACATTTTTTTTAGTGTCTTGACTTGGTAACTCTGACTTAAAAGGTTTGCATGTTCTTGATTCGCTTAGTTCTTTAAAAATCATTTTAGTAGGGATTTTCTTAAAATCAATTGGTATTTTCTTCGCTAAATTATCTTCCTGATTTTTGTTGGTAACTTGTGCCTCAGACAACTCATTATGCTTTGGTTGTATCTCTAAATAATGCTCATTAATAGGTTTTTGTAAAATGGTTATTTGTTTTTGGGAATTTACTTTCATTTCTTGAAATGTTTCTTCATTGCTTCTCTCTTGCCAAAATTTATTTTCTAATTTTAAATTCGATGGGTTTTGTGAATTAGCGCCTGTTTCATGTTTGTTCTTAATTTCTTTAAACTTTTCAGAAACTAAAGCTTTTCTGTATTTTTTATTTAGTACAGCTGTTTCTTGTTCTAAATCCAATTGAATTGGTTTTATTAAAGTTGGGTTAAATATCAAAGAGGATTGTGTGTTTGTAACACTACGCACTGGACTAAAATTGAATTGTGTGGCTTCAAAAGTTGGAGTGCGAAGTTTTTCAATCTTCCTCTTAAGATCTTGTTCGTTTATAGAACTGTAACGGCAACCAAGTTGTACAACACTTGCCATAGTTTTCAAACCTACTTTCGAACGTCGTATTTCGGCTGGAGTTATCAATTCTGGAGTTTTGGATTCTGGTGATGTCATTATTTTACTTTGACTGCCATTATTGTCTTGAAGAATTGCTGAAGCTAATGGACTTTTAATAAATTTACTATTATATTTAGTACCACTTAGGCCTTCTTGTTTGATTTCTTTGAGCTCCTTTTGGGCAGCCTCAATATCTTTTTTCGAAAAAGTAAATACTGGGTCGATTTGCTTCGATGGTGTCCCTATAATTTTCACAACGGAAGGCTGTTTTCTTAATTCTCCTGTTTTATTATCCACCATTGAATTGGAACGTACCAAAATTTGTAAACTTTGACGTTTCGGGGCAATATTTGGCGTTAGACATTTATCCTTACACGGAGAGGCTAAAATAAAAATAAAGACAGTAAAATGTTAATTTTGAGGTACAAAAGAAACTAAATTTAAATTGCATTTTAAGTAGATTTTTTAGTCTCCAAATTACTTAAAGACCAAATAAATGGGCAATTTAGGAAGCAGCTCGACTACTTACTGTGATAACTCTGTAATAGGTTTTGCCAAGACTTTTGAACAGCTTTTTGCCTTCTCTGCTTATCTAATGAATTATTTGAAAGCGGTTTATATTCCAGTGATAATGGCGTACATCGTTCTCTCTCATTTTGCAAGTTTAACTGTAGAAAATCGGACCGTTTATTTAGGGGCGACTTCCGTACACGTTCTAAAATAAAAATATATTCGTTCCAATTGTATTTCAGAACTTTCTAATTCTATTTTAAAAATTTTTCTTTGTGTATTTTAGAAATTTCGAACTGAATTTCGAAATTTTCCATTTTCTACAAATAGAAAATTCTAAATTGCAATTGAAAAACTATAAAATCGAATAGGAAATTTCTGAAATTGAATTAGAAAATTCTGAAATATAATTCAAAGTACCAAAGCTGCAACTGGAAATGGTGTAAAAAAAAAATTTATAGGCAGTGTAAATGTGATTTCCGAAAGTAATGGTGTTTTCCATTCTAAAAAAAAATGTTACAATAAGTATGTGTAACATTTTTATCAGTTTACACACACACTTAAAAAATTGTCCATTTTTTTTGTTTTAATGGAACATAAAATTGCTTGATTTTAATAAAAACTGCACTCTGTGTTAAAAACTCGCCTGCATAAAAAAGTATTTACTTACATAACACAGCTGTAAAAAGTGGTACTTTGTTACACTGCAATATAATTGGGGGTAAGAAATGTTACACTCTTGCCAGTTATTTGTGCAACATGTTCAGAAAGGAACACGATAACTGTTTTCACTCTTGCATGTATTTTTAGAATGGAACATAAGCCCGCTCGAATGGTAGCATTAATGTAACATTTTTGCCAGAAAGGAAAACACCATAAGACTTATACGAGTCCCATGGTAAATTAGTGTTAAAAGTGTCTTGGTTTCTTGGAACCATATAGGAATTACTTTATGCCATCTGATCTTCTCAATATATTACCTATATCCGACCGAAGTTGGTATACAATTCTCATGTATGGGCAGGGGCTCTAAAATCTATTTTGGAGCTTCTTGACCGCATATAGGAACGGGCCAAGGTACTCATCGGTGACATTGTGGTATCTAATCGTCTCGACTCGCTTCCACATCGTCGCAATGTGGGGTGCGTTTCACTTTTCCATCGATACTATAAAAAAAGCCGTGCTTTTTTTGCGTGATACACGACTTTCAAGAGGAGCACAACCATTTGTGGTCGGCTGACCAGTGAATCGCACTACGCATTACAGAGAGAATTCGTTCTTTAGTCGCACAGTCCGTATGTGGAACAAACTACCTAAATATGTCTTTCCTGTCACAGTTAATATCGAAAAATTTAAATCAAACATTGGATAAAGGGAGTATCCTCCTTTCCATAACCTATTTTCCTGATACCATCACGGTGCAATGCATGTATAGGGACCATTCCCTGAGTGCTGGTTATTATATAAAAAAATGCATGAGTGCTGCTGATAATCAACTGGTTCATTTTAGGGTGAAACAGGCAAAAAATTAACATTAGCGTGTCATTTGCGAACATTGGTTTACATTTTGGATTTAAAATCAACGAATTTTTAATGAATCCACCCCTTTTTTCATCGGCGACGAATTAAAAAAAATACAATTTTCACGTGAATTATAACAGTTCCACAACAGCAATTAATGCAAAATTTTTTTTTTTTTTTTTTTTTTTAATAATAACCAGCACTCAGGGGATGGCCCCTACACATGCATTGCATTGTGTTGGTATCAGGAAAATAGGTTATGGGAAGGAGGATTAAGGGAGTAGTGTTTGTGGACATTTGATTTAAATTTCTCGATATTTACTGTGGCAGGAAAGACATTATTAGGAAGTTCATTCCACATACGAACCGTGCGACCGAAGAAAGAATTCTCCCTGTAATGAGTGGTGCGATTCACTGGCCAGTCAACTACATATGGGTGCGCTCTTCTAGAAAAACGTGTATCACGCAAAAAGTTCCGGGTTTCGGGAACAAGATCCCTGATTTCCGCAGAGCACATTCCATTATAGTATCGATAGAACAGCGAAACACACCCCACATCACGACGGTGTTCGAGTGAATCCAGACGGTTAGATACCACAACGTCGCCGATGAGTATCTTCGCTCGTCAAGTAGCCCCAAAATAGACTTTGAGGCCCCAGCCCATACATGAGAGTTGTATTCCATTTTCGGTCGGATATAGGTGGTATAAATATTGAGAAGATTGGTGTAAAGTAATTTCTACACCGTTTAAGAAAACCAAGACACTTCGATGCTTCTTTCGACACAAGAAAGATGTGTTCCGTCCAGCGGACATCGCACTGGATTCTCATGCCCAGAACATCAAGAGTCTCTGTCCTTTCAATACTTATACCATTCATTAATACAGACGAGGCAGCATCGTCCAATGTGCGTTTATGCGTCAAAAGACAACAATACCGTGTACTTATTTTTTCCCCGGCACTTAATACTTAAAGTAAGTATTCAATAAATAAATAAGTCTTTTTCTTCAAGCTTTGGGTCTATTTTTATATTTATGTTTCACAAATTTTTCAATATTTCGCCACTCCGTTTTGTGGCATCACCAGTAGGTTTTAATAATGACTAATATTCGTTAGTATAGTTTTTAAATTAGCTTTTTTGTGGTGCCCTTTAACAATCTAAATGTGCGAGTGATTGTGCGCGGCGAATAACTCAACACAGCGTTCTTTTGGAGTTATATTGCCGGAGTGGCAAACTGAAATAATAATTTTTAGCATTAATATCACCAGCATTAACGATTTCACCGTGCGGACAATTCTCAAAGATTCTGGATACGGAGATACATAATGCAATTCATGTTATTCCTTCGCACGTTTGGACTTCATCAAATAATCCGGAATGCATATTGTAGGATCTTGGGGCAAACTACGACATTCGATTTAAATCGAAATTTTACTTAACCTATCGACTTTGTCTAATTAACTAAAAAAGTAATTCTTAGTCGACCGACACCTTATCAAGTATATAATGTTGGAAGAAAAAAAAAACAAATTTACCTCTTTTACGATTTGATGTTTTTAAAAACTCCATTAGATCTTCATCATTCCGTTTTGAGTTTATATCAACATAATTATTTTTTACTTCATTATGGATTAAATTCGTATTTATATTATTCGTACCAGCTGTAGATGTTCGCAGACTTTCGGGCGGCAAAGGTGGAATAAAATTGCTATCAGCTGATCGACTTTTATTGGCTGCATATAAGAAAAAAGAATTTGTATTAATATTCTAGAATTCACATGTTTTTTTTAAACTCTTTGGAGCTCTTACTTTTTATTACACCCTCTTTGGCTAAATCTTCTTTATCTTTTTGTTTCTTTCTTATAGCGAATTGTTTTTCCAACTCTTGACGTCGTTTATTGTCCTGGACAGCCTGTTCAAATTGTTCACATAGCTTATGAAATATATCAAAACATTCATCGACCTTAAAAGTGACAACATCTTCGCAAAAGAAATCAGCCATTGTAATGCGCAAAGCTTGTAATTCTTCAAATTGCTCCCTTAGCTTCTCAAATTTACCTTTAGAATTTTGAAGAAAATCAGCCATTTGCTGTTTATTATCAGCTTCGGTTGTAGGCAGTTCTATTTGCTTTTTAATAATATTTAGGGAAAACTCTAAGTCCTTACTATCTTTTTCGATTTGATCAATGTTGACCCTAAAAAATGTGAAAATTGGTTTATCCCAAGTAAATGAAAGGGTTAAAAATATAAATTTCAATCGTTCTTATTTACTTCGCAACATTCTCCAGAAAGCTTAATTCAGTGCTTAAAACCAATAGTTTGGGATTATATCTTTCCACTTCCATGGCTATTAAATGCAGTAAATGCATCCCAGTTTTATTTGCTTTTATATCAGTCAGTTTATTTAGGGATGATAACTTAATGCCGGCTGCATTGCCAGCATAACCACCAGAATGAAGAAAATTTCCAATAATAATTATGATACTCAAAACTTCTTGTAGCGTTTTACTCTTCATAAGATCTAATTTATTAAGAGAACATATCGCACACTTAATCATAAACAACCACAGAAAATATTTTAACATGTATGTGTTTTTTATTCTCACTAAAATTTACTGTTGTTTTCAAACAAATTTTAAATGATTTATTAAGGCTTTATTTCGGGAAACTGGCTAATATCCGTTCTAAATATTCAGTTGGGATCACAGAAATCAGGAGATTTAGCAATCAGCCCTATCTTTTACCTTCCTTACATATGATCCATCACTCTATCTAAGTGTAATAAAAACCTAACGGTGACCTTACACCCCAGCTCAATAATCCGGACTGATGACATGCTCGCAATCACATTGGAAATTCAACTACCATCTATCTTCGATCCATCCATGAAAATTGCACATCCATCATATAGTTTCTGAGATCCTTTTCAGTCTTCCATATCTAAAAGCACTTCCTGAGCTGTAATTTTAAAACCAAAACTCGTGACCCTCTTTCTCCTCCTTATCCTCGCGCCAAAATGCAGTGCGCCGTAAGAGTTCCAAATAAACATCTTAGATACTTTCTGCTCTTATTGTAAAGCAGGTAAGTACTTGTTCTATCTAGTCCGGACCACAGAAGTCTGAATATACCACAATCAGGCTCAACCTTACACAATACCCATATATCAACCCAATCATAACTAAAAACCAGACGGGAGTCTTTCCGGCTCATACTCCAACTCAATACCCTAAGCGTTCGCTATCCAACATCCGTATTTTGTTTATACATATATATTTATCTTCAATTAATTAATAAAAACTGCTCACTCATCAATCAGTTTCTGGGAATTTGCCTCCCAATACGGAAACACTAAATGGGGTTTAATTCTAAATCGACAGCACTAGGAGTTGACCACCCTCGAACTTCCTTAGTATGCCTATTGACCTACCCTAAGCATACCCAATACACTAAGTCTAAATGAACGCTATTCCAGTCAAGAAACCCTAAATGGGGGAATTGTTTTTTTGTTTAAATATCAAAAAACATTTTAATTTTAGAAAACTTACCTTTTCCAGCATTTATAAGAGCTGTTAAACAGGGTTCCAAATAAGACATATTCAAAGCGAATTCCTCCCTAAGAATTAGACTTTCGATGCGCAACTTGTAGCTGAAATTAGATGTTTAGACAAATTAGTTTTTCAAGTTAAAATAGTTGAGCTCGATATTGACTTGATATTAAAAAAAGGCCGAAAAAACAAATTAATAGAACAAATTAGTTGTTTTTTTTTACAAATGAAATGCTTATATTTTATGCCAAACAAATGGAGAAAGGGCATAATTTAAAATAAAATTTACATGGCGATATTCCACACTCGGAAGATGGGGGTGGGTACTGGAGCGGGCAGTCTCAGTGGTTCATTTGGAATTGAAAAGTCATTTAGACTTGGCTGAGATTTTTGCGAAAATTGATTGGTCAAAGGAAACACCTGTGTTCCAACATAGCGAAGTCAAGGGTAGTCGAAAACTGTAGGTCAGCTCTTTAGGGACTCAGGAACCTTCGGTTGTGTTGGCTTCCGGGATATTCTGGCATACCCGGGAATGAGGCTACAGTAGGGTAAATACCTCGGTTGGTTCTCCCTTGTTTAAATATTGAAGGATATTTTAGGGACAGGGTATTGAAGTCTCTGGCGGGTAGCATCGCTATTGCATTCTGAATATGTTTATATAAACTATTCTTTCGTCTTATATCTAACTCTTTTAAATTTTTTTCTTTGCTCTATTATCTGGGTATCGGAGGTTTTCAGGAGGATTCTAGCTCTTGTTTTATACATATATGGAGTCTTGCAAACAAATTTCCCATGTCGTATAAATCATTACACTTTAAATTTTGATTATCCTTAAATTTTTAGTTATTATGTAATTATACAAGGTGAATGGATTGGAAAGAGGATTGTAGCCTCTCATTTTTATATACATACATATATACATATATGGAGTTGGACGTTCTGGTCCGGCGAAATTGTTTTTAAGAAATTTGGAAATAATCGTAATCATTATTTAACATGACAGAAACGATAATGTTTAATTTCAGAATACATTGCTAAGACATCATTTTAAAAAAAGTTAATAATTTGGGCTGACAGTAAGTTTCAAATACTTACTTCGGTACTTCCAACAATAAAATCAAAAATTGTTCAGCACTGGCTAAACGTGAGCGATCTCCATTAAAACTTTTTAACAACGTCAGTTCTTCTTCATTCTGAACAAATTTGTTTAAGTCTTTTAGCTTTTCTAAACTCATCACTTTACTGTCACCAAAGCGAACTAGTTTCACAATATTTTCTAAAGTGTAGCTGAAAATGTTTATTTAATTACTTGTTTAAAGTAGAAAAAAATAATGCATTTACCCCTTGAATTGGCTAAGAAAAATATTTACTTTCAGACTACGTTGGGCATCCAGCAAATGTATGGGCTGCTTTTCATTTATAATTTTGGCAACTTTTCCATCCACTACATCTGTTTTATTATGAGTTTTTAAACAAAATGATCCTTCGATGCCTTTAAAATCAATTATTTCTACGCATTTGTATTGGCGGTCATTGGCCATTATTGTCCAGATATTTAGTTTGTTTATAATTTTATGTGGTGGAATTTTGGTCCAATTGAGACGTTTTAATTTTGTACTTGACTTTGGAGTATTTTGTTGAGGTAATATTAAATTTAAATGCTGTGTTGATTGATATTTGGAAGGCGAAAGAGGTACTCCACCTTGAATTGGTGGTGGCGGAGGAGGAGGTGCACTTGAAGGAAAAGGTGGAGGTGAAGGTTGTTTATCTGAACTCGGTGGTGGTAGTGGTATAGAACCTTGTACTAATGCTTCTGCAACAAATCCTCTCTCATCATTTGCATTATTAAAGCTCTTTTGGCATGAAAACGTACGCGTTGTTGCTTCTTTTAGCAAACGCTCGGCTTGTTCAGAATTTTCAAATTGTGTTGCATAATGCACTAACTTATCAACCACTTTCCAAATGACGCCACTAATTTCTTCCTTCGTGTCAATGCGCAGTAAATGATGCAAAACACTAAGAAAATATGCTTCGTGGGTAGTGTTTGTAACCTGAAAATTTAAAATCTGTTCCTCTTAAAATGTAAATATATATTTTTTGTTTGTACCTCTTGTAGAATGGCTTGAAAAACTTCATTATGAGAATTTAAATTTATATTGTTTGTGCTAGACCTTCTTGAGCTTTTGCTTTCCTCGTTCTGTTGATCAAAGACATCTAATTGCACAACAATGTTACCAACTCCAGGAGAAACTTTTCTGTTAATAAATTGTAGGTGGATAATATTATAAGCTTGGAATAAATAATTCTGTGTATATATTTTTGATCTCTATTCTATTAAAGATAAGGAATTAAGTGAAAGTCGAGTCAGTTCTGGCACTTTTGAACATATTGAATATCACAAAACAAATAATCACGAAAAGCCGATTCGAATCGAATCTCAATCTATTAAAACTTGATTTTCATTTACTCATAATCTTAAAAAATGCAAAAAAGATTAAAACAATTTGAAAAAATACTTTTTTAAGACCGCAACCAGTTTCAAAAGCCCGAAATTTTTTTGTCTAAAATCCCAATCCTAAAAAAGTGCATAAAATACCGACTTTTGACTTCCATATAACCTAAAAGCCTATAATTTTATATTATAAAAGTACAAAAAATTAAAAAAAAAAAAATACTTTTTGTCCTCTAGTTGTGAATCTAAGGGTCAAAAATCTTAAGTTTCTTACATTAACTTGTGCATATTTTTTCGAGTGCTGTTTAACGAAATTTGAAGTATGTTTTCAATTTTATTGGTTACAAAAGTACCAAAAAACTACCAAAACATAATTTTAAATTGTTATATCCTAGGATATAAAATTAAAAAATATTAAAAACGTATTTATATTTTTTGAGACCTGTCAAATACAACTCGAATTATGTTTCTATATTTTCTGACTAAGAAGTTACAAAAACAACTTAGAAGGTATATAACTTTTGTCCTTTTTATCCCTTAACGTCCACAGTTTCAAAGAACTACAAAAAAGCGTATTCACATATTTTTGAGATCTTTCGAAGGCAATTTATATTATGTTTTTTTTCTTTATTGGCATTGAAGTTACAAAAAGTTCTTAAAAAGTACAGAAATAGCATTTATGTCCATTTTTACCTTTTAGGGTCCGAAAATTCCAAAATGTACCAAACACGGGCCTGTATTTTTTTTTAAGCACAATTCTTTTCAAATTTTGTTTCTGTTGTGTTAATCTTAAGAATGGAAAACGGCCGATATTTGCCTTTTAAACCCATTATTATCCCCTAAGTTTTCGAATTTCCAAAAATCCCTTCCTAGTAGATCTATGAAACGGAAGAGGTGTCTGCAGTCCTAATTTCAAGTTATGTACTAGCTTTACGCTTCTAGGCTGTACGATGACGAATTAGTCAGTCAGTACGCTATACTTTTATACACACAAATAAATGCGGTTATGGAGATTTTTCACATGATTCACTAAGATTTTTTTTAGAAATTTTCTTTAAATACTGCGACTGTGTATAGAAGGACCTATTTTAAACTTATACCAGACATAAACCATGAAATTTTTAATAATGATGACTTTCATGAAATTTTTGTTTATAGACAAAAAGGGTTAATTTTTCTACTCCTCTCGCCTGGAGAAATAAAATTTAATGGAAGTAATTTCATGAAAAATATCATTGTGTAAATCTAGAATAATATGCCGGACGTAATACTCTTTTACAACTTTTTAAAAAAAATCTGATGGTGAATTCCTACTGGGGTGTGGTGCAATTAGTAACAATTTACAAACTTTTATTATTTTACGACTTTTTAGCGAATTGCATATAAGGATTCTTATATAAATATTTTTCAACGTTTTACGCAATTCACATCATCTATTAAAAGTTGCGCACCCGTAGTAATTACTTAAAACACAGCGGGTGATTTTTTTAAATTTTCTAAACTAAATTTTTTTTCTACAGTTTTAAATTTAAATCAGGTTTCATCAACTATAAAGGCTTTTTAAAAATATAATCAATTTTCTAAAATGTTTTTTTTATTTTTGAGAACTCTTTAAACTTTATTTTATTAATCACAAATAATCACAATGTACATAAGTACGCACATATTTAAAAGTTCCGTATTGGTTCCTGTGGCGTTTGATAAAATTTGTAAAGTTTTTTCCATATTATCCGTTTTATCATCCATTGTTTTTTTTTCTCTCTATTAAAATACGAACCGTCAAGTAAAGATTGTAAAATTATACTAAATAAAATATATTGTACTGGAGCCTTAAAGTTCATTTTGCATTATTTCTCTTATTAATATTAAAACACTAGTTTGTGGTTTGGTTGAAATATTATTTACTTTGTTATTTATAAACAATAGGAAAACAGCGTTTCATTCCATCTGAGAGATGGATTAATGCTTGACCGTTAGTCAAGTAATGCCAAAGAGACTTTTAATGCCAAAATGCATAGTGTATATGAAAAGTAAACTTCGTCCTAACTTACAAAAAAATAAAAAAAAAAGGAAAATATATATTCCGTTTTCCTTTCTCTGTTACATGTAAGTTGAAAAGGTGGATGTTTACAGCCAAAAAGACACTACTACCATTCAAAAAATACTGATGATGAAATTGCGTACCTGCTTTCGAAAATGCATTCTACTCGGGTAGTGTCGGTAAAAAAAGCTGTTTTTTTCAAATAAAAGTTTCTTACAACATTAACGGAAAAATATTAATTTCTTCTAATAAAAGAAAATATATAATGAACTTAAGCCAAAATAAAAAGCAAAAATTTGTATCAAAATGCTTGTTTTTTTCATACACTCGTTATACCTATATCTGATCTTAATCTTGGCCCTTTATTTAAACTTGCCTTTAAAAAACGTGTTAGCTCACAGTGACAGAAACCCAATGCTTTATCTAACCTGGAGTTTATAAAAGACAGCAGCAGTACTAAAATTTCAATGCGAACGCAAAATATATTTCTAAAAAACAACTTAGACTGTATTTTATTTATTTTCGTAATAAATAGATAACATAAATTTAAAACAGTTACTTACCTGTACATATATTTATGTTAATTGCTTGGCAACTCAGTTTGTTTACGGGAAAATAAAAAAAAACATGCATACCAATTGCATAAAATTCATCTTCTTTAAATTTTTATGTAATAATACGTACGATTTTTATGAAAGAACTTGCAAATGTAAATGCACCGAAAAGTATATAAAAAGTTATATTTAACATATTTGATTATGACAACTATGTTTTAGGTTATATCTTCCCTATAAAATATGCAACGAAATTTCTTTGCAAATTATATCTTACTATGTACCCTTCGCATTGGATTTTCGTTTTTTCTTAGTTAACCGATATAGCTAGATTGTTTTTAAAATAAAATTAATTTTTTCGCCGGTTTTACAGTCAATATCTGTAGTAGTTTTCGAATATTTGGGTTATAAGTTTTATTCATTTGTACGTGGCTTCCATATCCCTTGCTTCTATCCAGGGTTAAATCGGTAGCTGGCAAAGTTTTCGAGGTATAGCGTTTCTTCAGAGTTTTCGCGGCAAGGTTTGTAGTAACAGTACCCATAATAACTATGATATTTAGAGATACATATGTATATGCATAGTGCGCTTTTTGTTTTTTTTAGTCTAAGAACTACCTTCAATTATAGGATGAAGTTGAAGTCACTTCCTGCGTCGATAGTCTGTCCTTCTGTCTGGGTGTCGATATATTCTTGTAGTTTAAAAACAGGAGATCCGTCAATCGACTTAAAGCTAGAATTTGAATGAAAGTAATTTAAGTACACTTTCTGTTGCTGGAAAAGTACTTAATTACAAATATAGTATTGGTCTAACTGAAGCAACTTGTTAAAAATATAAAATTAATTTGAAAGTCAGAAAAATCAGTAATTTTTTTTAAATTAAAAAATTTCAATGCACAATTTCTAATTCAGTATACCAAATGTACTGATCAGTACATGTACTGATGAAATCGGTACGGATGGTCACCTTTTATATGCATGGATACTTTTCTAAAAAATGCGCTTCCTTATGGGGTTGCTTACCTCTCGTACTCTAGTTAACCGACCTCTCTGAATTAAAAAAGTAATTTGCTAAGAAATAATAATGACAGTCGTCTTTCTTTTTATAAGGATCCAGAGTATATATGTATATGTATATAGTAGATATCTGCATGAATATATTCATTTGATTGCCTATACACAACAAAAACAATATTCATTTTTCATACTATAAATAAAGTTAAACCAGTAACAACACAAGAAAGAATGTATTGTGTGTTACACTCAATGATACAGGAAGAACACATTCATTTTACAGTTTTCGTTTTGAATGTGTATAAAACTCACTTGAAAATACAAAAACATAGCAAAGTCTCATTACAGTTAGACTTTTTATAAAAACATTCAGGTGTTTTTTCGAGTTAATTAATGTTTTAACAACAACAATACCGACAAATTTGCAAACACAAATGAATGCGCTCAATAATATTTTTTTACACCAATCATACAACAATATTTACACATTCTATTCAGTATTTATTTATATGAATGTATGAGTAATACATATTTTGTTTTCGGGTCGAGTTGTTTTTTATTTGCTTTCTCTTGTGGGTTCATTCATTTAGTTTAACATTGAATGAAAAACACTATCTTGTTGAAAAACAAACGAATGTATTTAAACGGCATTTGGGTGAAGTCATGCAGACGTCTAGTATATAGATATTTATTGGGTCGCAAATTAATATTGTAGAAACTATAAATCGAATGACAAATTGATATACCCCTTATCGCTTTGTTATACCCTTCACAAATAATAGCTCTAGAGCTATTATCCTTGATGTTGTTTTTTTTTAAAAGATTAGGGCTTAGCTCGTCAGGCTGTGTTAATTTGGATAAAAAAATATAAAATCTAATTATATTTTGTTTTTAAATTGCTTTATTTATTTTAATTGCTTATATGTATGTTTGAATTTTTTTTGTTTAAAACATTTTTTTTAAATATTCAGCATTATTGTGTTTGGCGTAGTCGTGTCGACACAAAAACGACAAGGGTGCTATTCATATAACATTGGTGTATTTGTTAGGCGGTATCAAAAAACTAAAAACGACTACGCCAACCACAATAAAGGTGATTATTTTAAAGTTTACAAATGAATAAAAAACCGGTATTGATATTATTTATATATTAAAAAAAATAAAAATATAAACACAATAAACTAAAATAATAAACAAAAGTAAATGTTTTTGTTGTTAACATTGTGGTTTTGAATTTCTTCTTAAATTTTTTTTTCAATTAACATTAACTACTATATGTATTACAAATTACAAGTTTTATTCTAGTAACTAAGTGAATTTATTATTAATAACTTTTATTAATTAAGATTTTTTGCAATGCGCTTCTTGTATACATTTTTCAGTTAAAGTTAAATGTTTGTTTTTGTTTGTTTAGTTTAGAAAAAAAGTTATTTTAAAGTCTATTTGTGTTAAATAACTGTTATAAAAAATTGTCATAGATAGAGAAATTTGGTGACGGGGCTTTTAATTTTTAAAAGGTTTTATCTGAGAAAAGTTTTTGACAATCAGCATTATTATGAGTGTCGTTGTCGAATTAATTTTTATCGAAAGAGGCAAAAATTCTTAAGAGGTATCACCTATTTTGTATTGTGGTAAATATAACGTAATACTAAAAAGTAAAAAACGACTACGACAACAAAACTCAAAATAATCCATTTTTACATAGTTAAATTAAAAACATTTTTTTATTTTGTTTCTTTTTTTTTTTGGCATTCTGCCTGTTTTTTTATATTTTTTTAAGTTATAATCATAATGGTATTCCATCAACTGAGAATTTTTCGCTATGGGTACTGTAGACTAAATATCAAACTTTTTGTTTAAATTTGTAAAACCAAGATCTTAAAGGACAAGGTGCAGTTAATGCCTGTTTAATAAATTTGTATTTTCGGTAGCGATTTATAACACAAACCTTATGAATATGTCTTCACCTCTTCTTTGTCAAAAAAAAAAAAAAAAAAACTTGTGACTTAGTGGTGTTTATAGGCACCAATTTCAATTTTTTGCTTAACGTTTTAATTTTTAAATTTCTAAAAATACTTTTACAAATATTTATTATTCTACTTTTGTGTTTTTTTTCAAAAGGACAGAATTTTGTTGTAGTTTTAAATGGGGTTTAAGTTGCTGCATTTATTTTTTAATATCAAAAATTTATTCTGTAGATTTGAAAAAAAAAATGTTTAACAATTAAAACGTTATGGTGTTTTGTTTTCAACATTTTTCTCTAGGTATAACATTTAAAGTTCTACTTGCTACAAATCTATATAAAAAATATATATTTATTCGGGTTCTTTTCAGGGGGTGGAGGGAATAACATTGATTTATTTTTTAATAAAGATTCTTAAATCTTGTTTTTATTAACTTTTGTTTTTAAAGGTCTTCCAAAGTTTTTTTTAAAAAATATTTTGAAATTCTTGGACGGTATTATAAACTTTTTTTTAATTTTTTTTATTTTTAATACAATTTTAAGGACGTTTTTTTTAAGGAATAAACTTTTGATTTTATGTAAATTTTTTAAATTCTGTTTTCTGTCATTTGTTGTTTGAACAAATTTATAAAAAAAATAACTATCAATTGGTTTGGTATGAAATAACTGGCGCTTTTAAATTTTTTCAAAAATTATTTGAGTTTTGGGACTTTGGAAAAAATATACATATTTCGATTTTTTTTGGAAGCAAAGCAAATTAACATAAAAATGCGAAAGCTAGTTTTAAAACTTAAAACGGGAAACTTGACAAACTCAACGAAAGTTTTTTTTTTGGCATTGATTAAAATAAAGCTCTTGACAAATTTACAAGCTAATGAAAATTAAAAAAATATATGCTGCTTACTAATAAAAATGTAAACTCTGTAATAAAATAAGCTTGACCTATTAATTATAAAAAAAAAAAATTTTTAAATATTTTTATTTTCAGAAAAAAGTTTGTTTAACTAAATTTATTCCCAAATAATGTGAATTTCCCCTAACCTTAAGGTTAAACTGTTTTGAAATTTTTATAATTTTCTTTAAGTAATATTTTAATTTTCTTTAAACAAAAGTCTATAACTAATATTAGATTAACTTTTATCTTTTTTTTCAACTCATACTCGCACTTGACTAATTCTAATCTCAATTTGTGTTATATTTAGGTTTGTTGTTTTTGGAATGTATTTGAACGTATATTTTTAACAACTCATTCAACTTATTTTGTACGTTTTGTTGCACTAGCCGTTGTAGGTCTCATAAAACTGCTAACACCCCTTGTACTGGGACTGCTGCGAGAAGTAATATTACGTATGTTACTTTGTGGATTTGCTGCTAAATTGGGCTTAGCCGTTACTGTACTACGAGCTATTTGCGGACGGGATGATCCCATATTTGATTGATTCTCCTTGAAACTAGTACTGCCCAAGTTTGAGCTGGACGCATGTCGTAAATGGGAATTTGGCGTGGAATTAAGACGGCGCACAATTACAATATTGGGACCCACACTAGAACCACTGGAACTAGAACGACTTGCTGGCACACCACCTATGCCAACCATACGACTAGGATTGTTGCGCAAATTCTGTGTGGTAAGGGGACGTTTACTGGGGGAAGAGTCAACAGAAACCGTATGAAGGGGGGATTTGTTAAGGCTATTGCTGCCCATGGGCATACGTTTAACGGTTTGGGTGGAGGCTCCACTGTTAATAGATGAACGTGACGAACGTAAACTGTTTCGAGAACTGCTTCGTTCTACATCACGTTTTATTGAGCTGGAAGAAGAGGATGACGGCTCTGAATTGGCTATATTTTTGCGCATTGAAGTAGCTCTTCTGATGGCATTGTTTGTAAAATTACTCATATGGGCTGCAGCTGAAGAGCTGGACGAACCTTGCATCAGTTGCCCATTTGGCATTCGTATTGCCCGAGGACGATCAATGGATGTTGGCACTTTTCTTGGCGATGAAGGATTTGTAGAGGGTTGTGACTTAGATGTGGAAGTAGACGAACGTATGTGGGACATTTGTAATCTGTCCGCTAAGCGACTTGAAATTTTTTTTATTGGTGTGGCTCTTTGTGACACTGTCTTTTGTATCAAGCTGGGTAAATCATTTACTTCGTTGCAAGATGAATTTGTGCTATCTTTGCCATGAGAGGGTGTATCAGAGACTAGACTTTGCGTTTCTTCAAAACCTTCATCGTTTAGCTCATGGTTTGATGCTTTTACTAATGTAGAACCATTGGTGCTTCTGGTAGTGGAATCATTGCAGGGTATTGTGCGCTGAGGCATAATCTCCCTTGTTGGACTCCATAAACGTTCCGAACAGTCTGTGGGAGATTTAAGATTTCGTAAAGCTTCTTGCACATCCTCCTGATTAATGGAACTAATATGTCGTCCCACTTTTTCCAGTTTGGTTATGGTTTTTGCTGAAACGTTGGCCCGCTTATTGTCTTTAACTGTCTTTAACGGTGAAACATTCTGTACCAAGGCTGTTGTAGCTTTGCCTTTGTCTTCACTTCTAGTTTGAGATTTTGGACTTTCTGTACGTTTAGCCAATTGTGATAGGGAATTTTCTTCACTCGAATCTTTGGTAGACGTGAGTTCCTCATTTCCACTGCTATAATCGGTAGGGCGCTTATAACGTCTAGTGCGCCTCGCCATGGAGTAACGATCAAAGTTTCCTGGTATTTCGACAGGTTCAAAGGCATTTTTACTATTTGTGGATTTTTTACTTTTATCGGAATTTACAGCTATTGGATCTGTTCTATTTACGGTCACTAGAGTGGTAGTAGGAGTAGCTATTACTCTTCTTGTAACTGGTGGCGTTTCAATATTGTCTGCATCGATTTCTTTGCGATTTGTGCCCTTTTTAGCTTTGTGACTTATTTGTTGTTTGTCTAATGTATTGGCTTCAAGGTTACTGGCTTCGTTTTCTATATTTTCAAAGTTAAATTTATATTGACTACTATTTGACCGATTTTTAGATACAGGACTCTTCGCTTTGGTAATATTAGCTGCTTCGGTGACCTTAAGGTTCGAGAGTGATGATTTAATATTATCTACAGATGCTAAATGAGGTTTGTTTGTATTTTGCTCCTTATCTATGATGGGAGGAGAGCGTATATAGATTTGTAAACGATCAGTTGCATCTCGTTCGCCCAGTTGTTGTATAAGAGATTTACGGCGGTCTTCTTCTGCTATGGACTCCAATTGCGGAGTATTATTCTCTAGGGAGCGTTGCCTCCTATAGCCAACATCATCGGATTTCGAAATATTATTCACAGTATTTAAAGCTTTTGTTGATAAAACTTCGTTTGTTTCACTTATGCTGGGGTTTTCTTTTTCTTTGTAGGCATTTTCACGAGCATTATTAACAGCTTAAAGAAGAAATATGTATTAAAATTTATTTAAACAAAGTTCAAAAGTTAAAATACCTGCAATGGCTTGTATGGTACCAACAATATCTGTATCCAAAGTCTTAGAAGGTTTCCAATCAGGATAAACACGTTGATAGTTATCCTTACTTTGACTATTTGGGCTCTTGGTGTTGCTGTTAGTGTTATTAGCGGTGTTAGTACAAGGATTTGGTGTGGTTGGTACAAATTTCTCTTCAGGTAATGTATCCAACTTTCTTTCGCTTTCTACAATTTTAAAATGAGAAAAAATTATGTGTTTAAGTTTTTATTAATAACATTAACTTGCCTGATTCGTTTTCAAGCGATCGCCTATTGATATTAGCCAAACGTCGCTTGCGCTTGTACTCCTCGTCTTGTTTTTCGTCATTTTCGTTAGATTGTAACCAGGTTTCGATCTTTTGTCGCCATTCACGAGATACTCTAAAAACATTAAAACAATATTGATGAATATTGTCAAGGAATAGTTTTAAATAGTTTCCTCTCACCTTGGTTTTGTCTCATCTTGCGCTGGCTGCACAATTTCGCCATTACTGGATGATAATGGTGAAGCCTTTTCTGGCACATTAACTGGCAAGGGCGAAGCGGCCCTTTCTCGATCTGCTCCAAAGTCAATATTTAATAATTCAGGCCGCTTACGACTAGAACTACCTGAACGTGCACGTCGAGCCCATGAACGATCTATAAACGATTTTTATTTAATTTAATGCTGTTTTTATAAGAGAATAGTTTTTTATTACCTAAACTTCCATAAGCAGCTTTACGTTCTCGACTATTACGGTCATGACCTGATGTCCGCAAGAACTCCATAAGATCATCTTCTTCGGCCAAAACACGACTTCGGCGTCTTCTTATACTGCCATTGGGTGTAATATCGGGAGACATGCCATCACCATTGCCACTTAAAGTCTCCATACGTGTTAAGCTGTTACTAATATCGGTTTGGCCATTATTAAAAGAACCAAACCTTTTGCGCGATAAAGCGGGACTAGCTCTAGAATCGAAGGATGAGTCCAAAAAATATTGATTTTCACAGTCTGAAACGGGAGTACCACTTTGATTGGCTGAAACTAAAAATTTTATTCAAATATGAACCTTTACAGACAGATCAAATAAATTACCATATTTAGCTCTTCTAGCCAATTGTTCCTCTCTTTGCTTCTGCCTCAAAGTTGCTTGCTCTTCTAACTGCTGGCGTCTTTCATTTTCCTTAACAGCCTGCTTAAATTTATCACAGAACGTTTGAAGGGTTTTAAAGCATTCTTCTAATCGAAAACTAGCTGGATCTTCACAAAAAAAATCAGCTAATTTCAAACGCATAGATTCGACTGCATCCATTCCAGACTTAAGAACAGCTATTTCACCTTCAGCATTTTGTAAAAACTCCATCATTTGCTCCTTAATATCTCTGTCGGTATTTGGTAGTTCAATTTGTTTTTTGATTTTTTGTAATTGTGTGTCCAGATTCTTGATATCAATTCCGATTTGTTCAATATTGGTTCTAGAGATTTAGAAAAAATTATTATTTAATTAAATTTTAAGAAGAGATGGGGCTTACTTGGAAGCATTTTCTAAGTTGCTTAGCTCATTGATAAAATTTAAAAGGGCAGGATTACGTTTTTCGGCTTGAATTGCGACAAAGTGTATAAGATTCATACCCGGCTTGTTGGCTCTAATATCAGTCAATTTGGTTAGAGATGAAAGCTTTACACCAGCAGCATTACCGGCATAACCACCCGAGTTAAGAAAATTTCCTGCTACAACCACTATGTACAGGACTTCTTGTAAAGTTTTATTATTTATAAGATCTAAACAAAATGAAAAAATACGTTAATTAGATAAGCCTGAAATAAGTTTTAGTTCTTGTTTTTAATTACCATCTCCAGCCTCTATCATGGCATTTATGCGGGGATCTAGATATGTTACATTTGCGGTGAATTCCTCTTTCAGCAGCATACTCTCAATGCGCAACTTATAACTAGAAAAAAAATTAAAGGTCCGCCCTTAAGTTTGAGGTTTGGCTTAAAAATAAAATTGCCTTACCTTGGTATCCCCAAAAGGAGCAGTAAAAACTTTTCGGCTCTACCTAAACGCTGACGATCTCCATTAAATGTCTTAAGCATATCGATTTCATCAACTTCGGGTAGTATTTTTAACAAACCTCTCAGTTTTTCAGCTCCTATAATCTCATGGCTGCCATCTTTTATTAGCTGAACAATGTCTTCATTTGAATTGTAGCTGCAAATAAACCAAAACAACATTTTTTTTCAGTATACAAACCACAGTCTAATCTAATTTTATCTGTAACTAACCCCTTAAACTGTTTCAGAAATATATTTACATTAAGACTTCTTTTGCCATCAAGCAGGTTTATTTCAGTATTTTCCTTCTTTGATTTGCGATCCAATGTATCACAGCCGCTACTATTATTATGGTTACCACTATCGGCCCGACCCAATTTGGGTGACCCCTGGACACTTGTCGATTGCAAACAGAACAAACCTTCCATTTCATTCCAGTCCAAGTCCTCCATGGAACTATCCTGATGATTATTTGCTACTATTGTCCAAAGGTTTTGTTTGCCCAACACTTTGTGTGGCGGTATTTTTCCCCAGTTCAATGTTTTCATCTTCGCCTTTGGTGCCGGTGTATCTTGTTGTGGCAGCAGAATGTCATTAACGCGGGGTTCGGGTGTCAAAGAACGAGTTGGCAAAGAGTTTTGAACGGTTAGCAATTTACCTCCCGGCGGTGGAGCTGGTGGTGCTCTGGGTATAGGTGGTGGTGCTGGTGGGCCATTACACATTTTCATGGGCGGAGGAGGTGGTGGGGGTGCTCCCTTGCCAGCATTAGTGAAGTAAGGTTGTGGTGAGGGTGCGGGCGGTGGTGGTGGAGGGGGAGCTATAGGACCAATAGGTTTACGTGTTGGGCTGGTAGCATCACTGCGACAATTTTGGCATGTGAACTTTTGAGCCGTCGTTGTGCGCAACAAACGCACAGAGTCTTCCTGATTTTCGAGTAGAGTAGCACGATGAACTAGTTTTTCTGTTGTATCCCAAATAACATCACTGACTGATTCTTTGGGATCGATACGCAGCAAATGCTGTAGTATACTAAGAAATGGCACTTCCTGTGGTGTGTCAGCCACCTGAAAATATTAAAACAATGAAAATTAAGTAATTGTTTTCCTTATTTATTGGCTTTTAAAAACTGATTTTAGTTGCAGTACTTAAACAAACTACGACATATTTCCGAAAAATTGAAATAAATTTAAACTATAGACTTGACTTGTTCACACCTACTCTAGCAAACTTGTCTATCAGACAAGTTTGATATATATCTTACAAATTTTCTGTCAGACATGTCTGAAAAATTTTATGTCTGTAAGATTTCCTATCGATATGTTTGTATGGTTTTTGTTTCCTTGTACTTTGTTTTTGGATAAGCTTTCGTCTTCGCTGTAAAATACACGATATGATTTTTGTCGTTGCTTATTTTGTGATTAAATATTTTATTCTCATTGTTTAGTTTGCAAAATCGGGCGCCAATGTCTGTACAAAACAAGTTTGACAAAAATCTGATCTGATTTTTACGGATATCTTGAAAGTCTCTGCCAGATGTGTCTGGGAAATTTGATGAACGACGTATCTGTAAAATTTTTTACTGATTTATTACAGCGATGTTTGTGTGGTTTTTATTCCCTTATGCTTGGTTTTTGTTTTGGTTTGTGTCGTTGCTGTAGTGTACCCAACAGAATTTCTTGTCATTTTTAAAATGAAGTTTTGCGGTGACTCAGGTGATGGCGCGCAAGACTAGCAAACCAAATTGGTCCACTCCTAGCTTGATATAGGCTGTGTAATTTTATAAATAACAAAAAATACTAAATAATTTAAAAAAATTGATGAAATCAGAAAGTTTTTTTTCTATTAGAATTCTGTTAGATTTCCGTTTGACATGTCGACTTTGAATTTTCCACGACATGTCTTTTAGATTTCGTGCCAATCACTTCATATGTTTTGCAGTTAGAAGTGTGACAAAACTTGTGCAGAATTTGTTTTATTTGGTCGACGTTTCTGTCAAATATTTATATACATACACACATATTTATTTAAATGTTTTCATTCACTATAAACTTTACACGTGTTATAACTCGAACAAAATATATTAGGCGAAACAAAGCGTAGGTACTGTGCACAGCAAAAGTAGTTTTACATGTAAAATTTATAAATAACTTTTTATTTAAAAATTGAGTTTAGTTTTTAATTAACATATTCTATATATGATCTTTATTTCTGTGAACTAAATAAAACAAAAGTGTCTTTTTACTACAAACAAATTTTTTTTTTTTTTTTTCATATTTTTTATTATTGGATCTTCGCCTTTGGCGAACTAACAATAAGTATTCAAATCTTAAAACTATTTATTTTTTATTAGACCAGCCAGTGCCAGACTAAAATTTAAGTTCTCATAATAAAATTAATTAATTCAGTAGTTTCATCTAAGTGCAATAGTATCCCTTCTTTTCAGACGAGTGTGTCCACTATGTTGCAAAATGTTTCGAGCGAGCGGATTTGGATGTGCTTCCAGCTTGTTTAAATACTTGTCCACATAGTTCAGGATTTCGCATTTAACTAGTGGAACTTGTAGATCTTTGTGGATGTTGCTGTTTTTAACGTACCAAGGAGCACTAGTTATCATTCTTAGGATTTTATTTTGCCTGCGTTGAATTTTTTCAATGTTGGAGGCGGAAGCAGTGTCCCATAATTGTATCCCGTAGCACCAAATTGGTTTCAAAACTGAGTTGTATAGTAAAAGTTTGCAATCAAGACGTATCACAGAGTTTCTACCGATTAGCCAGTGGATTTGGTTCGTTTTAAGTTTCATCTGTGTCAACTTTGCATCTATATGAGGCTTACATGTGAGGCGGCGATCCAGGTGATATTTTAAGATATTTCGTCTCAATTCGTTGAGGCACCGTATGTTTGTTAATAAGAATTGGGGGGCACGTTTCCTTGCGTAACGTAAAAGTAACGTGGGTGCATTTTTGTTCATTTATTTTTATTCCCCACAACTTTGCCCATTTTTCTACTTGGGTTACGTGATGTTGAAGTTGTTTTGAGGCTTCTTTAGGGCCTTTATGAATACGGAGAAAGGCGGTATCATCAGCAAATGTCGACGTATGAGTAAGATTGTTTGTGGGCATATCTGCTGTGTAAAGCAAGTACAGAATTGGACCTAGTATACTTCCTTGAGGTACACCAGCCCCTTTTGGTTGAGAAGAACTTATTTGGTTTCCCTCTTTAATCATAAATTGTCGGCCGGTTACGTATTTTTCTAATAGGTTCAAAATATTAGCTGGAAGGTTTAGCTTTAGTTTGTTTAACAGGCCTCCATGCCATACTTTGTCGAACGCTTGAGAGACATCTATAAATAGCGCGGAGCAGTATTTCTTTTCCTCAAAGGCCTTTCTTATAACCTGTACCAATCTGTGGGTTTGTTCGATGGTACTGTGATGATTTCTAAATCAAAATTGGTGATCTGGAATGCAGTTGTTTTCACTCAGGATCGGAGTCAGCTTGTTTTTAAGCAATTTCTCAAACAATTTGGACATAGTTGGTAACAGACTTGTAGGCCTGTAAGACTCCACCTTCGAAGGATCTTTTCCCGGCTTAGGAATCATCTTTACCAAGGCAACTTTCCATACTGGCGGGAAATGTTCGAGCCGTAATATGGCGTTAAAAATAAAAAGAATTATTTTTTTTGCTGTGCAAGGCAGCTCCAAAAGCATTTTCTGTTATTTTGTAAGATGTGTCGAGCGAGCGGATAAGATTTTTATAAATGCTGCTCGTGCCAATATGTAGGCTTATAAGATGATTCTATGTTGTCATTAAAAGACGAATTGTTAATTGGGAATGCAGTTGTTATCAGTTAGATTCGAAGTGAGCTTGATTTAAAGCGAACACTTAAAGCATTTTGACGTAGGTGGTAACCGGAGTTTTTAAGGTCTGCAAATGGCGATTATTTTATAAGTGCGGTTTGAAGATGTATTCAACGAGGCTTAAACCTCAAAAATTTTCGCGGGTGTACCTCTTGTTAGGCCGAAAAATAATGTCTGGAAGTTTATTTTTGTTAGTTTATATCAGTTTATTAATTATTGGGTTGTCCGCTAAAATTACATTAATTCTTTTTTTGACAAGGAATCATGAAAAACGGGGACCTTAGGGCTTATGAGCCGGGACTCCCAGTATGTATGCTTAGCGTTATAGTTACCCGCAGATATAAATAGGGGACCTAAAGAATTATAAAAATTTTTTAACTTATCTTTTGTTATTAAAAAAGAAACTGACTTTAATCTAATTTTAATGTTAAACAAAATAAACAAAAAATCAAAAAATTGTTTTGCTCAATAGCAATAATTTTTTTATTGAAAATAGTAGGCTTTTTTTCCAAATAAATTTTTTCAGAAATCTAATAAAATTATGTATCTGATTTTGCAATTTTGTTTATAGGACCGATTTTAGACAAACAAATTATTGACTCAGTGAAATTCTTTGCTGATTTCGCTCCTATAAACAAAATTGTAAAATCATATACACAATTTTATTAGATTTCTGAACAAATTCATTTGGAAAAAAAGCCTACTATTTTCAATAAAAAAATTATTGCTATTGAGCAAAACAATTTTTTGATTTTTCGTTTATTTTGTTTGACATTAAAATCAGATAACAATGTTATTGGAATCTAATAACATATTGTCTAAAAAAAAATCTAAATTTAAAAAAAATTTTTCTTTGAATAAAAATTTGTGAAGTTTTTTCTGTGTGTGAACCTTTCATAAAAATTTTTTACTTTTGTTTAAAAATATATTTTTGTCATTTATTATTTTTTAAAATTTTTTCTTAACTTTAAAGCAAAATACTTTTTTTGCTCACTGTTTTCCGTTTATTTACTTTTCCAAACATCTGAGTTTTGCTGTCAAAGCTGTTGCCGCTGCTGTTGTTTAAGCAAAAGTTTTATTAAAAATAACCTTGAATAGTTGTGTACAAATATGGTATATAAATTACAAACTGCCTAATATTAAGTGCACATGCAATTTTTTGCATTTCCTTTTTTTGTTTTTAGTTTTATATTTTACTTAAATTTAACAGATAACTTATTTCTAATGAGTAACTAATTATTTGCTAAACAAACTTTAAATTTATATTGAAAGTTACACCTGTTCCTGGTTAATATTTAAGGATGAGTTTGACACCGGAAATTTTGGGTCAGTTATGATGCAACACATGAGCCTTGGCGCTTTAACATTCAACAGTCATAACTTTTTTGTTTCAAAATATCTAGGGGGTTATTATGTTACTTGACTCAAATCGAAAATCTTTCGAACACATACAAATTGAATTACATAGTACGATTTTTTATAATTTTGTTTACGGACTTTCGAAAATTAGCTTTAATTTTTAAATGAAAATAGCCACTTTGCTTTAGAATCCTTTCTGAAAACTTAAAGGTACCACTATGTTTTTTAATATGTTTAATTTCAGCATCAATTGATATTTACCTTAAATCTATTATATAAAGAAGGGGTGTGTGTGTATGTATGTATGTATGTTTGTATTTTATAGCTGGCCACACCAGTGGATCGATTTTTGTGAAATTTTTACAGGGAGTTGTCTTAAGTCTAAAAGGAACAATAGGCTACTTTTTTTTTAAAAACTATTGCTGCCACGCCCACAATACGCCCATTTGTGTGGGAAGGTTAGGTTATTAATGGCCTAACAAAATTACCCAAGGCCATATTGATCAAACGCGTAGAGCTAAATACATGAAATTTATAACACGTGTTAAGCTTTACATGTTTGTTTAAATGCACATGAATTTTTAAACATTGGGCCCGTAAAGGGATAAAAAGGGGACAAAAAGGGAAAAATCTGTAACCTACTATATTTTGATGTATATAAGATAGAAACAAAATTTAAAAAGTTTAGCGTTTTCCTTAAGAAATAAACAGACAGGTATCTGGAGTTTTTTTTTAAATTTTGGTCCGAAAGGGCGAAAAAATGGGTTAAAATTATATTTTGGTACTTTTTGGTACTTTTTTGTTACTTTTAAACCAATAAAGATAGAAAAATTTTTCAAATTGCGTTCGATAGGTCTTACAAAAATATGATTAAGTTTTTCGTACTTTTTTTTAATTTTGGGCTCAAAGGGGGAAAAAAGGGTCAAAAATTTATTTTGATTTTTTTATGCGTTTTTTGTAACTTTAAACTAATAAAGATAGGAACATTATTCAAATTAAGTGTGACAGGCCTAAAAAATTTGAGTACGTTTTTAGATACTTTTTTAATTATTAAATCCTAAGGGCAAGAAAGGGTTAAAATTATGTTTTAGTACTTTTTGTAACTTTAAAATCAATTAAGATAGAAACATAATTTAAATTCTTCTTCCAGACCGATTTTTGGAAATTAGTTCGCACATAAGCGGCTTTTAAAGTTAAAATTTTAAAGGTAAAAAAGTGGGCGGTGCCACGCCCATAACAGTTAAACTTATTATTTATTGCACTGATTTTTTAAAGTTGGCACACATATAGAAGGCCTCTAATTCCGAAATTTTAAAGGACAAAAATTGAGGATTGCAGCGCCCACAAAAATGTAAGTTTTCATACTGGTTCTTCTATTTTTGCGATTTTTATGAAGCTCAAAAATAGACCGATAATGTTTATTTTCGGTACAAAAATTGGTGGCATAAAGATAGACAAACGTGCAAAATTATGTGAAGATAGGGCCATATTTGAGCCAGTTATAGCCCAAAATGGTTAATCCGGGAGGACATTTGTATGGGAGCTCTGTCGAAAAATTAACTGATCATCACCACAAACAACATGCTTTTTTCTTATGCCAAAAAACTTATCTGTTCCAAATTTCATCGAAATATCTGCAAAAATGCGGTCTCTACTTTGTTTACAAGAATACATTAATAAGGCTGAATTTCAAAACGCAGTTTGCTTTGCATCACAAAATTTCAAGTTTTTCCTGAAAGCAAAGATGAGGTTTTTGATAATATCTTTTACTTCCAGATGAGTGTTTGTAGCTATATTAATGCCCTGGAAGCAAAAAACGTTGTCAAAATTGTAGGGAGTGTATAAGGGAAGAAGTTGAAAAATTGTAATGCAAAGTAAACTGCGTTTTGGAATTCAGCCTAACTCCCAGCCGGACGGATGGACTGACAGGTTTTAATTGACTCAGGAAGTTATTCTGTGTCGATCGGTATAATTGGAGGTGGGTCTCAGACCTTTTTCTTTGGTGAGGCACAAAAATTTGCACAAAAGCATAATAAAATTTGGATATAACAATATAAGAGAAGTTTGAACTTATTTTGAAAAATATTTGATATGTGATCCCTGTATCTATATTATATAAAGAAAGGTTGTATGTATGTATGTATGTATGTATGTATGTATGTATGTATGTATGTATGTATGTATGTATGTATGTATGTATGTATGTATGTATGTATGTATGTATGTATGTATGTATGTATGTATGTATGTATGTATGTATGTATGTATGTATGTATGTATGTATGTATGTATGCATGTATGTATGTATGTATGTATGTATGTATGTATGTATGTATGTATGTATGTATGTATGTATGTATGTATGTATGTATGTATGTATGTATGTATGTATGTATGTATGTATGTATGTATGTATGTATGTATGTATGTATGTATGTATGTATGTATGTATGTATGTATGTATGTATGTACATACATATGTATGTATGTTTGTAATTTATAGCTGTCCACACCAGTGGATCGATTTTTTTGAAATTTTTACAGCGAGTTACTTAAAGTCTGGAAGTAAGGGGCTAAGATTATATATAGAAGTTTATAAATAATTTTTGCTTATTAAAACTTTCTGAATATCCAAAACTGTAAGCCTGGTAAATTTCCAATTTTTATGAGCTAAGTAAATAGTAGGGCTGACTTATTATTTATTGCAACTTATGTGGGGCAACCAATAAATTTAAAAAAATATAAATTCTTTTGTGTTAACATATTTTAATAATTTTACTATGATTGGGGTAGCGAAGCACACCGGGGCTTAGCTAGTAATTCTATAAAACTATAAATATTTGAAACGTTATTATCAAAAATTAAATAGAAAATTCGTCCGTAATAAAAAACAATTTTTTTGTGGGTTTTAACAACACAAAAATGTTACATGGGAGCCGCTGACTAGTGCTGGTGTATCACAGTATTCTTTTTTGTTGGTTTTGTTAGTTTTGCACAGTTGAAACCAAGATTAATAAATAACAAGGTTACGACATAACAAATTGAAAACTTGCATTTTCTGCGCATGTGGTCAAATGACGTCACGAAACAGTCTCTCATTTAAAAATAATGTAAACATAACAGTGGGACAATTTCCTAACTTTTGGAGAAAATGTTTTCTAATTTGTTTTTTGTTAATCGTGTTATAAAAAAATTAAATGTTCAAATAATTTATAATATTAAATAACATTTAGAAAAAAAATTAAAACATTTAAAATTAGTTTATTGTTTTACTAAATTTTCGTTTTTGGTTATTTGTGTTTTGCTTGATTTCCGCATTAAGCGATCTTATTCTAAGATTTATCCACACAAACCAAAATACTTCTAGCTTACCCATTTCATATTTTAAATTTTATTTCAAAATCTTCCTGTTTTAAATGTAATAAGCAAATTCTCTCCCTATATATTTTATTCGGTGTGACCAGATTTTCAAGTAAAGTTAACAAACAAAAACATAAGGCCAAAAAATAAATCTTATTTTTTAATGCGTTTCTAAAAAATTTCTTCGTTATAAAGATATTTTTCATAATATGGACGAAACGTTTGTGTGCTAAAAATATTTAAAAAGAAAGTTTGTTTTAAAAATTTTGATTTTATTTACAAAAACTTGGTAACCCATACCTTAGGTAAGAAAAGAAATAATATGTGTTCATATACAAGAGATTTTTCAAAAAGTTTTTAGCAGCAGGTGTTAATTTGCTGCCTGTTTTGGTAAAAAAAATTTGTAAGATCCCTGCAGGAAATGTCAATAGAGAATCACTAGAAACTCACTACTGACATTGTCACCAGTACTACTGTTAAGCTATACCTCAGACAATGCTCTTTGCTATTAACAAAAAATCAACTGCTGACATTGGTACTATTGACAAGGTGCTTCTTTTGGGGTCATATGTACACATTGAAACCAGCGATTAACTAGTACCTTTTAGCAATTTTAGTATACAGTACTACTGATAAGCTAAACCATTGTCAATGTGTTTTTGCAATAGACGTCTGTCATTGAAAACAAGTATGATTTGTGTATATAAATCACTTTTATAGCACAGCAGAAAAAATAAAAAAGGCCATAATGTTGCTGATACATTTTTGCATTTGACGGTAAACTGAAGCATTAATTTGCCGCTGACAGTTTTCTTTTCTTCTTATCAAAAAAAAAACTGTAGACGTACTGTTGACAATGTCGCCAAAAAGGCAACATAATAGTCGATAAAAGTGTTGACATGGGGACACTTGTTCCCAAGTTTCCTTCAGGGATATATATAAAAAAAAACAAACATTTGTTTTTGTTTTAAATATAAACACTCACACACTATTCGTTAATTTTTTTACAAAAACACGTAAAATTTAGTAGTTTATTTGTAAACTTTTTTCATATAGACAAACACTTGAAACCAATAAAAAACCGAAACTATAAGATTACATTTACATGATGCAATTTTTTTAATATTCCTTCAATAAAATTTTTGTTTGTTGACAAAACGAGTTGAAGTGACTACTTTTCTACACAGTTCGTTAAAAACCGAAAATTTTCATTCAAGTTCATACTTACATGCATATATCATGAAAAATGCCTTCATGTACATTTTGTTCAAGAAAAGAAAAAAAGATAATCTTTAATGTAAAAAGTTACATTGTAAGAAAGCATTTATAAAGGTATTTTTTTATTATTACATGCGTGCCTCAATAAGTATTTAAAACCAATGACTGTTAAAATGAAAAAATGAAAATCAAAAAATAAAAAATATTATTTTTTTAAACTTATCTATAAAAATAATAATTATCGTTGTTACCCGTTTTTATCAAAATTAAAAAAATGACCGTCCTACTAAAAAAAAAATTTACAGAGAACATGATATTCAACAAATATAGTTTAATACTATCAAAATGGTGAGCTTTACTTGATCCTACGATGTTTCATTGTGCCTGCTTTTTTCTTGAAAAATTATTTCGGTCCTGTTGGATTTGATTTTTTGACAAAAATACACTTTAAAATTCTTATTAAATAAAAATATAAACATAATAATTTGTTTCAACGAAAGACATAAGTGTTTTTACATTTTTGAGCAATATATTAAAATATTTTTTAATATAACCAAAAAAATTTTTTATTACTGTCAGGCCGATTGCAAAATTTTATCCGAAGCTTTTTTTGTTTTTCATGGTTTTTTGGGAAAGAGTAAAAGGACACAGCTAAAATAAGATTTGTTAAGAACACGCTCACAATTAGTTTTAGCACAATTTCTCACTTGAATTTTTCTGATCGTTTTGCATGCATTGCCCCACTGCACACTTCGTGTTTACGATTTGCTTCGAAATTTTAAATAAGTTTTTTTTGCTCTTATAGCTTTTAAATACACTTCCCACACAATTTTTATAATAACTATTATTTTTTTGCACTATATTTAATAAATTTAAATTAAAAATTCTTTTTAAATAACGAAATTCGACAAATTAATTTTTTGGAGACATGTCAAAGTGATTTTAGTGCAGGGTTGTCAAATCTCACATAACATATAAATCTTTTCCGGCAAAATTAGGAATTAATCTAGAGCAATAATAATTTCAATTTTAGTGTCAAACTCCATACAAAAAGAGCAAAGAGTAAGAGAATGACTGTCTTATTTTTTTAGGGATGTTGCACCTAATGAGAATAACAGACAAAAATTGGCTGTTTCTCTTTAACTTTGCCAGCCGTGTATAACAAAGGCTTGCTATAGTTCTTGTAATATTTCTTGTTTGGCACTAAAGGTTTCAAAAACAGTGCTAAGTGCTGGTTTTTTTGTGGCTATAAATGCTTAAATAATTGTGTTAAAATTGATTCAGCATTATGCATAATTAACAGAAAGTTAATATTATTTTAAACGTTTATGGATACAAAAAAACAAAATTTTTTTGGGTAAAATTCAAATTAGACGATGTAGTGTGATTTAGTTGTTTTTCAAATATCTAGCGCTTTGTTTTTAAGCAATTAGAAACTTTGTATTATCAACTTATGACAACACTGATATAGCTTTGACAAAAGTATTCACACACTGAATAAATTCACAATGTATAAATTCATGCATTGATCAAACGAAGATAATTTTATTCGAGGCAGATTTTTGTTCAACTCATTAAAATCGCTTAAGAGTTTAACACCAGATAAAATCAAGATAAAACGTAATTATGCTATTCTCTGGTACGTAAACATACTACTGCGCCATTTTTCATTGTTAATGAGAAAATTCCAAACGAAATTGGGAATTTTTATTTAAAATTCAGAATTTTTATTTGTAATTGAGAAAATTCCAATTAAAAATGAGAAAATTTTACATGATATTGAAAAAAAAAACCAAAAAAAATTAAAAATTTGAAATTAAAAATATTTTATATTAAATCAAGATTTGTTTTTAGAAAATGCCTTCTACCACCATCGTATTCAACTAATTTTTAAAACGCTTCATCGACGCGTTAAAAATAAAGTGCATTCTTGCAGTGCTTAATTTAATAAAATTATATGGTTGGAGAAAAAAACAATGTTTAGGCAAAGATAAATGTACCACACGTCAATCTTCTCCAATGTCGGAGATCAAAGGCTCGCTTTTAAGAAGAAATTAAAAACGTGTGTTATTACCACAGATTGCATATCACAACATTAAATTAGTTTAGTTTGGATCTGGAGGATAGGCCAGAATATATCTCTGCTACTTATTTAATAAAATTGCCTGCATAGATTTGTATTTACCTTTCCATATTTTTATTTATGTTGCGTTATGAATGCATTTATGTTGTACGTATTGTATGTACGTTCATACTAATTTTAAATAAAATTTTATTTGGAATTTTCTCATTTCCAATTAAAATATATTTACAATTTCAAATGCAAATTCTCAAGTTCAATAAAAATTTTCTCATTTACAGCAAAAAATGAACAAAACTATTATATCGAACATTTGTTCTTGGCTTCCAAAAGGGCTTTTTATAAATTCAATATTGAGTAAGTAGCCAGGTTGACACCGGCTTCGGGAATGTGTTATCTTAATTTCTGGGGTATCTTCAGCTTAATATATTGTTAATTGGTTCCAAATATATTATATCCATTATACCTACATATATAGAAATGCATGCATAAATCCTTAGTTCATTAAAATTAACGCATTTAAACTTATTACGCTCATATTCATATTTCAAATTTAAAATATTCTCATTTGGACCATTAATATTAGTCATGCAAATTAAAGTTTTCAATACAAATAAAGCCCTAAATGATTTAAAAATACAAAGAATAGGCAACCCTTGCATGGGTTAAACTACGTCATCAGAGAGGCAAACATGCGCAAGTCGCAATCTCTAATAGTCTATCATTCTTGGTTGAAACGGTAAACCTTTTTCCATTTCGACCTTTGAACACAGATAAACTACCTTTAATACTGTGTGTATCTCGCATAATTAGCTTTAAGCCACTGTTGGGCATTCTGCCGCGCCACGCAAATTCCCTCTTTTATCTTAACTACACGTATACAAAGCATTAGAAATTTTTAGTCAGCCTCAGATGAGTTTTCAAACAAAGCGGTTGATTACCGCTTGTTTGTTGAATTACACTAACAACAATATATAATTAATACCCTGTCGGACATTCAGTTAACTTAAAATTAACTTGAAGCTAACTATTTCTCAAGTAGTGGTGGTTGACACTTGCAATACTTTTATATGGAATTAACTAACTATTTTAACATTGCGATGTCCTAGGAAGTAGTCAATTGTCCGATTCTGCATTACTTTTAATTAACTTTAAGTTAACTTTTTGTAGCTAGCTATAAACTTACTACTTTAAGTTAGCTTTAAGTTAGTTTTTTTAATTAACTATAAGTTGCGAATTTCTTACTTTTAGCCACAATTAAGCCAAAAAAGGATTGATTTAAGTTCGGAACCGTACTTGATTTAAGCCAAAAAAGATTGATTTAAGCCGTAAACGGGATTATTTCTAAAACTAAATGTCATTTTTTTTGACATATGGGGAGCTTTATTAAAGAAGAAGAACTTTATATTTTATCAATAATTAATATTTACATTTAAAAATTTCATTTTTTGTATTTACCGACGCTGAGATTCGAACCAGGGATTTCTGCACTGCAGCACAAGCGCGTTACCTCTAGGCCACCGAGACACTTTGTTTTTAAATGTAAAATAATATATTAAAACAACAAGTTTTCTTCTGCTTGATTTGTTAAAGCAATCTAATCTTATTTTAAAAAAAATACTGCGCAGTGTTTGTATACATTTTGGTTAATGCAAATTTTGCATTGCGTAGTAGTTGGCTTTAAGTTAGTCTATAGAAGCTAACTTAAAGCTAGTTTTTTTTGTAGTTAGCTACTCATTTGACGGCAGGGTATTATCTGAAACTGCACATATACTAGAACAAATGCGATAGTATTAGTGTGCCTATAAATGCTTTAAGCTCAAAAAGTTAGTGTTGCACTTTAAAATTAAAACGATAAAAGCTATTATTTCTGTAGGCAGTGCTGCCACACATATCTTAAAATTAAAGTGCTATAACCTTTTACAATCTTCATAACAAAGAATACTTGCGTTAAAGGCATCAGTTTAGCCTTTAGGCGTGATTGTGTGAAAAACTAACTTACAGATTTTTTTAATATATTTATGTATAGGAATATAGAAATTTATCAGCGAATAAACATACCTGTCGTAATATCGCATAGAAGACGTCAAGATGTGAGTTTAGATTGATGCCATTTGGCCCCTGTAGGCTTTGTGCTTCGTCGCATTCTCTTTGTTCGTCGAATACGTCCAATTGTACAATAATATCTCCTACACTTTGTGCTACTTTTCTAAAAAGTAAATAAAAGAAAATGTAAAATAAATAAATATAATTGCAAGTAAAATGTTTATTTATTTATAATTATAATGTACAAATTAACTTAAATACAATAAATATTTTATCATAATTTGCAAATTAATGTTTTTTTTGTAAAATCCATAAATTATAAATAAAAAGGTTATAATTTAACTTTTATAGTTTGCATTAGACTGAATTAAAAATTAATATTTTATCGTTATTTTATACTTGTTCTCACTTAGAACTTACAACTCTTAATTGGTCGTAAATTTTTTTATATAAATGGTTGCATTCAGGGTTGCCAGATAAATTTGTGCAAAAATCGTCAAAGTCTTGAAAAATATAAAAAATTTGTTTTTTTATTTTTTTAAATATCGTAAAAAAAATCGGAGAATTAAAATATGTATATTTTTACTGCTAAATTTTATCAAAAATAGACTAACAAAAGTATAACAATTATAATTCTTGTAGCAATCTTGATCTTGTTCAATGTTGGTATATTAAGATCAAAATAAAAAAAGTTACAGATTAATTAATGTACATTATGGTTTTTTATTTCCCGGAATTTTTGGCTTCCCAGGAAACGGGAAATCAAAAATTAATTTCCCGGTAATCCCGGGAATCCCGCTCTTAAACAAAGAAAAATTTACAGGTTGTACTTATAAAAAACAGCTCTTATTAAAAAAAAAGGATATAAGTAATAAACACATATAAAAAACTTACGAATTCTAAAAAGAAAAATAAAAGAGATCAAAGTAAAACTTAACAATTTAATCCGTGTACCCTGGAGGTAATAATGAATTTACTTTTTGTGTTTGAAGGGTGGAGTCAGGGCACACTCAACCAGGTAATATTAAGAGCCCAGCTGGTTAAAATCAATTTGACATTTTCACGCTATAGAAATTTAATTTTATATGAAATTTTTAATTTTTCTGACATTCTGCCGTTCAAACACAAAAAGGAAATGCAGAGGGCGAATTATTTGAATTCGCCTTGGGTTGAATGTGCCTTGGGTGGAATTTTAAAATAATAACAAATTTCATACAAAATTAAATATTTGAAAAGTATTTATTTTAGTCAGCTGGGCTTTTGATATTACCTGCTTGAGTGTACCCTGATTGCAAATATGCACCAATTTCAACTACTGTAAAATGACATTAGTGGGGAAGTCTTCGTTAAGAAAAAATTAAATTTTGTTACATATTTACGCTCGTATTTATAATAATTATAGTAGGCTTATTAAGAGATAATTTGACAATTCGCATAGACATCTCTTAAATAAGCCCTTAATAACCATAGTTTAATTTTTTATGAATATAAGGGTTTGAATTTAATGTTTTATAAACCAAAAATTAAGAAAAAAATAGTGAATATGTTAAAAAAATACTTAAAGTGCGAAGTTTTGTAAGTCCCGGAATTCCCGCACAAAATTCCCGGAAAACCGGGAAGGGAAAATTGGCGAATTTCCCGGGAATTTTCGGGACGGGAACTCCCGGGAAAACCCCTAATGTACATACATATTACATGCGTATCGTTACTCTATTATAAAACGGCTCTAACTCGTATTTTTTCTATAAGCCCAGATTTTTCTTTATATCGATAAATGGTCTGTCTGCTCATATATCAAAATTAGATAAAAAAAATCTCGGCTTAAAAAATACAAGTTAGGGCTACATAACTTCACTTTCTTTCATTGTACATCACTGGTCTAATGTATACATATCGCTTGTTTAGTTTAAAACTATACTATATCTAAAGTTTTGATTTTAATATTTTTAAAGCCATTTTATATGTAGATATACTTGAATTACGCTAACCCTTTAAATAAACTTATTTTTGTTGTTTTTAAATTAAAAAATTTGTCTGCTTATAGGCAATAGGGTGATAGTATTTGGTGACGGTGGAGAAGAAATAAAGATAACGTTTACATGTTTTAAATGCCAACACATGTTGTGCGGAAAAATGGCCAAGATATAATTTTATCTACAATTTTATTATGTGTTTTTTGGTTTTTATTTTTAAGCTTTCTTTATTTTTTTAAATAGTTTATGTCTAGCCAAATATATATGTATTTAAATAGTTTTTTGGACAAAAACCAAACAAAAAATACATACATACAAGCACAGAGATAACGGTTAGGAAAACAGGAAATAAATATTTATGTATGTGTATGTGTGGTATTGTAATTGCGTGGTTTTTAAATCAAATAGATATCAAACTTACTTTAGATTGGCCAATAAACGAAAAGAATCTCCAGTTAAATTATATTTAGATAAACAACAACAAAACGCAGCACTGCCGAGACGTTGTAATGCTGATGGCTCCACGGCTCCGAAGCCTCAAAACACACAAGTTTAAGGACGGAGATATTATATAGCAGGGGGTCCTTGGCAAAATAATATCATGCAAACAATGTTATACTATTTTTTTAATTACATATATGTACATATTAAATTTATGAAGGCAAACATAACAACAAATTTTCAAGTAAATTGGTTTTAAAGCACCTTATAGAAACATACAAACACAAACATACGTCAACAACTTTGCATGTTTGTAATATATTCGTATGCATGAAGTAACTACAAAAGATTTATTTACAAACTTAAAGTTTTGTGGCACATGATTGCAAAAAACTTTTATTCTTAATTTGTTTTTTGTATTATATTTTTAAACATAAATTTTATACATATGTATATGTTTCTTTTGGTTAAAGACTTCTCTTTTTAAATTCTAAACTTCTTTTTCTATACATTTTCTTAATTAAACTAAACTAATTTCCTTTCACTATTTTCTTGCTTAAATTTTCTTTTGTTTAATTTTATTTTTCCGTGCAATAATTGATAGTTTTTATTTAACATAACGAGCTTGTGTATACATTTCTGCGCCCTTTCCACCAGAGACTAAATTACTCGAATTTCTTTTTATCTACATTTGGCTATATATACTATATGCTTTATTTGCACGATATGATATTAAGTATATATACTCATGTACTTTAAAAGTGTCATAACACAAAATTGTTATATTTCAAACTAAGTACGGCAAGCAACTCCTTATTTTAAGCTCCTTCAAATAGGGGTTTCTTGGTTTTTATAAAATAAAAAATTTACAAAAACTTGTTTTTTTTGGGTTACGGCACTATTATAGTAAATCAGTGATTTGTACATATACATCTGTATACTTGGAAGCCCGTCGGCATTAACCCAACTTTAAAGTACGAAATATTACAGTATTTACACTTAGAAAATTTGTACCTTAATTTGGCATTCCGAACAAAAAATGAATTTCCAGTTTTATATTATCGCACTAAGTATGTATGTAAGACGGTAACCTGTAGTTTATTAAAAATTTAATGACCCCAATTATTTAGAGAAATTTTATGTCAACAATAGTATCTTTGCAACAGGTGTTTCCTTAGCTGCATTAAAACTTTCGATATCGATATCTTTGCTTTGTCAGTTGAGATTTACAAACTGTGTTGGCATTTCTCTTCAGTAAGATTTGGTTTGTCATAATAATTCGTTTAACGCAAGAAAATTGCTCCCTTATTCTGAAAGCTCGGTTTGGGATTCATACGCTTTATCCGTCAAGGCACTGCGCGTCAACAGGTCAGGACAGTTTCAAGGTTATTTAGCAGTGCGTGCTGCCGCCTTTGTTAAAAAATAAGTAAAAAAAAAAAATGAATTGGAAATTAAACTATAAACGTTTGCCATTTAGTACAAGGAAGTGGTGGATTTTGTGTTGTTTTGTTGCTTACCAGACTAGTACACTTTCCTTACCAACCATCCCTAAACGCTCTTAATTAAATTTAGGTTGGGAGACTTTTTTTAATAAAGATATTGTAGTTCAGTGTAAAATACAGATTGTTGTTATCTGATTAAAGCGGCAATGATGGTGTAGAGTGCATACCTTCTTAAAGAGCGGCATAAGCCTGTAGATTACCGGCGTAGATATCCAAGACTGGGGGCGATGAGTTAGTAAGGATCATATATCAGCTTACCTGCCTTTTGATTGGAGCGTCAGTGAGCTATGCCTCATCCACAAAAAGGGAGATTAAACTATCTGCGCCAATTATAGAGGCATTAGCATCCTACATTTCAAGAAGAAGATGATGCCACGTATAATAAGAAAAAAAAATAAAAACTAAAGCCAACGAAATATTTGGTTCTAATCAATCTAGCTATAGAGTTGGTAAATCCACCACCGACCAGAGATTTACAACGCATCAAGTCTTAGAAAAACTTCATGAGAAAAATATCGCCAGTTACCACCTAGTCGTCGATTGTAAGGGCTTTTAAAATTAGTACGAGTCGAGCTTAGTTGTTTAAGCTAATGACTGGATTCGACTATGCATCTGCAAAGCTGGTCAGATTGTGTAAGATGGCTGTAACAAAATCATATGTAAAATTTAAAAAGGACATTTCCGAGCCGTTCAGCACCTTTAAACAAGGCCGCTTCAAACAAGGCGACAGCCTGTTATGTGACCTCTTTAATATTGATTGCTAAAGAAGGCTGTATGCGACGAAAAAGGGAATAGAACACCACTACTTTTACCAAAAGCCACATGCTTCTCTCATATGCCGATGATATCGACATCATGGGACGAACATTGCGAAGAGGTCACTGCTGCTTTTGCAGTAAATGGAAACAGGATAAAGTTGATTGTTTTAACGAACAGAGACTTCATGAGTAAAGTAGTAGGGGAATTAGTGTACCTCGGTACTGCCACAAATAAAACAAATTGCATCAGTTTGGAAATTAAGCAAAGAATTATAGTTACCAATAGATTTTGTTTTGAGAATAAGCAAACAATTTAAGAACATGGCTCTTTCTTCGCAGACAAAGCTTACACTGTACAATACACCTATCCTACCCATGCTGCTATACAGTGCAGAGGCATGGGCATTTGATCAAGAAAATAAATATGTTTTTGGAGTGTTTGAGAGAGAAATACTTTGCAATATAGGCGAACAGTACCGGTATTACACCAACAAATCCACACCCAGCGCTGGCGTGGATATATTGTGCAAATGAATGAGGATGCTCTGGCAAAAAAGGCGTTCGAATATAGTCCCTAGAAAAAACGTAAAAGGTGACGACCGAAACATTGATTGAAATGCCAAATCCAGAAAGAACTCTCCAAGCACAACGTAAAAGATTGAAAAAGCGCACAAAACAGAAGTGCTTGAAAATACATTCTTATTTTGGCCAATGGCCTACACGGGTTGCTTTAAGTAAGATATTGTAGTACGGTAATCAGGTAAAAGCGTATCAAAAAATTTCTTTAAATGTATATAGTTGTAAGAGGGCGTTCACTCCCTTTGCTACTTAAAAAAAAACTGACCGAAATCGGGTTGCCGATTTTAACATTTTTATACAAGTTTCTTGTTAACAGTGATCAAAGTTACTGATTTGGCTTGACACTAAAATGCAGTCCGCAGAACAGGAAAACGAACACGACTAAATCGACTTTCCTATCTTTAGAAATTATGAACGGAACGACAAACTGGTATACTTCCCTATCACTATTTGAAAGGTATAAAATATAGTTACATAAAAATTTCTCTCAGTGCATTTTAAGATTGTGAGTATAATAATTTTTGACCCATTGCCAAAAATCAGTTTGGTGCACGAGTCGTTTTTATATAGATGTTTATAATAGTATAACACATTAACTTTGTTTTGTTTTCCTTTTGCTCCTGAGTTGGGTAAACATTTCTTCAGCTTATTGCCTAGACTTAGATGGTTTTTGTTTAAGATTGATTCCACGTGGTGCGCGCGCACTTTGTTGTTTGTTTTATGTTGGTTGCATTCGGTTGTGCTCTCGGCTTTAACCTTATATCTAAACATACATACAAACAAACATATTTGTGAGAATTTGTATAAAATAAAATACAGGGTGTCTGGTTACAGATTTATATTCTCAAACTTAAAAAACGTAATAATTGACACAAGGTTTAATTAAAGGCATTGAATAATAAAACTGAAATGCGGATTTTATATTTTAAAGACTATGTCATCCAGATGTCTTTCGTCGAGTTAAACACACTGTTCAAAACAAAACCTTGTCTTCTGCGCCACACGCTGCAGTAAACTTGGTTCAATTGAAATGATTTCTTGACGAATATTTTCCTTTAAGGCCACAAAAGATTGGAGATGGTTATTATGTACCCTCTCTTTGAGGTATCGCCATAAATAAGTCCATGGGATCGGGCGATTTCGGTAACCATAAGATGTCGCCAAAGCCAATAATCAGTTTTTGGCAAAAATTTCCCGAAGCAAATTGATCGAAGCACTGGCTGTGTGTGCAGTCCAACCTGTTGAAAACACGTGTGTAAAGAGTACGATGGATGAGCTCGCAGGTTTGAAAAAGAATTCCGTAATCATGCGAATTTTCACCTTTGACGTTGGTCGCCTAGCCTAGAGAATTTTCGAAAAAAAAATGGTAAAATGATCTCATGCGTGGTAAGGCACACCAAACAGTTACCCTGGAGCAATGCAATGGCTTTTAATGTTTTAATCGATGGTTACAGATTCTCGGAGACCAGTAATGGCAGTTTTGCTTGTTGGCGTGGCCGCTTAAGTGAAAATGAGCCTCGTCGCTCCAAAAAATGGGATTAACAGTGCGAACGCTCCAACATCGTTTCACAAAAATGTTTGCGTAAATCAAAGTCAATTTCTTTCAGTTCTTAAACGATTTGAATTTCAAAAGGATTGACCTTCAGATTCTTTTTTTAAAATTTCATGAATAATCGCTTTTGGAAGTCCTAGTGAGGTTGATTTTTTTCGTATTGAAAGTCGCGGATTTTTATGTTAACGGCTTTTAACCAGTTCAATATTTTCTGGAGTCCTTGAAGATCGACTGGGCCCTGAGCATGGGACATTAATAGCCGTAGAGGTTACGCGGAATCTCTGCACCCACGAATGAATTAAATTTACACTCGATCCGTCAAGTATTCACAGAGTACCGAACTCGTAACAAAATTGTAGACGAGCAATTACATAAGAATCATGTATCCACAGGGAACGCGCCATGCTCACTCGACCACTGCGCACAATCGGTTACTCCAACGGCGCCATCCTCCCTCTGGACCGTTCATTACTTTTTGAAATAATCGTATTTAAAAATAAAAATTTTGCCACCAGACACCCTGTGTAAACGAGTAATGCTCAATAATTTTCTAGTTAGATACTTTCGCAGTGCCTGGTTAGTAAATACCATGTGACATTAAGCAAAGCTTCCATCTTTCTCACAAAGGATATTAAATAATATTTTTTTTAATAAACAATTATTAACTCGAATGCAAGCTCCTTCTATGCTGATTTTTTTGAGTAAACGTATATATGATTCGGGGTGGCCGGATATGGGCGGATGTGTTTTTTTTCCAAAATGTAATTACTTATGTTATTGACTAAATGTATAGTTTATTATGAACTAATAAAAAACATTTAATTTTTTTTATGCATAAACATCAATTTTTAAAATCAATTGCAAGATTTAGCGATTAAAGGTGAAATAAATAAATGTTGTGCCTGCGAGACCTTCACAAAAATTTGACTATTACTTTTTACAAATTGTATTTATTACCTACATCAGGGCAACGTTTTTTTTTTTGGTAAAGAAAACTTTTCAAATGTATTTTTACCAGGGACCGCAATGTTTGTCAAAAAAATATCTAAAAATAAGAATAATTTTTTGAGTTTTTAAATTTTTGTCGAGAAATAAATATTTGATTTATATTTTTTTTTTAAATTATTATTATTTTTTGATTTTATTTATTTTTTTGCAGAAACAGTTATTATTTCTTAAATTTTTTTAAAAATCAACTTTAATAATCGATATTTTTTGATTTTTATAAAATTTATAAAAAAAAATAACAACAAATAGTTATAATTTCTTGACAAAAAAATTGAAATCAAAAAATAATAATTTATTTTTTAAGAAAAAAACTAAAAAGCAACAATCTAGTTTAAAACCATCAAGATGGCGTACTTCAAGTGATTCTTTGATCTTTCCTTGTACGTAATTTATTGCAATAAAAATTGGAAAATAATTATTTTTTACAGTCCCTGGTTTTTACAGTTGCAGCAAAACAAACTTATTTAGTTTACTGTTAAAGTTTAAAGCTATTTAAAGTCAGTTTCGTGTGTGCTGTTTAGAGACAATATCGTGTATTTTTTCATTTGAGGAGATTTTTGTTTTTATTAAATAAGCATATTTGCATACATATGTATGTATTGGTATGTGTTTGATTTGAAAGAATTCTAACATAAGCTTTTACGGAAAAAACTATTTCCTAACATTATACATATTAAAATTTATAAGGATATTTTCTTATTAATCTACATTTTGTATAAAATTGAAAAGTGTATTGTTTCATTTTTAAATACCAATTAAATTTTAACTTCCATTAGCCCAGTTTAAAATATTGAACATAATTAAGATAAGAACTCAACATTATTATCTGTATTTTTATTTTTATAAGTTCATTTTTCCGTTTGTAGTTACTGTAATATATATCTGCGACCCCATAAAATAAATATTTTCTTAGTCATTATAGATAGAAAGGTTGATTTAGCGATGCCCGTCTCTCCGTGTTATGGTTGAAATCAACTTTTAAAAGTTCGCTTATGTCGCAAAGACCCGTAAGTTGTATCAAGCTATTTAAAATATCTGCGAGAAAATCTCTTTTAAAGTCCAGCAAAATCAACCTATAACTGACTAAGATATAAGCCAGCAACCACCTTTACCTCTGTTTATTTCTCTAAAATTTGTGCATACATAAATCCCTCTACAACTGCCCCGGAGTTGCTTCTACACGGGTGCAATGTAAGACCGACTCCCATTTTCCTCGCGAACATTTTTGTGGAACATACTTATACCCTATCTCCGCCCCCTAACAGGGTTGCCATACAAAGTTTATTTCTTTTTTATTTTTTTAAATCGCTTTCAGAGTTCCCAGGGTGCTTCTTCAAAGGTCAAATGTAAGATCGACCCCAATTAATTTTTCCTCCCAAATATTTTTGTTGCGCATGCTTACCCACTATCTTCAGTCCCTAACAGGGTTTCCATAAAAAACTAAAAAAAAATAGGAGGAAAACCCTTACAACTTCCCCGGAGTCGCCGGTAGAAAAGAAAAATGTATCAAAACAAACACCTCAAACATATTCCTTAAACATACCTACCGCCTATCTCTTACACCTAAGGGGTTTGCCATATAAAATTTACAAAAATGATGTTAAAACGCCCATAAATCCCCCAGAGTCGAGAGATATATAGTGTACGACTGAGCTGCATTAGTTTCCCCTCCAAAACATATTCCTAAAATATACCTGTCTCCACCGCCTAAGGGGGCTCCCATACATAGTTTAAAAATTGTAATATATCCCCCCTACATCTTTTAGGGTGCTCGTGGATAGGTCAAATGCAGGACTGACCCCAACTTTTTTTTTCCTTGCAAATATTTTCCTTGAACATACTTACCCTTTATCTCCACCCAAAAAGGGGTTGCCATACAGAATTTGAAAAAATTTGGGTAAAAACCCTACACGTTGTGAAGGGTATATAAGATTCGGCACATCCGAATATACTGCTCTTACTTGTTTAAATTTGATTAACATATAAAAAATCATTTAATTTTGGCAAAAATCTGCAGACTTTAGTTTAACACTAATCGAATAGCAAAATTGCTTATTAATATACAGCTCTCATCTAAATTATGCACAATTTGTATATTAAACTGAATTAATTTAAGATCAATTTGAGTAGAGTCGAAATTTAAAAATATAAAAACTATAATTTTTATAAATTTATTCATCCTTAATTATTGTGTTATTCTATTTTAGTGTTTATTCAAAACAAAAAAATTAAAATGTTTTCTGTTTAATTGATTTAAATAGAATTGTAATTCACATACTTTTACTACTTTTTTTTACACAGTAGCACCTGATGTCAAGACATACGTTTAAAAAAAATGAATTAACAGGGTAAATTAATTTTATTAAAATAAATATACTAAATAGAATAATGACTTAAACAAATTGTAACGCTTCATTAAGAGCAGTGATTTTATAAATATTTTTTTTTTAATTTTTCTTCATTTATTATCTGTTAATGTATTAATTAGCTTTTGATTGTTCAATACATTGGTTTAGCAAAAAAAAAAAAAAAAACGTAAAAATATTTTTATAAATGTTAAGCAAAAACGAAGAAAAGCTAATAACTATAACAAGTATGATCACTATATTCGGCTGGAACGAATGCTGTTTACATGTTATTAATTATTATGAGCATTTCATTTTTATAACACCTTTCGCAGCAGGTGTGACGTCTATATTTAATGTTTTTAATATGTAGATATACAATAATTACTTCGTAGCAAGTTCGGTTAAAGTACCCTTAATTTACAGAATTTGCGGGTTAGTATGGGGGCTATCAATTCCTCTGCCTCCTACACAAAAAAAAACTTTTTAAAATGAGAAATTAAAGTGTCAGCAATTGGTTTGAGTTCGATGGCTTCTATAGTTTCCAAAATACTGCGCATTTCATACATTAATATGTCTGTATGGGGCTTTCACTTCCTGTTCCCCTTCCCAGCAAATTTTGCCAGAATATAAATAAATTACAACATCTTTTTACCATGTAGCAGCTTTGAAGTCGATAGCAAAGTATTATGGTTTTCGAGATATTACGTATTAAATGTACTGCTGCGATCAAAGTAAACTTCGAAGAACTTTATGATCGGTCCATTTTTTCATTCCGAGCGGCTGGACTTACAAAATTAGTATGTGGTGTAGGTATTTATGCAGACGGTAAAATCTTAAAATATTAGTTTGATGTCTGCTTTCAATTATACCGATCGACTTGACTGATTCGAATAAAACAGTTTCGTCTCTCTGGCAGGACAAAGTGTAGTGAGATCGGCCCATTCGTTACGGCAATTTTAATTTTTATAATTTATTGAAATAAAACCCTTGAATTTAGGTTATAAAATTTTAAGTTTTTTTTCTTTTCTTACTTTATTAAGAAAAAATATTTTTAGGATAGGCGTGTACAATTTAGAGAAATTTGAACAGATCATAAAGCATGTTATAGGTAATATCTGTAAAAAATTCCATTTAACTAAATATAATTTTTTTCTCTTTGCGGCAATTTTATTTAAAGGATGTATAGAAAGGACACAGTTCCTCGAAGTTTATTAGTGAAAATATTAAAAGGATTTTTTATTTATTGTTTTTTTTAATTTTTTTTTATTTTACAAAGTCATTAAGCTGAACCGACCTTTACCATTATACAACTTGTTTATTTTCTCTCGTTCAACTTAAAATCATCAACTAATTATACCGGAAATTTCTTCTTCCTTATTCGAGAGGTCATTTAGGGTGACAGTTGCACGGTGGTGGAATCACTTGCCCCTTCCTTTGCGTGTTTTTTTTGCATTTGAGTAACGTTTTTCGGTTGAAGCTTTGAGGCCATCTTAATTACTTAATTAATTAAGTTTATTATTTTTTTCATTTTATTTATTCATTTTAATTTTTTTGGCACCTTGTGCTTACTATTATCATTATTATATTGATTATATATAATAATTCTTTTTATTTTTTGTTTCTGCTACTGGTTGGAACTGTAGTACTTTGTTTTCTTTTTAATTGTCTCTTTTACTTTTTCCCTTTAATGGCTGGGGAGCCGATGACTATAGCTATGACAAGCTTAGTTTATTTAAGATATTTTAGTTTAGTGTATTTAATGTATTTTTTTTTTCTGAATTAGTTGTGTCGCGGGTATAATATTTCTATTATGTAGTATTGTTTTTTGGCCTTTAAGGCTTTGTATTACATATTGTCATGAATGAATAAAACAAAAAAAGGAATATTTTGCAGAAGGCGTATTCTTTCTTGAAATTGGAGAAAATTAGAACAGGTCATGAAGCATGCTGTAACTAATGTCTGTTCAAAATTGTTGCAAAACCCCAACTAGCCGAATTGAAAGTGGCCACATTCGCGCCAGCTAGCTCACGACGCCAGGGGGAGTAAGACCCGCCACTTCCAACTGAGGGGCAACAATAAAAAAATTTTTCAAAAAGTATAAAGTTATTTTTGACAAAAACAAAAAAAAATAAAATAGAAATTGTACATATATGTATATATATACGAAAAATATGCAATAAAAAGCTTTCTTAAAAAAAAATAACAAAAACACCACCCAATTATCTTACTTACATATATGTGTATAGCTCCGCATCTCTCTAGGATATAGATTTTTTCTTTAGGGAACGACATACGTACGCATTCCCCTCTAGCTGCCCCCCCTGCCTTTGGTAATCTCACAAAGGTGTCAAGAGATTACTCCACTTACGAAACAAATCACCTACATACTAGAGATGAGTGATATTTCCGTACCTGTGATTTTATACCTGTTACTTGCAAATCACTGGTAACGACAGTGACATAAACTGTGAAGTAACTGCTACTGCTACTTTTAAGTTATTGTGTTATTTAATTAACATTTTGACATGTAACGACAGTGACATAAACCGTGAAATAACTGTTTCTACTATAGTGTTACTTTTAATTTATTATGTTACTAAAAGTAACATTTTGAAATATTGTGCAGTAATTTTACCTGCGATGTTACTCTTATTATGTTAAACTTTGCAAAATGTAAAGTAACATTTTTGTGCTTCATATTTACATTTGGTCATAGCTAACAAATCATGTTGCTGCTTTTGTTCTTTAAAAGAAGTAAAGGGCTTATGTGTTTGTATGTGTGTTTTCAAAGTGCTGTTAAAAACTTTACAACAGAGGTGTCGTCAGAGACCAGCGCCGAGCATTGTTTGTCCGCGACGGCGGATTAAATTCAGATATGAGCCGGCTAAAGAATTAATATTCAAAAACAGATTTAAACACACATTTATTTTAATATGTAACCTAAAATGAAAAAAAGCACAGCTAACAAAAATAGAACTTTACATGATAAGCGAAAATCTTTGTAAAGGTACAACAAAAATATTTCGAAAAAAATGCGTATAAAGTTTTTAGTTTGCTCGCATTATGTATATAGAAGCGAATAATAACATTTTTTTACACGTTATAAGTAGAAACATTTTCAATATGAAACTTATATACGACATTAAACATAGCATAACAAACAATTCTGAATCGTTAACGCCAAAAATGCATTTCTAGAATTACGACATTTGAGTAAATAAGCGATATACAGTGAACTCGCGAAAACGTGAATATCCAGAAACGTGAACATCCAGAAACGTGAACACTTTTTATTTAACATTAACTACTCTAAAACGTGAACAAACATTGAAAGCCCTCAAACGTGAACAGTTTTTTCTGAGGTTTTTTGTTTGTTTACATTAATTTTATTAGTTTTGGGAGTCCCCGAATTATGCAATAAAAGGATCTATAAGCGATATACATAGTTTTATTTGCAAAAGGTTGATTTTTGTGGTCAGATTAATAAGACAATTATGTATTACCCAAAAGCTTAGGTTTTAAAATTTTTAAATTGGACTTTTCGGGTTAAAGCATTGTTAAGTTTTGACTAGATTTGGATGTTTTTGAACTAATAACAATAAATTGATAAAAAAAAATTAAATTCGTTAGAAAATAATTAAAACATATCCAATCAGAAACGTGAACAAAATCGAAAACATGAACACCCTTGGTAAAAATTAGTTCACGTTTTCGCGAGTTCACTGTATATAAATCGTTAGCTGAAATGAAATTTTAGTTAATATGTTCAGGGTTTTTGGACTTAACTTTCAATTATCAAGAAATAAAAATATTTTTGATTGGTGAAGTAAAAAAGAATAAAAATATCAAAATCTTTCTCAAATAGCTCAAGAAAATTTTTGTGCATTAGGATCGCCAGTCCATGCGAAAGAATATTTTCAAAAGCTGGACAAGTCCTAAATGACCGACGAACGCGTTTAAACGAGAAAAAGCACAAATGTAATATTATACTTAGTTGTGTTATGTACATATACAGCTTAATTTGTGTTTTTTTGTTTTTTTTAGGTTTTTGTTTTTGTTACAATGGATTTCAACTATTTTTATATATTTTTATGTTTGGAATCTATTTAACAAGAATTTTAAGCTGCTTTTCTAAATTAAAGCTTTATCTCAATGCTCCATTGGAGCTTAAAAACTTATCTCAAAAGGTATAAATTTAAATTTTTTATAAAAATTTTGTTTAAAGTAAATTAAAAATATTAATATAAATATGGAATATTGTTTGTAACTACGTACATACATACCTATTGAAATTTTTTATTTCTTATTCATAAATATTTTTAATTCTTATTTATGATTTATATTATTTTTCCAATGCGTTGTTCAGGAGTTCGTTAAAAAGAACTAAAATCGCATAATCACTGCTTAAAATAACATTATGTATTTAACAGAGATTAAAATAACTCTTTTACAAGAAGTGAAAAACGCTAAACAGTGATCACTGTCACTGTTTAAATAACCGGTGATTTAAAAATCGCATTCACTATTAACGATATTCCCTAAAAATCACGGGATCGCTCACCTCTACTACATACACCTACACTAACACACACGAACAATACTTTAGCCAGACATCATCTTCTCTAATCCTCAGCCAAATAAAAATATGATTTCCATGCAAACAACTTAAAAACGAATTTATTTAAAATAAGCAATACAGAGCTATAAATATACTTAATTAAAAATATCAAAATCAGTAAAACAAAAATTTATATAAAAACAATAATCAGAATTTTGAATTAAGGATAAAAAAAAATATTACCAAAAATAACTCCCAAAATTCACATCAAATTCCGGTTCAATATATATTTCAAACTAACACGAACAGACCTAATCGGAAGAGCTCTCCAAATTGGTTATGTGGACAATAAAAAAACCACAAACGCGACTTACTTGCAGATAAATAGATAACATAAGTTTTGGGCTCACAAATAATAACAAAGAAATTACATATATCATGAAATAACTAAAACTAAAATTGTAAGGTAAATATTTCTCAAATAAAACTTTCAATTGGAATCTTGTTTTTAATTAATATCCGGTTTGACTTAAAAAAAAACGCCATCTATTTTGTAAAACAAACAATCTAACATAAAGTATTTAAGTAAGTACTGTATAAATACAAACAAAAATGCGGAAACCAAACAGATTTAAGCACTTAAATTTTAAAAATAATATAAATAAAAACTGTAACCGCTCATCTTATAACTTCCTTATTAAATTTTCCAGGAGTTTCTTTGCTTCACTTATTCGATATAAATTAACTACTTAAAGGGGTTACCTGGCTGTAGGGTGTTATTATACTCATTTAAACTTTTGCTTTTAGAACTTGCGTGCTTTCTTCTACTTCTTGGTTGTGCCTTCCTCTTGTCTGTGCCTACCCTTTATCCACGTTCCTGTAGCGCACACTAGCCTTAGTTTTTCTACAACCAGCTATCAACGACCAAAGAAAATATCGCAAAAATATGTTACCAACTGAACTATGGATATTTCAATACACTTGATTCTCACTTTAACTTTTCCCCTTTTTATTTGTACAAAGACTCTGCTGTTCTTCTTAAGATGAGGTTTTTTTCCGGAGTTCACCAACTACAAAATCTGATTTAAATCACCTTTTCGGCACTTTATTTCCACTTAGTTTTCGTTTTAAATAGTTTCCCAACTTTTAGCTTATTTTTTCTAAGCTTTTGTCTTTTATTTCTCTTTCTTTTCTTTTTAAATTTTCAAAATTAATACCATAACATTTATCACCAATAATTTTACTTTTTCTTCACGGAAGTTTTGGGTAGCACACACTTTAACAGCCAATTTTATTCTGCCCTCACCATTAAAACTTTCTTTAATTCTTCCCTTAAATTTCCCTTTTCCCATTTCCAAATGTTCCTGCCGCCAATTCGACATCTTTATTTTCTTTTTACTTCTAGAACAAATTTGAACAAATTTTCTTCTACCTGTGTATCAAAAAAAATTAGTAAAGAACGTTTTCATTGATAATTTTGAAATATTTAAATTTCGCGCAATTATCGCCTTTTTTCTTGTTTACACATACATTCTTTCTTTTGCACCATCCAACACTACACCAACAATCGCTGCTGGCAACTGTATTATGCGTATACCAACAAAAAACGCTGCAACAACACACTGTTCTCACAAAAATAAATAAAAACAAATGAAACAGGTAATTGTCATCACAAATCTAATTTCATGGATTCTTTCGAATTATTTAAATATGTATTTTTTTAGATGTCGGACATGGACGTCAAGGGTACATGTTTCCATTAAAAAAAGTAAGTAAAACATCATATTTAGGATAGAACGGACAATCCTTTCTTATCTCAATTCTTTCCTTTTCCATATATTCACACCAGAGTCCTGCGCCGAACATTTTTAACGGCGGCTTATTTGTGTAAATTTTATGAACTAGTCTCAAGTCAGGCGCCCTATAACTAAAATTTGCTTTTTGCCATCCAATGAGTTCTACAAAGAAGATAACCAAATATCTACTACCTAAGAACCACTGTTCTTCGCGGGGGAGAATGTTTGGGATTTTTTCCCCCAAACGGTTATTAAAAATTATAGCAACTGCAAACCCTAATAATTGTATTTAAATAAGTATGTACACATATTCTATTTATCTATATTCCTCTTTTATGTTGTCATTTGTTTACAAAATTATTAAAGTTGATCTAACTGTTAAACTTTAATACATTCCTCAAAATGTTCATATGCAAGTGCATACAACAAACATTCATACATATTTACGTACATTTAACGGCAAAGTATATAAACATTCTTGTACCAACAAAAAGTGTAACTGCAGGTACAAAATCAGATCATTGCTTAAGCTGGAGGTCCATACCATACGTTCTATGCGCTGTGCGTTCTCTCCGACTCTCACAAAAGTAAAATCAGTGTAGTTGTATGTGGCAAGAAACATAACAAATTGCATAGAACGCATCGGCGCAAGTAACGGATAAAGTAGGTTTACTTTCTACTTTTTCATACGTCGCATGCGAAATGAGAAAATGAGAGATGGTTTTGTTATCCAGTGATGACAAATTTTAAATGCTATCAAAAAGCATGTGTGTGTGGTAGATTATATTTTTGGTATATTTTGTGTTAAAAACAGTGTTATGAAAGAAAATGCTTTTATTATAAATTTTGCAAATAATTTTAAGAACAAATTTCCTTAAAAATAAGTTTTCAACACAAATATTTTGTAGCCAAAGTTAATATTGTTTTTATCGACTACTTTTATATATTAAGTGTCATCTCTGTTGTGTTTTTATTTATGTAAGTGTAATGAAGAAAATCTGATTTCTCTTCTCTTCACTTTTCGCACAAAACGTATTGCATGTAACTTGGCAAAAACAAACGTATAAAACGTACAGAAATATGATACGCATAGAACGGAGCCACGCATATAACGTATGGTATGGACCTCCAGCTTTATGCTTGTACGTCTGCATGTATGTATGTATGTAAATCTGTACATATCTAAACATTGTTTTAATATCTAAAAATAATTTGATGTTTCTGCAAGAGGCAGAAACAATTGAGTTTTGTAAAAAAAGTTGATTAAAGTAGAGGTGTTTTAATATGTTCTCCGCAAGAAGCGGCATACCGGCAATTAAATAGTTAATAATAATTAAAATAAAATATAAAGTTAAGTTAAGAAAAAATAAACTAAAATGAACTTCTATTAAATAAATAAATAAAATAATGAATTTAAACTAAAAAACAAAACAAAGTGTTTTAATGAATTCTGGCCAAGTGGGCTCAGAATAGAAACAAAAAATCTCCTACATATTGTTATTATGCATTCGTAAAGCAAATCAGTTTTAAATGGGAGATCTACTGTTTATTTACCATTTAAAAATTTACTCGAAGGTCACGAGCTACCTTCATTTTTGCACAAAGATTACAATACTTTAAAAAGACTTAAGCAGCCTGAAATTAGTGCTGAAAAGAAACTAGACTTCGCTGAAGAGTCTAAGAATTGCTGGTTGTCCGCTACCACTGTCAAAGCGAAAATAATCTTCCAAAAACTTTGGAAATTAAAATTAAAATGGGATGATGCCCTACCAGATGATATCCTACGTCAATGGGTTAAATTTCGTTCAAAGCTTAAAACTCTTGAAAAAATAAAAGTTCCAAGATCGGTTGGCTACAGGCCTAATAAGTCAAATGTCGATCTTCATGCCCTTAGCGACGCTTCAAAAGCAGCCTATGCAGCAGTTGTCTACGCCCGTGTAACAACAGAATCTGGTGAGGTACAAGTCAACTTGCTACAAGCAAGAACAAAGGTTGTTCCCTTGAGAGGTGAAACAATACCTCGGCTTGAGCTAAATGCAGCAGCCATCATGGCATCCCTAGTTTCAAAAATCAAAGCCAGCGTAGATTTCAATATTGGCAAAAACGTCTACTGGACCGAGAGTACCATAGTTCTATCTTGGTTAAAAACGAAATCAACGCGCTTAGAAGTTTATGTGGTAAACCAAGTAGCGCAAATTCAACGTCTTACAGATGTTCATAGCTGGAAATACGTTCCTACAAAAGAAAATCCTGCAGACTGTGCGTCTAGGGGACTTCTGCCTAAACAACTGTTCAATCATAATCTATGGTGGAAAGGCCCACCTTGGCTTCAATAATGTAGGAGATTTTTTGTTTCTATTCTGAGCCCACTTGGCCAGAATTCATTAAAACACTTTGTTTTGTTTTTTAGTTTAAATTCATTATTTTATTTATTTATTTAATAGAAGTTCATTTTAGTTTAAATTAACTGTCACCACATGGACAGTTATCACTTTTTTACAACCGTAGGCGAGACGGCAGAATATATATTTTTTTCACTTATAATTGGGTTAGTCAGCAAACGGACAGTTCCCGGGTTTCGGCAACCAGTTCGAAAACCAATGGCTTCCGCTACAAAATTTTATTAAGATATGAGATATATGGGAAGAATACGAATCCTTGAGGTTTAGGTAATAAAAATTTTGAGCAGATAAGTTCTTTTAGGTAGGTACCAAGCATATTAGTGATGATCGGACAATTATTTTACATAAACCTCAATACAAGATCCCTCTCGGAATAAATATTTAGGCTATTAACACAACGATTTAACTCAATTGCTCCATAATCTTTGATATGTGTAGGACCTGATGCCATCAATTGTCGTAAAAAGTTTTTTTTGATAATGAACCCATTTCTTCACATAGTCTCTATTTAATGTGTATCCGAAAAAAGCATTTTGGGCTATAATTGTTACACAAAATTTGCATATGTTTAGGACCTTTTGCCATATATTTTCGTACTGAATTTTATAATGACTGGTCTATAATTTGGCTTAGGTCTCATGTCCAGTAAATCACTGCGTCCTGAATATATTTTTTAAAGTACTTAAATAATATAGAATAAATTGTGTTGCAAGGTAAAATATGGTTTACTTGTTTTATATTGTCTTTAATTGTTATTTTAAATGTTGATTCAAAATATTTGCATGTCTTTTAGAATGTATGTATGTACTGTATGAACATAAATACAAACATGCACAGATGTGTGTATGTTTATGTTTGTTAATAGGTGTGTAAATAATTTTCAATGCTAGATTTTTATCAATCGATTTTATTTGCTTATATGTTGAATTTATATAAATTTTGGTGTAAAGACATTTAAAAGATTTTCCTAATTCATACATCAATCATAATATGTTGATAGATCATACTCGCAGTCAGTGAATCTTAAACAAGAATGTACAACTTGCCTTAAAGATAAGCGGCCAATAGAAACTACTCTGCCTTACAAATTAAAAATATTTTGATAATTTTTTTTTTTGTATAAACAAAACGCCAGATTCGCAATAATAAAACTTGTTAAGTGCAGAGATATCGCTTGTTAACATAACAAGGTTGTGTGTGCAACATATAACAAATATAAAGTAAAATTTATGGTTATTTATTTGAACTTTTCTATATATCTTATAATTATGTCTATTTATTCGATCTGTTGATTTGTTTTATTTAAACAAACTTTAATTAGAATTTGAATACTGGAATTCTATTCATATTTCTTATTATTTAGACCAAACTACATCCACATACAATCCTATGTTCTCTAATTCTCATTCTACATATTTCCATTTATCACTAGTTACTTCTATTATTTATTTTTATTTTCATTTTGCTTTTGGCCATCCATTGAAATTACTAAATTTTTAATAAAATTTCCATTCTTAGCTACGACATTTTAAATAATGAGCTTAAGCCGAATAAATAGACATAATTATAAAGTAAAATTTATATAATTTATAAAATTTCAAAACATTTAGTTTATAACACACAATGGGTCAATACAATACATATATATATATAATATATAATAAGGTCGAGATTGCCCAAATTTAACCTTCTTACTTATTACTTTTTACTGATAATTTTTTAAACCTCCATCCCTATATTAGTTTGCTAAAAATCTTTTAAACACTTTACTCATGCATTTTTTGTAAAAGTTTGCAAATCACTGATTAATGCATATGAATAGAGTCAAACAAAATCCACAAGCGTTATTATCATTTTAAATATTTAAATGTTATCGGACACACCCACTAAATAATTATTAGGGGTGGTTAAGAGGATGGCAGATTATTATATTTATTGCAAATAGTTGTTTACGATTATCTCACTATTAAGCTTTTAAAAAAGGCGTTCTTCACTTATATTTAAATCTAGAACTACAAGCGATTTGTGTTAAACAAACTATTAATTTTAATTTATCTAAGAGCAAAAACAACAATAAATATAAAAAAAAGATTATTATCTTAAAAACTCAAGAATTCTTGCATAAAAAAAATAAAATTTTTTTGTGCATTTTTTTTAGTAAATATGTACATGTAGAATTAAGAAGCAAATTTGCCCCAAGGACAGCTGTTTCATTACATGCTCTATGTGGTTGGAACATTTTAAGGACGCTCTTTGAGCCAGAAACAAAAACGTATATATATGTTACATGTTGTGGCTCCCAGAAATGGGGCTAATTTGGCTTTATGAGGGTGTTGTCATGGTCATTTTGCTAAATCAAATTGTTGTTACAAAGTTTCTTTGTTGTGGTTGGTTTTTGCTGGCATATAAAGACATGTTTCTTTGCATTTTTATTTTGATTTTGTATTGACTCTTTGCACGTAAACTTTTTTTTTAAAAGCTTCATTTATTGGTTTAAAGTTTAACTACTTCAGATTTGTGTATTAATGGCTCCAAAAAGTAATTATGTAACCTGTCCCCATAGGTTAGGTTAGGGGGGGTTGTGAAGGGAACAAATAAATTAACGCTCTGAGGCCTTTTTGTTCCAATGTGCATCTTTCAAAAAAAAAAATAAAAAAAATTAAAAATAAATTTTCAATTAAAGAGGAAAAGAAGTAGTTAGACCAACACGGAGGAAAACGACTAAAAAAATTCAAGAACCTTTGTGTAAACTTTCTCTCTTAGCCACCAGATTTCTATGATGAACCCAATGGTGTTTTTTTACTCAACTACTTAACCCTATGGTTATGCAATCTCGGGTAGTGACATGCTCTTTCGACTCTAATTCCTCTAATGTCCCCACACATCCCTCAATAGTCTAGAATCTCGTGATCCCATTTGCTCTTCATAGCCCAGAAAGTGCCCGGTTATCATCCCAAATTATTGTCCCTTGGCCCATCCTGTTTCCCCACTGAAGGTTTGTTAGGTGAAGCACCCGTGTGCTAATTTTTCCATAATATTGACCCACTGGTTGTCTCACAGCTTCCTTATATGTTGAGCAGCTACGAGCGAGCTCGTTGCCAATTTAATAACTATGTCGCAGTGTCCCGGAACCCAACAGAGTCTGAAGCGGAAGGTGTCCATCATCCCACCAAGAGCCTTTCTAGGACCTTAGAGCTGTCTGACTGTCAACATAAATAATGATATTACTATTCCTTGAAACATGATCATCCTTAAGATCCGTTATAACACGATATAAGCAAAATTTAAAAAGCATCGTATTGCACTCAGAAAACAAGCGGACGCGCGTCTGGTACTTTTTTAAAACTTTGGGCCCGTAGGGGTAAATTACATATTGGTTTTTGGTACTCTTTTAATTTTGAAGTATAAAAGGATAGAAAGGGAAATAATTATATTAAATTTTCCTTAGGAACTTTTAAACCAAAAAAGATAGAAACATAACACAAATTGCGTTTGACAGGTTTAAAATAATTAAAAATACTTGTTCGAAACTTTATGAAAACTTTGGACACTAAGGGACAAAAAAAGGATAAAATAATATATTGGTACTTCTTAGATACTTCTACCCTAATAAAGACGTTAACATAATGGAAATAAAGTTTGACCAGTTTTGAAATAACATGAATATGTTTTGGTAATTTGCCCCTAGGCGAAAAAGTTGTCTTAATAAAATGTGTTTTTGGCATTGTTTTGTCTTTTTTAGGGTTTTGAGCAAGTCAACCAAAAATATGCAAAATCACATTTTTTTTTGTGCGTCGCAATAACCTTTAATGTTGTTTCAGAGCTTTAGCAACATTTTGGCATTGATTTGTTTGGGAATATTTTTGCACATTTTGCATGTAACAGCAATTTTGGCATATTTCGCCTTTAAGAGCATTTTTTTTGTAAAAATTCCTTTTTTATAAAAATTTTTGAGTTTTTTATTAAATTTGAACAAACCTTATAAAAATCTTTTTAGTGTTCAAAGCCAACTTTTGTAAACTTTTGCTTTTTTATTTTCAAGTGAAACCCTTTATTATTATCACCTGCGTCAGAAATTTTGGCATTAATTTTTTAGCGCATAGATTTGCATATTTTGCATATAATAGCATATTTGGGCATTTTTTACCTTCAAGATCGGATTTTTTTTCGCTTTTAAAGCATTTTTTGAATTTTTTTTATATTAAAATAGAAAAAGAAAACTAACAAAAAATCTTTCGAGTGTTGGCACCTTTTCTTATTTTCTGTTTTTTATTTAATTATTTATTTTAAAGCGAACTCCATTTTGGTTTGTTTGGATTTAACGAAAAAATCGATACCCAATAAGTTTTGAAACCTAAACATTATTTCGGTTTTCCTTTTTTTTGTATTTTGGCAATATTAATTCGTTATTTCGCTAACGTAACTTTATTTAAATGCTGAGTTTTTGGATTTTTTCTTTTAAGTTCTTATCATTTCTTTTTTTAAAGCATCTATTTTTAATTTGTTAAACATATTTTTGACTTTTTACCGCATATTTTATGCGCACAAAACCCATTTTAAAAAGCATATTTTGGTTGCCCTGGTTTAGGTCAGCTTACTTACCTTAAATTATTTAATAAAGGAAGTACTTTTAGGCCTGAAATAACAAAAAATAAAAAGTATTGAAAAAATATATTTTACAGCTTGTTTCATTTATAAAAATAAGTAAATAGTTTCAGTGTAAAAAATAGTTATTTCCGGATCATTGGCTTAGCACCCACATAATATTAATTGAAATAAATAGTACAACAAAAAATAACAAGTCATCAAATTTTCGACATAATTTTTTTGTTTAGAAGTTCTTATTATCAATAATAGTTTATGTGTGAAAAAGAGAAAATGACATGTTGCACAGATTAATCATAATTATAATCCCCGAAAAAGTACTTTAAAATTGAATAGTACTTTACTTAAATGATAAATACCCTTAAAACCGAAAAGGTATTAAAAATGTTATATAAATACATAAAATTAAACTTTATTTAGCTTAATCAACTTTACATACATATAATTAAACCGAAAACATGTGGATAACATACATATATACTTACATACACTTTTTCACAATATAAGTTTAGAAAATATTAAATGGACCCTTCATCACACATTATTTGACCAAATAACATAAATAATAATGGAGCACTTAAATAAACGAATAAATGGTTGAAATTTTTTTTCGTTTGATTTATCGTTGTTTAAACTTTTCTATATTAATTTAAACACATCATGCACCATTACAACGTGTACGAGTACAATTCCTATAGTTAAAGTTTGAGTTGGAACCAAAATGCATAATCAAAGTATTAAAACAAAATATTTATTCATTGTTTTCAATTTAAATAAATTAAGTTGCGCTTTATTTGCAAATTTAAAGAAATGTAAATACTTGACAAATGATTTTTTTCTACTTCTCGTAAGGAGTTTTTTTTAAACGGAGATTTTATTGAATGCACACCAGTAGTGCGATTCAGTAACTTATTTTTACGATATTCGTATCGTTAAAGTAAGTTAACAATAAATATAACGATTTTGCGATTCAGTAAAGCTTTTAACGATGTTCACTTCCGTTAAAGTCAGCTGCTATTGTTAAGTAAACAGCAAAACTTTTTAGCAATTTTTACAATCGTTATACTTGATAATTTAACGGCAATAATTTTTGTGTTGTTAGTTGTATCGACAAAAGGTTATTTTGTATATTATGTATTATTTTTACTATATTTATGATTTTCGCTTTCTTAAAATTTATTTTACAACTAATAAAATACAAACAAAAATCAACTTGTCCACTATCGTCAAAAACGTCTTAGTGAATCACTTAACCGTAGCAGCAAACAATAATTTCTGTCGATAATTATGACGATTGTCAAATTGTTAAAAGTTACTGAATCGCAATACAGGGATCGGCACACGCATACATTATTATATTTTAATTGTGTTGGTCTTTTTTTTCAGCGTAATTATTTGTCTCTTATGACACTAGGGTGACCATGTTGAAAGATTAAAAAATAATAGAATTGCATTTAAAAAGTTTTGAAAAGTAATATTAAAAATTAAACCAGTTACATTAAAGTAAAAGTTTCATAAATGCGAGATAATTGTGTTATTCCACTTAGTTTTGCAAAATCTCAATGATATATATTGTATATTGACAATATTTTATGCGGATAAGATCTTTGACATGTTTATTTCTTAGGTTCTTTTTGGTTTTGCTTCTAATTATTTTTTATAACGAAAATAAAGACTTGCAGATGTAAGTTAAACCAGGCATTTAATGTAATTTAAAACATTGTCCATTAAACATTTTGAAAATCCTAACTGGTCACACTGGTCGTGTAGCACAAGAGACTACAAAACCAATTTTTTGCATTCTTACTTCCTGCAATGCTCAGAGAGCAGGCACACGGGTGTGGGGATTTCCCGATCATTGATGATAAAGGGTTTTTCGTAATAAAAAATTTGCATCATACGGGAATGTATGGATTATTTTTTTTTTAGGAATTTATTTTTTTCAATGTCGCAATTTATAAGAAGGGGTTAACGTGATTTTTGGGTTAAGGGTTAATATGGGAGAAAGGGTGTCCTTTTATTTAGTAGGGCGATTTTCGTTTAAAACCGTTAAGTTAAAAAAGTTTGGTAAATAAAAGAACGCTGGCGATAGAATTGTGAAAAACTTTTAATGATGTAATGATTTGTATAAACATAGACTTATGTACAAACAATTTGGATGCATAGGGTCATATTGATTATCAATTTAAAATGATTCTTAAATTTAAAGTAGACTTTTTAAACAGTATTTTCACACAAAAGTAATATTTAAAATCTATTTTAAATCTTAAGTCAATTTTAAATTGCTTATGAATATGGACCATAGAATTTGGCTGTTAATATCTATTTAACTCAAATGCAAACGGGCTGCATTTTTTCCTTGTAAATATGCACAAAGTTTTAATATTTTCCAACATTAGGTTTTTTTCTAAAACTTCTTTCGTTTTAACATTAACTATGTATATATTAAGCTAACACAGAAAAGATTATTTGCATACTTCTATAATTAATGCATTTATTAAACAAAATTCATCTTTTCTAAGTAACAAATTAATTGTCCCAATTAACTATTTATTTGTATTTAAAAACTAAATGGCAACAATGATGCCTATTTACAACTTAAAAAAACATAATTTTGCATAGGGATATTATAATTTCGCGCTTTTTTATATCTGTTTTTGTTAATAAGCACCACGTTTTAAGCTAAGCATATAAAAATAAAAAACGAACATGAATTATAACATAAATAAGAATTTAAACTTGGAATTCGGTAGAATTTTAGCCTGGCACTCAGACGGTGCCAAGTTTAATGCTAAATTGGTTCAGATTTCTTCATTTTGTTGTTTTAATTTTTGTTTCCTGTTGTTTTCAGTCATAAAAATCATTTAAAAATCGTTAGCTCCCAGTTTTTACAACTTAGGTAGATAATATAATAATTTTGGTGAGAGGTGTTAATTTAAAAATTTGTTGATTGATTTAATCATCTTGGTAATTAAAGCCATTTGATGAAAATCCGTAGCCGCTTTCGAAAATGCGTTTCGCTTGTGTCAGTTAAAACCTTTTTTTAAATAAAATTTCTTTTGAAGGAAAATAAATCAAAAAGTTTTTTCTTTTTAGTAAAAATATTTTTAATTAAAATTAAATTAGGCAAAAATATTTCTTTCAATTTTATTTATAAGCGTTTTTTATTACATGATAAAGAAACCCTTAAAACAATAAAGTTAAGGACAAAGTATTTTTTTTATATAAAACAAGTTAGAATGTTATTGTCGGTCAATCCCGACATTATTATGCCCTACACCACATTTGTATGGGGGGCTTATGAAAAAAATGGAACGATAATATTTCTATTTGATATAATAGTGTCTGGCATAAAGGTAAAAATGTGTAAACAATTTTGAGAAGATGGAGTTATATTTAAGCCATTTATAGCCAAAAATGCAGATTCCGGGAGGACATTTGTATGGGGTCTATTAAAAAAAACAGACTGATGATAGTTTTGCTCAGTATTTTAGTTAGTGGCTTAAATTTAGACACACGTGCAAAATTTTGTTAAAATAGAGTAATATTCGAGCCAAATGTACTCCGAAATGTTGATTCCGGGAGTACATTTTAATTGGGGCTAAATGAAAAAATAGACCGATCATCACTAAAAACAATAGGCTTTGTGTCACTGCCAAAAAACTTATCTGTGCAAAATTTTTTATAAAAAAGCTTCAAAATTGCGATCAGTAGCGTCCTCACTAGAATACATGAACATCTAGCCAGACGGACGGACGGACATGCTTAAATCGAATCAGGAAGTGATTCTGAGTCGATCGGTATGCTTGAAGGTGGGTCTCAGACCATTAGTTTTGGATGCTACAAACATCTGCACAAACGCATACAACCTCTACCACCTATGTAGTGTGGGTAAATTTAAAGACTGCTGTGTGACAAATAAGTGATAATCTGTTAAAACATTTGTCCTTATAAGTTTAATATGAAGTATATTTTTAGGAATGAAACAGTTTACAAAAACAAGTTATGAACTATTCTGTTATTTGGAGTTCAATTACTGTCTCGGACTTGGACTTAAAAACAAGAAATAAAAACTTTCTTTTGGTCTTTAAGTATTTAAAAAATTAATTTTTAAATTAACATTAAAATTTGTTGTCTAATCTGAAGAATGGCTACATATATAACAATTCCGACAGCAACTGCATTCCGCCGCTCCTGATAATGTTACCTAGTGTTTTATGAATATACACTTAGACAAAAAATTTGTGATTACTTACGCGTAGTTATTTTTTGCTTATCGAAGCCTAAAGTTTTCGCGATTGAAATTTTGCTTTGTGATAATAAAATTTTAGTTGTGACATTTATAATTTATTCGTTGCAAGTTGCATACATACATATATGGAAGTTCCAATTTTAAAGTTTGCAACTGCAAACGAAAAAGTTGTCTATCAGGGTTGTCATGAAAACCGATAGTTGTCGGAATCGGATTTAAAAATGCCTTATTGATACTTCAAATTTATAAATTTGAGTATCGTGTTTTTATTTTTGAATTAGAGTACTGGCTTTAATACAAGTTCCAAACTTATAATTTAAAAAGTCGTTACACAAAAGTTTTTATAGCTTTCTTCTAAATCCGATTCCGACAACTTTTGGTTTCCATGACAACTGCGTATAACTATTTATTTGGCGATAATTTTGGGTTATTGCAACTTTACTGTTATCTATTGCAATGTAGAAACAAAAAAAGTTACAGGCTCTGAAATGTTTTTCTTACCTACAGTAGTCGACTATGATACCCTGTATTTTATGAGGCATTTCGGCAAATTAACAAAATTTTTCACAAACACAGGCTTTTTTTTAGAAATCTTGTTAAGGGTTACATAAACTATAATTCATTATTTCTTCCAGTGCATTGTCTAATTGTGGTCTGCTCTCATCGACTGATTATGATCATGTAAATTTCTTAGTGTTATATTTCATTAATGCCAACTGAATTCTTTATTTTGCTTTGATGCGATGAAGTGGTGATTGCAGCTTATCAGTACTTTTTTTTGAAGAATTTATTCGAATTCATAAATAATAATGCCTTCCCGTTGGAATATAATACTTATGTAGAATTCAAATAAATATAAATATTATAAATATTTTTTTTTTGTTTTAAAATTAAAATTATACCTTACTCTGTTTTCAATTAAAATAATAAGGGATTTAATTGAAATAAATTTCCTTTGTGATTTTTTTGTTTCAGTTTAAAAATATTTAAATTTTTCGAGTGTATTTAACAGTTTTGTTTATTCTTTAACATCTTGTTACAATATCTTGTAACGATTATCGTGAATTAATTTAATTTATATCTGATTTGTTTTTTTTTCGTTAGTAATAATTTTATTTTGCCCAAAAGGCAAAAACAAATCAATTAAATGTGCTAAATACTACGATGCATATAAAATTATAATAAAACATTTTATATTGTAAAATTTATTCATAAGTCTTAAGTTTTTATTAATTATTTAATAATATATTACTATAACTAAAGGCAAATAATTAATTATCTGTAACTTTTATTTGCATAAAAATACTGTGCTTGTAAAAAGTAAAACATAAATGTAATTTTAATCCAGAATTTATATTGACGGCAATTACTGTGTGGACATACAGGATCATTTTTTTTAAACGTTAAAAAAACTTTTTTTACTTTGAAACTGTTTGATTTAAAATTACAAATAAATAAGTAATTCACAGTTTGTATGTGTGCAAACGCGCAATTGGCAGGACCTGGGGACTCAGTCCCCGTTATGTAAGCTGGCTCTACAGGGCGGTAATAGATCCGGTTCTTTTTTATGGAGCCATGGTCTGGTGGAAGGCTATGGACTCTGTCACGAATCGCTGTCGTATTGAGAGGGCGATGCGCAATGCGGCGATCATGATAACAGGCGCAATGAGGACGACTCCGACTAGGTCACTTTTTACCCTACTCAACTGGCTACCAGCGGATCTTCTAGTGAGAAAGCTGGCGCTGAACACCGCGATAAGGCTGCATGCTGTGGGAGGATGGAAGCATAGGACAAGCGGCCACGAGAGTATTATCGGGACGGTCGATATTGTTCCCGATTTAATTCTCCTTCGTTGTTTCAGAGGGAGGGGCGGATGAATTGATCTCCTCGGGACCCATCGATCTGGAAGTATACACGGATGGGTCTAAGGGGATAACTGGTGTTGGTGGAGGTATATACATTGTGCAGGCAGGAGTTCGAATTTCATTCAGACTTCCGAACGAATACAGTGTTCTGCAGGCTGAATTGTTGGCGATATGCAAGGCGGCTAACTGGCTACGGTATTACAGGATATTCGGCAGGAATATCGGGATCTTCACTGATAGCCGTGCTGCCACTAGGTCCATCACTGATGTATATTCAACATCACAACTGGTCCGTGAATGCCGGGCATCCTTGAACTGGATGGCGATGCATTCTGACATCACCTTGGCGTGGGTGAGGGGACACGGGACCAATGCGGGTAACTGTGCTGCTGATGCACTTGCCAAATGGTGCCGGATAGGATGATCGGGAAATTGACCACTTTTGTGGCATCCCCCTCTCCTCTTGAAAATTCCGCGTGGATGGATATTTTCGGGGAATTGCAGGGGCTAGATGGTCTGATGAACCCAGGTGTGGAACTCCTCGGGTGACCTGGCCGAGGATAGATCCGGGCCGTTCGAGTTCCCTCCTTGATTTGGATAGGAGAAGGATAAGGGACACTGTAGCCGCAATCACCGGCCACTGCCGATTTGGCACCCATGCCGAAAGACTGGGATTGCCTTGGAACGACTTCTGTAGAAGCTGTCAAGACGAAGAAGAGACTGAAAGCATACAGCACCTCTTATGTTTTTGTCCGGCACTGGAGGACATTCGGATCAGTCACTTTGGTATCGGCAGACTGAATGGCCTGTCGGACGTGGCCAACATTGGCATAACCAACCTTCATCAGGGATAGCGGTTGGTTCGGGGACAGCGGCCGTTATGGGACGACTACCGCTGACCATACATGTTAACTCTCTCTTTATTTCTATTGATCTAATCTAATTTATCTTTTTCTTCTTATTTTCTCTTCCCCCAGGTATCACAAAGGGACCGAGGAAACGGACCCAAGTGGGCTGCACAACTATCACTTCATCACTTCCGCAGCCGCCTGTTCTACCTAACCTAACCTAACCTTCACAGTTTGTCTTGTATCGATGTATTAATTGTATTTTTGTATTATTTTATAGTGTTGTAAAAGTGTTGTTGGTAATTTCCATTAAAAAGTCCGATAAAATAAAACATTTGCACAAGTAATTTATCCAAAAGAAATTTTTAATACACGAAACAAAATTCAAGGGTGATTGTAAATTCCATAAATGATTTTGAGTTGTAACTGTTTATAACTTAGTGTGCGAAGTGTACTGCTTGTCAGCATATTGGCTTATAACTCAGTTAGGGTTTGTTTGCAATTAAATTGTTATTATTATTATTATAATAAGTAGTATTTCAAATACTTTTTATAGCATTTCAGTTTCATTGGCAGTTTCCAATTTAAATCTATAAACTCTGATTTAAATCAAATATTTCTTATAAAATTTACAGTTTTTCTTCTAAATATATTTGGATTTATTTCATTTTTAATATAATTCGGCATCATGTTGTAGAGATTATATATTGCTCTAAAGCCGTCAAAAGAATGCAAAAGCCTTGAGTCATATTTCTTATGGGCTTAAAACTAAAAAAAAATGATTTCCAGTTCTGTAATGAAATTTTTTTTATCTTAATGTTTGAATATTTTCTATGTAAGATACGCTCTTTTGGATTTTACACGACAACCTGTTAAATCAAAATTTGTGAAGATACAGAATAGTAATATGTAAACACAAAGATAAAATCATCATTAAAGAACTCGAAATTTTTTTTTTGGAGTTTTAAATCTATAAAAAATGTGGCTCAAGACTTTTGTTACTCTTTTTATACAACGAAAAATAAATAAAAAAAAATTTTAAAGAAGTACTCTTTACCTACTTAGTTGACTTCTGGCCTTTAAATAGATCAATAGTCCTTAATTTTATACTTCCATTCATACATAGACTAAAAATCTCAAAAAAGTAGGAAAACTGTTAAAAATTATTTTTGGTACTGTTAGATGACTTCCGATGTCAGTATGAGTGAAAACTCATGTTTCCAAGCTCATAATCTCAAAACAGTACCATATACGTATGCTAAAAGTGTACCTTTTGTCAACTTAGGTGACTTTCCACCTGAATTCTCTCATTACCAGACTTATAGCCTAAAAAGAATTAAAAAGTGCCAATAATAAAAAAGACCTTTTGCCCAAAAAGTATCATAATCTTAAAAAAGTATCGTTAAAGTTAAAAAAGTACTTTTTGTCCACTAAGTCGATTTCTTATCCAAATTTGGACCAATAACCCAAGTAAAAGAAGGGCAATGCTACGTTAAACGGCCCAAAATAGAGAAAATTATTTATTTTATTTTCTTAAAAAGGCGTATAAAAAATAAAGGAGAATAAAAATTATTGGCACATATTTATTTATTGCGTTTGTTGGCATTTCCATTTGTTCCATTTTTTAAGTTTTGATGAAAATGTCATACCCGCCACATTTTCTGAAAGAGGTGTCTTCAAGGATAATGGGTTTTTGTAGAAACCAATTTTAAATATAATTTAAAACAACATCAAGTTAATTTAAATTATTGAGCCTGTTGTCAAGATAGTTTTAACTATACGATCTCAAAATCAAAATTCTTTAAAGTTCAAAAGTGACCTTACATTTGTCACACCCGTCCTTTGGTAGTTAGAAAGTAGATATAATATTCTTTGACACTCAAAAAATTATTAAGGTAAAATCAACTGGAAATCTATTTAAAATAACTAGATATTCATTTAAAAACCGTCCAACAAGATATTCATTAAAAATAACAAAATATTTCTTTTAAAATTAGACATCAAAAAATTAACTTATATATTCGTCTGATATTAACTTGATTTTCTGTCATTTACAGCAAAACAAAAATTATCAGAAAAAAATTAACAAACTTAAATATTACTAAAAAAATAACTGACAAAAATTACTTTTACTGAAAATCAGTATTTTTGTTTAGCTAAAGCTTTAAATAACCCTTCAAATCAGTTAAAAAAAATATTGTATTAAAATTGAACTGTTTTTTCATTTAAAAACAACTTTACGGAATACTTCCTAAATAACTTACAGTCAGTTACTGTAATAATTTTTTAAGTGTATTATGTATCTCCCAATGATAAGATGTAACAAATATACCATTCTTGGGAAAATTTAAAATGTTGAACTACATATAATAAAAAAATGAGCGTTAATTAGTCACACCCGTCACAATGAAAAACATAATTCTTACCTTTTTTTAACAACAATTTCAAAAAAGTTTCAAAAACGAGTTAATATAGTTCGAGGCCTGTCGAACGTAGTTTTAATTATGTTTCTACCCTTATTGGTATAGAAGCTATAAAATGATTCTAAAATGTAACCTAAAATGTAATTAACCCTTTTGCTTCCAAAACTTCAAAATGACATTTTTTGAATAGAATTCGATACTATTTGAATTTTTTAAAATTGTGTTTAGTTTAATGGATAGCAAGTTACAGATTGTTTTCTATTTGGCCCGTTTTATGCCCCCATAGGATCTGTTGTTGTGGATCTATACATAAGAATAGGTATCCGAAGACCGAGCTAGCTTTACGTATTTGGGCTGTACGATGATGAACCAGTCAGTCATTTATTTAAGTTATTCTTTAACACATAAAGATTGTTGAATCTTTAAAATTTGACGTTATGCATTTTAATGTATGTATATAAATTTACACACATACAATAAATTTTTATATTTTGATAAAAAAAACGACTAACATTAACAATAAATAACATCTATTGTTTTTTATTAAAACAAAATAGTGTACCAAATTTGGCATTTTTAATGTTTAAATAAATAAATTTGGAACACACATGCAAAAATTAAAAAAAAAAAACTTATGCATTTGTCTACGTCAAAAATAAATAAAAAAAGGAAGAGTTCTTTATACAAATAAATAAACTTCAAAAAAGGCAGGTGAAATTATTTTTGCTTAAATAATCTTTTAACAAATTTAAAAAAAAATACTATTAAGGTATAACCGGAAGCTGCCTAAATTAACAAAATTGCAGTAATTATTATTAATATTGGGTAAAAAAAATTAAAAAGTTTAATTGTAATAGTGTTTAAGTAAAATCTGAAATTATAGTCAATAAAATAATAGAGAATGAATTGGTGCTTATAACTGGTTAAATAATATAATTAAAAGCAGGGACCGTAACAGTTATGACTTTTTTCAAAAAAGTCAAAATATAATAGTTATTTTTTGACTTTTATTTTTTAAGTCAAAAATAAAAGTTAAAATTTGACTTTTATTTTTTAAGTCAAAAATAAAAGTTAAAATCTGACTTTTATTTTTTTGGTCAAAAATAAAAGTTAAAATCTGACTTTTATTTTTTCGGTCAAAAATAAAAGTTAAATATAATTTGTATTTTCAGAGCAAAGTATGCAAAACACCAACTCCTTAACTTTCTAGCCAATAACCGTTTTTATATACATATGTACTCTATTATATTTTTTTTCTTTTAGTTTTAATACAAATTCAACATGTACTTATAATGCTAAAAATAAAAACTGTGTTAGTATTTAATTAATATTTTATTTGACTTTTTTAACATCTGCTTTCAATAGGAACAAAAGTCAAATTTTAACTTTTATTTCTGACCGAAAGAATAAAAATCAAAAAATAACTATTATATTTTGACTTTTTTGAAAAAAGTCAAAAAAATTAAAGTCTTTTAAGTTTATTATTCCTTAGCATAACAGCATCAATATGCTGTATTCAAATATCTGATAGACAAATTATATCCACCTGACTTTTTGATTTCAAATTTTAAAAATAACTGTTATTTTCGGTCCCTGATTAAAAGTATTAAAGCTCTAACAAATTAGTTTGTTTAATTTGTATTAAGGTTCGGTTTTATTCTTCGAAATGTCTAATACTTAAATAATAAAAGGTCTGGCTTCTCTTTTGTCAAATTAATATGAAATCGTTATTTATTGCAATATTTTTTTTCTAAGAACTATTGGTCAAGTTTTAATGCAAAATGCAACTTTTTTCTTTTTTTTTTGTTTGATTTGCCATCATTAAAAATCAATAAAGTTTTAATAAACAAGTAGTTTTTGATTCATTCAAAATATATTAACCTCTAAAGGGGATCACTAGCTTAAGTTAAGTTTAGTTTAGGGCACCTGTAAAAAAAGGATACTGCAGCTCACTTGGGTGCGCTTACCTGGTACCTTTATAATATTCGTAAAGAAAGATTGAAGGAGTGGAAATATAAATGACCCCCAGATATGTAGATTTGCGCACTTACTTACTAGTCTACCAAGAGACTTACTAGCAGTGTTGTCATTTAGTGCTTTTCGGGTACTTTTAATGCTTTTTTGCCATTCCCAAAATTGTTCAATACCCGTTCTCCACAGTGCCTTTAAGCGGCTTTTTGTGAATGGAAAAAATATTTTTTTTTGATTTTTTTATATGTGCGCAAAATTTAATTTGATCACATTTTTGGAGAATAACAGATTTATCAAAAAAAGACTTATTAATTCACAGAAAAAACTACAGAAAATTTTTTTCAAACAAATTCTTGTTCAAAATAATTTATTTTTTAGTAAATTTATTATATAGTCTCTAATAATATTTTAATTTGATTTTTAAATTAAAAAATATTATCGACTAGACAATTTAAATATTTAACCAGCTCAACAAATTTTTTTAACAGAAACCAAAACTGTAATTTTTCAATTAATTTCTTGCAAAACTGTTTGTTCAAATTTACAATTTCCGTTGTAGGTCCTCAGCCAGACAAAATATTTACTGATTCTCTGAAATTCCTAACTGATTCTACAATTAATTTTTTTTTCTGTGTTAATTAGACTTTTTATTTTCATAAAATGTAAAAATATTTCTTAAATAGATCGCTATTGCTGGAATATTGTTAGTAAGAATTTTATATTTCCGGCAAGTTATTCCAAAAAAAGTAAAACAAATAAATTTTATTATAAAAAGGTCCAGAAAATATTTTTTTGTGAAATTTTTAAATATTTTTTAAACATTGCAAGATTAAGCTAGGCGCTATCACATTTTGAAAAAAAGATATGACACCATTTTTTAAGTTCCCCACTGATTTTCCATAAAAAGAAAACAGTTACTGAGCATATAGTTTTTGTAAGTAGAATCGAATGTCTACTTTATCCTCTATGTATTTTTTTCAGGGACCATAAATAATGCTTATTTTCGAATTTTTAATGAAAAAATTATCTACAAGGTATTAGATATACCATATTTTTTTTTTAAAACCAAGGCTATTTAAATTTTTGATTTTAAGTTTTTCCTGAAATCATAATTATTATATTTTGATTTATATTTTTTTTGTCAAGAAAATGCTTATTTTTTGATTTTAGTTTAAATTTAAAAAATGTAAAATTTAAGGTTTTGGCTGAACTAATTTCTATTTCTTTACTTTAAAAAAAATTAATTATGCCAAAAAATTGAAAATTAAAAAAACAGTAGAAAAGTTTATAGGTAAAGCCCGACTATATTATACCCTACACAACATTTGTACGGAGGATTTATGAAAACAATAGACCTATAAAATTTGTATTCAGTATAATAGTTGGTGGCATAAAGATAAACATGTAAGCAAAAATTTAGGAAGGTGAAGTAATATTCGAGCCATTTATAGCCCGGAATGCGTATTTCAGAAGGACATTTTTATAGGGGCTTTACCAAGAAATGGACCGTAATGTTCGAGATATTTATAGCCTCAAATGCTTGTTCCGAAAGGACATTTGTATGGGGGCTTTGTCAAAAAATAGACCAAAAATCACCAAAAACAATAGGCTTTAAGCCAGGGCTAAAAACTTATCCTTGCCAAATTTCATCAAAATATACTTCAAATTAGGGCCTGTAGCGTGTTCACAAGAATACATGGACACCTAGTCAGGCAGACCAATGGACGGACGGACATTCTTACATTGACTCAGGAATTAATTCTGAGTCGTTTGGTATACTTGAAGGTGGGCCTCAGACCATTACTTTTGGGCGTTACAAACATCTGCACAAACGTATAACACCCCTACCACATATGTGGAGTGGGTATAATAATAATTATTTCTTGATAAAAAAAATTTTTAATAAAAAATAACTATTAGCTTTTTAAAATTATATTTGCATAAATATTACGGTCCCTGATTTTTTTCACTATTGCACAGAGTTACAGAATATTTCTGTTTATTTTATTAATTTAATAAAATTAACCCGATCTCAATATAAAAATCAAGGATTTGCTTTTTTTTTTGTTATTTAACATCATTGCCTCTTTTGCCCTAATTCTGTGTGCCCACAGTGCTTCTGATGAAGCAAGAGTTGACATCACTGCTCACTAGCGTACCCGAGCCCTAACTAAATAAATAACAGTCGTCAAAGCAACTTTTGGTTTATAACGAAGTGCCTGCTACAAGCGAAAATGTAATATTTCGCTACACCATGCTACAAACCGCTACTTGTATTTTTTTATGTGTTTGTTAAAAAAAGTCAGGCAGAAGTCGAAACTTGTGGCGAGTATGTGCCAGAGATCTGCGCCGATCGGCTGAAAGCCGGCCGACCCAAGCCGCCGATAAGTTTGTGATAGCCGCCGCCGATATTTTCTCGGCGTTTTGTCGGCTGAAAAATAGCCGCCGCTCGAACATTTTTTGAACTTTTTTATGTTGTTTGTTGCGTTTAAAAACACTAAATAATGAAACAAACAAAGATTTTTAATGCACTTTAAACTAATATGTTAATAAAACTTTTAATCTGACTATCTGCCATTACCATTTTCATCGTTATTTCCAGTATTTTTTGCATATACATACATACTTCCAATTGTTGGAATCCTATAGAATAAAATTATTTTAAAAACAATTTGTTTCGGCTTTATATTAGTGCCATACGTCAGAGTTGCCTTGGAATTGACAGCAGTTTTTATAAGTTTTCGTTTAAAATTAAATAAATAATGTTTAATTAACTATCATCCTTGCAACGTTTAGTAAATAAGTATGTGCTAATACATACATATATGTGTGTCTGTACTTTCAGCCGTCAACGAGCCGCCGCCGCCGACAAAAGTCCTCGGCGCAGGTCTCTGGTATGTGCTACAAAGCAAATTAGAAATGGCTTGTTGAATGTTATTGTTTACTTTGTTATTAATTTTTTACAATTCTTTTGCGTTAAAAATATAAATTTCAAGAAGAAGAAGAAGAAACACTCACAAATAACAAAAAATTGTTAAAAAGAAAGTAAGTTGCAGCTATCTTCATAGCATTTGCTGGAAAAGTGAATTATTGGTATAACGTGCATTATTGCCGCTTCTAGATTCATCTTGCTAATAGCGAGCACTCTGTCATGAGCTATAAAGAGCACTTCGCTTAAAAGTAACTTAAGTCAAAAAATAAATAACTAGTTAGAGGTTGGTTGCCTTCCAAAACGTACTTTGCTTTGCAGCTCGAAATTTCAGCAGCTTCCTTTATACAACCGTTGTAGTTTTGATAATGTTTAAATGTCCGTTGGGAAGCAGAATACATTAATAAGACTTTATCTTAGTTATAGGTCAGGCATTGTAGAACTGGCAGCGGCAGAAGTATGATAAGAGTAATATGCACGCCACTTGGATCCACCATAAATGTATCAGCATAACCATCTTATTTCGAGAAAAATATTAGTAGGGATCATATAAAAAGATCTAAGCTCAATAAAAAAACAACTAATGTATTCTTATTATATATTTTTACTTTGAAGGTATTTTAATAAAATATTGAACTTAAAATAAAATTTATATTAAATTAAATATAATTTAATACATTTAAATGAAATAAATGCCAATTAAGTGTCATTTGCGACACTTTCTGTTACTTAATTATACCAAATTTGAAAACATCCAAAAAAACACTTGTCCACACTTTATCTTTGGCAACAACAAGTATAACGGTTAATTTAAATTCTTGTGTTGAAATTAACACATTTTACCGCGCTTACAACCTACTTCCCTTATAGAGTTAAAATCTTGTTAATTCTTCTATTAATTTGATGCTGCTTTCAGCTTAAGTTGTTTTGGTTTATTGGTTATTTGGTTTTTATTGTTTTTTGTCATTAAATTCTGATAAAAAATGTTTAATAAAAAGCAAAACCACAAATGCTAATAAATATTTTAATAAAAAAAAGTTGTTTTCTATGGTTAAGCTAATGTTTTATCGCCCGCATAATATTTTGTGCAAATGTCCGTTAAAATCTTAAATTTAAATTCAACAATAAGAAATTTATTAAACCACACTTTAATATTATGCATAATACAGAAAGAAAAATAAACAATCAACACCTGCTTTTTAGAATTAGTTTTCTTTTAATTCTTATGATGAAAAAAGTAAAATGCCATTATTGATATGCCATTGATTTAATGTGATGTTATTCTTGGAAGATTTGTTTTAAAGCTTTGTTTTTAAAGTAAGAAATAGTTTGCCAATTTATTTTTTTTTTTAATTTTTTAACAGCTTTGCAAATTGAGCTAAATATAATTTTAAAAGTTTTTTCAACCACTTACCTATAAATTCATTTCGTATTCTAATTCGATCTTGTAGTGTTGCTGCTGAAATGATAACACAATTGATAAATGCCAAAAGAGCAACTTGATACTCAATTGTTGTTGTCTTTTCTAGCTCACTAAGAACTATTTTAAAACGATATCGTTCATTTTTGAGATTCTGAAAATAAAAAAAAATATATTAGGCCGGGCTTAACCAGTGTATAAATAAAGTCTTAACGAGGAAGGCCTTTTTTATGATAACGGTTAAGCGTTTAATATGAAAAATAAAAAATTAAATTTAAATGGTAAAAAAAATATTCATTAAAACTTTTTGAAAAATTTTTTTTTTTAAATCAGGAAATAAAAAAATTGTGCAAGTTTTACAAGACCCACGATTAAACTGTCAAAACTTGCAGCTGAAAAAGTATTAGCCATTAAATAATTTACCATAAACATAAAATATTATCAAAATTAATAAAATAATTACAAATGATGAATTTTAAATAGAATTTGTAAAAACGGCACTTACCTTATAATATTCTAATGTTTCTATGGCACGAGTATAACCATCTGCATTATACGCACATAAAGCTGAGAGTAATTCAAAGACTTGCTTCTTAACCACAACATTGTTTGTATCTAATGCAGTGCCTAATTTCGAAATGTAATCACGATTTTCGACAATGTAATCCAGGCCAATGCGTGAGTCCATTGTGAAGTTCTTTTTAAGTTAACAGCAGTTTAGCTATAGCGGTCAAATAGCAGGAAGAGAAACACTAACCAGTGTCGTTACAAACTTTTTTTTAATGCAACCCTTTTATGGATTTCCGTTTCGTATTAAAAAACAAAGTAGAAAAAAATCAAACGGCGTTAATAAACTTTAAAATTCTAGGGCCATTATTCATTTTGTTTAGAGTTCGAAATGCGGTTTCTTGTGTTTATTGTAATTTTAATTTTTATAGTCATTTTATGGTTTTTATATGTTATGAATTTTGTTTTTATTATTGTTGTCGTTGTTTCTTTGTTACATACAGGCAACAAGAAGAGACGAAGAAGCAACGTGTAGTCATTTAAAATAACGACTCTTTTAGAATTGTCAATTATTTAGTATGCAATTGCATTACCATTTGCATTTGTTGTTGTAATAAAATTTTTGTTATTTTTTTTTTTTTGGTTCTTTTAAGCATATGTTTTGTTGTTGGTTTACATGCCACTTTTGGAAAATCTGAAAGAAAATATATTGAAATTGATTAGAATAAATGATAAGGATCTTAAGATTTAAAAGATACCTAGGGGTTAGGTTTTTTTACCTAAAAGAAACTAATTACATGCACTGAAATTTACATAATATATAAAATTTCATTTAGATACTTTTGTGTATTCGAAATACCCATCATTAATTTCAAAGTATTTAAGGTTAAAATGTTTACATATGCAAGCTAAACAATTTACCACAAAAAACGTGACCACTAATAATTAAATTTTTTTTAATGGTTTTATTTCTTTAAAAAATCGTCGAGTAAAAGCTTGTTTGCTATGTGGCACAACTGAGGGTTTTCGAGAAAAATTATAGAAAATGTTTGAGTTTTTTAAAAGAGACTTTTTTAAATAAAATTTTAGTTCTTATAAAATTTTGAAAAAAATATAAAATTTATAAAAGAAAGGAAAGGGAAGAAAGGAAAAGGTTTTTGTGCCGCATTTGATAATCTTGAACAAAAATATATTTTTTGTTCTTTAAAGTGCGACATAGAAATTTTTATATACCCTGCAAAAAATAATGTTTTCATTATTGTATGCGGTATTCAAATAAGTTATTTTTTGTGTGTGTGTGCTTATATAAGTTTTTTGAATGCAAATACCGTAAAAAGTAATGTGGTGTAGCGAAACGATGTCTAGTAAATTGTGAATGGTATGAAAAAAATGGATTAGGGATTTAAAAAAGGGCATGTTAATCATATGTAATCAATTTCTAACTCATTTCTTGTTAATTGTGCTATTAGGCAAATAAGTAATTATCCGAAGATATATAATCAGCAGTTTAAAATTGTCAATAAATATATTTACCTAATAAATCTTCGTATGGAGTTTCTCCTTAAAAAACGGGATTAGAAAATGTGGCAACATTTTTTAGGCAAATACTTGACCAGTGGGTTGAAGCCTAAGCAAAAGTTTTTTAAACAAAGCCTTTTATATTTTTTTTTAATAAAAGGTGTGTTCATTTATAGAAAATCATCAATAATTTTCGATAAATATGTCTAGTACACAAAAAATTGGCAACTAGAGAGCCAAAAAAGAGCGTAATATGTTTCGAAACAAATATTTTTCTAATAGTTTCTACTAGTTAAAATTTTATTATCAGAAATTATTCAAACAGTCTTTCTGTCATTATGCTTTCAAAAAAATTATAAAAAAGTTAACAATAACAAAATACATTTGTTTGTAAGTTTTGGCCGTAAAAGTGTTGATTTAATTTGAAATATTTTTGAGAGCAATTTTGAAAAATTTCTTTTTACTCTCTCGTTGCTAGTATTTACAGGAAAGTTATTGAACACAACCAATATTAACCGCAATAAGAGTTATATCAAAAAAAAAAAAATGTCCCGCCAGGTCCTGTTCTGTTAACCAAATCCGAGTAACCTTACCGATTTTAAATCAATTACACACATTTACTCGATTCCGAATCGAGCTATCAAACCTGTTTAAATGCAGCAAATCGATCGATTTACAGAATACCATTCGATTAAAAATCGACTTGGTTTACAGAACAGTCAGGAATATTTGGTATTTGCTAAAGAGATCATGTGATGTAAATTAAAGGAACATATTGCATATAATACTAAAAATATTTGTGCGGCTAAAATTGCTTAAGCTAGAGCGAATAAAAAAAAATTTTTCGCAGGTTTAAATAGATAAATTTGGTAACGTGGTAACAGACGAATACAGTTTCTACTTACTGTTGCAAAAATCAACTGCTACTCTTGGAACTGGCTATGCCCAGGGCTTTTGGGGGTTATTTAAGTTAAAGTTAAAGTTTCCACAGCCTAGCTTGCCGTCTTAAAAATGACCGTGCCAAATTTTGCGGTAATACGGTAATTTACATATATACACTGTGATATGTAGAGATGTATTCATGGGGTTTTCCCCTTAATAATTAGCCATTTTAGGGTTTTGGTTATATCCACTACGCAGTGAACCGATTTTGCTGACTTTTAATAACTATTAAGAATATAACTTATACTTTGCCACAAAAACATGGTTTGTAGGAATCCACTTGGATCCGGAAACATGATTTAAACAGGCTGAAAGACAGACATGGCTAAATCGATTTTCCTATTGATAAGAATCCAAAATATATATCTGTGGACTTTTGACAAAACCACTTTTTTAAAAAAAGTGAATTTTACAGGAGACCAAAAAAAGTACTTAAACCTCGCAACCAGCATCGTAATTATTATCTAAAAAGTTTTAAAACCTAACATTGTAAAGTAAGTTAGTTGAATTTATTTCCAATATTGAATTTTCGCATGTACTTGCAATGGTAAAGAGGGTTTTTGCTCTCCTGTAAAATTCACTTTTTTTCAAATAAGTGGTTTTGTCAAAAGTCCACAGATATGTATAAACTTAGAGTCGCAAATGAAATTGTAGAAACTAAAAAGAATGGTATAAAAAACATTAAATAAGAAAAAAAATTATGTCAAGCAGAAAAAGTTTTTTAAATTTTAACATCTGGCAACATTTACTGGTAGCGATGCGACGGTTTCAAAAAAAATTATTTAACGTGAATGTTGTGTTAATAAATGTGTGATATTTTTTATTGCTCTTTTTTATTCTTTTAATTCTAAAAGGCACGATTCACTTATTTTCTTGGTCGTCTCTAGGGTTTGTTTTGACTTTAATTAATTTATTGATTTTAAACATGTTTAAAATCTTGCATTTTTAAACGATTGACCGATTGATAAAACACGATCACTTAATTTGTTTAATGTTACGCTCGACGACATACACTTAAAGTGTGCGTCTTGTGTCTGACTGCTATGATGATCTTTAGCAATAAGGGACCGGTCTAAGTGTACTGTTTGTTTCTGATTTGATTTTATTTAATATTTGATTTGTTCAAAATGTTTTGCATAAAATTAAAGTTAGAGGCAAACCAGGAGAATAATAAACAATGAATTAGACAAGATTTCGTGATCGCAATTAATAAATTTTTTTTTACCAAATATTGTATTTTTATTTGAACTTTGTTGACTTTATTAATGAAAAACATTTTATTGACAGAGTTTGGCCAATGTAAAAGAATCAAAATTAATATTCATAAAATTTATTGATTTTTTAATTTTGGTGTCTGTGATTTTTTTTGTTTTTTTATTTTTAATTAAAAATAACACAAAAAAGAAAGTTTTAGACGATTTACGCCGACCATATTATACCCTACACTACACCACAATTTATTTTATTTACGTCAGTATTAACATCTGATTAAATTTTAAGCATGTTAATCAAAGTGGCTTTTAGAAATGGGGACTTTAGGGACACATAGAAAATTATGGAAATACTGTTGAAAACCTTGTGTTAATATTTTCTCTATAGTTTTTTTGGGTAATTTTTTTTAACTCCGACATGGGAAGTCAAAATTCAGCAAGTCTTTAAAAATCTGTTGTTTACAATTTATTAAAACAAGATGTGATTTTAAATGGTTACATATGAGTATATACAACATTATAATTAATGCCAGAATCATAAAAGGTTTGCCCGTTTGTTTTTTCCAATAATATGTGAGCGTTAGTCGACAAGCTGTTAGTTTCCTAAAACATTTTAAAATATAAAGTAATAAAATTATTAAATCAAATGAAAAATTTATAAATATTTTTTATTAAGTAGAAGAAACATTAGCAAAACAACAATTTTTTGCTCTAAAATATTAAAACGACGATATCAGAACAATCTTAGTCATAAATTAAACGTAATGAAAGTATTTATTATACCTTTTAAGTGGTTTCTAATTTAATTATAATAAGATAACATCTTAATTATTCTTTGCTTATTATATTCAAAATAGATCAAAATTAAAGTTTTTATCATAAATTTTACAAATAATTTTTTTGAACGGCTTAATGGATTTTTGACATTTTAGACATTTGATAACGTTTTCAATTAGTCCCCAGTTATCTATTAAATTTCGGTCTTACTATATTAATAAATTCTTCTATTAAGAAATATGTACTTATAAAAAAAATTAAAAATTTTAACTAAAATTAATTTTAGTGTCTTGTAACTATCATTTATTAAGAAACGTTATTAATAATTCTATACCACACCTGCAGTTGCAGCCACTGGATATTTATTTGCTTTTAAAGAACATTTTTATTTAATATTGAACAAAAATTTATTTCTTAAAAATACAACAAATATAGTAAAGTTTAAAAAAAAATTTGAAATATGTAGTTATTTTGCGACGAACAACACGGGTTTTTGTTATTACTCTGTGCCCGATGCTCATCGGGTAGGTATTAATAAAAAAAATATATTGCACTTTTTTCAAGTCTTCTTTTAAATGAAAAAAAAAAGTTTTATACATATTTTTTTTGGTGGGAATAAAGCCTAGCTCACATTAGACAAATATTTGACAAAATTGTTGCAACCCAAATTAAATAATAATTTTTAATATCAAAAAAATTTTAACAAAAATAGTGATCTCAGTTATTTGTTTAAAAGTTTGCTTAGTGTAAATTAATCTTAAGAGAGTAAAATTATATGGTTTTGAGTATTTTTTTTTAATTTTGACGAATCGTTATAATTTTTTGTCAGGTATTTTTCCAGTGCAACTTTCTAACAAATTATGTTTGATGCAGAAGGTGTTAGTTGTCGTTTAGTTCCTTTCCATTCGCTGCTTACATTTCGATACTAGCTTAATAAACAAACACATTTCTACATGACTTCTAAGAAACTTATTAAAATTTATTATTTGCAATATTAAGCTAAAGTAAAATTTTTATTAAGTTTTGTTTTAAAAATCATCTTGATTTGAAGGTGGCATCAATGTAATTGAAAAAAACACGCCTTATCTTAAACAGCATGCGATCAATTATTTATAAATCAATTAGAATATAAATGAGTAGAAATACATAAGTTTAAGGCAGCAATCAATTCTGTAAGGTTAGAAAAAAATCTAATGTGAAAAACTAGAAATTCTCAGTTAAAAATCCCATCAAACCTATGATGCCTGTAAGTTGGCTTTACATGGTAATACAAAGTATTTAGATTTTGTATAACCAAAATATTATGAAATTCTCTCCGTGTTTAAAAAAAGAGAATAAAAATTTGTTCTAAGTATATTTCATGTTTACACCAAGGCGAATTCATAGAGAAGGTGGTCTCGACAGATCAGCTGACTATTTTTTGCTAGTGCAATTTTCCTCACAATGTGTCAAAAGTTTGTCTATGTGCTTCTTCTTGATTTAAAAAAATTTACGCGTCGGTAAGATTATTAAACTAAAAATTTAAAAAAGTGTTCTTAGTTAACAAATAGTAAAACCAAGTGATGCGTTCTTGTGCTTTGTGCAAAAAAAAAACACTGTAAAATTAATTTTATTCACGTTTTTCTTCTACAAATAATATACAAATAATTTGTGTTTTTTTTCAATGATGCCATATTTGTGTTTGACATTTTAGGTACGAATTTTTCGCCTGCGTCCACCTTGTATGAATTCGCCTTGGTTTACACGGATGAGGTGGGTAAAATCAAAAGCGGTTGCTTATTGCTGGTTTTCTTTTGGGGTAACGGCATATGGTCAAGGCTCTACAATACTAACAAAAACAACATGAAAAAATTCTGCTTTGATTTTGATTGTTTGTGTATTGTTTCATTAAGTGTAGCCACCTTTATTAGATGCTGTAAGTGCTGCCAATCTTTCACACCTCTGATGTGATGAGAATACACAAGTTTCTAAAATAGTTTAGAAAATAAACATTTACGGAACACTTGTCAAACTTTGTATCCGTATTTGCTCTCACTCAATACATTGTGCTTTTACATGATGAGATTTTGTATTATTCAACAACATATTTTGACAAGTCGTAATATATGTATTACCATGTAAAAATAGTTATTTTTTATGAAAACCCTTAGTAAGATGAACAACTAAAATGGTCAAATATGAAATGGAATTTATAGACCAAGGGGTGTCCTCATAAATTATGTAACTCATATGTATAAATTGTGTTTTGGGGTTTTTGAAAAAATTTTTAAAAATTTCACTTTGGGAAAAATGATGATATCCTTGAAGGATTTTGTGCATATTTGGCCAAGTCTTTCTTTGTCACTCATATGGACCATATGCACAATGAAGACTATGGGGTGCTCTATTAGGCTATATAACTCATTAGCCTGAAGTTAGTTTCTTTATAATATATTTCCTTATGTCGATCCAACACCTTGCCCACATAAAAAAGTGTTTTTGACACCTTTGGCCTTTAAAAAAAGGAAGTCATTAAAAATAGCAAAATTTAAGAAAAATATCGAATTTTCTATCAACAACGAGTAAGCTAAAGCGTTCTTAAAAAGCTCTTTGTAGTTTTGTTAACACTTTTCGTTGTATTGGTAGTTGTTGTTTTTTTTTATTTGTTTGTTTATTTTATTGGTATTTTTTGCAATTCGTAAAGCACCACAAAACAAATGCACATTAACAGACTGCGACGACTTTGGCAGTGGAGCGCAATAAGCGCAAGGTCGTTGTTGAGTTGTTGCTGTTATAGTTGTTATATGTATGTTTGTTTGTAGGTATGTAGTTGTTGGTAATACCAACCTAAAATCTGTTGGCTTAAATATAATTTACAACAGTACATGTTTATATATATGTATATGCACGTGTATAAGAACATACACACATAGATACATACATATGTACAAAAAGCACTTAAAATGGAACTGTTTTGATGTAAAGATAAACGTACACTAATGCAGCCAATTTATATAAAAAACGTACGTACATGTTAAGTCACAACAACAATTAAATAAGTTTAAGAAAAAACTATGAATGAATATTATTTTCTTTTACAACTTACATGTTGCTGCTGTAAATTTATAATTTTATCAATTTACGCTTTAATGCAAAACTTTTTAATGTATGTATGAATTTATATTTTAAACAAATGGCACAATGGGTCTATAGGGAACAAAAATAAAAGCTGCCGTAAAACTTTTTTCAGCGCTATTTTTAAATCTCCTAACTCGTATTTTTCAATAATCGTTAAAAATACGATTTAGGGTCTTTCTTTATTATGGTAACGATATGAAATATAACAATAATCGTTAGTTAGTTTTAAGTAGTTTATTTTTTAAAGCTCCAATTTGCCAACACATTGTGCATTGAATAATTATTTGTTTACTTATTATTAGCAATTATTTCCAGATAAAATTTATAGAGAACTGATAAGAATCAGAATAATATATTTTTGTGGGCTTATGGGGAGTTTAAGTGGGTTTTTACAAGGTGGTTTGGGAGGAAAATATTTAGATTTTTTTTAAAAGCGTAGGAGCTAACATCTAATGAAATGTTCTTTTAGGAGGTTTTGGTAGTTAAACAAAGATTATAATTTTAAACTAAAATAAGATTGTTTTAATAAAATAAAAATTTCGGCACAACGAAAACAGATGCTGTTGCGTTAAGCTTAAATTATACGTGCCATAAGATAATGGCATAACATAATGCCATAACCCTAACTGTTGCCATAAAAACCAAAATTCAATTGGTTTCTATGATAATGTCACGTATAATTGAACCTTTAACCAAAATTGACGTTAACCGTATGGTTAAGGTATGACAGAAAAAATTTTTGGTTGATGCATTAGACGTTACTTATGTTTTGGTTACCAATAATTAACATTTCTTAGAAAATTTTTTTTTGAAATCAATAACCATAAAAGATATATATTTATTAGGCATATTAAGGTATGTAAAGGTACTTGTGTTCATAGATTTTGTTTAATATTCGCCCATATTCTTTGTCATTTAAATTATTTTTCAATTCTCTATTAACAATTTTTGCTTTTGTTATTTTTTCTTATTTGAATTTACAGCGGCAAAACATCAATTAAAAAATTAAATAATTTATTTTGCATATCTAATGGATTTTATAGAAACATTTACGTTGTTTTTGAAATTGAATTAAATGTTTTTATTTTATACATTCCATCTTAATCCGCATTAATAATATGACAACGCACATAAACTAATTAGACACGTTAGTTGCAAAACTTAAGAATAAATTGTTGAAGTCTGGAAAATAATGGAAATAAAAAGTAAAATAAATTTGAAATTAATACGAAATGAAAAATAGTTTAGATAATACGTAAACAAAATATTAAATAATCGCATTTTTTTACTTTAATAAAGTCACTACCAAGTATACAGAAAATAATGGCACCAATTAAAAAAATTGCTTGACAACGACTAAAATTTCTAAAATTTTGTTTGCTAAGCCAGTTGTATATTAATGTATTTTGAAAAATTTCCAAGGGTTCTAAAATTTAAAAAAATTAATATATAAGTTCTGGGGGCAAGTCGTCGCATTCGATTTCTATATTAAAAGCACTGACAACGCAATCGATCGATTAAATTTCGATTTAAATCGAATGCGGCGATTTGGCCCCTGGTGACAAAAATATTTATCAAAAGTATTTAAAATTGAAGTTGTTAGTCCCATTTAAACAATAAAATATTTGTTTTGGCAATTTAGCTATTGATTCGACAATGAATTTACAAAAACCCCAAAAGCAAAACTGTTAAAAACGCGAAAAAAAGAATTTAAAAAAATTCTATGCTGTTTCTTGTTGCTATTCAATTGATGCATTTTGTCACTTGAGTTATCGTCTCTGACATAAACCATGACTTCGCAAATGCTAAGTAATGACATGGAAAATATTTAAGCGATTTCCTGTTTGATTTTCTGCGCTAGCTATTTTTATGGCTTGCCGGTGCAGTAAAAAACTAACCGTACTCCAAAATTTTGAGCTAACCCAACATTAGGATCTCCTTTTTTTAACCCCTCAGATGGTAAAGAGGGTTTAAATTAGTTTGTCATTTCAATTGTATTTTTTCAATATTCAATTGCGATCCCATGAAGAAATTATATTTTATATCCAAGTTAAATCCTACGGACCGCGTTAAAGATGGTAGCTTTTCAAAATCATCCGATCAGTTAACTACGGACCGATAAATAATACTCAGAATTTGTATTATTTATCGGTCCAAAGTTAACCGATAACCGATTTTTAAAGAACAAAATCGATGCGTGTACTCCACTATATCTCCGTAAATATGATGGCTGTTGCCACAAAACTTTGCATGGTGACTTTGAAGACGGCAAGATTATTTGGGGGAAACACAGCAAGTGGAGTGGGAACTCCCTTACAGTTGTATACATTTTATGAAATTAAACTCAGAAACTGTTACAGTCTATCGACTTCAAAACTACAGAAAGTTGTAGCTCCCATCAATTTAATAAAATTTGTTTTTAGAACAACTCAAATCGAGGTAAAGCATATAAGCAGGGTTACATTTTTGTCGACTCAAAGTAAATGAGCAAATACTTAAGTAGGGTGTCATATTAATGTTTACTTGTGCCTAAACCCCTTAGTGCTTTGTAAATAAAAACAATTTGTTCTTCTTATTAAACGACAAATATCTTCAAAATAAATAAACTTGTTTAGTTTTGTAAATATTTTATTATTATTATTATATTTTTTTATAAATATGGAACAACCTTTGCATGTTAGTTTATTTAGCCATTAGAAAAAATTAAAACAATTTAATAAAAATTATTGATTAGCCCAAGGTATTTGTAATCATTGTCTTTAACATTTAATTTATTCGATATATTTTATACGAAACAAATTGTGATTCATAATTATTTATTCAGAGCACTTAATTGTTTTATTTACAAGTGTGTAACATTATTTGTTTTTGGTTTTTATACAAAATAATATAAAAAAAAATTGTTAACAATTCATGTAATAAACAGCAATTTTTAAAAATCAAATTTCAAATTGAGGGACACCTGCCATGTATTCTGTCAAATCGGACGATTTTAAAAGATCTCAAACTAATTTCAAATGTAACAATAAGTTTAATGAAATATTTAAAAACAAGAGGTGTGACTTGACTATGTTTAAGGTTAGATAATTAAGGGTAAAGTATTATGTAAAATAATTGGGCAGGGCAAACAAAAATATGCTTTAAAAAAGAGCATTATATGCGCATAAAATATGCGATAAAAAGTCAAAAATATGCTTTAACTAATTTAAAATATATGCCTTAAAAATAAAAATGGGAGGAACTTAGACTAAAAAGACTGAAAATGCAGCATTAAAAATTAAAAGTTGCGTTAACGAAATAGGAAATTGATATTGTTAAAAAAATACGGCACAAAAAAAAGGGGACTATTTGGGTATCGTCTTTTTGTCAAATCAAAACAAACCCAGAATGGGCTTTGCTTCGAAATAAATGATTAAACAAAAAAAAAAAAAAAAAAAACAAAACTCTCAAAAGATTTTTTGTAAGGTTTTCTTTTAAATTAATATAAAAAATTCAAAAAGTGTTTTAAAAATAAAATACAAAAAAAAATTCTTTTAAAGGAAAGATATGCCAAAATATGCTGTTATATGCAAAATATGCCTTAACAAATTAATGCCGAAATTTTAAAGCGATTATTTTTGGTTGCCCTGTAGATGGGATTTAAAATACAAAATATTCATATAAAGATTATTTAAGAAATACAAAAAGATTTTTTTATATTAATCTTTGGAACATTTGAAGCCTACTGTGAATACGAGAATAAAATTTTTATTATACCCAGACCATATAGTAAGTATGTGTGGATAATGGTAATATCAAAAAATAATAGTCTTAGACTAACTTTTAGGCCCAGGATGGACAGGAGGCTCAAGAAAAGCAGGGGGTTCTGAGGTTCATTATTGGGACCCTTACAGGGCACTGCGATGTGAGATGTATGACGAGTAAAAGGGACTATGAAACCGTTTACCTGCCACTGTCCTTGGCTACAGGTCCACCGACAGAGGTGGCTAGGAGAGCGCTTTTTAGATATAATTGTTGAGGTCTCGGGCTGTGGGTTGGGGAACATCATAGGATTCATTAAAGTGGTTGGGTAGATAGGGAATATCAGCGCCTACGAGCGACTGACTAGCTGATGGCATTCTTGCTTTCTTTTCTTACTCCTGTATCGATCTCCCTACAATTTTCTTTGCCTCCAAAATTTTTTAAACTGCTAGGAACTGTTCAATAATTTCCAACAAATATCAAGTGCTGCTAAATATTTTATTATAATTATGTATATGTTTTATAAAAATTTTCACAAACAATTGCTTAAATCTAATTTCGCGCTTTGCGTTTTCAAGACCTGATTACCTATAGTTTAAATTTTTTTGAAGCGTTGCAAAAACTTTATAACACATTTTTGTGATTAATTATTTAAAAGTAAAATTTAAAATGAAAAACTCTAAATATGGCAAACAAATTTTCACTTGCTTATCATAAACAATCTGAGAAAACACAAAAGGAGCAAACAAATAAATCAAATACATACTTAGTAGATGCAACCAAGCAACAAAAACAATAGGAGAAAAGTTGCAAGCAAACAATGACAGTGTCTGTATTCACACTTGGTTTTTTTGTAATTTGTTTTTTTGAATAACAATTTTTTTAAATTTTTAATTCTATATCTTGAATATAAAATTCAGCAAATGTGAGAAGTTGTAAATAAGACAAGTACTACTCATCGTCATCGTTTTATAAACTGCTACTCATACATGTCACATGAAAAGAAAAATTTTCGAATCATTGCTACTACTTTATATGCCGTAGCATGAACTCAAGAAAAAAAATTCAAAATGAAATTGAAAATAATAACAATAACAGCATTACTGCTGCACATGGTCTTGAAGCATGAGTTTTTACATTCACATGTTTAAAATGATGTACAGCAACAACAAAATTATTATCGGCAGCAACTGCAACAACATTGACCTCAAGTTGACTAAAAATGGGTAAAAACCTCTTTTTTTTCAAAAAAATTAAACTTTAGACTTTGGAACAAAAATAATGTATGTGAATTGCCATTTACGATGACAGATCGCCAGATGGAAGGACAGACAGGCTGCATAAATAAATAGTGACTACGGATTTATTCATATATAAGTTCATACAAATATGTAAGTTTTTATACAAAATATGAAATGTTTGTTTTATTTAAAGCCTAGACTGACAATGAGTTTACAAAACAGATTGTGATTTCTGTTGTTGTTGCTGCTGCACTTTATTTAAATTAAGGATGTTTAAATTCTTTTGTTGTTGCTGACTAATCATAACTGCTGCTGCTGTCTGCTTTTGCTAAATGTTTCTCAATAAAACATAAATTTATTTGCGTAAGTTTTATTTGGCGTTTTTAAAACCATATGGAAGTACTTGTTGTTTCTGTTGTTGTAATCAGTTACATTTATAACTATTTGCGCCTGCTTCGTTACTAGAAAACATGTGTGTTTATGAAATGTGTCAACATTATTTAAATTAAGCCTTTGAAAACAACATGAAATTTGCATGTTCTTGTGTTTAAGTATTGTTTTATATTTTTTAAAAAAATTCTTTTTCGTGCAAAATTTATATTTCCAAAATAAGCCACAATTGTTGCATTTGACAAATAGTTGTAATTATGGAAACAATACTTAGGAGGCAGGGATGTAAAACGTTCGGGCGAATGTTGGTAACTCCCAGACATTGTAGTCAAATTATCTTTTTTTAGCTCCTCCGAACGTCCGCCTGGCTGGGGTCCATCTCTTGCAATTAAAGTACGGATCGTATTTTTATACTTGCACTACGTACGTCATAGGGTTAGTATGCGTTTGTGAAGGCATTATTTACTCCATACATTCTAAGACTCACCTTTGATTATACCGATCGATTTAGAATAACCTTCTGAGTAGATAAAAGCAGGTTATATTTTTAAAAATGCACCCTTCAGTTGAACTCCCAACACGTCCTCTGAAGCTAGAACTATACAATTGTGTCCTTTGTGGACATTCAAGATTCCTTTAATAATATTAACCCATCATGCACCACCGGGATCTCTGTGAGATGGGGGTGGAAAATTCTCGCTTATGCGGATGACATAAAAGTAAAAATATTTGACGTCTATCTGGACACCATCTGCAATAGGATGAAGTTGTCTTTGAGACACCCCTCTTAAACGGATCTGGTGTTGTTTACAAACAGATGCAAGACTCTTTCTTTTAAATCCTCAAAACGAAATGTAGTGGTGCTGACTCAGTGACGAGAGTGGTGAAGGCAAAAATATATGTGTTCAAACGTGTTATTAATAAGATCTGGGGCATTGATCCTCGGAACATTAGCTGGCTATACAAAACGGTGACTAAACTGATTCTCTTCTATTAAGCTTAGTCTGGTGGCAGGCTATTGAGAGGACGATGCGCAATAGGGCAATTCCCATTACAGACGCAATGGGATCCACTCTTATAAGGTAATTTTTAGAACTACTCAACTGGCTTCTGGTTCATCTGATGGCAGATAGAGGCACAAATCATGCGGTCACGCAAGTTTTATTTGAACTGCCGATTTTGTTCCCAATCTAATTAACTACTGCATACCGGAACCTTTTGCCCACAGAAAATTCTTCTTGTTTATTTATTTATTTTAAAGGGCGTCGTCGAAGTCTGTCAATCTGGAGATATATACGGACGGGTCTAAGGAAAACTTATGTTGGTAGAGGTAAAGACATTTTTACGCACAAGCAGGGGTCCGGATCTCGTGCAGACTAACCGATAAATGCAGATGCCTAAAGGCTGAAATACAGGACTGTCGGCAGGAATATCATAACATTCACCAATAGCTGAACTGCCATTAGGTCCATTACTGATGCATACTCTTCTCACAATAAGTCCGAGAATGCTGGGTATCCTTTAATTGTATGGGGATACATTACAATATCACTCCAGTATAGCTGCGGGGTTACTAGACCAATGCGGGAAACTTTGTTGCCGAAATATTGGCGTAGGGCAGTGCGAAATTATCTAATGGGTCGATTGACCACTTTTGTGACATTTTCTTCTCTTCTTGCAAAGTTTGCGGGAATATGTACGCCAGCGAAATCACAGGGAATGAAAATAGATTCGCGATGTTCCCAATGTATGCTTAATCTAAAAAAAGTGGATGCTGAGAGACGCTTTAGCCGCTAATACTGGTAACTATTGATCTAACACCCATGCCAGTAGATTGGGACAGCCTGCAACGACTTTAGTAGAGGCTGTAGAAATGCAGAAGAGATTGAGAGAATTAGCCACCTTTTTAAAGCTTGCCCGGCACTAAATGTTGTCCAGATCAGGCACGGGGCCAACAGGCTGAATAGTGTATAGTATCGCTAACATTGGCCTATTTAGTCTTATACTTATTTAAGGGTAGCGACTGGCTAAAATAAGGACAAGGACGGGACAACTATTGGCAACAATTTATTTCAAATAATCTCTACCTTAAGCTTTCAGAATTTTCAATCTTATTTAATTTTCTTTTTTATCTTCTCTCTTCTTCATAGGTATCACAGGAACCAAAGAAACGGATCCAAGACCCTATTTAAGGGAGTTCTAACTCCAGAAATCACATTTGTCCTTGTAAACTGAGGAAAAATTATATCAAGATAAAATTACACACGGACAAGTCGTTATAAAAAAAAGAAAAATAAAAAAAAAAATTAATTATTGACTCAAACATTATATTAAATACTGTTTTTAATATCAACATTTTCAAAACGCTACCCATCCTGACTTTTAAAAAATATTTTAACAAAACGTTTTTTTTTTCACAAAAATAATTAAGTTATTTTGATCAAAATCAACAACAAAAATATGTTTTTGCAAATATCTTATTTAATAAACAAACTGTAGTGGAAGGTTATTTATTTATATCATTTAAAAGTAAACAAATTATATTAAAAATCATTATAAACGGTAATAACCAGTTAACTGGTCAACCTTACCTACTAAACTTGACGCCACTTTTACCAATTTGGCAAAACACAAAAACAAACAAAAAATCACAAATGAGTAGTTTTTCATTTAGTTTTTGTTTAAATTAAATTTTTTTATTAAAGATGTTATTTTGTTGTTGTAGCAAACCATAAAAGCAAAACAACAGATTAAGCTGAACTGGCAGGGAACCTGTTTATTAAAACAATAATGAGTCAATTATGATCTACTTATTATTGTCAACGACAATCATTGTAAATTTTTTAAGGTAAATCCTTTCTCAATTATAGCTTAAGATGGTTAACAAGTTCAGTAGACTTTGGGTAACGTGTTTGAAAAAAGTGGTTATTATTTGTAAATTAATATTCTGTGGACGATTTAATTGAAAAACAGAAGGTGTTAACATAAATGTTGCAGCATTTTGCTGCAGCATTGATCGATTAAAGTACTTTCTTTAAACAGAGATTTCGCGCAACTGCTTTGGCCATGAATGTCCCGCGGCCAGGGCCCAATCGATCTTCAAGGAGTCCTGAAAACATTGAACTGGTTGAAAGCAGTTTTTGTGAAAATTAGTGACTTTTAATACGAAAAAGATCAGCCACAGTTATTATTATTGGAATTTAAAAAAAGGATCTAAAGTTCCACCCTTCTTAAATTAAAATCGTTCAAAAACTGAAAGAAAGTGACTTTAAATTACTCAAAAATTATTGTGAAACGATGTTGGAGCGGTTTTGCACTGTAAATCCCATTTTTTGGAGCGAAGGGGCTTGTTTTCACTTAAACGGCCACGTCAATAAGCAAAACTGTCGTTACTGATCTCCAAGAACCCGCAACCCTTGATTGAAACATCAAAAACCATTGCATTGCCCCAGGGTAACTGTTTGGTGTGCCTTATCCACGCATGATTAATAATAGGATAATTCTCGAGGCCAGGCGACGAATGTCAACGGTGAAAATTATCGACGCATGACTACGGAGTTCTTTTTGCCAAACCTGCGAGCTCATCAATCGTGCTCTTCCAACACTTGGTGGCAATAGGATGGGGCGACTGCACACACAGCCAAAGCTTCGATGAATTTGTTTTGTTTTCCCCGAAAAACTGTTAAGCCGCTTTGGGAACATGACCAACGAAGTCGCCCGATCTAACTCCCATTGTTTTTTTTTATGGAGCTACCTCAAAGAAATAGTTTATAATGACAACCCATAATCTCTTGTGGCTTTAAAAGAAAATATCGTCAAAAAATCAGCTAAATTGCACCAAGTTTACTGCAACGTGTGGCGCATAACGCAAGGCTCCATTTTGAAGAGGTGTGCTTAACTCGACGAAAGACATCTGGATGACAAAGTCTTTAAAAAATAAAATCCGCATTTCCACTCTATCATACAATGCTCTTAACAAAACTTTTTGCCAATTATTACGTTTATTATTTAAATTTGAAAATATAAATCTGCCACCAGACACCCTGGATAAACCATCTGTAAATAACCATTATGGCACATATTAATAAATTACATATGAATTGAAAAAGTTACTAGTCGTTTGTAAAACACACCCCGTGTGAAAGCAACTAAAACAGTGCTGCTACACGTGCATGTTTGCCAACATAAAGTTTTGCCTGAGCTTTTGTTTTTTCATGAAATATTTTTATTGTTTTTGGTAACATTGTAAATTGTTTTCATTTTGAAAAAATGTTAATGCCATAGATTATGTTAAAAAAAGTGAAATGGAATTTTAAAATAATGGAAGCCTAATGATGCGTGTTCAAGCGTATTTTATGCAGCCAATTATGATGTGGGAATCAGTTTATTATAAAAAAAATCAAAATATACAAGAGCATTTATTTAATAACTGTTTTAATATTTTAGAAACATGAATTGAAAAACAAGTTAGAGCGCTATAGTCAGCTGTGGCGAATTTTATATACCCTTTACATTGGTATTTTTGTATAAAGTGAGCTTGAAGAAATGAGAAATTTCTTTTATTGAAATTATAATGAAACGAATAAAAAATTAATTTTTTATAAAAAAACACGTTTTGTTTTGGACAAATTTTTTGACCCAAATTTTTTCTTTATGAGAAAGAAAGAAATATTAATAGCGATCATCTCAGAAATATTTCTGAGATGATCGTGGTACTTAAGTTGAATCCTGAAAAATTACTTCAACAGACACGTAGACGGACATGTCTAAACTGACTTCCCTATTTATAAGAATTTTATTAAGAAATTAAGAAAATTACAAACGGAATGACAAACTGATATACCCTTATTACTATGTGCAGGGTATACAAATCTATGGAAAAATACTTTAAAATTTAACTAAGCTGAAAAATAAAAAGTATATTTTATATTTATTTAAAAATGTAGTAAAGGTAAATTTAGTGAAATTGTAAAAGTCCAACTTTTGTCAAAAAATAAACACTCACAAGTATAACATTCTACTATTATTTCTCATTGTCAAATTATTGTTAACTTTTCGATAAGATTAAATTTAAGTTCAATTACTTTTAAAACTACACTTGAAACAAATACAATTGGGTTGCAATTCAAAGAAACTAATTACACGATACGAAGTTATTAGCTGTTATTAGTTAAACATTTTTTAATGAAATATTGTACCTATAAACTATAGTTTGTTTTTATATAATATTTTACGGAAGTTTAATTACATTTTATTTCTAAACCCAATGCAATTTAATTGAATAAAAAAATTGAATAAAGAAAATCAATAAAACTAACACATTGAAGGACACACAACTTCAATTGGCACAAATATCAGAGGAAATAAGGTGTATTTATAAAACAAATGCACATATAAACATACATGTATATCGCATATAAAAACCTAAAGCAGACGCAAATCAAAATTAAAAAAAAATTATTTTCTCCATAAATGTGGTCCCAGATCCAATCTTAAAGGAATACCTAATAATTTGTTGGCATTAAAGAATATTTAATTTTGAGTTAAATTTTTTATTGTTTACCTCAATTTGGTTATGAAATTACAACCCTGTCTTTAAAAACAGGAAAAAGTCCTCCAATGGATATAAATGATTTTGGATTGCTACTGTTAACGATTTAGTATGCGATATGTTCATAAGTGTTTGATATAGTATGTGTCTACAATTTTAGCAAAAATGCACATTAAAGTCGTACATTTTCATTTAGTACTAGCAATTAACCCGCTACTTCGTAAGCGTGATTTTAAATATTATCTTAAACAAAGTACTAAATGCAAAAAAAAAAAAATCCGGTTAAAAAAATAAAATGTGTGTTTTAATAAGATTCTCTAATTTTCTATCCCAAAATTTGCAAAAATATGCACAGAAATAAAAGAACACCTTTTGTGTACCTAAATCTCATATTTCAAAAAACAAAGTCTCAAAACAATGCAAAACACAACCAGATATTTGAAAAAGTATCTCTGGTTCACCTACCCAACAAATTTTTATTTCATATTTATATCTAGAACCAAAATCTTATAAAAGGACCAAAAATATAAAGAATTGACTTTTTGTCTACTTTTCTAACTTCCAGCATGAGGGACAGTAGCCTTTAACTTCATAATCTCAATATATGCAAAAGAAGTAATAAAAATGCAAGACATTTTCTTCTTGAGCTAATAAATGACTTTTGACCTTCATCTGGGTTAATAGTCCTCACGATCATATTTTAAGACGCATAACATCAAAAATACACAAAGTACAAAATATGTGAAAAAGTACTTTTTGTTCAATTCATAGACCTCAATCTGGGCCAATAGACGATAATTTAATACTTGTGGACTTATAATCAGGGAAATTAAAAAAATGCTCTTAAAAAAGGGTTTATGCGCAGCATTTAAAATAAAGTCGCCTAAACGAAGTAACGAATTTATATTGTAAACAATCCAGTACAAAATAAAAAAGGGGAAACCAAAATAGTGTTAAATAACGTTTAGTTGAGCGGTCCTGAAAACTAGCCTGGTATCGATTTTTGTCAAATTAAAAAAAACCCAGGGGGCAAATTACGGCATTCGATTCGAATCGAAATTTAAAAATTCTTATTAGAATTCCTATATTAAAACACTGACAATTCAATCAATCGAGTAGAATTTCGATTCGAATCGAATGCCGTAATTTGCCCCTAAAATTGGTTTCGCTTCAAAATAAATAACTAAATAAAAAAAAAGGTGACAATTAACACCCAAAGAATTTTTTTTGTTTTTTTTTTATTAATTATATAAAAATATTAAGAAATGCTTTTAAAACGGATTATACAAAAAATATTCTCTAAAAAAAAATGGGACAAAATATGCTGTTATATGCAAAATATGAAAAATATGCCCTAACAAATAATTACCAAAGTCTTACGAAAAATCTCAAATAGGTGATAATAATAATGGGTTTAGTTTTAAAATAAATAAAAAGATAAATAAAAAATAAATAAAAAATTAAATAAAAAAATAAATAAATTAAAAAAAAAAAACAATTAAAAAAAGCAAAAGAACACTTGGATGATTTTTTGTTATTTTTTTCAAAATTTAAACAAAAAATTTAAAAGAAATTTTAAAAACGTATTTTACAAACAAAATATGCCCTTAAAGGAAAAATATGCTGTTATGTGCAAAACGCAAGGATAGGCCCTAACAAATCGATGCCAAAATATTGAAAAAGTTCGGAAACGGATGAATAACAACATTAAAAATTAATGCGACACGCAGTAAAAAATATATGATTTTGCATATTTTTGGTTGTCTTGTTCAAAATCCCAAAAAAAAAAAATAGAAAAGGCACCAAAAAATGTGAAAAATTTAGATTTCTATACTTAAAAGCTCAAAAAGTGCAAGAAAGTAGTTAAACAAAATTTTTATCCTTTCCTATAGTTAGAGTCCAACATTTTAGAAAAGTTACCAAAAAACATAAGACCTCATATATTTTCGGGGCCTTTCGAACACAATTTAAATTATTCTTTATTCGTTGAAAAGTTACAAAGTGTATCTAGGCACTTTTAATTTTTACTTTTTTTCACCTCTTAGGGTCCAAAACTTAAAAAAAATGCCAAATTTTGCCAAATTTTTTTAAATAAAATGCGAAACTTCTTGAATTTTTTTCTTTTGTAATATTTTTTTAATTTGGCCAATTTTTATCGCCTTCGGGTCCAAAATTTCCAAAACCTCGTGTTAGCCGATTTGACATATGGGAATTTACCCGCAGTCCAATTGTCTCTGGCTCTACGCGTTTAGGATGTGCGATGATGAATCAGTCAGTCATTAACATTGTTCCTTTACATATAAATATTTTTCTATTCTAGATTTTCTTAAAAAAGTTTTAAGTCTATAAAAACCACGCAGAAATAAACTTGTTTACACAAGAAACTAATAGAAAAGGCGAAAGAAATAGAAACAAAAAAGCTATAACAAATGCTTAGTAATTAACGAATATGCCATAGAAAACGAAAAATCCTATAAAAAGATTTTAGTCGGCCAAGCCCGACCATGTAATGCCCTACACTATATTTAATTTCATGTTACACAGTTATTATCCTTATCGGGTCCAACATTTCAAAAAGGTACCGACAATGTCCCCTTTTACTTTTAGACCAAAGATAATGATTTTTGAATTTTGTTTCTATCGTATACAGTTTAAAAGATAGAACGTTTTTTAATTGTTTACTTTTCGGCTATTTTTTTTACCCCCTTCGGGTCTGCATTTCTTAAAATCCCTTCTTAGTAGATCTGTACGTCGGGAAAGGTCCGAATTTCAAGTCTCTAGATTTACGCGTATAGGCTGTAGAATGATAGTTCAGTACATATAGTTACTCTGTTATGTATTTAGATATTCTTATAAACGAATTTTATTTGGCCAAAAATTTTTATTTCGAACGAAAAATATTTTTTTTCTTGACATTTAAAAAAAAGTAATACAATATGACAACAAGACATGAGTAAATATCTTTTGAATTACCCAAGTATGTATTAAAACAATTAATAAAATACATTTGAATCACCGTTTATTTGCGATAGTGTAAAAACTTATACATTCAATGAAGCTCCCACGAAAATTCTATATCAGATTCAACACAAACATATTAAACAATGTTTAAGAATTTAAGTTTTAAAATTTATTTAAAGAATTATTTCATCAGGCTTAGACAAAAAAGTTGGCTTTAAAATTAAATTAAAGAAATCTATTGACAAAATCATTACAAGAAAATTGTTATAAGAAGATTTTTAAAATAAATATAAAACTTCTTTGTTTATAACAAAGCAAAACAAAAACAACATAAAAATAATGAAACATAATATCTTGTAATGGCGATGTATAACAAGAATAACAGACATAAAGACATTCGGACGGAGGAAAGAACTAGAGTTTATGAAAAAATACTTTAACGCAATAGTGGCTTAGATTGCTTAGCAAGATTGATGTGCCTACACAGAATTGGCAAACAAAAAAAAAAACCGATCAAGTCAATGTCAAATTGTTAACGAATATGCCACCATCAAATCACTCTGTTCATACTACACATGCTGTATTTTTTCTAATCGAATCGCATCTAACGATCTGATACAAACACCTTGTCAATATTAGAAAAAATAAAAACAAAAAAGATATAAACAAAGCAATAGGCATATTTTGTTGAACTCATAAGACATAAAAAATTAAACACACATATCTTTACCTTAATATAAAAAGGCCTTAACTTGAATTTTTTTCCAAGTCAAGATTTTTGTTAGCTTCGATAAATGGTGTGCTCATTTATCACAATTAGCCAAAAAATCTCGATTTAAAAAAATACGAGTTGGGACCTTTTTTTATTAAGGTTACGATACATTCTTCTTGACAACGTTTTGATTTAAATGCTTAACAAAAAAAAAAAAAAATGAAATAAATATTTTGATAAAAAGTTATCTTGGAAATCACTATTACGATTTGTAGTTTTTAAAACACATTTACACACAAGTACAAACTTACAAACATATTATGTTAAAGGTTATATTTGAAATTAATTTGCGATTACTTGAACTAATGAACTGACGAATGTGGAAGTACTCAAATAAAAGTCACTTAAATCTAATTTTTTTAGAAGTAAGTAATAACTTGTGTTAATGACTTCCAGGTTTGTGCACAATGGGTACAAATAAAATATTATATGGAATATGAAGCATTAACTTTAAAGCTTGCTCTCGATCTATAACCAACTGTAGCTCTTATACAGGGTGTCTGTTGGCAGATTTATATTTTCAAACTGAAATAAAAAACATAACAATTGGCACAAAGTTTTATTAAGAGCATTGAGCGATAAAATCAACATGCGATTTTCATTTTTTAGAGAGTATGTCATCCATCTTCAAAACGGAGCCTTGTGTTCTGAGCTACACGCTGCAGTAAACTTGGTTCATTTGATCTGATTTATCAACGAATATTTTCCCTTAAAGCCACAAAAGATTGAGGATTGTCATTATTAACCCTATTCTTGGAGGTTGCATAATAAAAAAAATTAATGGGAGTTAGATCGGGTGACCTCGATGGCCATGGGATATCCCCAAAGCGACTGATCAGTTTTTGGGAAGAAATTTTCCCGGAGAAAATTCATTGAAGCTTTGGCTGTGTATGCAGTCGCACCATCATGTTAAAACCACGTGTGTGAAGAGTATGATGAATGAGCTCGCAGATTTGGCAAAAAGAGTTCCGTAATCATGTGTTGATAACTTTCACCTTTTAAATTCGTAGCCTGGCTTTGAGAGTTTTCGAAAAAAATGTTCCAATTATATCATGCGTGAATAAGGCACACCACCACACCCCGGGGCAATTCAATGGTTTTTGATGTTTTTAAATACCAGTAACGGCAGTTTTGCTTGCTAACGTGGCCGTTTAAGTGAAAATGAGCCTCGTTGAGCCAAAAAATATAATCAAAGTCACTTCAGATTTTAAACGATTTGAATTTTGAAAGGATGGAACTTCAGATGATTTTTTAAAATTTCATGAATAATCGCTCTTGGAAGCAGCCTCACTGCTCTTTTCCCTTTTGAAAGTCGCGGATTGTCACGTAAACTGCTTTCAATTAGTTCAATGTTTTCGGGAGTCCTTGAAGATCGACTGAGCCCTGGCCGTGGGACATTCATAGCCGAAGCAGTTGCGCGGAATCTCGAACGAATTAAATTTGCACTTGTTCTATCACGTATTTGCCGACTACCGAACTTCAAGCAAAATCAACGAGCTAATTCGTAAAAATCATTACTTTTAAAATATGTCTCCACAGTGAACCCGCGATGATTACTAGACCACTGCGACATCGTGACTGAAGAATCCAAACAATCGATTATTCCAACGGCGCTACCCTTCCTCCGCACCGTGTGTTACTTTTTTAAATAATCGAAATTAAAATATAAGTTTGCCACCAGACACCCTGTATCAGTCGTATTCTCGAAAATTAAAGTTAAATTCAAAAACAACAAATAAATATTGACAATTGCATAACTTGTACCGATTTACTTATAATTACCCTTTTTCCAAAAGTCGTTGTCTAAGGAAGTGGAGTTGAAGTTTAAAAAAGTATAATACAAATGGAAAAGGATGAAGCAGACAGGCCAGAATATGTGGCGAAAACCTTACTTGCAACCCCTTAGACTGACAGACTTGCGAAATTCCTGCTGTTCTATCAGGGCACTCTCATACCTTTCTGTGGAAATGGAATTAACCCCCAAAATACCTAATGCCTGTCAGTATTAAAATAAAACTTGACTAAAATAATTGGCATTAAAAAGTTAATAATTTCAATAGAATTATTTTAGAGCCGCCCCCTAATTGTGAGTGTTCGAGCGGCCTTAAGTGGTTACTTAGGTAAGCGTGTGTCACCACCCAACATGGCAGGGAGACTTTAAAGACTAAATAGTTATTTAAGAAATTTTGTTATGAATAGGAACAATAGAAGTGAGTTGATCCTTTAAAAATACATACATTTTATAGAATTTTATGATGCGCTATATCTTAGAAATAAGTTGCATTGATTAAAAGGCTTTAATCTTTAAAACTTTGTGGTCCTTTTCTCTTCAAATAATTTTTAGAGTTATACATATACCTTTGATTGGTAAGAGTTATTTTTAATACCAAAAGTGCCATAGTGCAAAATTACAAATGATGGTAATAAATTTTATAGTAAATTAATTTAGTTTAGGCGCATGTCTGCTCTACTTAAGGTTATTATGTTCGTTTTCTTTGGGCCTCATGTATCAGAAATCTTCAGTTTTGGTGTTAAAGTGTCTAATAAATAATAAATAAAAAATAATAAACACTAAAGTTAACACATTTTTTTATTGTTTTTAGCCATTAACGTTTTTATGTTAAATATGTTTTCTAACCTCGTAATCATCTTAATTGTTTCCCATATTTTGCTTCATATTGGTTTTATTAATTTAATTAATATTTTAATGATTTGTAGTGCTCTGGCTCATATTTCATAAAAAAAAGGGAAAAACCAATATTTTTATTATTTTTATTATTGTTGTTTAAAAACAAATGTCAATTTTATAATCTGTTTACACCTCCCCAACAAATACATAAAAAGAAATAAAAACAAAAAATTAAAAAAAAAATTGATTGAACTTTTATGGTTTAACAATTCAAAGTTAAGGTCAGAGTAGGGATTTCGACGCAACACATTTAAATATACATATGTATGTAAAATGCGGTTTATCTTAAACAATAAGAGGCGCACACTATTAATTATGTGCATTGATAAAAAGAATTGTGTGGTTGAAGTTTATGAGCTCAACATAATTCATTTCAATATAGTTAATATAATCGATTATAGAGCAATGAACTTTAATTGTTTATTTTTTATTATTAAAAGAGATTGTTGGTTAAAGTTCTACATATTTTTTTCAAAAATTTATAATAAGGAAAACTAATTAATTACTTATATGTCACTGATAACTTTTTCTTACCGTGAATAAGTACATACGATCGGAGCTATAAACAATAAGAAAAAAAATATTCTTTAAAATTTAATATATTAGAATTTATGAGAGCGAGTTTAAAATTAGTAGATAAACATATTTTTTCAAGAATAAAAATTATTTTTGAATTTTTTAATAAAAAAAACCGACAAAAAGAAAAGCTAGATTGATAGAAAATCAAATGATTTTTAGTTTTAGAGAATAAATAATTATATGGGGGATTTCATGTCAAGTGACCCAACTTTTTTTTTCGATTGGAAAGAAATTTGGGCCAAAGTAAGTTCTTGCAGAGAGTAGCATAGACACAATTTTTTAACACGATCGGTCAAGAACTCTCTGAGCTAGAGGGGTTCAAAATTTGACGTTTTCGGCAAATAGGTGTTTTTTCTCATACATGTAGTTTGTTACCTTTTGCTTTTAACAAATTCGTCCCAAATACTTTCGATAGCTTTTTCTTCAATCTTCCAGAAAAAAATATTTTTAAAATTAAAAAAATTTTTTTTTTTATTTTTTTTAAAAAAATAATTAGAAAAAAATTTTTTTTTTCCAAATATGCCCATTTTTTTTTTTTTTTTTTTTTTTGCTCAAAAGAAAGCTTAGGTCTTTTGCTTGAAGAACTTGGAGGTCGCTTAGTGGGATGCGAGTGGGATATCTATAAAAATAAATGTTTTGTAACTCAAGGCAGAGGTTTTCCAATTTTCGCGTATATTCTACTTTAATTTTTTTTCCTATTTATGTAAAATTATCTCTTAAGCAAAAAAAAAATTAGTTTATGCTAAGAAACAAAATAATTTAACCTTTTCGACGGTATGCATTGAAAATATTAACAAAATGTGTTCAGACATTGCCATATACAAGTGATTTTATTCCAGAGGCCTACTATTTAGTTGGTAATGCAGTGTCGAGTGTATGAGACTTTATTTGGTACTTGCATACCGTCGGAAAGGTTAAATTATTTTGTTTCTTAGCATAAAATAATTTTTTTTTTAGCTTAAGAGAATATACGCAAAAATTGGAAAACCTCTGCCTTGAGTTACAAAACATTTATTTTTATAGATATCCCACTCGCATCCCACTAAGCGACCTCCAAGTTCTTCAAGTAAAAGACCTAAGCTTTCTTTTGAGCAAAAAAAAAAAAAAAAAAAAAATGGGCATATTTGGAAAAAAAAAATTTTTTTCTAATTATTTTTTTAAAAATAAATAAAAAAAAAAATTTTTTTAATTTTAAAAATATTTTTTTCTGGAAGATTGAAGAAAAAGCTATCGAAAGTATTTGGGACGAATTTGTTAAAAGCAAAAGGTAACAAACTACATGTATGAGAAAAAACACCTATTTGCCGAAAACGTCAAATTTTGAACCCCTCTAGCTCAGAGAGTTCTTGACCGATCGTGTTAAAAAATTGTGTCTATGCTACTCTCTGCAAGAACTTACTTTGGTCCAAATTTCTTTCCAATCGAAAAAAAAGTTGGGTCACTTGACATGAAATCCCCCATATTTAAAAAGTATTTTATATAAAATAACTATTTTTTTGAACTCTTCACATAGTGATAAGTGTATCAGTTTATCATTCCATTTGTAATGCTGTAATATCCATTTGCGAGCCCATAAGGTGTATATATTCCGGATCCTTATAGATAGGAAAGCCATGTCTATCGTTGCGTCTGTCTGTTCGTCTGATTAAATCAAGTTTTGGGAGCGAATTAAAGTCGGCCGGAAAGCGTTTAGTTGTCAATTTTTTTTTGGCTAAATGTGAGAAACTATAAAATCTTTTGACTTTAAACTTAATACAAAGTATTTCCAGCATGATACGTACACTAGGGAGGGGCAGCTTCCATAAAAATTTTTGGTAAATTTTTTGATATGTGGGAAACTGCAACAGCAACCGACATCAGATGTCCTACAAAAAGTAATTAGACAAGGTGGGCCAAAAGAAGTCTTCCGTTGTTGTTTGGCTCTAATTTTTTTCAAATGAAAAACTTCGATTCTGTTTATTTGAACCTTTAGAATTTTATTGGTCAACTCGAAAAAAAGATATCGGGCAAATGGGCGCCGTCACAATTGATTGCTATACGGGCTCGTTTTATGGCATTTTTCATCACTCCAGTGAGAACTTCGGGCGACAGATTCTCGCACTCGTATCAAATGTTGTCCTTGAGGCTTCCAGGGTCTCGGGCTTGTTCACGTAAGCATGAGACTTCAAAACACCCCACAAAAAAAATCTGAAACGGTTAAATCGGGCGATCTTGCGGGCCAATGTAAATAGCCAAAACGAGAGATGAAGCTACCCGGGAACGCCGCATTTAGAATATCGGTTGTGGCTCGCGCAGTGTGTGCCGTTGCTCCGTTCTGTTGGAACCACATGTCCTCCAGTCATAATTCGTTTAATTGTGGCAGAAAAAACTCGGATAACATGTCCCTATAGCTCGCACCCCTTACTGTTGTCGTTTGACCAGAGGCGTCTTCGAAAAAATGGCCCGATGACTCCTCCAGCGTGAACAGCGCACAGTCACTTTGAGCGGGTGCAATGGCATCAATTGTGGATTTTCGGTGCCCTAAAAGCGATAGTTATGCTTGTTCACGTATCCGCTGAGTGGAAATGAGCCTCATCGCTCATTATGATTTTGGTCGAAAAATCGTCCACTTCGGCCTCGAGATTGAGGATGGCTTGGGCGCAGCATAAACGCGTTTGGCGGTCAAAAGGCAGCAGCTAATGCACGGACTGGACTTTGTACGGGAAAATGGCCAGGTCTTTGTCCAAAATTTGCCTTAGGGACGACCGGCTGATGGGTAATTGCAAGGCACGGCGCACAGTGCTTTGATCCCATATAGTGATGGGACAAAAATAGAAGGAGTGGTCCTAGAGCTTTGAAATTTGGTACAGTAGTATAAAATACTTAAATTAAGAAAAATCGGGCAAAGGACACGCCTACTGCCCATATATAGAAAGGACGAAATTTTCAATTTTGACTACATAACTGCACAGAAAGTTACAATAGTCCGTAGATTATTTACATCCCGTGCTAGTAACTTGTGCGATAATTTTTATTGGGATTGACGCAAGGACTCTAGGTCCTGCCATATATCCTTTTTTGCAAAAATGCTAACGTGTATAGGCTTACTTTACCAAAGAAATTGACTTGTGCAGACCTTTGGTACACTAGTATAAAATACTTAAACTAAGAAAAATTAAATTTTTTGAAAAAATCGGGCAAAGGACACGCCTACTGCCCATATATAGAAAAGACGAAGTTTTCAATTTTGACTACATAACTGCACAGAAAGTTACAATAGTCCGTAGATTATTTACATCCCGTGCTAGTAACTTGTGCGATAATTTTTATTGGGATTGACGCAAGGACTCTAGGTCCTGCCATATATCCTTTTTTGCAAAAATGCTAAGACTGTTACAAAAGTTAGCCGATTCTCATTAAATTGGGTGGTATGGTTATTATTATGTGTCAAACAAATGTTAGTGCCAAATTACATTAAAATTGATTTATAAAAATAGAAAATAAAAATTAAATTGGCTAAAAATCTTCTACATTATGATTTTGACGACAACGTGAAAGTACAAAATGACAATCTTTCTAAATTAAATTTAATTTAAATACGTATAAGTGGGTTTTTTAATAATAATTTTTTTTTTTTTAATAAATTATATATGTATATTTTATTTTACAATAAATCTTCTTCAGTATTAGAATCTTCCCAGCAAATATTGCCGCTCAATGAAACATTTGTCTCGTCGTCTTCAACTGGCTCATTAGCATTTTCTCTTAAGTATATATATATCAATTTCTGCAAATAATGGATTTTTTTTGGGTCTTTCGATTCCTTTTTGAAGTCAAAAACGGATCTAAAGATAGTATTAAATCTTTATGAGTGTATTTTCGTGACATTTTCCTCGTATGGGACAGTCTTGCTTTTCTCACGATTTTGTGGTTGGCTTCCAATGCTTCTTCAGACAAGCACCCTGAAATTCATTTTCAGATACCACAATAGACGGAATAAATTTTTTTTCTTAGTTTGTATTGCATACAGAGACGAAAAACAATTTGGGTGTATTTCATTTATTGTGTTACGTAGCACACTATATTTTCTTTCGGTCAAATCTAAATTCATATATAGCGCCAAAGCTTTTATTGCTGGTAAGCATTTTGAATTCGACATTAGGCTTTGCAAAACAGAATGAGATTCCCGTTTTAAATTTTCTACTGCAAAATGTAGTTCCTCAAGGGAACATTTTATTACTAACTCTGGGAGTCAAATCTAGCGATTTTCAATTGCTGTATTAGTTTGTTGTGATGCAAAGTTTTATAAGATTTATGAAAAACATTACATTTTTGTCATATTTTGATCTAGTTTTTGTTATGTTGTGATTTATTTTAAAATGTAGTTCTTTATTTAATAATAAAACACAAACTCTTTTCTAAATGCTATTCTTACCTACTATTTATATTAAACTTAACATGCTGACTTCATAGAAGTCAGCAATGTTGTGAAAGTGCTGACTCGCATTATCAGGTCAACACTTTGTGAAAGTGCTGACTCGCATTATCGGGTCAGCACCCTTTATGTTTGTTTAAATTAAACTTAATCTATATACGAGGGTGGCTCTCAGTTGAAGTTGTACGATGGTGGCTCTCAACATCCCTCCCCCCTTTGTAGAAAAGTGTGGCTCTTTTATCACGGCTTCTGTTAATTGTTGTCGTTGTCGTTGCCGTTGACGAAATTGTTGTTAAATTGTATTTTGGACCATGTTTCTCACGTAATATAGCTTAAACAATTTTCCGACGTTTTTCGATTTAAAATAACTAATTGAATCTCGTATGTAAGGGATTCTGTGGAAGAAGATCTGTTCCATTGAGATCTGATTTAGTAAGTAAGGGCTGAAGAGCAACTTCATTTTTATCTCATCATAGTTGTAATTGCAGCTGTTGTTGTTGCTGTGAAGTTAAAGTTCAAAAATGGTTTTTAATATTGCCATTATTTTTTACAGTGAACTTGCTAACTGTGTTGATGTTTTAAGGCATTTGTAGAGTCAAAATTTTTGTTCTGGTTGTATCATCAGTTGTAAAATTAGCACACGACTCCGAAACTGACGTCTTTTCTCCGACACTACGCCCAGGGTCCAGTGGTTTTGCTCTATTACTGGAATGAGCACCAGAGCCTTTTTTGACAACTCTATCCTTCTTGTCGCTCTCTGCAATCTGTCGATATTCTTCTCATCGGAGGGGTCGAGGTTCCAGAGTTTTAGCGCTGTGTAAAACTGTGCGTTGAAAATGTGGATATGTTCTGCCTGTGAGGGTGTGGTGTTTGTGTTCAGTACCCATCGTAGGAAGACGTCTATATGTTGGTCGTTAAGCCAGCCGTTGTTTCTGATGATGTGATAATCGCGACGTTTTAACTCTATGTACCTGTTCTTAAACGGGTATCTGCAAAAAGGTTGGTCCATCTTTAGAAAGAATTTGTCGTGCACCGCCTATCTTTGTTTGTTTAATACTTAAGTGATAACCGGTTGCTTCGCGCTTTTAAGTAAAACCCAACGACCTTAAATTTCATTGCACAACGCTCCTATACTCTGTGTCAGCATTCAGTTTTAATCATGCAACGTAATCGTAACCTTAGCAAAAACCCTACTTCTGCGTAGTCAGGAATTTTTCTTTTTTCTTTTTTGTTAGTTACTTTCTTTTCTGTTTTATATATACATATATATATATATATTTTTTTTTCTTGTGTGTGCTGCATCAGGTGAATTTGTAAAAAAAAAACTTGACTTTCTTTGACTTCTTTACTAAATAGATGTGTGCTTGCTGCGAAGAGCATTTGTTGTTCTACTTATAGACTAGGGGTGAGTTTTCGTCAGGTATTAAATGCCCTCAGGCAGGTCCCTCGCTATATTCCGTCTAATCTGCGAATTCCTAGCCGTTCCCTTGGTGATCCTATTTTCTGTTATTCTCACACTCACCTGTCTCTGCCGTCTGAACAGTATAATTGCGAAGATAGTCACTCCCACCAGCAATGCAAAAGTTGTAACGCTTATTGTTGTGGTCACTATTTTGTGGACATGTAGTTCGTCTATCTTCCTGATATTTGCCTTCTGGCTTAAGACTATGTCTTCGAATATCAGCGGCTTTTCCGTGCTAAAACTGGTCTCCTTAGGGGGTAATGCGAAGCTTTGTCCAAATTTGGTCCACCGGTTAGTGAACGTTAGGTCCCCTAGTTTGATCGTACAATTGTTGAATTGTATGTAGTAATGGCCCTGCAACTTGAGCCCACGGCTGTCGCAGGTGCTTTTCATGTTCGTGGAGTTCGCGTTGATGATGATTACCTTACTTTCGTCTATCTGGATGATGTCGTATTTTGTTTTCCTCAGCATTTTGCATGGTTGCCTGATTACACAGCTCCGTGACTCTTTTAACTCGAAAAACGCTCGTCCCTCTACGTACGAGAATGCTCGGTCCCCTGTTCTGACTAGGTTTTCTAGACCTTCGTCTATCTGTAGGCCCTCTCTGTTTGGTACGGGAACTATAATCGAATTTTCTAGGGCTATTTTTTCTGATGGCACCTTAATGATTAAGCTGATAGTCCTTTTTTGGCCAGATATTATCCCTATTCTGATATCCTTTAATTTCTCTACATCTATATTGAATGTCTCTATTTCCTGCCGGGTCAATAGGGTGGGTGAAAAGATACCTAGTCTCGCAGATGCAACTGTTTGCTGTAGATTCTCTATTTTTCCTTTGAGTATGTTAATGTTAAACAGTTGTAAGGTTGCAAGACTTTTCCGGGCTAGGTCTTGATTCATGTCCCCGATTTTATTGATCTGGTTATCGAGTTCCTGCCGATCCTTCAGTATGGCGGCTTTCAATGTTTGCATGGACGTATTGAAATTGTCGTTAATGGCTATCTGTTGATTAAGGCCCTCTATTAGCTGGTGGTTATTTTCCGTTTTTACTCTTTGCTGTTCCTCGATATTCTGTCTATCGTCCTCGTCCATTGTCCCGAAAACAAACTTCAGGAGGGCTCCTCCTGCATTTACCAACCCCCTGGCTTTCCGCTGCGGTAGCAGAGTGTGCAAGGCGTTCTCTACTTCATGTAGCTGGGCCCTGGCTAGGTCGCAGTGGGGTAGGTCCCCTATTTTGTCTAGGTTGTGATGGAATTGTTTTATCACAGCACTTATGTCCTCTAGGTCAATTACGTGGATGATGTAATCATATTTCCTTACTAGTTTGGCGGTTCCCATCCGGATTTCCGCGAAACCATTGCGTGACTCCAATTTTTCCATATATAGCTCCGGGCGACTTCCCGGGATACTGAGCAGTATTAGAAATCCTACGGATAGATACTAAGGTAGGGGCATAAATCAGATAGGTTGCTAAACCGGCATGTCTGGGTCAGTTAGACGTCCTATAAAAACCATATATTTTCTCTTGTCTTGCAGGAAGTCATACCCTGATTGGGATACCTACGAGACGTTCATAAACGTCCCCTTATCATGCTGGGCCTTTTTCCTCGTGCTACGCACCCTTCTGGGTTTGTATCGTTTCTTATATATCTTTCTATGGGGTTGTACTAATTTATTGTCTGCTTTCAGGTCCCTGGATGGCAACCCCTCTTTTGGATGTGTCGTTTTCCAGCTGGCGAATTCCCTTCCCGAATCTTAGTTCCCCAAAACGGTGAGTTGTATATAATTCCTAAGCCTCACAGTAGGAAATCGCTTGTCCCTACTGGCCCAATTTGCCTACAGCTAGCGGCTGTTCTGTGCGGAGTGCGTTAGATAGGGCAATCCCCCTTATCCCTCTTTTCGATCTATATGATTTCTACCTTTCATTTTTTTTTCCTTATTCTTTTTCCCTATTTTTTATCATATAACTCCTCTAATTCCCTTTTTCAGTCTATTCTATAATTTCTACGATTCATTTCCCTATGACCCTTCTGGTCCTCTTTTCAGTCTATTCTATTATTTCTACGTTTCATTTCCCTATGACTCTTCTGGTCCTCTTTTCAATCTATTGCTCATATATTTTCGTTTCCCTATCGAGTATCGCTCCCATTTTGCCCTAATCCCGTGCCTTTGGTTTCGAGCCAAAGTGACCAAGATTTTTAAAATGGACGCCTGATAGATTTCATAATGCTTCCTTTCTTAGTTTTTTCCTCCTTTTTTTTCCTCTTATAAGGCTTCCTGCCCTTTCATTTTACTATCTTCGGTTTCGCTTCCCTCGTTTGTCTAAATATCCTCTTTCTCATATTCCACCGTAGACTTTTCCTCTCCATTCCCCCTGTACATTTGGTTTCAGCCAAAGTGACTAGGATTTGAAAAAAAAAGTACCTGCTACCCAAAAAAAATTGGAAACTACCCTACTTGCACTCTGCAACCTTTGACAGGTTTCTACTTCGCTAGCTTTATTAAAATGTTATGATACACTTTCTTCACGTTCCTGTGTTTTAGTCTTACGTTGACCGGCCACACCATTTGCCTTATCTTAAAATGTCTAGTCCTTGTCCCCTTGTCATTGTATTGTTCCAACATTTCTTTAGCCCTATTCTGGTTTTACGTATTGCCCAATTATAATGAAAAATATAAAGGCATACTTACCATTCTCACCTTTACTCGTTCCATCCATTTTTTGAATGTGAGAAAAAATTTAAAAAAAAACCGCACTGTATAAACAACTTATTCGCCTTTCCCGAAACCTCCTTAATGCGGTTAGGCCCGTGACAAATACTTTCACCCCTTACACTTCGACAAAGACACTAAAGGCGTACCAGAATGTGGCTGCTTAATACCTTCAGCACTTCGTTTCCATATTTAGTGGTTTCATTGTTTTTGCCAACAGGGTCCTCACCGCGAAGGTTTCGAGAACAACGTGCAATAATTATTTCTGGAGGGTCCCTTGGGAATCGCAGGATTCTTATTATTTTATTACCGGCTGCGCCAATTGTTGTGATTTATTTTAAAATGTAGTTCTTTATTTAATAATAAAACACAAACTCTTTTCTAAATGCTATTCTTACCTACTATTTATATTAAACTTAACATGCTGACTTCATAGAAGTCAGCAATGTTGTGAAAGTGCTGACTCGCATTATCAGGTCAACACTTTGTGAAAGTGCTGACTCGCATTATCGGGTCAGCACCCTTTATGTTTGTTTAAATTAAACTTAATCTATATACGAGGGTGGCTCTCAGTTGAAGTTGTACGATGGTGGCTCTCAACAGTTATAAGTAGTCACAACAGACCTGGAAAAAACAAACTTTTTGGCAGTTCATAGCTTACATTTTAAAAATTTAGCTAACTTCTAGCGATTTTTATACTAACTTATCTATATTTTTGGGAAAAAAAGTTAGCAGCAGTGGTGGGAGGTAAACAATGAAACACCAACGTCAATCTGTTAATTTAGCAGCATCTTGAGCGTCAAAAAGAGGCAAACACTATTTTATACTTATTTTTTTAATTTATCTCGTTAATTATTATAATCTTATGGTATCAATTTGGTTTTATATGTTATTATATTGTAAGTTTTTTTTATAGTTTTAGCTCCAGAAAACTGTCGAAATTTGAGAAAAAATCACGAAAATAGCCATTTTTAAAAAAAAAATTTTTTAAAGTTCCGGTTAAATTTTTAAAATTTTTTTTCTTGTAGTTTTTAGAAGACAGTATGAATTTTTGAAAACAGAAAAAAACCCATAGACCATATTTTTCTTTTTTTTTTAATTTTCCATCAAAGTTAAAAAATTTTTGGAGCTTAAGTGAATAATAAGCATTTTTTAAAGCAACGAAAACTATGTATAGCAAAATAATATAATGAAAATTTTTGCACAGTTCGTTTCGAATATAGTTAGCTATTACAAGAAACAATTTGAATTTCATAGTTCAAAAAATTAAATTTTTACAATAATTTTTTTAAAACAATAAAAAAACCTAGGTAATTTGGGGTTTTAGTGTCATTTTATAGCGTAAAATACATAGAAACGCAAAAATTTTACTATTTTGTGGTTTTTTTTTTTTAAACAATATTAATTTAAATTTATATTTTTTAGTATTTGTAGTTTGTTTTCTTTTAAACCTTAGAAAACTGTCGAAATTTGAGAAAAAATCACGAAAATAGCCATTTGAAAAAAAAAAATTTTTTTAAAGTTCCAGTTAATTTTTTAAAATTTTTTTTCTTGTAGTTATTAGAAAACAGTATAAATTTTTGAAAACAGAAAAAAACCCATAGACCATATTTTTCTTTTTTTTTTAATTTTCCATCAAAGTTAAAAAATTTTTAGAGCTTAAGTGAATAATAAGCATTTTTCAAAGCAATAAGAAATACTTATAAAAAAAGAAATCACAAAAAATTTTTTTTACAGTTAGTTGCAAATATAGTTATTTGCTACAGAAAAAAATTTCAATCTCATAGTCCAAAAAATAATTTTTTTACAACTGTTTTCCTGAAGCATGTAAGACGCGGGTATTTGTTTAGCCATTTTTACTTCAAATTCTTTGACTTTGGCGCCCCCTAGCGCCACCAAAAAGAGCTAAATCGAAAAAATTCTTTAAAATTTATTTAAAAATTATTATTATCTGTCGACCTATATATTTTTATCTACAATATAAAACATTTTTTTTTATTGTATTTTTGTCTATGGGACACAGCACTGTGCGGCGTCTGGTCAATGCTTCTGGCGATAGCTCGACATCCTTGCCAACAGCGGTGATATTCTCGACAGAACGCGCGCTCCGGAGCCGACGCTCTCGGCAGCGTTTTGCGTGGTTACATACTCTTCAAGGTTGGTGGCCAAACGGCGCAGTGCTTACGCAGTCGGTGCCGGACGACCGGGGAATCGGCGACGGCATTCGCGCTGCGCCAACACCACAGACGAATTGTTACGCAAAAAAATAGACACGATTATTCCGCGTTCTTGGGGAGTGTATCGCTACATGGTTTGTTCACTTGTATTCTACATCTGTCTAGTTTGCAAATGTCAAAACAGATTTGACATTAGTCGCCATTTACAAAAATAAGAGCACCTTCCAGTAGGGTGATTTCTTTTGGACCACCTTGTAGAACCTTGACTATATTTTGGAAGAATCAAGTTGGATAGGATCAGGAGGACCGGAAGCCCGCATACAAATAACAATTTTTATTAAATTTTTTTAAGTTAATATCTCAAAAGCTATTAAAACTATCGACCTCAAACCTCTTACAAGGTATTTCTATTAAGATGTTTTTAAAATAAAAATCACAGCCGAATATACTAACGTTTTATATATTGAAAAATATAAAAATTATTATACTTAAACTATTTAAAAAAGATTTAAAACATTATGAATATATATGAAATAATGTTTATTAAAAGAATGACGTATGTTTATTAATAATTTATTACTCAAGTTTTTTGATTCTCACACAAAACTTCTACATTTTTGTGGCACATGGCTGCATTCATTCATAGATTTGTTTTATTCTTTTTACAACACATTAATATTATTTTTTTTTAAATTAAATTCAATTAATGCATGTAGGTGTTATTTACCACATGTGTAAAGAAAATCGTCATCATCTTTATTTTGTCTTCATTGAATTATGTATTTATAAAAACAAGTTTATTAAGAAGTTTATTCTAGTTTTAAGAAAATAACAAAAAGAGTACCAGTTTTTTATTTAAACAGAATTTTGCTTCTCTTCTACTTTATTGTTTAAAAATATTTTTATTCATTCAACAATATATATTGTCTATTGGTTGCAGTTATTAAGTATTTATCAGTTGTATCAAGTCGGTACAATTATTTGGTTATATCGTTCAAAATATTTTAAAATTTTATATATTTTTAAAAATTTATATGAATTAATAAAGTCGATCCTTCAACAAGTGCATGTTTAAGATGTTCGATTTAGCTAAAAATATTTTTAATAATTGTTTAAAAATAGTCATGAAAAAAGGATTTTACGAAAAGTGAAATGGAAAAATTTTGATTAAGTATTTACTTGTTTGTACCGCATAAAAGGCAAACCCGATTTTACAATTTAAAGTAAAGGTACTGCAATTTGCTACGTCACACGCTGGGTTGAAATGGGTTGAAAGTGACGCTTAATTGAATTTTCAGAAAAAGCTCAGGAAGCCAGAAATAAGGATTTTAAAAATTATAGGGAACACTTTGCTTGCAAATGCAGCCGAGAAAAGTCGAATGAAGATATTTGAAATAGATTTTTTTTCAGTTCAGATCCATTCATATCTAGTATTAATAAACCAAATGAGCGGAAAGAAAAGCAACAATTATCAAATTCCGAACTACAGCTTTTGCTATCGCCTATTATTTTTCAAGAAATAAAAGTGAGAGTAATGATAGCGAAGATTATGATGATGAAGGTGAGGATGAACATAATATGGTTTCTTTTTTAGTGTATGGCAATTATTAATAAACAAAAAAAAAAAAAAAATATAAAAATTTATTTCGTTACTTTTTTAAAAAAGTTGTAAAATTCTCGAAATCCTTCAAAACCCAAATTCAGACTTTAAAATTAACTTATATTCATATTTATGCAAAATATATATTTATTTTTTTATTTTTTAGAAAGAAGACAATATAAGCTTTTGTTTGCTTCTCTTTTTTTAAAAAATTCACTTTCCATTTTAAAATTACGGCGAAAATTCTGAAACGAACTATAATTTTCCGAAAAATAAAAATGTCTATAAGATCGTAAAAAAATTTTTTTCCGTGTATCTGTTTTTCAGAATATGCCTTTTAATGCATATTTAACGATTTGAAAAAAAATTTTCAAAAAAATTTAAATTACGGCTCCCATGAATTAATCGCCACTTTCGGTTTCATCGAACCCACTGTGCGTCATTTAGAATTTAAGTAGATGTGGCATCACCTCGTATATAAATTAGCAGTTTTCACTACTATTAGCAATAGCTTCTGGTCCAGCAAAGGGTAGCCAAGGTAAGCTTGAGTTATATACTATTAGATGTAAGTTTTCCAATTATTTATTTTTTATATTTTCAATTTTGAGCTCATTTTTAATAGCTTACTTTAAATGAAAATTTTTATCAAAATGTAAGTTATTCCCGACATTCTCAAAAATAGCTACGATTTCTCATCAGCATTATTTCTATTCGGATTTTACAAGAATTGGAATACTGGAACTATATTCATACTCTTAGACCAAACTAAACTAAAGCCGATTATTAAAAAGTTATTTGATATTCCTTTAGTATGAAAATTTATGATTTTGAGGTAAAACTGAATTCACCCTCTACGTAAGAAATTATTTTTACGTTATTGGGGTGGCAACAAAGCTATAAGAAGCTTGCAATTGTGCATTTTTTTTAACAATTTTGTTAAAAGAAAGCTAATAAATAACTTGCTATTAAAGTTTGACATCTTGTTACTTATGGCACGTTCACACGGAAAACAACTTTCGAGGTTCACTCTATCTTCACGGTTCGCACCAAGCCCATGATACAAAATTTTGAGAGCCAACCTTACATGTTCATTTTTAATTCTGTGTGAACCGCGGGGATTTTTTTATCTCAAATTTTCGTAACAATTTATCGCAAGATTTTAATATATAAAAATAGAAGCTAAAAAATAGTAAAAAGTAATGGCTATAGTAAAATAACAACAACCGTGTGAACACAATCTTGGTTTAAAAGGCCTACCTAGTGGTTCATATCACCGTGTGAACATGCTTTTATGTAGTATGCATCACAAAGTATCATACTAGTCAATATTGCTATAATTGCTATGGGCAATACAAAATTTGACACAACCGAATATGTAAATGGTGCTTTTACTTGTTTTGTTCTTTAGTCAGTAAACAGCATGTGCGTAGGTTTGTATTTTTGTGGTTTTAAAAGAGGCCCCACCACAATAAACATTAATCAGAAATTAAGAAATGACTTCATTAGTTCTTTTTATTGCCATCATATGTTACAATGTACGACACAAAATAATTAGTTTAATTTTATAATAATAAAACACTTAAAATTATCACATAAGACTGTGTGAAATTAAAATTAAAATTAAAAGAAACAATTTAATGTTGTAAAAAGGCATATGCTTGAAGTATGCCTGTAATGGGGGAACTGACAATTTGATGGTTTTTTTTTGTAATATATTGGCGGGAAGGCTTTTTCTAATGACTTTTAAAGCTGAAAACTTTTATGACACTTAATACTTAAAAACATATCTGGTACTTCGCCTCCGCGACTGCGCATAACGAACGCAATTCTTTCGTCAGTAATACTTGCGGAGTGCTATTCAATTTAAGTTTTCGTTTTTTGCTTATAAATTAGTAATTATGTTTAAAAGGGTTAAAAAGGTTTTAAAAATTATTAAAAAAAAATTAAATATATTTTGGCAATTTTCTACAACTAGAACACTTTTGCCTGCAGTGTAACGGGGTTTCTTTAGTTCAATCCTGCAACATTTTGTGTTTATAAATATGTTGCTTGGACAAGTATGTTAGTCCAAGAAGCTGGCTTTTAAACCATAATACTTGCAATTACACCCATACCTAAGTTATTATTTAAATGCTTCATGACCCTCGATTTGAAAAATCTATAATTAAACTAAATATAAAGATATAAATTTATTATCTTCTATAACTAATTAATAAGCCGCAGCATAATTAAGTTATAAACACTATTTATTATTGCAAAGCAAAAAAAAAAAACTTGCCATTATAAAAAATTTTTAATTTTGCTAAAAAAAATATAAAAATCAATTGAAAAAAATATAATTCTAAAATCACGTTTGAATTAGTATTTTTTGTCAATATTTGCGGGCTGGCTGCATAGAAAAAAATATAAAAATTGCCAATAACACAACACCCTGGTTTTTGTTTGTTTTTGCTTAGTAAATACAGGGTGTCTGGTGGAAAATTTTTATTTTAAAACCTAAGCAAAAACGTAATAATTGGTACAAAGTTTTGTTAAGAGCTTTAAACGATAGAATGGAAAAGCGAATTTTATTTTTTAAAAAGTATGTCATCCAGATGTTTTCCGCCGAGTTGAACACACTATTCAAAACGGATTCTTGTGTTCTGCGCCAAACAATTAAGCTGATATCTCGACGAATATTTAAAGCCACAAGAGATTAGAATTGCCATTATAAACCCTCTCTTTGGGGTAGCCCCATAAAAAATCCATTATAGTTAGATCGGGCGACCTCGGTGGCCATGGGATGTCCCCAAAGCGACTGATAAGTTTATGGCGAAATTTTCCTAAAACAAATCCATCGGAGCTTTGGCCGTGTATGCAGTCGCCCCATCATGTTGAAACCACGTGTGTGAAGAATACGATGGATGAGCTCTCAGGTTTGGCAAAAAGAATTCCGTAGTCATGTGTCGGTAAATATTATCGTTGATATTTGTCTCCTGGCATCGAGAATTTTCGGAAAAAATGGTCCAATTATCTCATGCGTTTCATGTCTCAATCGAGGGTTGCGGGTTCTTGCAGAGTAACGGCAGCTTTGCTTGTTGACGTTACCGTTTAAGTGAAAATGAGCCTCATCGCTGTAAAAAATGGGATTTACAGCGCGAAAACGCTCCAACATCGTTTCACAAAAAGTTTTGCCTAAAAGTCACTTTCTCTCAGCTCTTGAACGATTTAAATTTTAAAAGGATGGAAAACTGAAGTTCCTTTTTTTTAATGACATGAATAATCGCTCTTGGAATTCCCAATGGGGCTGTTCTTTTCCATATTGAAAGTCGCGGATTTTCACCACAAATTTGTTGACGAGCAGTTACGTAAGAATCATTACTCTTAAAAAATGTCTCCACAGCGAACGCGCGATGTTCCCTTAGACCACTGCGACATCATGACTGACAAATCCGCATCATCGATAATTCCAACGGCGCCACCCTCCCTCCGTTCCGCTTATTACTTTTTGAAATAATCTCATTTAAAAATATAAATTTGTCACCAGACACCCTATACTAATAATAATAACAATAAAATTTGTGCTTAAACAATATTATTAAGATGTTAGTAATTTAATAAAAAGGTTCTTAAAGTTATTTTCTACGGATTCTGATGTTTTGTTTTGCTAATTACTATTTCAACCTGTAAGTTATCAAAAATGACACTCAAAAAACATTTAATAATTTTGAATCTTGTTGTTCTGCCAACATCTTAAAGTATGACGAATGCTTGTCGAACAATTAAATGTGTGCAATTAATTTAAAACAAAATACACGGGTGAGCAGCAAAGATTAAATTCAGATTTGTTGCCGTTGTTGTTATGGTTAATGCTGTTGATGCTGTATTTTAAGTTTTTGATAAAAACGAGATTCAAAGTGTTAATATAGAATTGTGTGTTCGCCGCTAATGCCTTGGGCAGATGTGCAAAAGAGCGTAATGTTTTAAGAGAAATGAAAAAAAAAAAATAAAAATATATTTTTACTTTACTCTAAAGTTAAATTAAATTTTATTTTTATTCTGCTTTAATGACGTCAAATGTTAGAAGATTTCCCTTATCATGAAAAATTATCAAATAAATTCTCAAATCCGAGAAAAGTTAAATCAAATTTCCATTTCAATTTACTCTTTTAAGCCTCTGTTGTATATGATGCTTAAGTTAAACTTTGATAGTGGTTAGTTATCTAAATGGCTGGCTGCCTACCTAGTTGGATGACTGGCAGTCAGAGATTCCGTCCGGGTGGTTAACTGTTTTGAGTTTGCTTCGCTGTTTTAAATTTAGGTAAATGGAATTAAGTTGTTTGGCATATAAACACATAAACATGTAACGAGTACAAGTATTATTTTACAAAAAAAAAAAAACAAAAAACGAAAATATTTTAACATAAAGAAAAGAAATATGACAAGAAAATAAATTTGAATACAAGTTACAAGTTCATATTTATAGTGTTAAGATACAATACAAAAAACGAACAACAAATATTTTTTAATTCTTTGCAAATTATTAACGCCCTAAAAAATCTCAGGCGCTGTCTTTATCAAGTAGAGTGGTTCCTAAACTGTTTGTAACTAATATTTTTAGAACAAAAGCCTCTGCAGCCAGTCTCAATAATTTTAATTATTATTTTGTAAATTGTTTTTAATAAATAATCATAATAATAAAAAAAATTAATAACTTTAAGAAAGATTATTTAAAATAATCTGTAAAAATTAAAATTGTTTTTTTTATTTATTTATTTTAAACAGAATTTTTAGTTCATTTTTAATAATAAAAATTTTTTTTACAGAATAATGGTTGGGTTAGGCTAGGCATTAGGTCCTGCAGGACATACACCTTCCAAATATCTCGTCATTCCATTGTTCCCTGTAGGCATTTTCCGCCTTCTCTTTGAACTCGGCTTATCAGGTCAACCTCCTTGTTTTTCCCTCCGCACTAGAGCCATCCATAAAACAACACATTCTTTTGGGCAGCTGCCCTAGATTTCTGTCTAACCAGGACTGGCGATTTGGTTAAAGCGCAGTTCAGTTAGACTTTACCTTAACTGGAGGTGTAGGATCGTACAACTCCACTGTGCCCGTATTAACCTTGAGTGCCTCCAAAATTCGCTAACAATAAGACCCAAAGCTCTAATCAATCCTTCTTCCCGTCCCCGAAGGCATTTCAGGGGGTTAAACAGGCAGGATACTCAAAATTGTATCCAAAGCCTTTGTTAGAGTAGTTCTAATTGCCCCGCTTGTCCTAATGCAACATATACATCGGACCTTTCGTAGGATCGCAATGTTGCATTATAGTCCTTCTACGTAGCGCCCAATATAGGTCGGCTTTCATTGCTCTTTTCTCAAAGTGGTGATTCCATTTCAGTTTTCGATCGAGGAATTACTCCTAGACACTTGACCCTCTCATATATCATGAATCTCCTATCCAAAAATAAGGCATTAAGGACAAAACAAAGAAAATCTTTTTACCCGACGATAGCCGAAGAAAATGCACTTTCAAAATCCATTTTTACATTTTTCGTTAAATACGATTTTAACTTTATTTTGGAGTTTTGAGGAGTTATTGTAAATTTTTTAAAACGTATTTGTAATTTCCTTTTTTAATTTGATTAATTTAATTAAGTGGATTCTCTCTACCAAGATTAGCGCACCCTAAAATTTTAAAAAATTTATGCATTTGTAGAAGTCCCACTACTTCCCTTGGACCTGCTTAAAAATGGTTCCCCAATTTAGCGTGCCATCTTAAAAGTCTTCCGCTTCAAGCTAACTGAGATACGAAATGCATAGGTTTTGTCCTAATATAACCAAACCTGCTTATATTAGCGATTGTCAAAGAGAAATTTCCAAAACTATGCCACTAAAATCGGTTTGCAGTGTTCGACTCGGCTCCGGGAACTTGGTTAAAATGGATGGACAGACGGACATGGCTTCTTGATTTCCCAATATGTAAAGGTCCAGAATATGGCGTCGTAAATGAATATTGTTGAAATTATAAAAGGAATGTCAAACTTATATAAGTAAAGTCTTATCACTATGTAAAGGGTATAAAAAAGCCAAAATGCACTTTCGTTTAAAGTAAATTCAGTATCAACTAAAATTCCCGTTTTCTTTTTCCATTACAACTTGTAAAAAAAGTTAGCACAGAGTAAAAAAACGAGTCGTTACAAAATTTTACTCCTTATAAAGATCAAACATAAATATTTTAATTTAAGCTTTGTCCTTTTTATTTTTTAGTACCTAGACAGTAATTTTTTTTTAAGGTTTGTTAGTTTAAAACAGGGACCCGATAAAAATCATTTTAAAACTAATCCTTTTGTTTTTTATTTTCAATACAAAAACAATCTTTTTTGGTTAAAAAAATATATTTTTTTTTTTCGAAATCATAAAGGAGTTTTTCGAAGCTATAACTTTTAATTTGAAAATTTTCTCGCATACGCCACATTTAAAAGTTAATTTTTTATTTGATGGCACATGTAGACAATTTCATTGTAACGGTTGTGACCACATAATTCACAGTTTTTATCAAAAGTTTTAAATTTCCAACTTGCCATTTGAAAAAACGATTCAGTAGTTTTCAAGGTGGGAATATAATAAAACGTTTTCTTCTAAAAAAACTTGATTTTTGATCATAATTCCACTGGAAGTCTATGACGGGTGTGATCTTACAAATTTTAATTTTTAGGACTTTTGTCTTTAAGATTGTTTCATTTTGTTTTATTCGTTGGTGCTTTTGATTGTATTTAAAACTTTATTTCTTTAAAAAAAAATTTACTTAAAGAAAAACCCTTTTAAAATGTGGCGGGTGTGACATTTTTATTAAAGCGTCTGAAAACCACGGCAGATTTATAAGCATGTGGTCGTTAAACTCTTTCCTAAATAATTAAAATAATATATAATTATATAATACATTTATTAAGGTAAAAATTCTTGGATTCAATTTTTAACTAACCCTAAGTAAAATAATAAATATCTACTACCAACACTCCAGTACCGAACAAAGAGTGCTGACAAGAAACTGTAGCGGGCTTTGAAAATGAATTCCCCTCGGCTAGTGTTTGAAAAATACATTTTTTAAGTTTTGTTCTTTTTCCTTAAAATTTACTTTTTAAAATGAAAGTACAAAGTCTGTTTAAGATTATAATAAAGAAATATGTAAAATATAAAACAATATACATATTTAAAATTCGATATTTTCATTCCCGCTTAATCGTAAAACAAGTAAACAATTTTTTACCATTTAGGGCTGTTTTACTTAGAATTGCCCATATGTAGTTGCAGAGTTTTTTAAATTTTAACACATTTTTTTGAAAACAAATGTATCAATTTTTAAGTCAACCATAAAATCATTAACAATTTTAATGATTAAATCTTTGCACTATAATGCATTTTGTGTTACCCATTCCATGCGTCACGTGTAATTTTAAAATTTTAAGCTGGTTTGTTGTTGGTTTTTATTTGTTTTTATTACGAGTATAAACAGTTTTTGTGCATTTTAATTTACAATAACACGATGAAATTTGATATTAAAAAAGAAGAATCTTAAGATACTGGTAAATGTGTCTTTATTCATTTTATTTTAAAAAGAATTTTTACAAAAACGTCTATAAAATGTTTAAGTACAAATTATTAAATTACAAAACTTGCAACTTTAACGTCTACATTTTTATTATTTTAAGTTTAAAAATAAACAAAAGAGAGTATAAAATATTGTCCACCATTAATAACAAAACATTACATTTCAATGTCAAATTGTTGTGAGTAAAATATAGAAGAAGAAATAAGAAGTTGGAAAATTTATTAAAGTGATTAAAACATTTTAAGTTATGAGAATTCCAAAATTGTCTTATATTGCAAATTAATGTATCGGTGAAATATTGTTAAAGTTTTGTTTCTTCAATAAATAATTACAATTTTATATGGTAATCTTTTGCAAGGTTTCATTTAATTTGACATTTAAGCGAACATTTTTGTAAAAATCAAATATTACAATGAATTACAATTAATGTAACATAATTGCCTCCTTTAGGTCAAAAACATATAAAACTGCATGCATATGAACTAATACTTTGTAAATAATTTATCATATAAAATAGGGGTTGCAGTAATCCAGTTTTCAAAAATTCAATACAAAAATAGTAAAACTCAGCCGTTTTCAGAAAAATGGGGAAATCAAAAGCCCAAATTAAATGCCACCAACCCTAATTGATTATTACACCCATTGATGTTTTTAAACAGCAACATTAGACATTCACGATCTTTTTGTTGCTGTTCTTTTGTTAACATTTAATTGCAAATATTATGACCTTAAGCCTTTTTTTTTAACAAACTAAAATTTTTATTTAATCATATGGAAGAATAAGTACTAAATAACAGAATTAATGGTTGCAGTTTATCTCACAAATAATAATTTCATGTATGGGTCGTCATTTTTGTATTTATCTTTTTTGATCGATACACTAACATTATGATATATTGGTTGATCATGGGATTCTTTTGTGCGATTGCAGTCTGCATTTGAATATACCAAAAACACTTAAAGGCATTTGCCCCAATTGCATATGATGACGATGGTAATGTTTTTGATGCGCTTTATTGCAAATTGAATAAACAAAATATTCAACATATTTGGATTTTAGTTTTTGGGGGTCATATGTTGTTACTTTTGTCTTACTTAGTAGTGGTCGTTTTTTAATACTACTTATTTACTTATTTCCATAATTGTAGGTGGTTATTTGGTAATAAGTAAGTAAAAATACATAGTTTTTCGAGGGGGTTTATGATTAAAAAGCTAGTATGATTCAATCTGTATTTGTTTTGAGGGTGTTTTAAATTATTCAAATAAATTTTTGGGCTGGTTCTATGTGTAAAATTTGAAAAAATTTACAAAAAATATAAAAAGGACTTTTTATTTACCTTCAATTCATGTTTCTAGTATGAAAATCTTTAACGAAAAACAATTAATTACAAGAAATATGAGGAAATACTTTTTTGTATACTTAGTTGATTTTTAGACTTAAAAATCTGAAATATATAAAAAATAACCAAATTATAAAAAAAAAAGTTCAATCGGGGTTAATAGTATAGAAATATAAAGTAATATATAAGTAAACCCCGATTAAGGATGGTAATCAACTAAGTAGACAAAAGGAACTTCTTTCACATTCTTAATACCACGTTTTTTGCATTTTTGAAATTATAAGTCTAGAAATATGGAAAAAGGGTGCGAAAGGGATGTCGACAAATAATAGGGTGATTAAAAATTCCTTGTTTCCCATTTTTAGAATTTTTTGCATTTTTTCAAATTATAAGTGTCTTACGGTCCAAATTTTTTTTAATCCTTTTATAATAAAAAAAATGCAGTATTAATACTTATTAAGTTAATTTTACTTTAAACAAAAAAGTAATTTATGTGTTCGATTATCGGCACATAAGAAGAAGCCGATCAATAAAAATCGGCGGCGGCTGAAGAGCAATAATCTTCGGCGGTGGCAGCTTAACAGCTTCACGCCGAATTTTTTACATTGGCATAAAATAACTATTTTTTTAAGAAAAAAAATATTTTAAACGGACTTAATTTATTTTTTGAATTACTTGAAAGTTTAATGTACTAAAAAGAAAGCAGAATTGTGGTTCGCCGCAATTCTCATCAAATATTTTACCCTAAAACAAAAATTTTATCACAACTACTCACCCTTAAAATGGGGTAAAATAATTTTTTTTCTTTCGGTTGGAAAATTTTAAGAAAATAGAAGGAAATAAGATATCTTACTATAAAAATTTGAGCTACTGCGCAGTCGTCGGTGCATTATTCGGCTGTATCGAATCTTGTGTTATGTTGGTTAAAAAAAAATATCAAAATAAAGTTGTTTTGTAGCAGATTTAACTTTGATGACTATTAATTTTTTGAGATAAAGCGTATCGAAGACCTCCTTAAGTTGGTCAAAAATGTCAAAAAGTTTTACCGTTTTTAAGGGCGCTGTCACTCACCGTGATCTTATCTAACAACGGGTTTTGATTCAAAACGTTAGAATTATGCTCTAAGTTCCTGATAGCAGGTTTAAGGCCAAAAGCTGTTATAGTTTCGAAATCTAGCGCGTTAAAAATTTAATTTAATTCTGTGTGTATAGAGACTACCGTTCCCTTTGCTATAATTGAAAAAATACCTAAATTACATACTACCAGTCTGTAAAGTGCCTTTGTCAAGTTACAGAGATTTAAAGGGAAATTATTTATGGATTTCGTTCTAAAAAAAGGGTTTGTCCGCATTTAAGTCTTTAGTTAAAAGAACTTAAATAGCTATTTTCTTATGAATATTTATGACTGTTTGGATCTGTAGAATTTGGCTGGCCCGGAAACTTTATTTCAATAGATGGACAGACGGACAAGGCTATATCAACTTTCTTATCTATAAGAATCCAGAATATAAACACTTTATGGGGTCGCAAATGAGTATTGAAGAAATTACAAACGTAATGAAAAAGTATAAACATCATAATCACTATTTTAAGGGTTAAAAGAAACAACAGAAAATAAATAAAAATGAAGAGAAATGGCTTAAATTTGAGCCGCTGATAGTCCGAGCTTTTCGGTTGCGGCTTGGCTTGATTACAAAAATCGGCTAAGCGGCTAGCCGCCAGCTGCGCCATAATGGCTTATTTCTTTGTATCGGCAATACATTTTTTATATTATCCAGCAAAACCTTTGCTTACCCAGTAAGTCAGAAAGTTATAATTAAAAATAAAGAAACGCGTTTTTACTTTTTGATCGAATAACTAGTTATTTCTGTTTGAGTTGCCCCACAATTCCTGACCCCCCGCATACAAAAATCAATATGATTACTAGTTACCAAGCAATAGCTAAAATTTAAATTTAATATTTAGGGTTCTTAATAAAAAAATGTTCTATCTATTTTTTAATTCTATTTTGGCATATATATCACAAATGTAATTACTAATGGCCTTACGAAAATGTAATTTTTATGTCTTTACGAGCTCTTTACTTTGTAACCAATGAAATAATGAGATTCCACTACACAAATTCAAAAAGATTTCACTGGGTATTTTTTTCACAATAATAATAATCAAAAATTTTTTTTTTTTAAATTATTATTAAAATTTTATTTTAATATTTTATTTTTATACACTTTAATTAATTTTCACTTTTGCAATTATTTGGTCACCTTAACTTTGCATTTAAATTGGTTTCAATTTAACTAATTTAATTCTTTCAAAAGTTTTTTTAACAATTAAAATTATTTATTTGATTTTTATGATTTGTTTTGGGTTCAAAATATTGAAACGATTTGATTGCTTTAAAATAATTTATGAAAAGTTCAGGGATTTAAGTCAGAATTTCTTTTTCAAAAAAATAAATGTATGACTCGCATATTTATTGGAGCCCATTTATTAATTTAAGTTAAATACAATTTATGACTGTGGCATATTTACGATGATGACTGCAACGTTTTTTTTACAAAATAAAATGAACACTGGAAGTTACATTCATATTTTAAAAATTAAATAAATGTACGTATGTAGTGGGTATGTAGTAAATATGTTTGTAAGTACTTCTGTATGTATGCCGTGCATCCCATAACAGATTATATACACTTTAATTATTAAATAATATGCAATGGAATAGTGATGAACTCGTGAATACTTAGCACGTATACCAATAGTTTTATCGATAAAGTAAACTTGATAAGGAATTTTTAACATTTAAGTGCAAGCACTTGTTGGTTGAAACGGTGTTTTTTTACAAATATTTAAATGAAAACACAATCCAAAAATTTTAATAATATGAAACATAAACCCGGCCCGCGTCGGGTAGCATGTCGCAATAAAGGAATTTATATTTTATTAAGGAATGCTTATTTCTTGCAATTTTGGAAGCAAGAAAGTTAGCTACATGCCAAAAAGTTTTCTTGATTTGTTAAATATAAACCCATCTGTTCTTATCAATATTTGAATAAAATAAGATAAGGGCAATTGCATTGTGACGGTAGTGAGCATTTTGAAATAACGTGATTTCTGCTCATACTGGCTACTAGAAAGCTGTGAGATTTAAAACTTGGAAAATTTTAATATTAAAAGAACTTAGACTTTTAGGTAGTTCTGTGTAAACAAATAGTTTTTTTTAAATTTCACGGCTGCTTAAAGAGTTTTCAACCGTACAAAAGTCAAATGTAAGACCGACCTCTTACAATTTTTAGTTCCACAAATTTTTTTGGAACATATCTTAAGCTCCAAACAGGGTTGCCATAGAAAATTAGAAAATACAGTGAACTCGCGAAAACGTGAACTAATTTTTACTAAGGGTGTTCATGTTTTCGATTTTGTTCACGTTTCCGATTGAATATGTTTTAATTATTTTCTAACGAATTTATTTTTTTTTTTATCAATTTATTGTTACTAGTTCAAAAACATCTAAATCTAGTCAAAACTTAACAACGCTTTACCCGAAAAGTCCAATTAAAAAATTTTAAAACCTAAGTTTTTTGGGTAATACATAATTGTCTTATTAAACTGACCACAAAAATCAACCTTTTGCAAATAAAACTATCTATATCGCTTATAGATCCTTTTATTGCATAATTCGGGGACTTCCAAAACTAATAAAATTAATGTAAACAAAAAAAAATCGCAGAAAAAAATTTTTCACGTTTTAAAACTTTCAAAAACATATTCCTAGAACATACTTACCCTTCTCTCCATCGCCTAAATGGGCTCCCAGACAAAGTTTGGGAAATTATAATAAATCTCCCCTACAGCTTCTAGGGTGCCCGTGGATGTCAGACTGACCCCAAACTAATTTTTTTTTTGCAAACATTTTCCTAGAACATACTTACCTCTTATCTTCATCCTTGGGGAGGGAGGGGGGGGAGGGTGCTGCCATACAAAATTTGAAAAACTAGTATTAAAACCCCTGTACGCTGTGAAGGGTAGATAACATTCGGCCGCAGGCGAACATAGCACTTTTACTTGTTTTTATTTAAAAGAAAATTTTGTTTGAGAGGAGCCCGAAAGTAGCATCACCCATACAAACATTTTAATTTTGAGAAGTTTTCTGTTTCAAAAATTAGATTAGCTTTGACTTCAAACCCGGCACATAATAGATATAATATTATAATATAATATATAATATAATATTTACTGAGTATTCAAAAAGGCTAATGTTAAGGGTATGTAAGATTCGGCGGTGCCGAATATAGCGTTCTTACTTGTTATATATATATTTTTTGTGACTCGAAGAGACCAATTCACATGCACATTTCTTGCAAAATGCTTAAGACTTTACGCATGTCTGATAGCTAGAAAAAACATGCCGTTGTTTGTTCATATTTTCTGTCCCGCACATCCACTCTAGCGCACTATTTAAAATCCCAGCCAAACTGATGGAGTCACACTCTCCCTGTATTGTTTTTCCCTTAACATGTGTTAGGATTCTGCTTTTGTTTTACAAAATGTCCGTCCCTCTGTCTATATAAACATTCGTTCAATGGGTATTATGAAAGCTTTTTTATTTTTATTTTTAAAGGAGACACTTCTATGTGTGCTCATTAGTTTTAAATGGAAAGCATTTCTTTTTTTTTTGGCATTTGTTTAAGTTGTTGTTGCTGTTTGTTTGCCATGGCTATTGTTGCTTTAAATGATTTCGCTTATTAAATTAGGTGGAGAAGTTATGACTTTTGTATACACGCACTTCAAATAAGTCAAGTGCGTTGTTTTGAATTGCCTCTTCCGGTAAAATATAGCATTTGATTTCTGGAATTGTTGCTTTTTTTTTTGGAAATTTCTATCAGACAGTTAATTGAGTAATTTAATGTACAAAAATGTTTTCGTTTATTAATACGAAGAAGAGTGTAGATTCATTAATATTAATTTACATTGCAAGTAGGTGCTTTTTATGTATTTGGTTTGTCTTTGTTAATTATAATTTTGTTTTTTAATATAAAAAAATGTCTTGGCTGTGGTCATATGGTTTTTGTTTATTTTAAATTAACAAAAAACCGTTACGAAATTGAATTGGGTATTTTAAAGTGTTAAAATTGGGGCGACCATAAATGTTTTTTTCAGCGATTAGGTGTTTATTGTCAAATTTATATTTGGTTGAGAAAATAGATGAAAAAAATAAAAGAAAGGCTTAAAACCAAACAAGGCAAATTAAAAAAAAAACTTTTTTGGAAATTTTATTGCAAATTCTACTAATTTTTTTCATTTTAAAATACTAAGCCAAAAATTTTTCACAGTTTTTCTTGTGTTTTGGCCACTTGTGGGAGGCTTATCCAGTGGAAATAATTAACCGATCTCTACCTTTCCAAATTCGCTTGGTTTAAGATAAAACTTGTGATGGATGTTGCACAGGCACGCGATCCGTACACATGAAAAATCTTGCGGAGGATATTTATGATCAAAACCGCATGTGCACTGGGTTTCTTTTAAATCTAAATAGCTTCCTAAAATGTGGGACCAATAATAGTTCCACTTTAAACTATGAGATTTAGAGTTTGTTTTGTTTTACCCACATTCCATCAATTTGACAAAAAATAGAAAGTGGAAGGTTTCGATAATTCGGGTTGCTTTGAATTGTCCTTTTCATTGTTTTATATCGTTTGATTAATACACTACTAGAAGCGTGTCTCAGTATGGAAAATGTCTTATACAAATCCAAGTATACAACTATTCATTTTTAATAAATTTCGAATATTCTTCAAGCAAGTAAAACCAAATTACTTTTAAAAACATATAGAGTCTGTAAAAAATGTCTGTTTCGTGGGGTAAACCAGGGATTTTCTAACAAAATATGCAGCTTATTTTTATATATTTTTCTTAGCACTCGTAAGCATTACTTTATTTTTGTTATTAAAAAACAAAGAGTCTACTTTTACTCATTTTCTTTACAGCCACACATAAAAAGTACTCCAACACCCTATATGGCTTTACTTTAACGTCGTTTCATTTCATACAATGTAGGGTTTGTATAATCATTAACGTCATCAACAGAGACACAATATTGAAATAAAAAGTTAATATTTAAATGAAATAATATTTAATTACAATATAAATGCATATCTTAATGTAAAAAATATTCATTTTTATCTATCCATTATGCATTTACACGAAGCTTTGGGTGTTTGTAGCCAAATGGCTGTCAATGGTTAATTTAATGGATGGTGACTGAACTTAATACTTTCATATATATATATACACACACTCATGAACACATGAATTTGGTGTTTATGCAGTCAGTTTTATAAACGTTATACGCACGACATTTTTATTATTTTTTTTAATGCATTTTACAATTGTTTTATATTGTTACTATTGTATCCCCTTTCTTTTGAAGTTCTTGTCAAATATTTTAAACACAAACGGTAGAAAATATATTTTAACTTTAATTGTTTTTGACATTTCTATTAAACATCTTATAATCATCTTCTAATCGTTTATTAACAATAAAGTTGTTATAATTTCAATTAAAATCAATTTATACATATACATTTGATGATTAATAACGAATAATTTTTCAGTCATAGCTGTCAATAGAAGTACCTTATTAAAGGTTTAATGACAGAGAGATAGATCAAAAATAAAAGGTTTGTGTTTAGTTTTAACATGTTTATAATGAAATTATTATTGGAATTAATGTTGCTGCTGCTGTTCATTGAGCTGACTTTTGACCTTAATCTAGGCCAATAGTCCATTTGATATCTAGACCCCGTAACGAATTCGACTTTTCAACTGAAACAAGTTGAAACAAATAGAAAATTTTAAAATATAGCCAACTTTCTTATTTACGTTTGATTTAATTTTTAAAAGATCTTTGTAATCACTCGAACATTTTTTCTAAAAATTGTTTTGTTCTTTAAAAAAATGCCTTCTCAAGCCTTTAAATATCATGCCCCTGGCTGTCCCCAGTCCTGCTTTCACTTAAATTTGTCTGAATATCTAAGAAATATACAGGGTATTTGGTGGCAGATTTATATTTTCAAACTTTAATATAAAAATATAATAATTAACACAAAGTTTTATTAAGAGCTTTGAACGATAAAATTGAAATGCTGATTTTATTTTTTAAAGAGTATGTCATCCAAATCGGAGCATTGTGTTCTGCACCATACACTGCAGTAAAATTGATTCAACTGAGCTGATTTCTCGACGAATATTTTCCTTTAAAGCCACAAAAGATTGGGGATTGTTATTACAAACACTTTTTTTGAGGTAACCCCATAAACAAAAATCTATGGGAGTTCGATCAGGCGACCTCGGTGGCCATAGGGTGTCCCCAAAGAGACCGGTCAGTTTTGGGGGGAAATTTTCCCGCAGCAAATTAATCGAAGCTCTGGCTGTGTGTCGCTCAATCCTGTTAAAACCAGGTTTGGAAGAAAGAATTCCGTTATCATGCGTTAATAATTTTTACCGTTGACATTCGTCGCCTAGTCTCGAAAATTAAAAAAAAATGGTACAACTATCACACGCGTGAAAAAGGCACACCAAACAGTTACCCTGGGGCAATGCACTGGTTTTTGATGTTTTATTCGAGAGCTGCGGGTTCTTGAAGACCAGTAACGGCAGTTTTGCTTGTTGGCGTAGCCGTAATGAGCTCGTCGCCCCAAAGAATGGGATTTACAGTGCGAAAACGCTCCAACATCGATAAACAAATATTTTTGCGTAAATAAAAATATTTTCTTTCAATTCTTGAACGATTTGAACTTTAAAAAGATGGAACTTCAGATCTTTTTTAAAATTTCCCAGCAAAACTGCCCTTTTCCGTATTGAAAGTCGCGAATTTTTGTGTAAACTGCTCTTAACCAGTTTAATGCTTTTGGGAGTCCTTGAGGATCTACTAGGCCCTGGCCATGGGACATTCATAGCCGAAGCAGTTGCGAAGAATCTCTGTGCCCGCGAACGAATTAATTTTTTACTTGGTCTATCACGTATTCGCCGAATACCGAACTTTGAATAAAATTGTCGACGAGCAATTACGTAAGAATCATTACTCTTAAAAAATAAATCCACAGCGAACGCGCGATGCTCACTCGACCACTGTGACATCACGGCTGACAAATCTGCACAATCGATATTTCAAACAGCGCCAGCCTCCCTCCGCACCCCTTATTACTTTTTTAAAAAATAATCGTATTTAAAAATACAAATTTGCCACCAGACACCGTGTAGTATAAAAATTTCAAACAAAATTACAATAAAATAAAAAAAATGTTTTTAAATGATCTTTTTCTAAAAAAGCGAATATTTCTTATCCTTTAATATATTAATGAATGTTTATTATGTTTCGTCCTTTAAAATACACGTCTTTCCCCTGTAAAATCTATTTTGCGTTAAAACTGCAAAAACTTTTTTACTTTTACTAAATTTGATTGAGTAGCTTTAATTTTAATAATTTTAGTAACCCATTCAGAATACGTTATTTTACAAAAAACTTCGACGTCAAAAATTACGTCGAAATTAAGCCGTAATCTCAGAATCCACCTTATACAGATTAGGAAGACGTGTTCTTCATGTTTGTATATTTTGCTTTAAAACACACATATATTTTACTCCCTTAAACATTTTTTTCACTAACTTTTATATATAAATTAATTACCGTTTGTTTTTAGACAAATTTGGCATTTTGGTGCCAAACACTTGTAAACTACGTTATGAGCTTTTATTTACCAAATGTTTAATTATGCTTTGATATGCTGCACTTAACAAATAAAATCTATAAACTTAACTGAATTTGGAATCTTTAAGTTTGTGTATGTTTTTTTAATCTAAAAGATTTTAATTCATTACTATTTCAAACACGTCTGCGGATATCCGTGTACTTGCGTGTGTGTGTATGTGCATTGTTGTTTCGCTTTTGCAATATGTATTTTGAATTCTTTTTTGTTGTAATTGTTTAAAGTCTTCAATATCTTTGGAGCCAATGTAATCATTTTTATTGGACATAAGCGCCTTATTAAAACTTTTATACCAACACCACACACCTAGTAGGGCTATTATTCGTTTGTGCAGTTTTTTGTAACGCCCAATAGTAAGGGTCTGAGACCCACATTCAAATATACTGATCGACTCAGAATTACTTTTTGAGTAAATTTAAGCATTGTCCGTCCGTCCCTCCGTCTGGCTGGGCGTCAATGTATTCTTGTAAACACGCTACAGGTCGCAATTTTAAGAATATTTTGGTGAAATTTGGCAAAGACAAGTTTTTCTGCACTGGCATGCAGCCTATTGTTTTTGGTGGTGATGAGTCTATTTTTTGAAATATCCCTTGTACAAATTTCCTTCCGTAAAACGCATTTTGGGCTATAAATAGCTCTAGTTTAACTTCAACTTCTCAAAATTCTTCACAGGTGTAACACAGGTCAGCAAAATTATAAAATTTTTAGAATATCTCTTATACTATTAAACTGTGAAAAAATATTAGTAAGAATATAATTAAAAAGTTTTTTTGTTTGCTATCTTTCTGTCTCTTGTTTAATTTAATCAAAAAAAAAAAAATTTTAAATAAGGGATTAATATACAGAAAATATAAAATCATTTTCAATTAAAAAATTTGTCGATTTGATTAAAAAAAAATGTTTCGATTAAAACCGATCAAGGAATTCGCATATTCACATAACAACCTTAATTAAAAATTTTAAATTAAAACATATATTAATTAATCGATTTATCCAAAATACAAACAAATCTTAATTTCAATACAAATAAATTAAAAAATTAGTTTATTTTTATATATTCAAAAAAATTAATATATATGTTTGTTTAATTTTATTATATATTATGTTCAATTTACATTTAAGTACACATTAAAAGCCTAAAGCCCTTATGACACTTGCTTTTTTTTGCATTTTATAAACTTTGAAGAACAGTACCTACTTATAATATAGGAAAATTACACTAAGTGTGAAGAGTTAAGCTATATAAAGAAAAATACCAAAACGTCAAAAGCTCCCCAAATGCAATTGATAAAAAAGCAGAAGCTGTCAAAAAAAATGTAAAAATTTTTAACTTAAACTTGACGTTTTAAGATTAAAACTCTAAGCATGTTGTCAATTTGATCAGTTTATAGTTAAAAAAGCGATTTTTCGCGCGTTTATTATATTTTATTTCAGATTTTCCGCTCTGCAACAAAATATCAAGTGGGCAACATTGTTTCGTTTGTTTACTTTTTATCATACTACATATATATTTTGTTCTATCTAACATTTGCTATTTCTTTCTTTCAATCCAAAAGCAATCAATCAAGAAAAAAGCAAGTGTCATAAGGGCTTAAGCAACGACTCGAACCATGGGCCATTTGATTGCAAGGCGTACACCTTATTTTCTTACCTCCACATTAAAAAATTCAACTCCAGCAACTGAACTTGAGGTGAGCTTTGCATAAGCAAAGACAAAAAAACTTTAAGCTAAACAACATTGTTGGCATTTACTTTTTAAAAATGATTAAAATTTTAATTGATACAATTAAATTTTTAATTAAAAAAACATAATTTTTGGATTAATGAGTTAACTTTTAAAAAATAAAGGATATTTTTTTCTGTGTAGGCATTGATGCTGAGTATTAAATGTATATAACTAGACTGCAAAGCCTTAGACCTTTCAAAACAAAATTCTTTTGTTGGTCTGTGATATATATTACAAAAAAATCTATAAAATTTGTGTTTCCACTCAGTTGTAAAGAAATTCAGAATTAATTTGATGATTTTAATAAAATTTAGCACATTTTCTTTCCAATAATAATATTAAAATTTGGAATCAAACTTAAAAATGTTCTTCAGTTTAAAATTTAAATGAGTCTTTTAGAAATAAAAATAAATTTTTTGAAAAATTTAGTTTTCTGACAAAACTTTCAAAATATCTGTGAAAGTATAATGCTGATAAAAAATGAAAAGGACATTTGGTTTTCTATTCTTTTGTGTTTTCTTTTATTTAATCGAATTACCAGTTCTCGAGGAAATGCCAATTATGTGATGCAGCATGCTCTTTTTTCTTTATAATAAACAATATCAAAATACAGAGTATATTAAAAAAAAGATATTTAAAGGACGTGATGCTATGCAGCACGTGTATAAAAATTAGCTATAAAACCCTCGACCTTATAAATCATGTTGACCTGTGTTATCGGTCAATTTTTTCATAAAGCCCCCATACAAATGTGGTGTAGGGAATAATATGGTCGGGCTTTACTAAATACTACGTTCTCATTTGTTTAACTCTCGTTTACAATGTACTAGATTAATAAAGTATTTTTATATAATTAAACTGTTTACACCTGCGGTGTCAACTTTCGAAAATTGTTTACCTTGCCATCTTGGAATAACGTAAAGCCTTATCGCAATATATCGAATTATTTTAGAGTATATGAAATTAAGCACAATATTGTTAAAAAATCCTCGTTTAGATGCATTAAATAATTTTAACAAATTTGAGTTCTGAAATATTTAGTGCACTACTTTGTTCATAATATCACGAACCCACTGTCGAAATTATTTAATGTAATAAATCAATTAATAATTTAAAGCAAAATATAATTGTGTTGTTATGAATGCCTACAAATTTTGAATATTTGCAAAATCTTGTCATAATTTTAATAATATTTCTTTATTTTAACTTTGTTTATTTTTATTATTAAAATTAAAATTCAAATATCCCTAAAAAAATATTTGAAGTAATTTGTTTAAAACCTACAAACACGTTTATGCATGTTGCAATACGGCCTTAAGAATTGGCCATATATCACTGTGTATTTGGTTTTTAGTCTAATTTATTTGTAAACATGATTTGACTTATGCATTTAAAACTAACAAAAGTCTTGGTAAAACATACAAAAAAAAAAATCACATGCAAGATAATAAAATATTATCTAAACCAAAACCTGACTTTTTTTTTTACAAAAAAAAGGGAGTGATTCAAATGAAACGAATGATTGTGAGAAACTGTTGAAAACTCATTTTTGTTTTTTTTAAGCGTTTTGTTGTGTTTACGGTTTGGCTTAATATACAACATGTTTATAAAATTAATTGGCCAAATATGTTAAAAGACGCACTAAATGACAACCTGACTAGAAATGCTTATAGAAATGACCTTTATTTAATAACGTGCGAAAATATGATTTATTTTAGGGGTTTTATATAGTTTTTTTCTTTTTTTTTTCATGTGCTTAAAAATGTACTTATTTGGGTAAACTTCAAAAACTAAAGCAGCAAAATTGATTTATTAGCTTACAGTTTAATATTTTTCTTTAGTTTTTTAAAAATTACAATATATAGAATAGCGTTAGTTGTTGACTGACTGACCCATTCTAATTGTACATCCCAAACGCGTTAGGCTGAAGTCCTGCAATAAGACAGCGGGTACTTTTTCCAATGTTTAGATCCACTTAGTTGAGATTTCGGAAAATTAAGACCCTAAAGGAGTTAAAAAGTAGGTTAAAATCACCTAAAATGTAAACAACAGAAAAAAATTTTAAAAACTACCGTAGTCAACTTCAAAAATTAATGAACTTCTTCCTGACACTTTTTAAAAGTTTGGACCGTGTGGGTTAAAAAACATTATAAAAACTTTATTTTTATACTGATTATATCGATTTTGTAAGTTCTATAGTAATAAAGAAAAACACAGACTTTGAAAAATATAAACAGGTTTTATGTTTTTGATTTTGTACCATTAGGGATAAAAAAAAGGTTAAAAGTTACATATTAATACTTTTAAGAAACTAAACCAAAACCAATAAAAAGGAAAACATACAAATTTAAATGAAATCAATTACACTTTTAATGATGTTTTGAAATTTTGGACCCTAAGGGGTAAAAATTATATTTCGGTACCTTTAAGCTACTTTTAGCTACTTTTAAACCAATAAACAGAATTTAAATTGTGTTTGGCAGGCTTAAAAAATATAAAGAGGTTTTTGGTACTTTTTTTAAATTTGGTTTCAAAAACAAAAACATTATATGTATATATTATGGTAAATTTATTGTTTTTGTTGTTGTGAAAAACGATTTGTTGGAATAACACAAGTCAAAATTTTGAGGTTACCCCCCCCACAGCCAGTTTCAAGCTGGTGGGTTGAACTTTAAAAGTAATTTTTGTAATATTCAGACAAATGAATATAGAAATATTATACAAACTGCGTTCGACAGTTTTTGAAAAACTTATGCACAATCGTTTTTGGTACTTTTTCAAAATTTTGGGCCCAAAAGGAAAAAATGGTTAAATGTAATTTTTTATACTTGTTGCAGCTTCTAGAAAAATGAAATTGTAGGCTATTGACCCATTAGAAGGTCGTTACTAACTAAATGAACAAAAAGTATTTTTCCACTCTCTTGATACTTTTGGGCATTTTTTGAGATTATGAAGCTCAAAAATTAAATTAAAGGCTATTGACCGGCATAGAGGTTGGAGGTAAACTAACTGGATAAAAATTACCTTTTCCACATTTTGTTACTTTTTTTTGCATGTTTTGCCACTATGAGGCTCAAATTATGAAATTGAGGAATATTACCCCTTATTAAGTTTGGAAGTCAACTAACTGGAAAAAAGGTATTTTTTTTCCAAATTTTGGTACTTTTTCCAATTTTTTGAAATTATGGGGCTTAAAAAAATTAAGGAATATTGGTTTATAAAAAAGTGGAAAGTCAGCTAACCAAACAAAATGGATATTTTTCCACATACTTTTTTTTTTAAGATATGAGTCTAGAATTATAAAATTAAGGACTATTGACCCATACTGAGTTTATAAGTAAACTAACTGGACAAAAAGTGCTTATTTTTTAGTTTTTGGTATTTTGTTGCCTTTTTTTAAGATTATAAGAGCTATTATTATAAGAGTTATTATTATATGTTGTTTATAAAGTGTGCTTTGACGTAAGTTAACTCTAGCAAAGGTAAACAGTAACCTTCCTTTAAGCTAAACTAAAAACTTATCTTAAGTATGGCAATACTATTGCGAAAACGGACTACTTTTGCCATATTTGAGTACGCAGTGGCAACGACGTGCAACATTAAATAAATTAAATTAAATAAATTAAATAAATTAACCTTCATTACACTTTAAAGTTAACACGACCTTCCCATTATCAGACACTATCTTAAAGCATACTTGTAATTACGACAATTTATTTATCTCTACTATAACATCTGCACTTAAGCTTATCAAACAGATATAATAATGGCCCTTAATCTTTTTCAAATTTTTGGAAACTAACTGGGCAAAGAGTACCTTTTAAAAATTTTTTGTACTTTTTTGCAATTTTTTTTGAATTATGAGGTTCAAAATATAAAGTTGACCCATATAGAGATCGGAAGTCGACCAACTGAAAAAAGTATTTTTTTAAAATTTTTGGTACTTTTTTGCATTTTTTTTTAAATTGTGGGGCTTAAAATATGAAATTAAGGACTTCTGAGCCATATAACGGTCGAAAGTTTACTTAGCAAACAAAAAGTATTTTCTAAACATCGGTAGTACTTTTTGAGATTAGGGGTCTAGAAATTGAAAATTTTAGCAATAAAAGGCTTCTAAGCCTCATTGAGGCAGGAAGTCAATTAAGTGAACAAGCAGTACTTTTTTATACTTTGTTTTTGTTTGTTTTTTTTTTTATTATAGGGTCTAGCAAAGCCAACTTAATATGGAAAATCTTATGACATAAAAATATAAATAAAATTTCTTAAAAAGTTTGTAAGGTGCAAATCTGGTACTTTGTTTTTTATAAAAATATTTTTATAAATAAACGTATTTTTTAGTAATTTTCTGGAAATCTATTTATGTGAAATTCAATTTGTCACATTTGGTTCATATTAATATCTTTTGGTAATTGAAAAGAAACATGGCTTCCTTGTTTCTAAATTCTTTTTTTTTTTTTTAATTTTTTTAATAAAAACTACTAAACAATAATTTTACACGAAAGTAGTTCAAAAAATCGTTTTAAAACCATTTAAATTTAACGTAATAATTGAAAGATTATCTACGCCCCCTACCGTAAAATAGCTTAAGTCTAGTTTTGTTAAGTTTTGTCTACTTCGTTAGAATATTTAACGAAAAACAAAAACGCATGTTTCAGCCTATGTGAGGTTAATGATGGCGTGTAAAAGTTCTTTTCCGTCAAACCCTGAAGCAGTAAAGAAGTTTTTAAAGACAGAACAAGAATTTTTAAATTTTAGCAGCCAGTGCAAACTTCTTTTTCTATTTAATTAAAACTCAACAAATTTGTGACATTTATTGTAAAATAATAAGGTGAATATTATAAAGGGTTTGTTTTTTTTTTAAGTGGCATCAACAATATAATTTCTTTTGCAGAAATTATTAGTTTGCAAATATTCCTGCATCCGCAAATCTGGATGCAGACAAATTAATTAAAGTTTTGAAGGCTTTAACTAGTCTGTTAATAGTATAACTATTTATCGCTCTTGGGTAAATTGCATACATAAGTGTCTAAATAATTACTATTGGCATAATCTAACAGTTGCAAGAAGCTTATTTTTATCGACGATCTCACAAACACGTGGTGGACTCATTTCAATGTCCACCACTGTTCATTTTTTTTATTTGCCACAACGAACTTAATAACCAGCAAACTAATCAGCTTTGGATCAAAGTAAAATTTCTCATTGAACAGTAAAGAATACAGCAAGTAAAATCAATAAAACTACCGCGTGATAGAAGCATAAGAAAAAGAGAAAAAACACATTTGCCTTAGAACCAACCGAAAGTTAACATAACCACCTAAAACCTGGCTCTAAATATTTGTTAAAAATTAATTGCAAAACTTCCCCAGTGAAAACAAGAAAATTGGTTAAATTCATCCCAGATCAACTAGGGTAATACACTCCTAGAGGTAGCTGCTAGCGTCCAGAAATTATCAGCCCCGGACAAAAGACGAAGATTTTTTTTATATTCATTTTAAATTTGGTCGGTAAATTACAGCCTAAAATATCCATATTGTGCAAAGTTTAAAGACAAAGTGTTCCCCAGTAAAAATGTGCTATTTTGTTTTATTAATTGTTCTAAAAGTGTAAAAAAAATTCCAAAGTGTATCAACAAATTAAGCTAATTTACAAAGTAAAATAACTTTAAATTTGTTCAATTGTTTAAATATATTTTGTAAAGTTATAATGTTGTTTGTGGATCTTTGCTTTGAAATTTTGCACAATAATGTTTTATAATATGTAGTTTGTTGAAAACATACATTTTCTTATAATAATAGTATTAAATAGCTTATTATTAATAATAGTATTAAAATTTAATTTTTTAAGATAAATCACTTAAGTGAAAAGCATATACCTCTTCCTCAAATTAAATAAAAAGCAGCCAACAGCAGACTGACGAGGCCTCCTCATTCTTCGGTTGCAGTGTCTACAGATAATAAATATTCGGTGAGTCAAAATTTAAGATATATTGGTACAATTTTTTTCACTTATAAGCTTATCATTAACAATAGAGATATACATATTTTGCATTAAAGAAAAAAACATATGAATACTAGGTTATCATAAACTTAAAGTTAAAGAATTTACGATATGAATCATAATTTGTTATTAAAGGGATAGGTGTTTAATAAGTTACAAAAAATCATTAATCAGTTTTTTTATAATTTGCGTATTTTCTTCATTTCTTGTATCTGTATACATACGTAAATACTAAGATCTATTTTTAGATTTTGTTTTACTACTTCCATTGATAATTTATTGTAATGCATTTTGGTTATAAATAAGAGTAGCTAAACTGCATTATCCATTAATTTTGTTCTCTTAATTTACATATCATCGTTTATTAGTCCCTTACGTTTCAGAGTGATATTTTAAATTCTTTCTCTTAAAATAGTAATATCTACATGCAAACCTATATAAGTTTTTTGTTGTTATTGTTAGATTAAACCAATTTTTATGAAACATACAAATTTTGCACCCTATATTAGAAATTATGCGGCATAAGGAATGATAAATAAAGTAATTATTTGCTTTCCGATTAAAATCAATAAAGTTAAGATTTAATATTTGGGTTAAAATTTAGCTAGTAAAAGCTTGAATTCATTTTCTTGGAATTTTAAATAAATATCAATATATGATAATGGATTTGTAAGAATCTAAACTTCTCTTGCATTATGTGATTGGTTTAAAGTAAGTTAACTAAGGGATCCTACTTGACAATGCATGCCCTAGGATCATAGGTAGGGTGGGTTTAGAGGCGTTATTCCTAACAACATCTAAGGAATTCTTATTATAATTTGTTACCAAAAAGTTTATTGAACCCTTGTTTACATTTGCCTGTTGATACGATATGGGGAATAATATAACATCTTTTGATCGTTTATCAACACCATAGTCCATTTCCATTTAGTTAATTTAGGGAGTCTATAATAATATTTATGTCGTGACAGTTATTATCGGACCCAGAGATGATTAAGAAAAGAACCACCCCACCCGGCTGCTAGCTAGCGGATTCAATGGCTCCCGATAGTCTTATCTTCTCTAACCTTTCATCACCGATAAACTATGGTCAAATTGGTTAGTTTTGCAAGAAACATTACCAATTTGAACTGAATTTAAACTGTTGTAATTGGCTGTTCATTACATAAATTGACTGTCCATTACACCAATTGGCACTGCACATTACATAAATTGGCGCCCAACGTGGGGCCACAAAAAGAAAATCTGAGTTGGCATCAAACAATTAGATTTTCATGGCTCTAAAATTTCCAAATAATTTATTAAATTTCTTGTTAAAACATAAATTTTAAATTTTCATGGGTTTCTAAAGTTACTTCTTAAATAAATTTTAATTTACTTCTGGAAATTCGATTAATTGAGAGTTCAATTCGATTAACTCGACCGAAGATAAAGCTAAAGTTCCTTTTATGAGTTGCCTAAGGAATTTATGACAATTTATGGTTTATGAAAGATTGTAAATTTTTCTATATAGATATAATATTGCTACTTAGTTATCGATATCCTGTTTTGATTAGGATCTACAAAATATCTGCTTATAGTAGTTTTTTGTCCACTCAAAATTAGTTTGCTTAAAAAGATGTATATCGGTGTGTAAAAATCTTTTAACATATAGAATTAATTTTAAATCTCCATAGCCCAGTTTAGTTTTCAGTTCATTACTTTTTTTTGGTGACACTTTTATGTACTTGCTTTAACCATATCACATACATATGCAAGAAATAAAATAAATTAAATCTTTGATGAAGACGGGAAAATATTAGGCACCTTTCATGCCAAAGATATTCGGCTATAACACGCCTACCTAAATATATATATTTCCCTTAATACTGTTGTTTATTAAACCAGTATTACGTGATTTGTAAGGTGCAAATCTGGTACTTTGTTTTTTATAAAAATATTTTTATAAATAAACGTATTTTTTAGTAATTTTCTGGAAATCTATTTATGTGAAATTCAATTTGTCACATTTGGTTCATATTAATATCTTTTGGTAATTGAAAAGAAACATGGCTTCCTTGTTTCTAAATTCTTTTTTTTTTTTTTAATTTTTTTAATAAAAACTACTAAACAATAATTTTACACGAAAGTAGTTCAAAAAATCGTTTTAAAACCATTTAAATTTAACGTAATAATTGAAAGATTATCTACGCCCCCTACCGTAAAATAGCTTAAGTCTAGTTTTGTTAAGTTTTGTCTACTTCGTTAGAATATTTAACGAAAAACAAAAACGCATGTTTCAGCCTATGTGAGGTTAATGATGGCGTGTAAAAGTTCTTTTCCGTCAAACCCTGAAGCAGTAAAGAAGTTTTTAAAGACAGAACAAGAATTTTTAAATTTTAGCAGCCAGTGCAAACTTCTTTTTCTATTTAATTAAAACTCAACAAATTTGTGACATTTATTGTAAAATAATAAGGTGAATATTATAAAGGGTTTGTTTTTTTTTTAAGTGGCATCAACAATATAATTTCTTTTGCAGAAATTATTAGTTTGCAAATATTCCTGCATCCGCAAATCTGGATGCAGACAAATTAATTAAAGTTTTGAAGGCTTTAACTAGTCTGTTAATAGTATAACTATTTATCGCTCTTGGGTAAATTGCATACATAAGTGTCTAAATAATTACTATTGGCATAATCTAACAGTTGCAAGAAGCTTATTTTTATCGACGATCTCACAAACACGTGGTGGACTCATTTCAATGTCCACCACTGTTCATTTTTTTTATTTGCCACAACGAACTTAATAACCAGCAAACTAATCAGCTTTGGATCAAAGTAAAATTTCTCATTGAACAGTAAAGAATACAGCAAGTAAAATCAATAAAACTACCGCGTGATAGAAGCATAAGAAAAAGAGAAAAAACACATTTGCCTTAGAACCAACCGAAAGTTAACATAACCACCTAAAACCTGGCTCTAAATATTTGTTAAAAATTAATTGCAAAACTTCCCCAGTGAAAACAAGAAAATTGGTTAAATTCATCCCAGATCAACTAGGGTAATACACTCCTAGAGGTAGCTGCTAGCGTCCAGAAATTATCAGCCCCGGACAAAAGACGAAGATTTTTTTTATATTCATTTTAAATTTGGTCGGTAAATTACAGCCTAAAATATCCATATTGTGCAAAGTTTAAAGACAAAGTGTTCCCCAGTAAAAATGTGCTATTTTGTTTTATTAATTGTTCTAAAAGTGTAAAAAAAATTCCAAAGTGTATCAACAAATTAAGCTAATTTACAAAGTAAAATAACTTTAAATTTGTTCAATTGTTTAAATATATTTTGTAAAGTTATAATGTTGTTTGTGGATCTTTGCTTTGAAATTTTGCACAATAATGTTTTATAATATGTAGTTTGTTGAAAACATACATTTTCTTATAATAATAGTATTAAATAGCTTATTATTAATAATAGTATTAAAATTTAATTTTTTAAGATAAATCACTTAAGTGAAAAGCATATACCTCTTCCTCAAATTAAATAAAAAGCAGCCAACAGCAGACTGACGAGGCCTCCTCATTCTTCGGTTGCAGTGTCTACAGATAATAAATATTCGGTGAGTCAAAATTTAAGATATATTGGTACAATTTTTTTCACTTATAAGCTTATCATTAACAATAGAGATATACATATTTTGCATTAAAGAAAAAAACATATGAATACTAGGTTATCATAAACTTAAAGTTAAAGAATTTACGATATGAATCATAATTTGTTATTAAAGGGATAGGTGTTTAATAAGTTACAAAAAATCATTAATCAGTTTTTTTATAATTTGCGTATTTTCTTCATTTCTTGTATCTGTATACATACGTAAATACTAAGATCTATTTTTAGATTTTGTTTTACTACTTCCATTGATAATTTATTGTAATGCATTTTGGTTATAAATAAGAGTAGCTAAACTGCATTATCCATTAATTTTGTTCTCTTAATTTACATATCATCGTTTATTAGTCCCTTACGTTTCAGAGTGATATTTTAAATTCTTTCTCTTAAAATAGTAATATCTACATGCAAACCTATATAAGTTTTTTGTTGTTATTGTTAGATTAAACCAATTTTTATGAAACATACAAATTTTGCACCCTATATTAGAAATTATGCGGCATAAGGAATGATAAATAAAGTAATTATTTGCTTTCCGATTAAAATCAATAAAGTTAAGATTTAATATTTGGGTTAAAATTTAGCTAGTAAAAGCTTGAATTCATTTTCTTGGAATTTTAAATAAATATCAATATATGATAATGGATTTGTAAGAATCTAAACTTCTCTTGCATTATGTGATTGGTTTAAAGTAAGTTAACTAAGGGATCCTACTTGACAATGCATGCCCTAGGATCATAGGTAGGGTGGGTTTAGAGGCGTTATTCCTAACAACATCTAAGGAATTCTTATTATAATTTGTTACCAAAAAGTTTATTGAACCCTTGTTTACATTTGCCTGTTGATACGATATGGGGAATAATATAACATCTTTTGATCGTTTATCAACACCATAGTCCATTTCCATTTAGTTAATTTAGGGAGTCTATAATAATATTTATGTCGTGACAGTTATTATCGGACCCAGAGATGATTAAGAAAAGAACCACCCCACCCGGCTGCTAGCTAGCGGATTCAATGGCTCCCGATAGTCTTATCTTCTCTAACCTTTCATCACCGATAAACTATGGTCAAATTGGTTAGTTTTGCAAGAAACATTACCAATTTGAACTGAATTTAAACTGTTGTAATTGGCTGTTCATTACATAAATTGACTGTCCATTACACCAATTGGCACTGCACATTACATAAATTGGCGCCCAACGTGGGGCCACAAAAAGAAAATCTGAGTTGGCATCAAACAATTAGATTTTCATGGCTCTAAAATTTCCAAATAATTTATTAAATTTCTTGTTAAAACATAAATTTTAAATTTTCATGGGTTTCTAAAGTTACTTCTTAAATAAATTTTAATTTACTTCTGGAAATTCGATTAATTGAGAGTTCAATTCGATTAACTCGACCGAAGATAAAGCTAAAGTTCCTTTTATGAGTTGCCTAAGGAATTTATGACAATTTATGGTTTATGAAAGATTGTAAATTTTTCTATATAGATATAATATTGCTACTTAGTTATCGATATCCTGTTTTGATTAGGATCTACAAAATATCTGCTTATAGTAGTTTTTTGTCCACTCAAAATTAGTTTGCTTAAAAAGATGTATATCGGTGTGTAAAAATCTTTTAACATATAGAATTAATTTTAAATCTCCATAGCCCAGTTTAGTTTTCAGTTCATTACTTTTTTTTGGTGACACTTTTATGTACTTGCTTTAACCATATCACATACATATGCAAGAAATAAAATAAATTAAATCTTTGATGAAGACGGGAAAATATTAGGCACCTTTCATGCCAAAGATATTCGGCTATAACACGCCTACCTAAATATATATATTTCCCTTAATACTGTTGTTTATTAAACCAGTATTACGTGATTTGTAAGGTGCAAATCTGGTACTTTGTTTTTTATAAAAATATTTTTATAAATAAACGTATTTTTTAGTAATTTTCTGGAAATCTATTTATGTGAAATTCAATTTGTCACATTTGGTTCATATTAATATCTTTTGGTAATTGAAAAGAAACATGGCTTCCTTGTTTCTAAATTCTTTTTGTTTTTTTAATTTTTTTAATAAAAACTACTAAACAATAATTTTACACGAAAGTAGTTCAAAAATCGTTTTAAAACCATTTAAATTTAACGTAATAATTGAAAGATTATCTACGCCCCCTACCGTAAAATAGCTTAAGTCTAGTTTTGTTAAGTTTTGTCTACTTCGTTAGAATATTTAACGAAAAACAAAAACGCATGTTTCAGCCTATGTGAGGTTAATGATGGCGTGTAAAAGTTCTTTTCCGTCAAACCCTGAAGCAGTAAAGAAGTTTTTAAAGACAGAACAAGAATTTTTAAATTTTAGCAGCCAGTGCAAACTTCTTTTTCTATTTAATTAAAACTCAACAAATTTGTGACATTTATTGTAAAATAATAAGGTGAATATTATAAAGGGTTTGTTTTTTTTTAAGTGGCATCAACAATATAATTTCTTTTGCAGAAATTATTAGTTTGCAAATATTCCTGCATCCGCAAATCTGGATGCAGACAAATTAATTAAAGTTTTGAAGGCTTTAACTAGTCTGTTAATAGTATAACTATTTATCGCTCTTGGGTAAATTGCATACATAAGTGTCTAAATAATTACTATTGGCATAATCTAACAGTTGCAAGAAGCTTATTTTTATCGACGATCTCACAAACACGTGGTGGACTCATTTCAATGTCCACCACTGTTCATTTTTTTTATTTGCCACAACGAACTTAATAACCAGCAAACTAATCAGCTTTGGATCAAAGTAAAATTTCTCATTGAACAGTAAAGAATACAGCAAGTAAAATCAATAAAACTACCGCGTGATAGAAGCATAAGAAAAAGAGAAAAAACACATTTGCCTTAGAACCAACCGAAAGTTAACATAACCACCTAAAACCTGGCTCTAAATATTTGTTAAAAATTAATTGCAAAACTTCCCCAGTGAAAACAAGAAAATTGGTTAAATTCATCCCAGATCAACTAGGGTAATACACTCCTAGAGGTAGCTGCTAGCGTCCAGAAATTATCAGCCCCGGACAAAAGACGAAGATTTTTTTTATATTCATTTTAAATTTGGTCGGTAAATTACAGCCTAAAATATCCATATTGTGCAAAGTTTAAAGACAAAGTGTTCCCCAGTAAAAATGTGCTATTTTGTTTTATTAATTGTTCTAAAAGTGTAAAAAAAATTCCAAAGTGTATCAACAAATTAAGCTAATTTACAAAGTAAAATAACTTTAAATTTGTTCAATTGTTTAAATATATTTTGTAAAGTTATAATGTTGTTTGTGGATCTTTGCTTTGAAATTTTGCACAATAATGTTTTATAATATGTAGTTTGTTGAAAACATACATTTTCTTATAATAATAGTATTAAATAGCTTATTATTAATAATAGTATTAAAATTTAATTTTTTAAGATAAATCACTTAAGTGAAAAGCATATACCTCTTCCTCAAATTAAATAAAAAGCAGCCAACAGCAGACTGACGAGGCCTCCTCATTCTTCGGTTGCAGTGTCTACAGATAATAAATATTCGGTGAGTCAAAATTTAAGATATATTGGTACAATTTTTTTCACTTATAAGCTTATCATTAACAATAGAGATATACATATTTTGCATTAAAGAAAAAAACATATGAATACTAGGTTATCATAAACTTAAAGTTAAAGAATTTACGATATGAATCATAATTTGTTATTAAAGGGATAGGTGTTTAATAAGTTACAAAAAATCATTAATCAGTTTTTTTATAATTTGCGTATTTTCTTCATTTCTTGTATCTGTATACATACGTAAATACTAAGATCTATTTTTAGATTTTGTTTTACTACTTCCATTGATAATTTATTGTAATGCATTTTGGTTATAAATAAGAGTAGCTAAACTGCATTATCCATTAATTTTGTTCTCTTAATTTACATATCATCGTTTATTAGTCCCTTACGTTTCAGAGTGATATTTTAAATTCTTTCTCTTAAAATAGTAATATCTACATGCAAACCTATATAAGTTTTTTGTTGTTATTGTTAGATTAAACCAATTTTTATGAAACATACAAATTTTGCACCCTATATTAGAAATTATGCGGCATAAGGAATGATAAATAAAGTAATTATTTGCTTTCCGATTAAAATCAATAAAGTTAAGATTTAATATTTGGGTTAAAATTTAGCTAGTAAAAGCTTGAATTCATTTTCTTGGAATTTTAAATAAATATCAATATATGATAATGGATTTGTAAGAATCTAAACTTCTCTTGCATTATGTGATTGGTTTAAAGTAAGTTAACTAAGGGATCCTACTTGACAATGCATGCCCTAGGATCATAGGTAGGGTGGGTTTAGAGGCGTTATTCCTAACAACATCTAAGGAATTCTTATTATAATTTGTTACCAAAAAGTTTATTGAACCCTTGTTTACATTTGCCTGTTGATACGATATGGGGAATAATATAACATCTTTTGATCGTTTATCAACACCATAGTCCATTTCCATTTAGTTAATTTAGGGAGTCTATAATAATATTTATGTCGTGACAGTTATTATCGGACCCAGAGATGATTAAGAAAAGAACCACCCCACCCGGCTGCTAGCTAGCGGATTCAATGGCTCCCGATAGTCTTATCTTCTCTAACCTTTCATCACCGATAAACTATGGTCAAATTGGTTAGTTTTGCAAGAAACATTACCAATTTGAACTGAATTTAAACTGTTGTAATTGGCTGTTCATTACATAAATTGACTGTCCATTACACCAATTGGCACTGCACATTACAAGTTTGCGGTAAAAAGTCATGCGGTAATGTTAAAGAAATTTTTAAAATTGTAAGATTTTAATCCAACAATTTATAAAGACTGGTTTAATTTTAATAATTATTATTAGTTCGTCAAAAAATATTTTTTAAATTTTTTTCTTATTTTAAATTTACAAGCGCTGTAAATTTACTTTTCAAGCCGTTTAACTAGTTTTTACTCTAATTCTTGATACTCACATAAATGCTAACACCTAAACATATATTTTTGTTTTATTTTTATTATCCATCAGTATTGTTGGAAGTATTCAGTTAGTTGCACAAAAAAAAAATACTTTTGCTTACTTAAGCAAAAAAAAAAAAAATAAATAAAAAAAATAATAATAAAATTAAATATATAATTAATTTGTTATATATGCAATTTAATTAAATAAATCAAAACAACAGGCAACACCATCGGCTAAAGAAAAGACAATATATTGAGTGTTGAACTGAGCAAAACATTCAATTAAAACTAATTTAGCAAAATAATAAAATAAAAGCGAACTTATGTTGGTGGATTTTTATAAAGGAAAAGAATAAATTAATGTCAGATTGCTTAATATGGTAATAAAAAATAAAAATATAAACTAAATGCAAATATTACGATTTGCTGAAGATGAAATCTGAAGGTCATTTAAAAATTAAATAAAAAAATTAAAAAAATGATTATTACAAAAAATTAAGCATTTTTTATTTATAAAAAATACAAGAAATTTTCTTTTAATCAGTGATTAAAATTTTTTTATATTTCTAATGCTTAAAAGCTTCAAAATATACATTAACACCAACTGGTTATTTATTTCAAAAATCAATTTTGGGAAAAGTCCCTTGATTGCTCAAACTATAACTTAGTTGCTACATAAAAAGTAGTAAGTTATTAAAAAAAACCTTTTTAGTCTTTTAATAGAAATTCTGTCACAACAATTAAACAATTATGCTTTCAGGTAAGATGTTTTTAAATTTATAATTGTTAACAGCATTTATGTAATCGCTTCAGCTAAACTTGTTTTCTTTTAATAATTCAAAAAGAATTTTTATAAATATTAATAATATTTTCAAACAATAAAAAGCTTTTTGTTACCATCAAATTAACATCTAATTGCATCAGGTTTTTTTTTAACAAATATTTACATATTAGATTTTAAATAAATACTCAGCCTTGTATCGAACGCAGTATTCGAAGAATTAAAGCTTAAATGTTAAGGAAATAAAAACTATTTTTAGATATTACCATAAGAATATAATTTTAAGCAATTAAAATTAAAGAATTTTTTGTAATATTTTTGTAAATGTTATTAAATTTACGAAAATACTTTTTAGAAATTTTTTAAACTAGAAAAAAAAGAGAAAAAACAGGTATGGAAGTTAAAGTCGGTCATGTCCGACTGTGTTGAACCCATAATCACAATTTGTTTTACATTAAGTACCACCGTATGCAACGTACGCAGGTTGAGTTGACCTTTGCTAGTGGGGGCAAAATGCATTGTTTTTATGAGGGTTAACATGGTTTTTGGGTGCAGCTACAGAATTCTTTTGGGCCGTTCTTATTTGGAAACGACTTGTGCATGTGTGAAAATATCTCGGTAGCATTATTTATTCGCGCAATTTATGCGGTTAAATGTGATTTCCGGGAACCAGGTCCTAAATCTGGTCCAACAGCCCTTAATTTTATATTTTTAGACTTTAAATCTCAATGTGGTGCCGCAAATGTTAAAAAAAGTACGTCTCGTCCACTTAGTTGAATTTCAAACTCAATATGGGCCGATAGTCTTCAATATCATATTTCTAGACTCATTATCAAATTATAATTTGAAATTGAACCAAAAATTAAAAAAAAAATTCTAGTAAGTTGAGTTTCGACCTCAATCTGGATCAACAATATTCAATTCCATATTCTTAGGCTCACAATTTAAAAAAGGTACCAAAAATGTAAACAAGTACTTTTTTCTACTTCGTTGATTTTCGAACTCAATCTGTGGCCAATTGCCCTTAATATCATACTTCCAGACACAAAATGTCAAAAAGTGCAAAACCCAAAAAATTCAAAAGTATTTTTTGTCTGTTTAGAACTTTCGACCTCAATCTGGGTCAAAAGTTTTCCATTTTAAAGTTCGAGAGATTCATGCATGTTCTTAAAAAAGGCAATAAAGTACCAAAAATTTAAATAAGTACTTTTTGTGTACTTAGTAGACATTCGACCTGAACTTTAGTAAATAATCAATTATTTTGTATTCTAGACTTGTGGGGCAAAATGCATTGTTTTTATGAGAGTTAACATGGTTTTTGGGTGCAGCTACAGAATTCTTTAGGGCCGTTCTTATTTGAAAACCGACTTGTGCATGTGTGAAAATATCTCGGTAGCATTATTTATTCGCGCAGTTTATGCGGTTAAATGTAATTGCCGGGAAACAAGTCCTAAATCTGGTCCAACAGCCCTTATTTTTATATTTTAAGATTTTAAATCTCAAAATAGTGCAAAAAATGTAAATAAATACTTCTTATCCACTTAGTTAAATTCCAAACTCAATCTGGACCAATAGTCTTTAATCTAATATTTCTAGACTCATAATCAAATTATAATTTGAAAAGGTACCAAAAAATTATTAAAAATTTCTAGTAAGTTGACTTTCGACCTCAATCTGGGTCAACAATATTCAATTCCTTATTCCTACACTGAGGGAAAAAAGACGTTGCAAAATCGACCACGGCTGTGGTCAACTTGACACCCTTACGTTGTCAATTTTTTTAACAACGTCCGTTGTCAAATTGTACACAAACGTGCTCAAATTGACCACATACGTTGTCAGTTCAAACTCGAGAGGCAAAATTTTTAGTTATTGACAACGTCCGTTGCCAAATTGTACACGAACGTGTTCAAATTGACAACGTATCGGTGTCAAATTCTCTGCTAACGCCGTAATATTTAGTTTTTGACAACGCCCGTTGTCAACTTGAGCACGTTTGTGTACAATTTGACAACGTATCGGTGTCGATTTCTCTGCTAACGCTAAAATATTGGAAAATTTTCATTATTTTGGCTTCAGTCAAAGGTGTTTTACGAAAAATTTTCAAAATGGAACAAAACCACGAAATTTAGTTATCTGAGAACATAAATATTCTTGGTGAGTTACTAGAATTAAATGATGATGTGGTAGTGGTCAGTGATTCATGCTTTGCAAGCAACAATATTGCTGAAGACAGGACCGATGCTCAACTCATGGAATTTTTAAAAACTATTAATATGGAATCAATTTTTAAGTATTTAAAATGTAAGTAAATTAAAGTTAAATTAACATTTTAATATTAACGATAATAAACATATATTTTGGGTTTTTTAGCTTCACAAGTAACATTAAGAAGCTTGCCCTATTTAAAGAAAGAAGATTTGAAGGAAGCAGTGCCACCATTGGGACTGCCTGTAGAATTTAGGGAAAAGCTTTTTTGCTGGAAAAAAATGAGGTAATATTTATGATTTTGATAAACACAGTTCTAATTTTAATCTTGTGTTACATAATAGTTAGGAATTGATGATGAAACAATGTCAATGCCATCCAAAATTGAGGAATGGTGGAGACGTAACGAAAATACTACCAATACGCCAGTGTCAAATTGTTCTAAAAGCGGGGGAGTTTTATCAAAGGTAATATAGTTAAAAATAGGCTTATTTTAACATATCTAAGCATAATAATTTGCTATATAATTTAGGATTTAAAGACTTTGTTAAATGAGACATCAAAAGGAAAGGCAGTGCTTGAATTTGGAAATGGAAACAAAAAATTAACGTGTGAACACAGAGATGACATAATTAATATTATTATTGAAGACATTTTACGTAGAGATGTAGTACTTTGCACACAGGATTATAAACGTTTGTTTGATAAAGGCTGGACTTAAATTTTCGAACTTTTTGCTTGCACATGAAAATAATTTACAACCAATTTTTAGTTTTAGTTCGTATGAGACTGCTAATTTGTTAAAAGAAGAGTAGTTTTATAAAGAAAATAAGCTAAATTTAAATCTAGAAAACTGCAAAGTATCCACTGATATTGTTTTCAAAGGAACTCGGTATAAGACAAACTATTACTTAGCTACTAACGAAACTTCAATTGAACTTTTTAAAATTAAAAACTTTATTATTCAAGATAAAAATATTTATGTTTTATGTAATCAAATTAGCATTAAAAATTTTGATTTTCATTTTCAATCTTATGAAGTTGGTTCATTAATCAAGGATACCTATTTAATATCAATTTTAGATTTTATAACTCTATTTCATTTATACCCTATGAACAATGGAAAAGTGTATTTTAGAATTAAGTTTATTTAAGTTTTTGTACTTTTATTTGAAACAATATTTTCGTTTAATAAAATCAATGTATTATTAATTTTAAACGGTTTTTTCATTAAAAAGAAACGGAATGGGAACGGAACAAGGGTTTATAAATCAACAACGAACGGTGTCAATTTGACACCGGTTGGTTGTCAATTTGACAACGGTTGGTTGTCAATTCGACACCGGCTGGTTGTCAATTCGACACCGGTTGGGTGTCAATTCTACACCGGCTGGGTGTTATTTCGACACCGCGATGGTGTCAAATTGTACACATATGGTGTCAGTTTAACAACAATATCGTTGCAAATACTGCGTTGTCGAATTGACACCATACGTGTACAATTTGACCACAAACGTGGTTGATACACTTTCGACAACAGATGTGGTCATTTTGACACCGTATGGTGTCAATTTTTTTCTGGGTGTAGACTCGCAGTCTAAAAAAGGTACCAAAAATTTAAAAAAGATACTTTTTTCCAATTCGTTGTTTTTCGACCTCGATCTGAGCCAATTGCCCTTAATATCATACTTCCAGATACAAAATGTTCAAAAGTGCAAAAACAAAAAAATTTGAAAGTATTTTTTGTCTGCTTAGTGAACTTTCGACCTTAATCTGGGTCAAAAGTTTTCCATTTCAAAGCTCGAGAGATTCATGTTCTTAAAAAAGGCAACAAAGTACCAAAAATGTAAATAAGTACTTTTTGTGTACTTAGTAGACATTCGACCTCAATTTTAGTACATAATCAATTATTTTGTATTATAGACTTGTAATGTTAAAAAATGCAAAGAAAAATGTAAAAATTATTTATTGTCTACTTAGTTGATTATCGACCTCCTTCTGTATTAACAGTCCCTAATTGTACATTTCTAGCATCAAATTCTTAATCTTGACCCTGAACCTTAACTTTGCCCAAATCTCGTGGATTTCCTATTCCCTGAAACTATCAACTTAGTCTTGGCTATTTTTACTGCCAAACCCATTGTTGTTGACTTTTTTATATTAGCAAGTGCAACAGTGACATATCTCAATTTTCGTCTAACGATGACGACATCATCGTCATATGCGAGCAGTATGTGGCTTCTGGTGAAAATTATCCTGTTTTTATTTACTGCTGCATAGGTTGCAGGAGGGGCTGTCACCTTGTGTGAAGCCATGTTATGAGAAAAAGTTTGTTTCCGATCTACTTTTAATTTTGTACGCGTTTAAATCACTCTGCACGATCTAGTCAACTTTTAAGGTATGCCGAATTCAGGTATGGCCTCAAACAGCTATGCAAAAATCGGACTGTGAAAAGCGGCCTTTTAATCAGCGAAAAGGTAGTAATCGATCTGTTTTTCATTGGGTTTCTCCAAGATTTGACTTAGTGTGAATTCTGGTCGGTGGTGATTGTACCATGTCTAAAGTCAGATTGATAAGGGCCGATTATTTCATCGGTTTTAGTTTTTAATTTTTCACACAAATATAGACGATGGGTAGGAGACTTATGCCTCTATAATTTAAAATTATATTTCTATCACCTGTTTATTGGACGGGGTATAGCACACTGAGGCTAAATTCATCAGGCATGCGTCGTCCAGCCAAATTTTGCAAATAAGTTAATGCATGCTCAATACAAAATCTTCATCTCCGGCCGGTAAGTCATCGGCTCCTGTCGCTCTATTATTTTTCATTCGTAATCTTTTCTTGGCTGGAAGGTATTTGCTTTTATCTCGATCACTGCTTATTCGATCTTGAAAATTTCCTCTGGAATAATTTTTGTTTCAACTAACCTTCAAAAATTTGATTTAAATTGTTCGGCAGACGGATGAAACTAAATCGACTACCGTCTTTGTAAGGAGCCAAAATATATATGTATAATCTATGGGGTTGCACATGAATGTTGTAGAAATAAAAACAGAATAACAAACTCTAACCTCTAGTTGCTTTAGTTCAAAAAGTGACCCAAATTTGTAAACTTGTAACACTTTTCAAGTTTGAAGTATGTTTAAGGAACTGTTAAATAAAATATATTTATACAATTGTAGTTTACAATTAAATAATTTGTTATCTTTCTTCGTATTGTTTTTTAATGTCAATTGATTTACAATTGCATTTTCAAAATACAAATTCTGTTCACATAAAAAAATTTATTCGAGAAATAATTTATTTATTTTAAACAAAAATGTGTTAAATACTGTATGTTATTACATGAATTTTGACAGCAATTTCGTATGCAAAAGACAACGTACTGTTTTCATTGAGCAAAAAAAAAAAAATGTTAAATAATAGTGATTTAATAAAGACACAAAAGAACAGACAACAAAAACTTACATAATTTTTTCTTAATGTAATTAACATGTATGCTGATTGATTTAAGTACTTAAGTCTTCATTTTAGGGTACTTACACATAAAAAGTTTTGAGGTATTACTGACTTTATATTCAGGAAATTTTAAAGAACATTAATGCCACTGTTTTTTTTTATAAAATGCTTACATACGTGTAAAAATGTTTTTGAAAAATATGACTACAAGAACATTTATTTTCAACGTTAATTTCAAGTACTTACACACACATACACAAATTATTGGTATTATATAGGTATACAAGTAACAGTTTACTTTCAAGTGTATTTGTAATTTAATTTACATATGAATGAAACTTTTAATTTTTTTTTTTTAAATTGCAGTGGGTGTAAATGTTTCCATATATGCAAGTGTGTGTATGTATGTTTGTACGTATGCAGCGCCAAAAGCCCACATATTTTGGTTCTTTTGAGATACATGTGGAATAAACAATTCTTTATCCACTGACTAATAAGAATATCAGCAACAATAACAATAACAATAACTACAGCAGCATTAACATTACAATATTCAAACATTCATAGAAGAAGCATCTCATTATATTGATAAGTTTGAAAACAAAGAAACCAGTTCTACACTTCATTAAAAAATCATATTAGAATAATTTTGAAATAAATTAAAAAGCTGGCAAACGATTTTTAAAACTTTTAAATTGATCAAAATCATTTACTAACGAAGAGTTTTTAAAAGTTAAAAAAAAAGATTTATCAAAAGCCTATAAAAGGTAAAAAAATAATTTTCAATAACTTTCTTTAAGCAAAAGGAATTTGAAAAAAAATTTTTGTTTAAAGTAACATAAGTACTTGATTTTATGATGAAAAATTAAGTAAAAAAAACAAGTAAGTCGCTGTGTATATTCTTGTGTGCCGAATCTTGTATACCCTTCACAAGGTGTAGGGCTTTTTACTCAAATTTTTTTTATTTTTTGTATGGCAACCTTCTTCTAGGAAAATGTTTGCAAGGAAAAATTAGTTGATAGTACTCCGACATTTGACCTATCCATTGGTACCCATGAAGCTGTAGGGGGGATTTATTACAATTTCCCAAACTTTGTATGGTATCCCCTTTAGGCGATTGTGATAGGGGGTAAGTATGTTTAAAGAATATGTTTGGGAGGGGAAACTAATGGGATTCGGCCGTTCACTTTCTTTAAGGCCGACTCTGGGGAAGTTATGGGCGTTTTTACATAATTTTTGTAAATTTTGTATGGCAACCCCCTTAAGTGATGGAGATAGGGGGTAAGTATATTTAAAGAATATGTTTGGGAGGGAAAATAAATGGGGATCTGTCATGCATTTCATTCCTCTAAGGGCGACTCCGGGGAAGTTGTAGAGGTTTTTACCCAAATTTTTTTTTAAATTATGTATGGCAACCCTGTAAAAGGCTGTATATACGGGGTAAGGATGTCCCACAAAAATGTTTGGGAGAAAAAAATTAATTTAGTCGGTACTGCATTTGACCGTTGTAGGAGCACCCTGAAGCTGTGGCAGCGATTTAAAAAAGTAAACTTAATTTGAAATTTAAAATCAATCTTTTTAGAGGGTGGAGATAGGGTGTAAGTATGTTCCACAAAAATGTTCGTGATACAAATTAATGGGTGCCAATTTTACATTGCACCCGTGTAGGGGCAACTCCCGGCAGTTGTTGAGGTTTTTATGCAGATATTTTAGAAAAATAAACAGAGATAGTTGTGGTTGCTGGCTTATATATCTGTTAGTTATCCGGCAATTTTGCTGAATTTTAATAGCGAAATTCTCGCAAGTATACGTAATGTTTTGATACCACAAACAGGTTCGAGAAATATCAAGGGGCTTTGAAACTTGATTTCAACAAATTACCGAACAGATGGACAGACTAACTGATGGACAGATGAGCATCGCTAAACTTATATAAACCTTTATCACTAATGTGAAGGGTATAATAAAAATGACCGAAAATATCTTTTAAAACTGTTCTGAATATTTTTATGGGAACTAGTCTTGCAGAGCGAATGCGAAGAAGAAGGTAAGAATACGAACGGGGGTTTACAACCGTATTTGGTAAACCTGATTTCTAAGTCGATTGTTAGACACACTATTATGTATGTAAAAGGGGTTTTAAAAGTATTTTTGTTTTGTTACGTTTATGACAGAACCAGCTCTTCGATTAACCCATATCAATATTGAGCTTAAAATAAATAATACAAATTATGACAATATCCTCTACAAAAATGTTTGTGCAAATATTTTTTATGCTAAAAAAATGTATATTGATCTGGTCAACGTTTTTAATTTTTTTAAGAAAAAAATGCAAAAAAGTAAAAAAAAAATAAGACCTGCTTAAGTACATTCTTATGTGATTTATTGGCACGCAAAAACTTCAAAAACATACTTCTTGGAATTAATTCTAATATTTTGTTTTTAACACGCTTGAATTTCACTATAAAAATTAAAAAAAAACTCTTAGAAATTGACACCAAATTGTGACTGTTTAAAGATATAATGATATTTGACAATCGCTAGACATCGAAATCGTTCGTTCTTCTTAAAACTATTTTATAAAAAATATTTATTTTTTTGAGGAGGCTTTTGGTTTTGCATTTTTGTCTTAAAAATATTTTAAACTGTGAAAAATTAAAAAAGATTTATTATTAAGACAACTTTGATGATATGATACAAATTAGTTTAAGAGGTTCTTAGTAGACAATTTATAAAACATCTGAACATTAATTTTGTATTAAAGTTTAATTTAATACCTTAGAAAATTTTTCAAACCATAAAGCAGGTGATTGCTTCAAACAAATTTTGGTATACAATGGGATTTTTTTTCTTTTATTTTAAATTAAAGCTAAAGCAATACAAATAAACGTCTCAAGTTTATAATATAAAGTAAATGTCATAAAATATAAAAACTTTACATATTCATGTCTCTGTGGTATTTAAATTATAAATTGATTAATTATTTACCTCGGTGGCTATCAATTGAATTAATTAAATTGTAAACTAAGAAAATTGTGTCGTCTTAACAATTTACACATTGTTGACATACATTTTGCACCATAGAATTTTATTTGCTTAAAAATACTTACGTCGACTTATAGAAACTAAAGGCTTAAGTACTTCTATTTGCTTTTTTTTATACGTTTCATAAAAGCATTTATAAACGTATGCATATGTTTTTTTTCAGCACTTTTGATTGAAACCTATAATACACCTTAATAAATTTTTTTTAAAGTTTTTTTTATTGTAAAAAAAGTATTAATATTTTCAAGATAAGCCTGGCCCTTAAACTTATTGTTTCTTCTTCTTCTTCTTCTTCTTCTTCTTCTTCTAATAGAATTTTATATGCAAGTATTTTTCTATGCATTTTTAATTCTTTCTTTCCAGAACAACTTTTATAACTTTAACTCAATAGCGTATTTTAGGTTTTTGTACAGAGTTTGTTCATTAAAAATTTAATTCAAACATATAAAGTAATTTTTCATGCAGTTTTTTTTAAGGATGCAGGACTTAAGCCAGACAGACAGAAAAAAATTGTTTGGGGTATTTTATAAACAGCTACGAATATTTACGTTTTTTTTTATATGTATAGACATGCAATTAACCCGATACTTCGTAAGCGTAGTTTTAATTCTTTTTTAACACAACACTAAAGGCGAAAGAACATTATGAGAATAGAAAGTAAACTTTCCATGGTCTTCTATACAATTTTTATATATAATCTCTAATACTCTATATCTAAATTATTTTATTTAAAAGTTCTTTTTGTCTCACTGTATGACTTTTTACATCACTTTGTACCTCGTTTCTATAGCTTTCTAGAAGTTTTCGCATTGAGAAATATATAAGCACTTTAATAGTGCTTCAGTTATTAACAGTATGCAACACGTTATTTTAAACAAATTTAAGTTAAAATTAAACAAAAAATAATCATCCTCCCCCTTTTAATTCATGGGTTCCTCGATAGACCAGTGTGTAAATGCGCAAGTTTACCATTCTAGGAGTTGCGGGTTCGGTTCCCGCCAAAGACTGTGATTAGTCGCTTCATTTTTTTTTCTTTCTATCGAATTTTTCTTAAAACTTTAGTGTTATGCATGTAACACTAAGGTACCGAATAAGCGGGTCCAAGTAAGCTGTATCGTTCCCTTAAACGGCTGCCTATTCTACTTAACCTGCTTCCATAAATTCTGTTATGACAGAGCAAATATAAATTTCTCGACTAAACAACTTTTATCATACAAAAGAGAAACGAGGCACTGGTTTAAGGAAATCCTTTTCAAATTTTACATTCAAAAAAGGCCACATACTATCCTTCTTTGTGAATCCCCAACTTAATCTAGGTCACTAGGCTGTAATAAAAAAAGATCAAGGAGAGGCCGCGCATGACAAGTACAAGATGTGTAAAACGAGACTATGAAACCTTTAACAAAACATAAAATAATCAAATTAGGAATGTTGCCAATGACCGAAGAAGATATAACGAATTCACAATCCCCCAATGTTCCAATATGAGCCTTTGTAATGCAATGTATATTTTATATTTATGACAAACAAGGGGCCTTTATATATTTTTATAATCTGAAGAAATTGCTAAAAAGTACCGAAAATACTTTTTGTCCACTTAGTGTACTTCCGATCTCTACGTAGGCCAATAGTCCCCAAATGTATATTTTAAGGCTCATAATTTAAAAAAAAATGTAAAACAGTACCGAAAGCGTAAAATATACTTTTTTCCATTCAATTAACTTTTGACCTCAATATGGGTCAGTAGCCCTTAATTTTATATTTCTAGAACTATAACTTAAAAAATCAAAACTTTAACTTAACTTAAAAATTAAAATGTTTAAAAATAAAGTTTGTCTACTTAGGTGACTTCCAGCCCGAATCTCATACTTCTGGATCATAATCATTGAAAATTAAGAAATAGTACCAAAAAGTACCAAAAGTACTTTTTGCCGTTTAAGTTGACTTTTGACTTTTATTTCATATTCCTGGACTTATAAATAAAGAAAAGGCAGAAAAGTATTTTCTGTCTTCCTTTATACTTTTTAAGGGGTTAATAGTCCTTAGTTTCATATCCAAACTCACGATCGCCAAAAAGAGCAAAGTATCAAAATTGTACAAAAGAATTTTTCAACCTCAATATTGGTCAATAATTTTAAATTTTTTTAATATATCAAGACTCATAATCTCAAAAAGTGTGAACAAGGTACTTTTGTCAAAAAAGCAGCCAAAAACTTAAAAAAACTGGTTTACCGTTTGAAACCTTTAATAGGTTTTGTAGCTGTTGAATGGAATTTGGACTAAGATTTTAACTTTATTGGTTTAGTAGTTACAAAAAGTACCGGATTTTAATTGCATATTTCCTTCTTTCCCTTAGAGCCAACATGCCAAAAAAGTACTAAAAAAGTATTCATGCATTTTTGAAAACTGACAAACCCAATTTGCTTGATGTTTTCGTTGCTATTGGCCAAGTAGGTTCAAATGTATCTTAAAAGTACCAAAATAAAAATTTTACCCAAAAACCTAAAAAAAGTACCAAAAGGGTAAAAGCGATGCTTTTTAATTTTTTTTTTTGGTGAGAGTAAGTTACCTTATTTTCCCTTTATGACCAGTTTTTATCCCCTTCGGATTGGTATTCCAAAAAAACACTTTTTTTGAGGATCTTCCCTTTATTTATCACCATAGTTTGCATTTTAAGACTTGATCTTTACGCCTTTCTGTTACGAGCATGCACACAGCGCAACTGATACATTTAGAGCGATGAGCGGTCGAGTAACGCCTAGATTATTCAGTCAAACATAAAACAGCTGTATTTTTTTCTAACAACTCTAATCCCTATGTTGCAATAAGTAAAGCCCAAAACCTACCTTAAACTGAACTGATCGGTTTAAAATAACTTTTTAAGCCGATCGAACTATTAGCATGCTGGCAACCAGCTCGTTAATCTATCATTTTAATAATCCCGGGAAATCTGTTTGGACTAAAGCTAAAACAATAACAATAGCTGTGCGATAACAGTTTATAACTAACGATGTATAAAAGTATGAAAAAGTAATTCTTAACGGCCGGCCAGATTTTAGTTGAACAGTGCTTTAAAAAAAACAAACAATTAAAAAATTTTTTCATAAAATTATACAATTTAGATTCTTAAATAATAAATCCCTAGAAGGAAGTAAATTAATTAGTTACGAGACTGGTAACGTTTTATATGAACCGGTTTTATTTCTGAAACTCAAAAGCAAAGGGGAACTAAGTGAAATGGCCTTGCCATTAAAGAAAGTCTAATGTTTACTTTAAAACATTTTCTGTCAGGTTACTAAACTGTTTTTTAAAGACTGTTTAGCTTTTAATGTTACACAAAAATTATCAACTGATATATATGTTTTAATTATAATAATTTTATTAAATAAATTATAGATTCATTTACACATTTTTATTTTGTTAACACATTAAAATCAGTCAGGTGATTTGTTTTGTCTATAACATGCTGAAGGGTACTATTAAGACCTTTTAAAAAAAAAAAAAAATTCCAATAAATGTTTATCCAAATTCTCAATTCTTTTTTTATTATAATAATCACTTAAAGAGTTTTCCACAACGGCCTTGACTTATAACGTTTAAAAACCTTTTCATCCTATTTTGTTTATTTTAAAAATTATTACATAAAACGTGAATGTAAACAATTAAACACAATAAAGATTATTATAACGAGAATGATGTGTAAAGTATTTATTGAAGACTTCTTCTTTATCGTTTTCAATATAAGAACATATCGACAATCCACGGTAATAAATGTCTACGGTTTATTGTTGCTTCTTAACAGATTATTTTACCTAATATCTCTACTTGCTCAAAACTTTTATTATATGGTGTATAGTTATGTAAAAAATTTACATAAATTATTGGATAAAGAATTCACAAATTTTTGGGAAGTGCCCTTGAGGTTATTTTCAATACGACTATAAGCCGATATGGTTCGCACAGAAGAATATTTTTACATCAAAAGTTTGAGGAAATTTTTTTTATGAAAAGAAAGAAGGTTTATAACAAAATTTTTTTTTAATAATTATAATAAATTTTCACTTTAATCAACTGATACATTGTTTAACTATATAAATGTAGATGAACTTAAATCCATAGAATAAAGAGAAGGCTTTTACATTTTAGATAAAAATTGTAATAAAAACTTTTAAATCTTGACCCATACAGGTTGCTTTGCATGAATTTAATAATTTAAATTTAAAACTGTTTTACGCCCTTAATTCGACCGATAAGGGCGTATTTAATATAACGGGGGAAATATTAAAGCTAATCACTTAATTATTGGGTCCTTTTTCGGACCTCTTTATTACCTAATGGTTTTTGATAACCGACTGATATTGACGCTAGTCAGTATTTAACTTAATCACGTGCTAACAATAGGCTTGGCTGATGTATGACTTACGACTTGTTCGACTCAAGTTTCCTATTTTGTCCACTCCAAGTGTGTTCTCTCCTCTGATACTAAGTTTAATACCATAGGGACTCGCTTATGCTGTGCGCTTACATCTCAGCCTTCTTAAGGCACATACATTATCTTCTTCGCTCTTCATCTTGGTCAGATAGTGTTTGAAGCTACCGTGTCTGGTCGCTGTTGCAGTCAACCAAATTAGGTTTCCCTGACCATATGCAAGCTCGTTTGACTTGATAAGTGAAGGGGGTCCAGTAAAACAACATTTTAAGACTATAACTGGATTCTCTTCAAAATTGGACTAGGGGACATGACAGTTGCCCCAACTTTCCGCAATACAAGAAGAACTAAAGGGGTGAAGTTCAGAGGTATGCTGAGACATAGACCAAAAAAATTGCCAGCAAGGAAAGACTCGAATACCGGCCTTAAAATATGGGATTGAATTCTAGTAATGTAGAGGTAAAAGCCTTCAATGTTTTCTGCCTTAAAGCTAAAAGCTCCTTTCAATGACGAAACGTGGATGCCTCTAGAAAAAGACGTAGGGACTTTAACGAGAGCTTTAACAGCAAATTGTTGCAGCCTTATTACAAAAAGCTAAAGGCTTGCTAGCAATAATTTATATAGAATACAAGAAGGATTCGGCTGGACTTAGCAGAATTCTGGCCAAAGAAAAGTTAAATTCAACCTACATACATAAAAGGAGGGATGACTACTGTTCTTAATCCTTTAAACAATTTCTCGGAATCTTGAAAACTGCTTACTTCCCATGTTGCAAAAACGTTTCTGCTAGAAGTTTAGAAACAAATGGAACCAAGTTCATAACCGGCGGAAATATAATATCTTATGACAGAATTACATGAGCCCTTAATAGTTTCCTTCCGTGCAAGTTAACAGGATCTGATTGAAGCTTGAAGCGAATACTGCAAAGTTCCTACGAACACACTATTCGTTGGCTACATAAGATACTTAGCCTTTGCCTTTCTCTCTACCACGTTTCAGCAAAAGCATGAAAATGCGAAAAACTTCCGTCTGATCAGTCCTTCATTTTTCAACTCCAGACGTTTAGAAACCCATCAACCCTCACATTCATTCAAGGTACTTTACACTGCTCTAGTAGTCATTATGCCTAACTTAATAAGGCTGTGGGAGTCAGAGCTATTTAGAACTGTCCTTCCAATCTGAGTCCTAAAAAGTTTATTAGCAACTGGTTGGAGTCCATGCTAAACTCAAAAGAAGTTGCACCGAGCCACGGTAACAGTGCTCTATAAAATAAGAAAATCAAGACACACCTCAAGGGTATTGTAATCTAAGAACTACTTTGGCTGGTTGTTGTTGACTTGGGTTTCATGGAACTGGACAATAAGGAAATAAATTTCGCTGCTTATGTTGTAAAAATAGTATCAGGAAGGTTTCCAGACATGATCACGGACAACATGTCTAATGGCTCTGAGTTTACTTAATAAAAGGGCAATCAATGGACACAAATAAAATCAAACTGATACTGTTCACCGCCAACATAAAGCCTTAGTTAGCCGAGCGTTGCTGCAACCGTACTGTAATGTTACGTACTGTAAGCACATTGGTGCAGTTATAGAATATTTAAAAACGTGACATATGTTTTTGCATTCATAAACAAAATAGCATTAGTAAAAGTATTGTTATACAGGCACTCGTTTGCCTGAACAAGTAAAATTAGATTTTCGTCGTCCATTTTTATTTTAATTTGCAAGAAAACTTTAAATTTATAAATTAATTAAAAACTTATTTTATTTGACTAGTTTATTTTTGATTTTGGTATGAAAAATAAACAGCTGTTTAAAAGACAGTGATGGGAATTAAAATTTTTCAAATGGGTTTTCGTAATGAAGAGAAAGTACCTAATGACATTAGAGAATATTTTGTGTCTATTTTTATGTATGTCTATAAATATGTTTTATTTATTATTTAGCATCTACAATTTAAATATAATAACCAAATTATAGTTTATTTAGTATATGTGTATACCCAATAATAGATTTCTATACAATTTAAATCCTTATATATTTTACATTTATTATACACAATATACTATGTACTAAACGTATGCGCAAGACGCAAGTCTCCAGTTGTGCATTTTTTTCAAGCGAAAATAATTATTATAGTGGTAATTATCTGTAAAGCAAGTATAGCGAAAAAAGACAAAAACAATACTGAAAAAAGCATTATATAAAGTTAAATAATAGACAATATTATCAAGTGTACAAAGAAAATACCTAAATCTTCATAGTTCACAAAACAACATTTCAAAAATGCGTGAAATAAAATAAAAAAAAGAAACACGCAAAGTACTAATGGTTATTTTATCTTTCTTTCGCATATAAAAGTATATAAAAAAAGTACCATGAAAAAGAGAAAAAATACCCTCAAATTATAAAACAAACAAGTAGCCCATCACTGGCATACAAATGTCACGCAACAACGTAAGGAAATTCTATTTTATACAGAATGGTACGTTGCGGTTACAGTACGTTTTTTTTCGCTAAGCTTTTGCATTGCTTCTCATAAGCCAAAAGCCAACAGCTGATACATTACAGTACGGTTGCGCTCGGCTAATCCAGCCTTAAGGCTTTCCAGCTTTAGACTGCTATGTATAAAGAACTGTAAAATTTATCTTTTAGATATTTCGATATATTTGGGTAGTTTTATCCACTTACCATGGAAACTGAATACTCATCATATGCTAAATAAGGCTACGGCAGCCAATAGTCAAATAAATATACACAGCTATTTTTATATATGCATTTCTGGTACGGTGAATCACAACAGGAAGAAAATGTGTAGTCAGCCAAAAAGTGCAGGCGAACTGTGCATTGTGCATTGTTTTTTATTGAACCTAATTAAATAGTCATACATGTAAGAAGAACAGTAAGCCTTATGGAAGGTTTGAGCTAGAGAACGTAAGATCAAGCAAGAATCTTAAGCACATTGCTCCCGATCTAGGACCAACCTTTTGGATATGAAAAATTGCATGTGGGATTTGATAAAGAGTTAATGGCTCTTATCCGCTCCATGAGTAACTAGGACGCCAGTGTTAACATGGCTCTTATATAGACTGTGGTGTAAAGTCCGGTGTTTACTTGCTCGATCTAGGTCATTTGCCTAAAGGATGCAGTGTACTTTTGGGTGAAATATTTACCATCCATTAGGCATGTGGGCTATTATATGACAGAAATATTTGATGGAATTTTCAAAACCTTGTTAGACGACTCATTCAGTTGGCTCACTACTACGTTGCACTGTGGGTTGAAATGGTTCGAAAGTGACGCTTAATTGAGTTTTTAAAATGAAGTTTTTGTATTAATATTTGGTATCGAATAAAACTAGAAAAAATTCTACATCACTATGTAAATTTTCAAGCATCTATCTTGTCAGCTGACTCCGTAGTGACGTGTCAAAATACAAAATTTTTTGCAATTTTTTTAAAAAGAGAAAAAGGTAAAATTTTGCATTAAACGATTCCGTAATTTCCAAATTTAGCGTTAACAAAGTGATATTTTTAGAATATAACCTTCAATTTAAGCTATTGGAGTGTAAAAAAATGATGTAGTGTTTTTTTTTAAAAAATATGTGTGAAAATATTTTTGACGATTTTTTTAAAAAAGGTTCAAAATTGGCCTATTTTTGATGTTTTGTGAACCATAACTTCTAAGTTAGTTAAGGTTAAATTTTGAGTCTGATATTTTCAAAAAGTTTGAAACTTAAGCTTGATAATGCAAAAAGAAAATTTGCGGTTTTGTTGCTCCATTTTTCGCTATTAACATTTTTCTGTTTGAAGTCGTGTTTTTTCAAAGTCATGTATTTAACAAAACTAACGTTCGTTTAATGCTTACTATTGTTGTTATTGTTGTCGAAGATTAAAATGATTTTGTATGACTCCTACAATACATAAATTTTTAGTTCATGGTCCCGAAATCATAAAATATGCCCTCTTACCGATTGGAGAACTTTCAGAAGAAGCTCAGGAAGCCAGAAATAAGGATTTTGAAAATTATAGGGAACAAATGCAGCCGAGAAAAGTCGAATGAAGATATTTTAAATAGATTTTTTCTCAGTTCAGATCCATTCATATCTAGTATTAATAAACAAAATGAGCGGAAAGAAAAGCAACAATTATTAAATTCCGAACTACAGCTTTTGCTATCGGCTATTATTTATCAAGAAATACATGATAGTGAGAGTAATGATAGCAAAAATTATGATGATGAAGGTGAGGATGAACATAAAATGGTTTGTTTTTAAGTATATGACAATTATTGATAAACAAAAAAATTATAAAAATTTATTTTTAATAAAGTTGTAAAATTCTCGAAATCCTTCAAAACCCAAATTCAGACTTTAAATTAAACTTATATTCATATTTATGCAAAATATATACAGTGAACTTGCGAAAACGTGAATATCCAGAAACGTGAACATCCAGAAACGTGAACACTTTTTATTTAACATTAACTACTCTAAAACGTGAACAAACACTGAAAGCCCTCAAACGTGAACAGTTTTTTCTGAGGTTTTTTGTTTGTTTACATTAATTTTATTAGTTTTGGGAGTCCCCGAATTATGCAATAAAAGGATCTATAAGCGATATACATAGTTTTATTTGCAAAAGGTTGATTTTTGTGGTCAGATTAATAAGACAATTATGTATTACCCAAAAGCTTAGGTTTTAAAATTTTTAAATTGGACTTTTCGGGTTAAAGCGTTGTTAAGTTTTGACTAGATTTGGATGTTTTTGAACTAATAACAATAAATTGATAAAAAAAAATTAAATTCGTTAGAAAATAATTAAAACATATCCAATCAGAAACGTGAACAAAATCGAAAACATGAACACCCTTGGTAAAAATTAGTTCACGTTTTCGCGAGTTCACTGTATTCATTTTTTCATTTTTTAGAAATAAGACAATATAAGCTTTTGTTGGCTTCTCATTTTTAAAAAAATACCACTTTCCATTTTAAAATTACGGCAAAAATTCTGAAACAAACTATAATTTTCCAAAAAATAAAAATGTCTATAAAATCCGTGTATCTTTTTTTTAGAATATGCCTTTTTATTCATATTTAACGATTTGAAAAAAAAATTTCAAAAAAGTTTCAATTTCGGCTCCCATGAATTTATCGCCACTTTCGGTGTCAGCGAACTCACTGTGCATCGTTAATGCCCAGATAATATAGGTAAGAAAGAGGTGTCTGAATAGTATATTAAATACAACTTTAGTATGGGTTAAAGGGACCACTTGAGTAACATAAGGCAATGTAAGAGTCATTAATATAAATTGTCTAAAAAATTTGTTTTCTATCTGTAAAAAGCAATGGGTTAGAGTTAGGCAAAATAGACTGGGTTTATTTAAACCAAACTTTATTTTGAGAACTTAAATTAAGGTCTGCCACTGGCTGAGCTAATATTCAATTTTTAGATTTAAATATTTTTTGCAAGTTCCCTGAAATAAAGGTTTTATGAAAAAATATGTTAAAAAATCTAGACCATTAGGCTTTTACATATTTCAATATGTTGTCACAATTCTCACAACAAAAGTATATGATGGAAACCGTAAACTTCGATTTCAAAAATTTTTTAGTTCGTGTGGACTTTTTAATTTAAACATTAATATGCGCTATTAAATTGTTTATTTTATTTAACCAAAAAACACCCTTAATCAATAACGCACTTTAAAGCTTCTATATTTTATTTAGATTTATTGTTACCTAAAGCATTTAATTATTTTAAATTACTTTTCTCCAAAAAAACAAAAAAAAAAAAAAACGTTTAACGTTGTAATTAAAAGATAAAAAATCCATACATTTTTGGTTTTAAAAATTTATAATGTTTCTAGCAAACGTCATGAAAATAAAACGTTTAATTACAAGTTTTTTTATTGTTTATCATAAAAGTAAAAAAAAAACAACTCAAAAAAACTTAAACTTGTAATATGGTGTAGGCTGCTTAAACAAGACATAAAAAATTTGAGCAGTTAAAAATTTTTGTCAAAAAAGTAAAATTATAAAAAATAGATATTAGAATGTTAAAATAAAACACACAAAGGTGCAAGTATGTAGTTAATTTTCAGGGTTGGATAAGTGGCAAAAAACGTTAGTAAGTTTCTGTAAAAGAAAAGCTAAAATATAGTTTAGAAAAGTACACAAAATCTTTTTAATAATACTTATATGTTATTTAAAAGGTTTCCTCAATAATACAAGGTTTAACATGCAATATCAATGTAGGCGTGCAACTATTAAATGTTGCTGTTAAATCAGGCTAAAAAAAGTCCTGTTTTCTTAAACCCTAAACTTGTAGTGTAAATGGTTAAACATTATTGACTAAAACTCTAAAAAAACGCCGCATATAAACTAATTTAATTCAACAAGCGATATGTAGTTAGTACAAGAATAGGCCCTTAACTAACTGTGACAACTCAGATAGTCTGGCGGCTTTTTTTTCTTTTAAAAAAAGTTTTTTTAAGTAAGAAATTTTTTATGTTTAATTGTTAAGATCGTAAGTTAAAGTACTCAAGATATTTGGATGAAATTTTAATTGTTTCAAAAACTATTTGCGTTTGCTTGTAAAAACTTATGTGTGTGTACATATTTGATTTTATTACTCTACATAAAAATGCTACCCAAAGCTTAATGCCAAATATACGGATTGATTGCTCACGTTGTTAATGTCAGTTGCTCTTGTTTGTTTGACATGCCAAAAGACAGTATAGAAATCTAAAACGTACAACTTTCTTCAACTATCAATATAATGATAGTTGTCATTTTTTCTTTTTTGTTTTTAGTTTTTTATAAAAAATTGTGATGAGTTTAGCATTTGTTATCAAGGTTGAAAAAAAACTTTAAAAAAATTTGATTTACTCCTTTTTCATATTAAGCCATCGATATCTATTTTTCTTTTAATATAAATAGAATGATATAATTTTTTTTTAAACCACACGAAAAAAAAACTTACAAGGGGAAAATAGATCGAAGCATTTTTATATATAGAGCTAGGAAAGAAATCTAAAATAATAAAAGCAGGACCAAAGTAATTTATTCAAGCTACAGCTATATAAAATTAAAAGATTCGTTATAACCAAGATGGATGTGGTTAACTTTACCTTTACCTCTACCTTTACCTCTACCTCTACCTCTACCTCTACCTCCACCTCTACCTCTACCTCTACCTCTACCTCTACCTCTACCTCTACCTCTACCTCTACCTCTACCTCTACCTCTACCTCTACCTCTACCTCTACCTCTACCTCTACCTCTACCTCTACCTCTACCTCTACCTCTACCTCTACCTCTACCTCTACCTCTACCTCTACCTCTACCTCTACCTCTACCTCTACCTCTACCTCTACCTCTACCTCTACCTCTACCTCTACCTCTACCTCTACCTCTACCTCTACCTCTACCTCTACCTCTACCTCTACCTCTACCTCTACCTCTACCTCTACCTCTACCTCTTCCTCTACCTCTACCTCTACCTCTACCTCTACCTCTACCTCTACCTCTACCTCTACCTTTACCTCTACCTCTACCTCTACCCTATAAAATTTTAGGGCATTTCAAAGTCTGTCTTAGTCGATTATGTATTTTTTTTAACAAACTTGTAAATCATTATTTTTTATTTTCAGTAACTTTAATGACAATGATTTTATTTGCAAAGTATTTTTGTAAGACAAAAGTAAATCAAAACTTTAATTCGGACAAAAACTTGAAGAAATCACACGCAATTTTTTTGAAAATTATTGTTTTTTTAGACGATTAGAAATCATATTTGCACTTGACTAAATATGGGTTGTTTTGACTTAAGAAATTGTGTTAATTGGATATAAAAACATCCCACAATATAAAATTTGTATATGTATCTATATACATATAAATTTATATTTGCTGTTTAAATGTAGAACGAAAGTAAAATATTAGAAATAAATTATGTTATCAAATTGTTTGTGCGAATTATTTTTTTATTTTGTTGCCTGCTGGTTATTACCTGATACTTTTTCGTTCGATTTTTTTTCTAAACAGAAGGTGTTTATAGTTTTTAGAATGTATTTTGTGTATAGTATGCCCCTTTAGGTTTTTTTTATTAAGTTTTCTTTGTATTATGTAACGTGTCGTTAAAATCAACAATTTAGTTTTGCTGAGCGCCAATTTAACTCTTTAATTTTCTAAAGCAAGTCGTGGGACTAACTTGCTATTAAAGGGACTAGTCAAAAAAAGAAAAACGGGAACGCTTCATTTAGGGAAGCAAGTTTTAAATAATGTATATTAAGCCTTTTAAAACTCTCATTTGGTTTATTAGAAGTTTGCAATAAAGGCAGCAATTTTCTTCCTGGTCTCTCAAATTTCTCTGGTTTTTATTTTCATTATTCGTGCCTTATCCTTCTTGACTTTTTAAACTCATTTCCATCAATTAACAAAACATACCGTTAAACACTCTTGGGCAGTACAAGCCATGCGTGAGCTGGGAAATAAAACTACGTCACAACCATTATAACTTTCCAACTCCAATTCCATATACGAAAGCAAATTTACCCACATAAGTCAAATAAATGTTTCGATAAAAAGTTTTTAAATTTTGCATGTATATTTTCAAATAAATACAAGAAGTTATACTTTTATACTTCTTCTTTTTTTCAAAACCAGTTTTCAAATTATTGACTCAAATTAGTTGCAATCCTATTTAATTATTAACTTTGCTATTAATCTAATAACTGACTGATGAAAACATTCAATTAAAAATACCATAAATGCACTCCATAAGCCGAAAGCCCAGATCCAGCAAGCATATTTAAGATATTCAACTTTCAAAGCCTCTTCAACATCATCATCGATTAAAATTTTTAAATTACCGCTTAGAACGCCATGCCAGTTAGAATCTTGAAAAGTCTTCTTAAGAAGTCCATTCTCTCGTATATAGAACAAATATCTATTAAACTGATCAATTACAGGCGATCGGTGGGGTAAAGTTATGAAAAACATTTTATAATTCAGGGGTGTTTTAACTTTTTGAAAATCGGTCTTTTCATGAATTTCTGTTGGAATAGAATAAAATCAATGAAATTCTCCTCGCCCGTAAACATGTAGGATTTACCCAGTGTCAGACGTCTAACATGTAGACCAGTGTTGTTGACACTTTGAAAGCGCTGCTTAACAAATTCTGTTGTTTGCGTATTCATAAAATCTGCAACATCGCTTGAATGTTTTAAAATTAAAAAATTATTTCGCCTGAGCTCTTCTTGTTTCAATAATTCCGGCTCATAAACTTTGGAGGTGACCATACCGGAAAGATTGCTGCTATACGAGTTTGTTAGAAACATGCCGGTAAATAGAAACAATACGTTTAAATAAAAGCTGAATAGAGTGTGACTCGTTTTTAAATTCACCGGAAGAAAAAGTATAATTTTAAGAGCATTTAAAAAAGCCATGCCTCCATTGAATTGATGATGAATGGCCACATCTATGAAAATCATTAAAACTACAAAAACAAATCCACATACGATAATGAAAATCCACAAGTCTTTGGTAAAAGGTCTGATGAGATATAATTCGCTGGAAATCTCTTCACTATTTGGTACCATTAGAACGGATTTTGTAACTGTCAAAATAACACTTGCAGCATAATTTTCTGTGTAAGGCAGTTCGACTGGTATAAAACTGAAGTTAACACTCTCTATAAAATTTGTAAAATTATTAAATGTTACATTCTTAGACCACATGTCAAAGAAGTAGTGTGTAATGGTGGCATTATGATGTCTTAAAAATAATTCAATCCATTTATAAAAATAGCCAACACGCATTAGTTGCCCCTGGCTATTGTTGTAGCTGAAACAGACTGGCGGAAATTCAACTATCGGGACAACCATATTATATCCTTGCAAGTTTTCCAAATAAGTTTTATCCCCAAACTGTGCAACATTGTTGAGGGGAACAATTTTCACCTCGGGATAAGGATGATAAGTAAACAGATGATTATTAGACCACAGCAAAACCGAAATGAAACCATATCTCCAGCATAATTGAAATATTTCATACAATTTTTCTTCTCTGCCATAATATACCAAGAAAATATCTCTGAAATGTAGTTCCCACATTAGTTCATCCACTGCCTTAAGAGTAACATTAAAACTTTCTTCTGTTAACCAAGCCACTGTTAGGGCCTGATCATTGAAATTTTTATATAACGCGGTTACATTATTCCGTTGTTCCGTAAAAATTAATTTTTGTAACGCTTGGTATTGTGACACTTTAACAAATTGTTTGTATTTTTCATCTTCGTTCATGGATCTGTCATAATTTATGAGAATGTTTAGATTTAAATTGGTTTGACGATTGATTTGATTGATAATATCTAAGATGTCGTAGTGCAGATTATGATTTTTATTTGCAACAATTGTTGTCAATATAGATTTAATTATGGCCACTAATAATAGACTTTTCAACTGCATTGCTTTTAGTAGACTGAATGCCAGTTGTATTGAGTTTTAATGTTGCACCTAAGTGATAAAATGTAATAGTTTTAACACCATTTCTAAGGATAGTTTGTTATGAATATATATTTGAAATTAAACTAGTGAAGGGTGGGCCATTGAAAAGCTTAAACTTGAAAATTTAATAAAACAAAAACGAATTGAAATTTTGCCAAATAAATTTTTTTGTTGTGAAGTAAAATTGTTTCATTCATATGGCCGCCGCCCCTGGCCTTATATTACCCCATTCGATTAGAGCAATTTTCGAGCACTCTTCCGTTTATACGGGATTGTATCTCGGCAATGGCATTACGAATGTTTGCCTTCAAATGCTTAATTATCTCTGGTTTGTTATATTTGTCTTTAATCTCGCACTGCAGCAATAGTCTAACAGTGTCAAATTGCAGCTTCCTGTTGGCCAATTGACATCACAATTTCGGCTAATTGAATGGCCATCAAACGTTGTACGCAATAAATCGATTGTGGCATGAGATTTGTGGCAAGTGAAATCAAACATCGTACGCATCATTATGCCATGAAGAGCGGGCACAAAAAAATCGGTTAAAATGGCGCGATAGATGTCTCCATTGACCGTAATGATTACGGTCTTTTTTCAAAGAAAGCCCAAATTCGATATTTTCGGTTGTATGCATTATACGAGTACACTCACGTGTTGGCGTATCAACAATGAAACCAGTTTCACAAACGTTGGCAATAAACTTGCGTATACCAGGCACCGAAGATGGTACGACATTTCCGACCAATTGTATTTGTTTGGAAAATAAATTTACAACAAACCCAACGTTGCTCAAGCGTTAATCGGCTCATTTCGTTCAGCGGGGATTATGTACTGAATTTTGTGACAAAATAGAATTAAATAAGTATTGCCATATCCAAAATAACTGCTTGTTCAAATTTAAACCGATATATCCCCCACCTGAAATTAAAAAGTTTCGTACAAATCTATAAATATAAAAAACAGCGTTAAATACCGACTGATTATCC